>JAESVG020000008.1:0-1200000 GCA_017309325.2 Elsinoe batatas
TAACCCTAACCCTAACCCTAACCCTAACCCTAACCCTAACCCTAACCCTAACCCTAACCCTAACCCTAACCCTAACCCTAACCCTAACCCAAACCCTAACCCTAAAATTTCGACCTCTCTCGCACAATTTCGAGCTTCTCCGTCGCCTACGCTACGTCCCGAGGCCGCACAGAGTAACCCCCGACGCCGGCAAGCGTCATCATCGCCGCCGCCAGCCCGAGAACGTGCACAACCTCGCCCCCGGCTAGATACACCGCCGCCGGACTTTCCGAGCGATATAGAGATCTCACCGCTACACCGACAAGACCGGGCAACGTCACAAGACGTCCGCCAACCGGTAGCGGAGGTACTCACCGAAAATGAGCCCGAACGGACAAGAAACGAGCGAGATATCACCTTGTCTCGAGAAGACCCCCTCTCGCTTACTCCCTCAACTCACTAACCGCGCACCGCCAGCCGACAGCCTACCACCTCCGGACCGGAATTACGAGCCGAAATCAGATCTGGTCTCGGTTTTTGACCACGGCGAATAGGCAAGACAGCCGGCGAAAATGTCGAACGAGAGCGAAGTACGCCTACTGAGAGAATACCTCCCCCGCACCTTCCCCGACCTCCCCGCCTAATAGACACCCGTAGACGGATATACGGCGACGAGAACACCCCCTCCCCAGATCAGGCCCCCTCCGACTATTCGCTTCGCTGCTTCGACCTCAAGATAGATGTCTACAGAGGCTATTTAGCTTCCACCACATTCAGGTCGATGATACGATTGTTCGAGGGAAGACAGCGATCATATTCCGCGCCGCAGCAAAGAAGGTAGCCTCTCTCTTTCTCCGAATCCGCCGAAAAGCAGCTTCGACTTTCTTCTTCTTCCGAAGGTAGGCCTCGTTATCGGACATCAGGATCCAAACCGACCTAAAGGCTACGCTACGGCACTATCCGGACATCGAGATTACGGCTCTTCGGAAGAAACCTCGCCGGATGGAAACAAACAAGCGGAAAGAGCGATAGACGCCGACGCTTTCTAGAGACTCGGCCGCGGCGAGAGCACAACGCCTCGTCGAACGTGGGTTTCTAGGACGGGCGGCTAGAGCGTTAGCAACCCTCAACACTCGCGAAAGGGTCGGACGATGTACGGGCGAAATTACAAGAGAAACACCCGCAAGGCGAACCGCTGCGTTTTTCGACTACCGCGAGCCCCTACCCTGGTCCCCCTACTCCGAGGACATTCTCGATGCTCTAGCTTCCTTTCCGACTGATACGGCGCCTGACTTTCTGGATGGACTGTCCCGTTACTAAAAGAGGCGATAAAACAGAGAGAAGTTGTCGAATTTCTTGTGAAACTCTGCCGCATGTTTCAAGAGGGAACGGCGCCGGGTAAGCAGCTTCTAGCTACTTCCCGACTCGTAGCTCTCGACAAAGATGACGGCGGAGTACGCCCGATTGCCGTTGGATGCCTTATCTACCGGTTAATGGCAAAAGTTGCTCTACGAAAGTCATTTCGTAAAGAGCAACTTGCGCCTTTTCAACTTGGAGTAAAGAGCGCCGGCGGTGTCGAACCGATTGTTCACTTGCTCCGTGACGCCGTAGAAGGCCGTTTACAAGGTTACACGCACGTAGTTACGCGGTGACTTTAAAAACGCCTTTAACGCGACGTAAACGGAGAGCAATCTCGACGGAATTCGACAGTTCGCTCCGAATTTGCAAACTCGCTCGGTGGGCCTACGAGGATCCTACGTCCCTTGTAATGTACGACGGACGACAATTATCTCCTCGGAAGGTGTACGACAAGGCGACCCGCTAGGCCCGCTTCTTCTTTCGCTATGATCCGCATAACGCTCGAACGGCTTCGAACACGTCTTCGCGCCCTCTCTGACCTTCTACGCCGCCGCCGATAGTCGTCGCCTACCTAGACGACGCCTATATACTCACGGATCTCCTCTTTCGGTCGAAACGGTCGACAACCTTCTTAAAGGCGCGCCGATCTCGCTAAACGCGCAAAGACAAAGTCTACGCCGCTAAGCGAGATTAAGCAAACCGGAATGAAGGTACTAGGCTCTTTTGTCGGCCCGAACAAGCCCGACGCGAGTTCTTAGCGCCAAAAACGCAGGAACTTCGCCGCGGTCGCTTCGACTTACAGAAACTTCCCGCAGCATGCACTTCTCCTCCTCCGGTCTTCTACCTCTATCCTACTCCGACACCTCCCCGACCCTTGATAGCGGGAATTGTCGACAGTTTCGCCAAATCGACGACGCTCGCACGGGCTATTAAGGACTTCCAAGGCAATTCCGAGGTTACCGAGCCAGATAGAGACCTTATCGCTCTTCCTCCGACACGGCGGCCTAGGAATTACCCTTTATAAGGAAATTTTGGCGCCTTCCTTTGTAAATGCAAGGGAAATCGCCGAAACGACCCTAAAAGGGGTAGTCTCTCTCCCGCGCTCTCACGGACCTCCTCCTCGTCCCCGGACTTACTGCCGGATCTACGGGCTCTAGTAGGACCTACTACTGCCCCCGAACTGCCGGAACCCCCGCCGACGCGCCGCGAGCGCTTCAAACCACACTGTTCACACAGGTGCGCCGGCGGCTATTTCGCCCCCTCTCCTCTCCCCTATGGACATTCTAATGGATCTACCGGACGTGGACGACGCTAGGAAACGCTACCGACCCGGATCCAAGAGCTCCACCTCGCCAGACTCGCGAGAATCCGTCGAAACCTCACGGAAGAGCAAGAAAGTACGCCGACCAGAAAACGCAAGTTTTCTAGGCTCCCGCTGGCTTACTACGCTCCCTATGAGGCGAGACGTGCTTCTTAGCGACCCAGACGTCGCAGCAGCTCTATCGATTCGCCTCTTAACCCTGGTAGAGAAGGCACAAGAACTTTGTCGCCACCGCGGACAAAGTTACTCTTCGACACGAGGATCGCTGCCGGGCGCGTACGCGCAAACTAGGGTTAAACACGACCTTATTTGCCACGCACTAACCCGTGCAATTAACACAATACCGCAAACGCAAGCTGTATTAGAACCGCCGCGAAGAGAATTCGATCGACGTATCGACATAAAAATCGATAGGCCGATCGAACGACCTTTATCGACGTTTCTATTGCATCCTTGACGAGGAATTCGGCGCGGACGACCCCTCGAAACCCTTAGGGGCGTAGAGGAGGATAAGAAGCGAAAACACGCCGCCTTAGGCGCGGGTTTAAGCCGCTTATTTTAAGTCAAGGCGCCTCCTTGGGAAAGAGACGGCGACGACGTTTAGGGAAATTCAACATTCCCTATCCTACGGCACAGAACAATGGCTATTAGGCTATATATTCAGAATCTAGCTCGTATACGAGCTAGAAATTAAGGGATACTTTGTCAACTAAAATTGACAATATCTCAGGGAGTTCTTATTGGATTTTGCTCGTTTTTAGTTTATTATATGCGTAAAGAGGTGGACTAATTACGGTGCAAGTTTCGTAGCAAGAAGGCTACTCGTTGCTGTGTTATTTGGTTTTGCCACCGATTTGGATAGAGTATATCATAGTGGAACTCACTGAATGAATGCTTCTAACCCTAACCCTAACCCTTCGACCTTTGCGGGGCATCTACGGAGCTAGAAGTACGTCGTCGATGTCAAATCGTCGTCGTAGCTTGTCTAGTTCTCGAGATATCGCCGAAAACCCGTCGATTTCTCCCGATTCTTCTACGCCGACTTTTACCTCTTCTATTTTAGGATACCCTTGGGATAGGCTGCCGATTACGATTCAAAACACAAATGTATGGAAGGGGCAACCCGGATGGCAGCTATTAGCCCAAGGCATCGCTAATCTTATCGCTTTCTTACTACCGATTTCCTACCTCCTATTCCGGACTTCCCCCTGGAATATCTCGGCTATTTCTCGACATTTCGGACCCGTTGACCTTTGCGGAGTATCTACGGAGCTAGATCTACGTCGTCGATGTCAAATCGTCGTCGTAGCTTGTCTAGTTCTCGAGATATTGCCGAAAACCTGTCGACTCCCTCGATTCTCTTATGCCGCCTTCCCTCTCTACTTCGATATTTCTAGGTTCCCGGTGGCCGATTACGATTCAAAACACACATGTATAGAAGGGGCAACCCGGATGGCTACTACGGACCCTAGGAACTATCGATTTTATCGCCTTCTTACTGTCGACTCTCTACCTTCTATTCCGGACTTCCCCCTGGAATATCTCGATTATTTCTCGACATTTCGGACCCGTTGGACCTTTGCGGAGTATCTATAGAGCTAGATCTACGTCGTCGATGTTATATCGTCGTCGTAGCTTATCTAGTTCTCGAGATATCGCCGAAAACCCGTCGATTTTCCCCTACCTTCTTCTCTCGACCTCTCTTCCTTACTTCGGTAATTCTAGGTTCCCGGCGGCCGATTACGACTCAAAACACACATGTATAGAAGGGGTAACCCGGATGGCTACTACGGACCCTAGGAATTATCGATTTATCGCCTTCTTACCGCCGATCTCCTACTTTCTATTCCGGACTTCCCTGGAATATCTCGGTTATTTCTCGACATTTCGGACCCGTTGGACCTTTGCGGAGTATCTACGGTGCTAGACCTACGTCGTCGATGTCGAATCGTTGTCGTAGCTCTTCTAGTTCTCGAGATATTGCCGGAAACCTGTCGATTTCCTGTCACCCCTTCGAACCTTATTTCTAGGCCCCCTTAGGGACTCTACTACTCTCCTAGCTCTGGCGCTCTTCCTAGGTCCTTATCTGTTTCTAAACTCACCGCGGAACAGGTAGTAGGCCTGTTTAGGTCTAGAAAGAGCAACACTACTAAGGGTAGTATTCTGTCTTGTTTAGGTAGCCCTACACTACCTTACACCTTCTCTCTCTGGATTTGGACTTCTATCCTACGAAAACTAGCTCTAGGGGAACCTGGCCGCCTTAGGGTAGCCTTAATACCCTACCTATTAGTAGTGGAATTAGCTCATTTTCGACTTTCCTTATTCTGGACTTCCCTGAATATCTTGACTTTCTATCGACATTTCGGACCCGTTGACCTTTGCGGAGCATCTGTGGAGCTAGACCTACGTCGTCGATGTTGAATCGCCGCCGTAGCTCTTCTAGTTCTCGAGATATCGCCGAAACCTGTCGATTCCCCTGTCACCCCTTCGAACCTTATTTCTAGGCCCCCCCTTAGGGACTCTACTACCCTCCTGGCTCTGGCACTCTTTCTAGGTCCTTATCTGTTTCTAAACCTCACCGCGGAACAGGTGGTAGGCCTGTTTAGGTCTAGGAAGAGTAACACTACTAAGGGTAGTATTCTGTCTTGTTTAGGTAGCCCTACACTACCTTACACCTTCTCTTTCTGGATTTGGACTTCTATCCTACGAAAACTAGCTCTAGGGGAACCTAGCCGCCTTAGGGTAGCCTTAATACCCTATCTATTAGTAGTAGAATTAGCTCATTTTCGACCTTTCTTATTCTGGACTCCCCCCTGGAATATCTTGGCTCTCTGTCGACATTTCGGACCCGTTGGACCCTTACGGAGTATCTACGGAGCTAGACCTACGTCGTCGATGTCGAATCGTCGTCGTAGCTCGTCTAGTTCTCGAGATATGACCGGAAACCTGTCGACGCCTTGGTTTTCACTTCGAACGCTCATTTCTCGGTCATTTCTGGCCGAAATGAGCCCGTTTTTGCTGCGTTCTATTCTAAACGAGGTGGAGAAAATATAGTAAGAGTTGGAAGTTGGTTGCTTTTGTTTTGACTTCGTCACTTTCGTTTTACTACCCTTTAGATACAGGATATCGCTGTAGATCCTCTGAATATATGCTTCTAACCCTTAACCCTAAGTTATACGAGTACTAATAGTTATTCCTTAAAGCGGATAATATAGCTATAGTAGTATAAGACTCGTAAGGAGGAAAATAGATTCTTAGACTCGAGTCTATAATACTATGTATTTCGTTCGGTAATGCCGTTAGTAAACGACTTCTATAATCGAGGTATAGTCCGGATATAGTTAAGGAGCTAATTCTCGTCTATCTCTATCCTGTTACGAGAGTCTATTAAGAAATTCTAACGGTAGTTAAGCTAGGATACGTCGTTATATAGAATAGAGATATCGAGGTACGGGAGATATACCTAATATATAGATACTACAGTAGTTAACAATAATTTCTCTATTAGTAGTATAGTAGTATCGTCGAGTAGATTATAGACTATTTACCTAAATACGTGCATTATAAAGTTAATTTAGCCGAGTATTAGTTCCGATCTATAGTCGCGCTACTCAATAGGTAGACGTTTACTCAGTATTTAAGGACTTCCCGAGAGTACGAATTCGGAATATCTAGTTTATAGAGTAAGAATAACTAGATAGGTTCGATGCATTTAACCGAGTATTCTATCGGCTATCTAGCGTATAGCTTAGTAAACTACAGAGTGCTACTTATAGTAATCTTTACCCGTATATAATTTCTAGAAATACTGCTCTAGTATATAGGTAGAGTAAATAATACTTACCTTATAGAGTACTATAACGCCGGATAACATAGGGTATAGTTACTAGGTTTAACGAAATCTATGTAGTTAATGTCGAATACTTTATTTAATCTGTAAATAGATAATGTATATAGTAATAGACTTACGAACTTATTGTCTAGAAGCTCTTAATCTACGAGCGATAGGATAAAGTCGATTATATCCTTGTCGATATAGTACTATAGTCCTATTATATCTATTATATTCTAGAGTTTCGTTAGGGCGTTAGACTAGTCCTTTAATAAGATATAGTAGAGGAGTATAGGATCTATTACTCGTAACTCTCGTCTCTAGATATAATAAACGACGCTCTATATCTATCTAATATAGCGCTTACGGGTGCTCGTGTAAATAAATACCCTTAGAAATGTCGCTAATTATCTTTTATACTTATCTTCTTACTATAGATAACTTCTAGTATAGGGTTTCTATATATTTAGGATTATAAACGTTAAGTACACGATTTATGCATTTAATAAATAAATCCTAAAGGTGCTATAGCCGTGTTTCTTTACTAAGAATCGAGCTATAGTCGGCGAGTACCTTTATAGAAGCACCGAGGAGAGTAATAGTCTAATGTCTATCGTAAGTATAAAATAATAAGGGCTATCTAGTACGAGTAATCTAAGAGTTATAGTCTACGAGACCTTACTATAATAGGATCGAGTGTTAACGATCTAATTCTATACTACGGTTTTCTAGGAGGTCTAGTCGAATTAAATAGACTAAACTTAAGATCTATTACTAAGAGGTCTCGGGTCGGTAGATACTATTATATCTAAGGGAAGGTATAGCCGAGTTCCTTTAACCTAGGTAGAGTAAAAGATCTTATAGAACCTACTTCTCTAGGACTATTCTATTCTAGGAATAATTTCCCTAGGAATAGTAGCTTCCTAGGTATAGAGTATAGTATCCTTATAGTACTTAACATAATTGCTAATTTACTTTTCCGTCGCGTATATATAGTAATAAAGCTCTTCTATGTTCCGTAGGAACACGTAAGTAAAACCGTCGTAGAGAAGTAAATATAGGATAGGTTTAGTAACGTAGAGCGAGAGATAAATATCCTCGATGTTCTAAGTAACTCGTTTACTAGAGTAGGTTACGGAGTATATAATCGCATCCCTCTATTAAGTATTAAATTGTTTATAGTTGCTAGTTAAATGTATCGGCACCGTATTTACAGCGATAAAGACCTAATAAATAGTGTAAATAAGTACTCCTCCGTATAATGTTTTAATCGCGAAGGGATATAAGGGAGTCGTAGTATCTACCGAAGAGGTAGTTAGAGGCGCTATATATACTATCCTATTATTTTCTTTAGGTGATTCGTGATCTTTTTTCTAACCCGAAAAATGATTATAAGTATTCTATAGGTAAGCTAGAGTACTAGGCTTAATTAGGATTTCCTAGGGTAGGCTACTATAGTCGCGGGCGTATAGATACGAAGCGACGAGTAATACCTAAGGTACTACGTCTACGCGCTAGAAGCAATAATTTAAAACTAGCCGGAATAATTCGTAATATTATATATAGTACTTAGCATAAATATAAGGTAATTCTAGTTAGTAGGTCTAAAGATCTTAAGGCCTAAAATTTAACAGATTCTAGCTATGTTCCTTGCTAAGGATTAGTAAAATTACTACTACAGATAATGGATTTAGGCCCTAAATCTACTATAGATAAGAGTCAGAGCTGTTTTAGTGGAGATATTACCGGTTAAAATCTGTCATTCTGTTGTTCTATAGAATTTGCAGTGCAAAATCAGGTCTTAGCGAAAAAAATCCCACCGGAAGAACTTTAAAATTCGACCTCTAGGACAAAACCATCAATATCTCGACGACGCAACTAGCTACGATCACGAAACTAACACCATTCGACTCGGTTTACGATTTCGCATCGAACGGTACTACGAAAATCCCGCTAGCGTTATTACCGCCGCCGCTAGAAGCGTAAATAGCCTAGAAAGAGCAAGGGAAGGAATCAGAGGATATCTTACTTATTTCGAGTCTTATTCACGTCGGAGGACACCTACGTAGGAGCCTTTTACTAGGTGATCCTACTCGACGTCAAAAATAGGCAAAGGGTTCGCCTATTAACTCTAGAATTCGACTCGAAACTACCCTACCTTATCCTACCTTCACCCTAGGATATTTCGACTATTTATCGACATTTCGGACCCGTTCGACCTTTACGGAGCATCTACGGAGCTAGACAAACGTCGTCGACGTCGAATTGTCGTCGTAGCTTGTCTAGTTCTCGAGATATCGCCGAAAACCTGTCGATTTCCCTCGATTCTTCTATGCCGACTTCGACCCCTTCTATTTTAGGATACCCTTAGGATAGGCTGCCGATTACGACTTAAAACACACATGTATAGAAGGGGCAACCCGGATAGTAGCTATTAGCCTAAGGCATCGCTAATCTTATCGCTTTCTTACTACCGACCTCCTACCTTCTATTCTAGACTTCCCCCTAGAATATCTCGGCTATTTCTCGACATTTCGGACCCGTTAGACCCTTGCGGAGTATCTACGGAGCTAGATCTACGTCGTCGATGTCAAATCGTCGTCGTAGCTTCTCTAGTTCTCGAGATATCGCCGAAAACCTGTCGATCTTCCTTTACCTCTTTCTCTCGACCTCTACCTTCTCTACTTCGATACTTCTAGGTTCCCGGCGGCCGATTACGATTCAAAACACACATGTATAGAAGGGGCAACCCGGATAGCCGCTACAGACTCTAGGATTTATCGATTTTATCGCTTTCTTACTGCCGACTCTCTACTTTCTATTCCGGACTTCCCCCTAGAATATCTTAGCTTTCTATCAACATTTCGGACCCGTTAGACCTTTACGGAGTATCTACGGAGCTAGATCTACGTCGTCGATGTTAAATCGTCGTCGTAACTCGTCTAGTTCTCGAGATATGGCCGGAAACCTGTCGACGCCTTAGTTTTCACTTCGAACGCTCATTTCTCGGTCATTTCTGGCCGAAATTAGCCCGCTTTTGCTGCGTTCTGTTCTAAAAGAGGTGGACTAATTACGGTGCAAGTTTTATAGCAAGAAGGCTACTCGTTGTTGTGTTATTTAGTTTTGCCACCGATTTAGATAGATTAATCTACATATCTACTCTCTACTTACTACTAAGAACAGGTGCGAAGGATTCTAGTAGTATAGTCTTACATTTCTAATCTGCCGTTTATCTATGTAGTCCTCTCTAGATGTCCGTCGATTAATCTACTAATATCGCTACCTTCCTTTTGCTATGCGGCTACTACTACCCTCTCCTCTACTTTAACAATGTACAATTACAAGTTCGCCTTCGGCACGAGCACAGCTCTGTACCTGACATTTCCTTCGTCGAGCTTCTGCAGGGCCTCCTTTATCCCCGCCTCGCTCATCTCAAACTTCTGGATGACAGGCTTAATATCATGACGAGCAGCAAAGGTCAACATCCGCTGATGGATGTACCTTGAAGCGACCAACGACCCTTGAATGGTAACACCAGCGAGAAGAAGCTGCATGTATGGGAATTTGAAGTCGCCCTCCGCAACAGAGAGCGGGTAGACAACAGCACCAGGAGCCAGGATGGGGACGTAGACGTTCCAGTCCGGCTGCGCTGAGGTAGTGACGAGAAGCCTGTCGATGGGCTTGGTGGTGCTCTTGAGGTCCTTCTCCTCCTTGAGAGCATGGAACTCCTTTGCTCCGAGACGCATGGCCTCCCCCTTCTTCGACGGCGAGCCAGAGAAGACGACGACCTCACAGCCCATCTTGGCGGCGAACTGGATGGCCAGGTGGCCTAGCCCGCCAACACCGACGACACCAACACGGTCCGTTGGCTGGGTGTCGTACATGTGCAGGGCGTTAAAGACGGTGGCGCCACCGCACATCAGAGGCGCGGCGTGCTCGTCCTTGATCTCATCCGGGAGCTTGAACAAGAACGCCTCATGCCAGACTGCCTCGGCGGCGAAAGATCCCTGGTCGGTGTCGGCTATACCGTACATAGCTCGCTCTGGGCAAAAGGTCTCGGTGCCCTTGAGACATTGCTGACATTGGCCGCAGGACGAGTGCTCATAGCCCCAGCCAACACGGTCGCCTTTCTTGAGCTGCTTGACGCCAGGGCCGACGGAGAGGACTTCGCCTACGCCTTCATGGCCGAGAGCGATGCCGGCTTTGAGGTAGTGCAGGTCGGTGCCGCAGACGCCAGAGGCGGTGACACGGAGGTGGACTTGGTCGCCCGAGAGGGAGGGCTTAGTGGTGGTGGCCTTTTCGATGTCGCCGGACTTTGTGCCCTTGAAGACTGTGAAGGAGATGTCGCCTGGCATTATGATGGTTGTTCTAGGGGTTTGGGGTGATGCGAAGGGTGTTTGGGTGACGATGGAATCGAGGAATGATTGTGGGAATTGACGGTTATATACTTACCAGAGTTTACTGATCAAACCCTGCGTGCTTGCAAGTACCACTCGCGATAACATGACGTTGCGAGTGTTGACAGGTCTGATCTCATATCTCCGTCTATGGCCACCAACAGTCGTTCGCAGAGACTTTGCACAGATTTGTGGCATTAGTAATTCATTGAACAACCAATCGGCTTCTTTGAGCTTCGACACGATCTCGGCCATGGCAGACACAGCTCTTATTTTTTGCTGAGAGTGACGTCGATCGAGTGGTTGATCGGATCACGAAAAGCTTGTCGGGAAAAACCTCGGCTTCACGTGTCATGATATTGTTTTCCATCTTTGGTTCGGTCTACATCATCACTTCTTGAAATTACAGCTGATAATAATTATTGACCTACAAAATGTTATCGGTTGCAAACCCTCTTTTCATTGGATCTTAGACGCGACCGCAGGCTGCGCTTGTGTCTCCAATTGCTGCCTCGCCGCACCAAGGCACGACCTTGGGGGGCGGAGGCTCCTTGACATCGACCAGTCGTCCTTCGTTCCTGATAGCTACCAATGCATTGCACCTCGTACACTCGTGATGCCGAGTCGACGTCTCTGACCTCATCAGAGGTAGACAATGAAGTGGAGGACAGCAAACCAGACACATCAAGCAGATCACGATTCTGGCCATGGTCAGAACTACCAGGTCAATGCATCCATGGTCGCAGGACTCGCGCCGGAGGATTCTCCTTTTCGACCTTCACTTGGTCGCTTTGTCGCAGAAGGGACAATCGATCCACGCTGGCACAATGCCGAGTCGCTTGGGCGGCGTGACCATGGTTGCGGCATCACCAATGTCTATTTGTGGTGTCGCATTGCCAGAACTCGTCTTCTCGGCCACTGCGTGTCTATACACAGTCACTGACAGCCTTTGAACACTACAAATTGTTCCTCAGCCAGTCTGTGTGATGTTTTGGAGGTTGTTGTCATCACGTTGCGGTCCGACCTCCGGTCCGTTGATCCAAGTCTCATCTCTAGTGTATCCTGGTGGTGGCGTTTGAGTGTTCATGGTAGGTTCTATCCCGATACATTGTTGCTGCCTGTCATCATCCATCTTTATTCGTTTCAGGTTTACTACCGCCCTCGTGAAACGGGAAATAAGGTTGGGTTGGAGGATCATGATGTCAAGGTGAAGGTGGATGAGGTTGTGGCGGCGGGGTTAAGTGTTACATGGTTGATGTGGGGATGCCCGCAAAGTCGAGGGAGATGACGTTGCTGGACGTGGTGGGGGTTGTTTTGCTTGGGGCGAGAGCGGAGAAGGAGGAGGATTTGGATCTGGTGTAGGTGAAGCCGTCCAAGGGGGGCGGTTGGTTGAGGAGAATGAAACCTGGAGAGTGAACTGGGGAGCAGAAGACTTGTTGTCAAGGAGGGGTCAATTGACGGGCCATTGGTAGAGTCATTTCTACGAGACATGGTTTGTTGGCCCACTCGGAGGGTCCTGTTTGGAGAGCAGCGTTAACCATGAGAGTACCTTCAGAAGCGTCAAAGATACACGGCGGGTCGTTGCTATCTGCTTTTATTATGCGGATCTCACCGTCATGTCGTCTGTTAGGCTTTGGATCGTCCAATTTGAGGAAGGCCGTGCCATATCTCTCGTGAAAGTGGCCGAAACAATGCATCCGTGGCCTGGTCCTCTTCACCGCTGCTAGAAGATTACTACCACCACAATGCCCACCAAAGGTCGAGAAATCTAAGATGCCTTTGGGCGGTCCATGTGTCATAACAATATCGATGTCCCGAGGGATTGGCTCTGTTGCAATCGACTTATTAGGGGTATCATCTGGTCCGTTGAAACGATCCAGATGGTGACAGTGGCCAAAAGCCCAGCCTCCAAATCTTGGTGTGTAAGGTGATGCATATATGCAAAAGCTAGACCCGTCTGACAGTACCAATTCATGTGTGCCCTCATCCAGGAAAAAGATACCCGCATCCTTGGCTTCTGGTCCAGTCCAGATAGCAACAGCAGCTTTGTGGTCGTCTGGCTCATCAAGATCGAAATCCGGGTCAAGTTCCAGGTCGTGGTTACCTGCTATGACCAATTTGATCTCAGCGTCGACATCCTTGATCATGTTGAAGGCTTTGCGGAATTCTGGCATTCCGCCCTTCTGAGTAAGATCTCCACAGTGCAACAAGACGTCAACCCGACGTAGTTGATGGAGTGGCGATCTCTCGTCCTGGTAGTCGAGATCGTGGGTATCTGATACAACCAGGAAGCGGCTGGCAGATCGATTCATGATGTTCGGAGAAGATCGGTATGGATAGCTCTGAAAATGCTGCAGGTCCGAGAAGAGTGTATAGGGGCTAGAAGATGACAAGCGTGGTGAAGAGACAAACGAAGACCCAGGACTCATTGGTCTTATGTAGAAGGGACTCCCATTTCCCTTCCCTACGGTCGGTCGCCAATAATTCGCGAAATTTGACTGTTACCTGCTTTGTAGCACAACCTAAATTGACAGTCAATGAATTCTATCTCCCGATTGCGAAGCTTCAATGGAAGAAGCAAATCTGCTTGAACGATGACTCGACTGCCTCTAAAAGCTTACAAAGCGAATGCTCCAGTGCCAGACCCAGACGTCGCAGTTCTCACCAATTCATGGGTCATGCAATTGCAGCATGTGCTCTTTGACTGGAAGATGACCTTAGCACAGGATTCTATTGACAATGTAGATTCGAAGAGGGTATGTAATCATGAAAGGGAGTACGCCTGTATCCGCATATGCGACCTCGGCACAAGTCTTGAGAACCTGGAGCCCATAAGCTGTATCAGCACCCCGCTCAACTTCTTCCTCCCGCTGTGAAGGGTTGATGTAAGGTAACGTTTGCGTTGTGATGAGGGTTGTGGTAGATGCCGTAGTCCGGCAAAGTAGGCAATGTTCGAGTGCGTCCATAGTAGTGAGCACGAATCACATGGCCATTTCCGCTTGCAGTCTCTTGAGCTCTTCTTCCTCGTCGTCCTCCTCCACTTGTTGCTGCTTGCCCTTGACTGCGAGCGTGTTAGTGGCTTTATACAATCAGTCTGCCCTGGATAGCGACTCACGTGGCGCGTTTGACACATTCGGTAGTCTACCAATCTCATCTCCCACTGGTACTGAACCAGTTTTGAGCATGTTGCTGTCCAGCTCTTGTTGTTGGAGATCCGCGAACTCTGCTTCCAGCTCATCGTCGTCCACCGCGTTTGCGCCAGCACCTGTCGTGAGCGCGGCAGCGATTTCTTTGCTGATGGCGTGTTGGTCTTCGAGCTCCTCCCTGAGATCCTGTTAGTCCCCGTCTTTCGGCCCTTTGCAAGATCTTTCCCGTGAACATACATGGTTGCATCCACCTTGTCGATCGTGAGGCCGCCGTGGATACCCTTGAGAGCAGTCGAGGCGTTCTTGAGGGCATCGAGCGTCTCCTTGTTGATGTTCGCTGTCTCGATCGAGGAAATCTGCCCTTCGAGGTTCATGATCTGTGCCGATGTCTGTTCCAGCGTCCCTTCCAGCTGCTTCTTCTTTCGTAGAGCGGCCTTTGCAGCTGCATCTTCCTGTCAGCAATGCTGCTTGGGCTCCAGCCCTCAGGTGGGGCAATTCCTTCGGGTGAGACATACCAGTTTTATTCGAGCTCACAAATTTTCGCGCCTTTGCATCCTCGTCATCTATTTGATTTTGCAGATGTTTCTCCCTCTTTGTGAGCATCTCCAAGGTCGATCGCAGTTGTAGGATCGCATTCTTCGGTGCATCTTTCCGCTTCGCGGCCCCACCACCAAACCAGCTCCCCCATCCTGACATGTCTATGCGTGCTCTTGCTGGTGGTTATCGAAGATGCGGTGTTCCTTATCGCCGCGGGACTTGCGGCTTCTGTCCACAATCCACAGAGATGGCGGGGATCACAATCGGAATCTGTTCTGTTCCGGGAACAAAGATTGTTCGGATGGAGCTACTGGCTGCTGAGCGGTATACCGGAGGGTGCTGCCTGACTCACGGACCTGTCCTTGTGGAGCGTCGAGAGCGGTGTGGAATGTCGCTGCCTTGAAAAGTGGATGCTTTGTGAGTGAAGTTGAAGAGGGCGGTCACTTGAGCAGATACAGGAACGCCATCCCGCAATGACGCTGCCCGCTCACAACGTCGCATGTTTGCCGAGAATCACCCGAAGGCGACAAACAACCCTTCCACATGATTCATCATGTCACTTGGGCTCAGGCTCCGCAATCCCATCAGGCTATAATATGCATGTTCTGATATGAGGAAATGAATCCTCGTAGCAATGGAAACGATGCAAGGACGACAGATAGAGCGCAACCTTCCCATTTGGTCTTGCTCCATGAACTGAACGGTTTGCCTATGCGCACGAAAGTTAGGTTTCTTGGATGGTAATTTTTCCATACGATAATTTCTTGAGCGTGCAGCTAAGTATGGTAAGTATCGAACGATTTGAGGTGGGATCTGACACGGCCCTTGTCAGCTACCGGTCTACCACCAAACAGAGCACGATTGTGGCGAGTGTCAATGTTGTGGCGAGTGTCAATGTTGTGGCTCTTTTTGGCACACCCTCGCTCTCGCTGGACGTTGGCAGCTGGATAAATATCATGGGCTATGTGGCAGATGGCAGCGTGAGGAGCTTTGAAGACTCGAGCCAGGCCTACAAACGGGTCACGACAGTCGCGCATGTACAAGCTCTGATGGCATGGGACGCAGGCGATCTCAATCTGAACGACTATGAACGGTCGCTTCGTGCAAAGCGAGGCAGTCGTGAAGGGCACTGAAGTCGACCTCAACCTGTCCAGTCATAACGTGCATTAAGAGCATCTCGACCGCTATCTCACGAGGGTTGAGACGCTTCCTGGCTCTCCGCAGACGCTGTGGCCGCCGACGCCGGATCCTGCTCCTTCTTTTCCTTCTGTGCCTGCTTCTCGGCTTTCTTCTCGGCATTCTTCGCATCCTTCCTCTCCTTCTTTGTGGTGCCTCTGTTACTCAGCACCACACGATCCCCAGATCCTGGCGGTCCTCCTTTGCCTGTTGTCTGGCCATAAGCTTCAAGACCACCGCCGATAGAGGGATTGGCGTGCCCATTGAATTCCAGCTTTCTCGGAGTCATGTAGTCCCACATCACCTCATCCGTCACTTTCGCTCTCCGTTCTTGGAAGGCGCCCACGAACTTCTGCAACTCGGCGATACACTTCTTCTTCAGCTCGCCTGTGCTGAGAGTACCCTTGCGGTAGTTCGCTTCCAGCTCGCTCAGCTCCTCGTCGCTCTCCAAGAAGTACGAGAGATAGGCGTATGCCACATCGACATCAGGATTGCCGCCGTCCCTTTCATGTTCTTCCTTCGTCGCGCCTCCACCGCTGAACGCAAATCGGTTGATCTTCTTCTCAATCTGCTTGGGTGTGTCGCTCATGAAGATGGCGCTATTTGGATCTGACGCGGACATCTTGCCGCCAGGTCCTTGCAGTGCTGTGAGGAATTTGGAGAGGATCAGGGCTGCTTTCGGTGAAGGGTTCTCCATCCGATCGGAATTCTCGCGAACCAGTCGGAACCAAGGCTCTTGATCGATGGCGCAGGGGATGAGGGTGGGAATGGCGGCAATCGACTTTCGAGGACGTTCCTCTTTCCAGTCAGGTGGTCGGAAGTCATCAGCCCCGAAGAGGACAGGATAGGATGATGCAAAGGCGGCAACGCACTGCTTTGCAGCGTATGCGTTCAGTCCGACGTTGGTTGACCCATCAAAGCCCAATGCACCTCGAATCTGATTGTTGGTGAGGAGCGCCTCGAATTCGGAAATGTTCTGGTAGAAGTGTCCGCCTACATAGCCGTAGTCGGTGTAGATGAAAGTCTTCTTGATGTCGAAGCCAAGGGCGATAATATCCTTTGCGTTATCGCTTGCATACTTCATGAAGTCTCCGAGTGCTGCTCCTGGTGTCGGCTTGCCTTGGTTCTTGTTGCGCGTGTAGAGAAACTTCTCATCATCTGTCAACATGATTACGAGAGGAACGTCGAAGATGTCTTGTAGCTCCTTTGTGAAGAGGAAAGGGACAGAGTGACCGAGATGCATACTCCCAGATGAGGGACCGCGGCCGGTGTAGAGCATGAAGAAACCATATTTCTCGTACTGGTCGAGGATCCGATCAAAGTCACGATGAGAAAAGAACAATTTCCTTCGCATCAATCGGTGAGGCGGTTTGCCAGTGACTTGTTCGAACCGCTTCAGGTGCTCCTCGGTCAGAGCTGGGGTGTTGAACTTTTCGCGCAGTGCCTCGTAGTCGATCGCTTTGATGTTTCCATCGGCATCTCGTGCTCCAGCGACCGTATACGGGTCGATTTTCTGTTCTGCTGCTGCTTGTTGGACTTGCTCGACCGTTGGCGGGGCGCCCACCGCATCTGCGGTATGAGGTGCGCCGTCCGCCATTAGCAACAGAGAATGATCCTAGAAAGGGTGTGGCAGCCAGGTATTCAAAATCAGCGAGTTGTTTGTTTCGTCCTAGTTTGTGAGTCAAACAGACCATGTGTCCACGACATGTCGAATTGACTCTGCCCCTCCACAAAATAATGTGCCCTCGAATGATTGGAGATCGGGCTTTACAGACGCCGACGACAGGCATGTCTAACCGATCTGGAGAGATTCGCCTCCGCTTCAGCCCAGGCAAAAAGAATGGAAGCTCCTCGCGACCTCCTCTCCCTCCAGCACCACCACCTCGTGCCCTTCCATCCACTTCTTCGATCCTACGCTACCATCAATCCTACACAAGCCGTGTTCGACACAAGACGATCGAGTATGAAGTGACAATGGTCAAATTCTACTCGGCGTCATTCAACTACGACTATTCCTTTCCTGCCGTCTCTCTTGCTTACTTCCTGCGCTACCCAAATCCATACAGCACTCATGTCTTCTCCACTGACGTGATCGATCGAAGTTTCGACAATGCCACGCAACGGTTGACGACTGTCCGCCTTCATCTGAAGAAGAGCAAGCTACCCTCAGCTGTGCTCAAGATCCTACCTCGAAGCTTGATGGGAGCAAGTGAAAAAGGCGACAGTCAGGCATACATTCTCGAGAAGAGCGTGGTCGACATCAAGGAGGGATGGATGACTACTGAAAGTCGGAACCTGGAATGGACCGGGGTCTTGTCTGTCATTGAGAGTCAAGACTTCAAGCGAGATGGACATGCCGTTTGGGACCTTGTCAATGGTCAAAAGCAGATCATCTCGGAGCCTGAGCGGACTCATGTCACCACAACCGTAGCGCTGCGTTCTCATATTGGCGAGAATATCCGTCGACGCCGGGCGCGAATGGCTGAGTCCGCAGCTCAGACCGCTGATGATGGCAAGGAAAAGATGGGTTTCTTCAAGTCTTGGACAACCGGATCTATTCAGAGATCGATCGAGATGATTGGTCTTCGCAGAGCCGAGGGAGCTCAGCCCAAGGCTACAGAAGGCATGAAAGTGGTGCTGGAGCGGTTGCGTCAAGGTGGTCTCGTTGCTGTCCTTGATGGCATGCGCAAGGACCGCGAGCTCATGTTCGCTGGGCAACCTGGCCTGACCCTTCCATCACCACCAGCCTCTAGCAGTGCTTCTGCAAGCATTGACTATCATGACGATTGACGTTTCGGAAACTGTACGATTATCGACCATACTCTATTCTGATTTAAGCAAGGCGCTTTGAGGGACGTGTATGGATACTACCATACTGGCAGGAGTCAGGGTGGATACTACCAGACTGACAGGAGTTTGTATGGATACTACCAGATTGGCAGGAGTTTGGCAAGGGAAACCGGTGGTGAAGGAAACACCTGGTAGTATTCTACATGTTGCCAGGATGGTATCAGAAGGAGCTGGACATTAACAGCCGTGCTACCAAAATGAATGCAAAATGTTAAACAGTTCCTTTAGCTGACCGGGTGGTGTACGCGGTGCGTCACAGGCCATGACAAAAATATGTTTCTCTCTTCGTGGAATTGACTGTTCTACTCCATGTGTTGATAGGTGGGGCGCTGCTGATGCTCGCCGGCCCGTCCTTGGCGGAGAAGTCGCGACGCGAAGCTAAAGTGCTTCGAACTTTCTTCAACATCGCGAACACCTCTACATCTCCTGTCGCACGACTACTCTTGTCGCGCATTGCCTTTCCGAACGCGCATTCATCACCAAGCATACATTCGCATCCCTCAAGATTCTACACTAAACGGATTCGGCGACTGCTGTAGCTTCGAGCTTCTTTTCCCCTTGAGGGACCTTGAGGGCCCGGCCGACATCATGAACGGCCACACGGACGGCGACACCCATATGACGGATGCTCTAGACACTCCAGACTATACCGACTCAGATACTGGCCCGAACACAACGGCAAGCAGTGTCGCTGGTGATGTCGCACAGCCAGACGGACGCAGGCGTAGGTGGGAGAGCCACGCGTTGCGGAAGAGTGTCTTTGGCAAGAAGCATGATAGGCTCGGCAGTTCAAAGGAGGACGACTCTGTTCGTCGCTTCCGATACCTCTTGGGCCTGACAGACCTCTTCCGCCATTTCATCGATACCAATCCCGACCCAAAGATCAGGAACGTCATGGCCGAGATCGACAGGCAGGACCAGGAAGACAAGACGAAGGCTTCAAAGGGACATGCGCGCAAAGGCGGCGCAGCTGGAGAGCGTAGGCGTCGCACAGAGAAGGAAGAAGATGCAGAGCTTCTTAGCCAGGGCAAGCATGCCGATGAAGGAGCCGACACTGTCTTTCGCGACTCGCCTCGCTACATCCAAGGCAAGATGAGAGATTATCAGGTCGCCGGTCTCAACTGGCTGATCTCGTTACACGAGAATGGTATCTCTGGTATCCTGGCAGACGAGATGGGATTGGGCAAGACACTTCAGACTATTTCCTTCCTCGGTTACCTCCGATTCCACTGCGACACACCCGGTCCCCATCTGGTCGCCGTTCCCAAGTCGACGTTGGACAATTGGAAGCGCGAATTCGAGCGATGGATCCCAGAGATCAACGTGCTGGTCCTACAAGGTGCAAAGGAAGAGCGAAAGGAACTCATCGACGACCGTCTTGTCGACGAGAACTTTGATGTTTGCATCACCAGCTACGAGATGATCCTGCGCGAGAAGTCCCACCTCAAGAAGTTTGCCTGGGAATACATCATTGTCGACGAGGCTCACCGTATCAAGAACGAAAAGTCATCACTCGCCAGTATCATTCGCGACTTCAACTCGCGTAATCGTCTCCTCATCACTGGTACCCCGCTTCAGAATAATCTTCACGAGTTGTGGGCGCTACTCAACTTCCTCCTACCGGATGTCTTTGGCGACGCTGATGCTTTTGACGAGTGGTTCAGCAACAGCGAACAAGACTCAGACGATGTCGTCCAACAGCTGCACAAAGTCTTGAAGCCTTTTTTGCTTCGTCGTGTCAAGGCAGACGTTGAGAAGAGTCTCTTACCCAAGAAGGAAATCAACCTGTATGTCGGCATGTCAGAGATGCAAGTCAACTGGTACCGCAAGATCCTTGAAAAGGATATCGATGCTGTCAACAACGCTGCAGGCAAGAAGGAGTCAAAAACCAGGCTCTTGAACATTGTCATGCAGCTGAGGAAGTGCTGCAACCATCCATATCTTTTTGATGGAGCCGAACCTGGACCACCATACACCACCGACGAGCACCTGGTCGACAACGCTGCCAAGATGACCATGTTGGACAAGCTTCTCGTGAAGATGCAGGGTCAAGGAAGTCGTGTCTTGATCTTCTCTCAGATGAGCAGAGTCTTGGACATTCTGGAAGATTACTCGGTCATGCGCGGATTCCAGTACTGTCGTATAGACGGTTCGACTGCTCATGAAGACCGTATTGCCGCCATCGATGAGTACAACAAGCCAAACTCGGAGAAGTTCTTATTCCTGCTCACGACTCGTGCCGGTGGACTGGGCATCAACCTCACCACAGCCGATATCGTGGTACTCTTTGACAGTGACTGGAACCCACAGGCTGATCTTCAAGCCATGGACCGCGCTCATCGTATTGGTCAAACCAAGCAGGTCTACGTCTATCGCTTTGTCACCGAGAACGCCATCGAAGAGAAGGTCTTGGACCGAGCTGCACAGAAGCTCCGTCTCGATCAGCTTGTGATCCAGCAAGGCCGCACTCAGCAACCTGCCAAGGGTGCTGCTTCAAAGGATGAGCTACTCGGCATGATCCAACACGGCGCGGACAAGGTCTTTGAGCAGAATGCTGAGTCGGCTTTTGGCAGTAGCAAGGCTTTTACCGACGAAGACTTCGAAGCCGTGCTCAAACGTGGTGAAGATCGAACCAAGGAGCTTAATGCGAAGTACAATAACATGGGTCTCGACGACGTCACCAAATTCCAATCTGACAGCGCCTACGAATGGAATGGCGAGACTTTCGAGGCCAAGAAGAAGGATATTGGTCTTAATTGGATCAATCCGACCAAGCGCGAGCGCAAGGAGCAGTCTTACTCAATGGACAAGTACTACCGTCAGGCACTTCAGACTGGAGGACGTACTGCAGACACGAAGCCAAAGGTACCTCGCGCTCCCAAGCAGCAGGCAATGCACGACTACCAATTCTTCAACCCACGTCTGGCCGATCTGCAGGACAAGGAGACTGCCTTTTTCCGCAAGGAGAACAGTATCAAGGCTCCCCTCGCGGAAGGTGACGAATCAGATCTCGAGCAGCGTCAAGAAGAGCAGGAGATTGAGCAACAAGCCATCGACAACGCCGAGCCGCTCACCGCTGAGGAGCAGGCCGAGAAGGAGGAGCTCCAGGCTGAGGGCTTCGGTGACTGGAACAAGCGAGACTTTCAGCAATTCATCAACGGCTCTGCACGCTATGGACGCACGAATTACAAGGACATTGCGATCGAAGTGGACAGCAAGGAGCCAGGCGAGATTAAGGAGTATGCTCTGGTATTCTGGAAGCGGTACAAGGAGATTGCCAATTGGGAGAAGCACATCGCCAGCATCGAGGAAGGAGAAGAGCGCGCCGCAAAGGTGGTCAAGCAGGCTCGACTTCTCCGCAAAAAGGTCGGAATGTACCGCGTGCCACTTCAGCAGCTCAAGATCAACTACACGGTGAGCACCACGAACAAGAAGGTCTATACCGAGGAAGAAGATCGTTTCCTGCTGGTAATGCTGGACAAGTATGGTCTGGATGCAGACTCGCTGTACGACAAGATCAGAGACGAGATCAGGGAGAGCCCGCTGTTCAGGTTCGACTGGTTCTTCTTGAGCAGGACACCGCAGGAGATTGGCCGCAGATGCACGACTTTGTTGACCACTGTCCAGAGAGAGTTTGAGCCCGTGGAGAATGGCGGTGGCAAGAAGAGGGTGTTGGACGAGGAGAGCAGTGAGGAGGACACGAGGTCCAAGAAGAAGGGTGTCAAGGTCGGTCACAAGCGTGTTGCAATTGCCAGAGTCGGGACTAACATGATACAGAACAAAGCCCTTGAGAGTGTCAAGGGTGGGAAGGCTTCGAACAGGACCAGCAGAGCGGGAAGCGTCGTGTCAAATGGCAGCATTGGCACGCCCAAGGGTGGAAGCAAGGCAAAGGGTCGCAGGAGGTGATGAATTGGCCCGAACGAGACGTGGGTATCAAGGTCAGGGACAAGAGGCTTCTCCTAGTGTTGTACTACTGGCCAGCAGCTGGGAGCAGACATGCTGGCATTGGCATTGGCGTTGTGGATCTGGCAGCTTCTATCAGGAGCTACGTGCGGTCGAGAGGCTGAGTATTCTCAGCTCCATGGCTATTCCTGCCAGAAGGGGTAGGATTCTTCAAAGCATATGATAGATCGGACAGAGCATTGTAATGTATCGATGAAAGATTGCCTCTTGTGTGTCAGTATCAGCCTTAGCCGGATTGGAAGGGAGGGGTGATGCGTCGAAGGCGGTGGTAGTCAGGGAGGAAGTGCATGCTTGGGATTTGCAGTTGCCTAGGCTGTTCGCCGAAGGAGTGTTGGCTTGGGTCGATCAGAGGGAACTACCAAAAGAATTTGAGGCTCTGTGAGCATGGCGTATGGTTCAGCTGACATTGAACCTTTGGCACAGGAGCATCCACACCTTCGCGAGCGGTGTGTCATGGGAAAGCGGAAGCACTCCATGGGACCTACCACTGAAGTCGACCTTTGAATTCCTAACGCTCAAAGAACAGTGTCATGTCAAGCCTGGTAGGCATGCATACTGTAGATCCAGACAGAGACTTACATTACTGAACGCTCAACTCGGCTGCTAATAGGACAAAATCAATTCGGGATGAAACATCAATGAGCAGCGCATATGGACTGCAGTGGTATGAAGCGTGCAAGAACCAGATTGGCTTTTGAGATGCGGGAACAAGAGTCCGGTCTTTTGCCTTGTGCGGTCGATCTGACATGAAGACATGTGGACACCCGACCGCGGAATGATGAAAGATGGGAGGATTGAGAGAGAGACACTGCAAAGAAAATTATTGATGTCATGCGCCTGCTCATCAGACTGACGTGTGAACGGCCAAAGGGCACGTGGGAGTGAGACACCCGGGAACATGAGAGCCGGGCAGGTAGAGATCTGGACTGGTCATGATGGTCGTGGTGCTGTGAGAGGTGGTATGACTATTGCTCAAGTGGAGGCAAGTAGATCAAAAAAAGAAGCCTCGAGTCAAGTGGTCTGATTTTCGTGGAGATCTCCCTCGAGAGCCGCATGCGAGGCGTCACTGGTCTGGACGATCCGCAGTCTGCCGCGAAGTTCGGCGCTGTCCCGACAACAATTTGCGATGCGACGACGTCATTGCACTTCACAGTCTCTCAAGACTCGCAAGCTCTGGACCCCCTTTCAAATACTGCTCCTACAACCACAGATCCAGCGCGACCTCATCTCCAGCCTCTACATTCGTCACATCATCCTCAATTCACTATCCCTCCCTACCCGCATAAACTACCAGCAATGGCTCTCATCACCACAGCCCTCCGAGGTGCCCAGGTAAGCTCGGAACAATTTTCGCTTCTCCTCCATTTTAACAATCACAGTTCCTCTGGACGCTCCTCACCATTGCCCTCATCGGCAACATGATCAACCGCTCATTCGCTGGCGATCCAGCAATCATCAATTACGACATGTTCGTCGCCGTCTTCAGCATGCTCTCCCTCCTCTACCTCATTCCCGCGTCTATCAAGGATAACCTCGGATCACCCATCATCACCATCGCCCTCGATGTGCTCAACACCCTTTTCTACTTCTGCGGCGCCGTCGCAACCGCCGCCTACCTTGGCGCACGAAGCTGCAGCAATGATGACTACACCCGAACCAACTTCATCACAAATGGCGAGGCAAACACCGAGTCGCGGTGCAGGAAGGCGCAAGCTAGCACAACATTCATGTTCTTCAACTTCTTCCTCTTCGCTGCTACGGCTGTCTTGTCTGCCATGCACGGAAGGAGTGAGGGCGTCAACCTCCGCGGTGGAATTGGCGGTATCAGGAGGGGTGGTCCGGCTATGAGCCAGGTATAATTAACGATACCATACCAGACAAGGGAAATGTAAGAATAGCTTCACTGGGACAGCGCTTTAGCAATTGTTAGACCTTGGCTTGCGGTTCAGGAGTGGGAGGAAATGGCAACATGGAGTCGCGTGGGTCAAGATACCTAATCCTAATGACGGTCATGTATGGACGATGGGTACAGAGAAAATGAAATGTCAAGCAAAGTAATTCGTTCTACATCGCATGCGTGGGAAATAGTTCTACGTTCATGCTCACTTCCATCTCCCACCTGCATCCAAAGTCTTGGCATCGACCTCGCGCGTCCAAGCTCTCCTTCGCATCTTCAAACTCCCTGTCCCCAATTGTCTCTCACCACCCGCGTCCCCCTCTTCTCCCACCCACCGTCCAGCATGTCCGACCTCCACAACAATCCCATCGTCATCGACAATGGCAGTGGCACCCTCCGCGCTGGCTTCGCCGGGTCCGACCTCCCCCAATGCACCTTCCCCTCCTTCATCGGCCGCCCAAAACACATACGAGTTCTCGCCGGGGCTCTCGAAGGGGACGTCTTCATCGGGACCAAAGCGCAAGAACTCCGCGGCCTACTCAAGATACGGTATCCACTCGAGCATGGCATTGTCACGGACTGGGACGACATGGAGCGGATATGGGGACATGTGTACAATGAGGAACTGAAGGTGTTGAGCGAGGATCATCCCGTATTACTCACTGAAGCGCCTTTAAATCCGAGGGGAAACAGGGACATGGCGGCGCAGGTTCTGTTTGAGGGATTCAATGTTCCAGCTGTTTACATGGGGGTACAAGCTGTGTTGAGTCTGTATGCGAGTGGGCGGACAACAGGTCTGGTACTGGATGCTGGTGACGGGGTGAGTCATGCCGTGCCGGTGTATGAGGGGTTCGCGGTGGGTAACTCGGTGAGGAGGGTGGATGTGGCGGGGAGGGATGTCACGGAGCATTTGCAGACGTTGTTGAGGAAGAGCGGCTATGTGTTCCATACGTCAGCGGAAAAGGAGGTGGTGAGGGTATTGAAGGAGAAGATGAGTTACATCGCATTAGATCCGAGGAGGGAGGAGAAGGAGTGGACAAGCTTGGGAGGGAGAGGGGGAGAGGGGAAGTGGGTGGATTATACGCTGCCGGATGGGCAGAGGATCAAGCTGGGGCCGGAGAGGTTCAGAGCTCCAGAAATCTTGTTTGATCCGGACATCATCGGGTTGGAGTATCAGGGGTTGCATCAGATCGTGGTGGATGCGATTGGGAGGACGGATATGGATTTGAGGAAGGCGTTGTATGGCAACATTGTGCTGAGTGGGGGCTCGACACTAACGAAAGGATTTGGGGATCGACTCCTGCACGAGGTACAAAGATTGGCCGTCAAGGAGATGAGAATCAAGATCTTTGCGCCGCCGGAGAGGAAGTACAGCACATGGATTGGTGGGAGCATCCTTGCAGGGTTGAGCACATTCAGAAAGGTGAGTGGCAGTCTGTACACTGTCTTTACGATCAATACTGACAATGACAGATGTGGGTATCGATAGACGACTGGCGAGAGAATCCCGACATAATACATACAAAATTCGCATGAGCTGAAGGACACACAAGGAAACAACAAGCAGCAGACAGGACCTGTATCAGGCAGGACCTTTGACAGCGTTCTACTAAAAGCCTTATACCCCATCACGAATGTCATGACCTTTGAGTTGGCTCGAATTGAGCCCATCACTTCTGAGAAACGCATGTGCACGAGCGACCACGAGAGAGACAAGAGTGGTTGATCATTCAACATGTACCGTTATTCATTGCCAGAGTCTGTCTGACGCCCTCACCGGAGGACGGGGGTATCAAGTGCATTGTTCTCGCTACCGCTTTCAAGAATACCGCAAGTCAGCCGTCGGTTGTGGTTACACCATGCCATGGTCCATGTACGCCTCGCCTAATAGAGCAAAACAAGATTTCCGTGATGCGCCGTTTCGTTTGTCGAGGACGATATGATATGATTGAAAGCAAAAACTTTTTTGGTCGTCCCAACGCCGCGCTGGTCCACTGATGCATAAAGTGGTAAAAGCAGATGATCAAGGTCAATGCCTAGTTCCTGGAAAGAGTCCTCGAGATGCGCTCCATCATGCTCCTGCGCTTGCCATCTTCGTTACTGGACGACGAGCCGACAGAGCTGGCTGCCGAGCTGGATTTGCGTGGAACAACACTAGGGACAGCATTACCGGCACCACCGCGGCCGATGTGGTAGACCCTCGCAGCGTTGTCCCTCATGCGCTGCTCACGCTCGAGCTCCTCATCAAAGGAGAAGATGGCTCGCTGAGACGGAGAGGCTGGGCCTTCGCTCGAGGCTGATGACTCGGATGAAGTGCGAGAGGTCGAGGCAATGCTTGGGCGGGCTGCTGATTTCGTGGAAACGTTGCCTGCACCACCTCGGCCGGAGAAGATGGTAGTGGGCGGTGCTGGAAGGTTGGCTCTCGATGCTGGGCCGGTGGCGGACGGGCCGGATGTGAGTTGGGCAGTGGTGTAGCGCTTGTAGTTGCCTGCTCCGCCAATGCCGCTGCCGATGAAGGTGGTCTTGGTCGAGGACCTGACAGATGGGTGTGGCTCGGTGACCGAATAAGTCATGGTGTGTGTAGTGTGAAGGTTGTTGTGTATGGTAGATGTACAGCAATGGGTGTGAGATGAGGCGAGGCTTATATGGGTTGCCGGTGGCAAGGCTGAGTGAGTGTGGGCAGGAGACTGACGTGAAAGTGTTGTATGACCAAGACCTTAGCTGGGGAGCAAGGCTATATATGCCGATACAAAATCAGTCACACAGACATGAGGTGATCAAAACACCCATGACCAGTGGAATGGACCATGTCGGCCCCGCCGCGATCACCTGAGCTGTCGTTTACGGCATGAAAATCTTTTTTTTCCACGTCAAAGCGACCCAGAGATCCAGAGTTTGAGTCCGCCAACTCCGTCGTTTCCGGCTAACGACGGCCTGCTGACCAAAAGCCTCGTCCATGTCATTCCATGAAAAGGAGATGATGTTTTCGCTCTAGGCCTCGCATACGAGATGAGACAGCACTTCTTCACCGCATCAAAGGCGACGACGACATCCATTTCCACGCAGCAGTCGAGACCTGCATCCCCAAAACTGCTCGTCGGCCGAATCCGAACTCCGTGGCGACCATTGTCTCCTCGTATTGCGTTACAGGCCACGCCAGACATGGCAACACAAACCCGCCAGATCTCGTCAAAGCTCGTCATGTCCATGCCACGTTTCCCCATAACGCCCTGTCTCTGGCGGCGCTAGCAATTTCCATTACCCCCAGGAAATCCGGGGAATCGCCATCAAAGTTACCCTTCATAAAACGGTGGCTCATGTGGTCCACGCACCCAAGGCCGCATGCAAACGGCGTCGAATCTTCTTTGCCATGGGGATGGATGGGCTGACTTCTCCTCATCCAGGCACACCTTGTCTTTACTGAACGGCGCGACAGGAGCCTGCAGCTCGCACACCGTCTCTTGCCAGCCCTGTCTGGACCCGTTACATCCCAGACATGCCCCTAAACGGGCGACGAATCCTGCGAGATGGCGTTTGGCGATATGCGGGGGTGGCTGTCTCGTGCTCGCCCATCCATCTGCTGGCGTGACCGACCCCTTAAGGAAGCGTGTCCAAGTTCATGTCACGTGAGGACACAGCCCTCTCGTCCAACGATTCGGAATCCACAATAATACTCTGGGGCACTCGCAACGTCCACACTTTCCCAAGGCCGGTTCATCCGGGCAACGTGTAGAGGCATGACAATCGTTCTCGGGCACCAGCCCACTTTGGTCAAGCGTGCCACCTGCTCGTCAGGTACCACAAGCTTGCTTTCCCAGATCAACGGTGGGTCATTTCTACTACCAGCTTGGGCGATCGAGTTTGCGTCCCAAGATACTATTCTCGAGGATCAAGAGCCGACGATTTGCACCGAATGTCAAGCTGCCATAACGGCATGCATGGGCCTTTGGATATCGTGTTGGGTTATGCTTGATTCAAGGTTTGTTACTAAAGACAGATACCTCAGAAATGGCCAGCGTCCTCCTCAAAGAGATCAGGTGGTACAACATCTGGAGGTGATGCTCGAAGTTTGCGTTCCTCGGCGTTGACCTTTGTGATGGCCTTTCCAGTTGCAGATGCCACACTCTGGCTTGAAAGGAGCTTCGGGAAATTGGAAAAACTTGTAGTCTTTACTGCCAGGCATGTTGAGGCCTCCTCTGGTATCAGGTTCAATCGGGTGTAGAGACGCGAAATGTCACTTTCACCTGTAGAGCAAAGGAACCTTACATCGTCTCTTGCTTCATCGCTTCATCGCTGGACACCCACATGGGAGTGGCCAAGAACCAAGCTTTGATATTGCCATGTCCTCACATCATTCCTTGGATATAACCGCAACTTATCCTCTACCCCACAGCCTCCAGATTGCGGATCGTGGTTAAAGGTAGATTGTCTGCTTTCTACAACCCCATACCCCGCCGGACCTGCCTAGATTGGATCGACAACTACCAGCCGATGCCGCTGGGGGTCCAATAGTACATCTATCCCAGAATGCGGGGGCGAAGAATGTAAGATTAAATCGGCCCTTTTGTTCAGGCTGAACCATTCCATGATATTCAGCCTATTCGAGAGTCGAGAATATCAGACCCTTCTGTGCGGTAAAGGTGGTATGCTCGTTGGTAAAGGTGGTGGTGGTAGGTCCAGTATAAAGCTAAGTCTGCGGTAGGTTTAGGTCTCTGGTAGGTTTGACCAGCAGTCAAGTTCCTACTTTCAACTACTCCGTCGAGATGCTTTCCGCTCTCTTTCTCAGCCTGCTGGCCTGCACGGCGTCCTGCACACCAGTCCAGCCAAAGCCCAAACCCCCTACACAGCCTCCTGTACCACCTCAGCAACCTGGAGGGCCTCCCAAGCCACCTGCTCCAAGCCCACGTCCTCTCCCCAGCACCTACACCTGGAACTCGACCGGTCTCCTTATTGGTCCTGACCCTGCTACCGACATTGCGGCTTTGAAAGATCCCTCGATCATCTTCTTCGAGGGGAAATACCACGTCTTTGCCTCTACCGCCCGGGCGGACGGATACAACCTCGCCTACCTTAGCTTTCCCACCTTCTCCGCCGCCTCCAATGCCAGCATCACCTACCTTGACACCACTCCGATCGGCCCCGGGTACCGCGCCGCCCCTGAAGTCTTCTACTTTGGCCCACAAAAGCTCTGGTACCTCGTCTACCAGAACGGCAACGCGGCCTACTCCACCAACCCCGACATCAACGATCCCCAGGGGTGGACCGCGCCTGTCAACTTCTACCCCAACGGCACGCCCCAGATCATCCTCGACAACATCGGCGCAGGTTACTGGGTCGATATGTGGGTCATCTGCGACGACGCCAACTGCCACTTGTTCTCCAGCGATGATAATGGACAACTTTACCGGTCTCAGACGACCCTGGCCGACTTTCCCAATGGTATGAGCGAGCCCGTCATTGCGCTACAGGACGCAGACCGCTTCCGTCTCTTCGAGGCATCGAATGTCTACGCCGTCGACAAGGGCCAGTACCTCCTTCTCGTGGAAGCCATTGGCACCGACGGGTTCCGGTATTTCCGCTCTTGGACGGCGACGGACCTGGCAGGTAATTGGACGGCGTTGGCGGCCGAGGAGGATCTGCCGTTCGCAAAGTCGACGAATGTGATATTCACGGATGGAGTGGAGTGGACGAAGAGTATCTCCCACGGAGAGATTGTGAGGAGGGAGGTGGATCAGAGGTTGAAGATTAGTAGGTGTGGGTGGGAGTATCTATATCAGGGTCTAGCTCCGGACGCAACAGGGGATTACAACTCGTTGCCGTGGAAGTTGGGTTTGTTGACGCAGACGTCGAGTTGTTAGAGTTCAGCTGAAGGATGGGAGCACTAGAGAGGTGTGTCAATGATTGATTTCATGCCATTGCCCCTGGACGACTGTGAATCCCCATGCAATGCATCCTGCTCCGTGCATCTCGTGCCTGGGAGACAGAAGTGCATCTATCATCTCTTCACTACCAGGTCGCTCCTGATCACCCACTTCTCCCCTTTTCTGACTTCTCTTCCTTCATGAAGCAAGCAGTCCCTCCCATGCTTGTGCAACAATGCCATGCCAACCTCCATGCTCGCCACAACCTGCCTCTTCGTCATTTCCTGCTGTCTGCTCACGTGACTGTCAGGCAAGCGATGACTGGGCAGCAGGCGTCACTGATATCTGATATCTGCTGGTGGTGATCAAGCCCGGTGCACAGCTAGTGGTAGACCATCTCTACGAATACCTACCAGGGAAACCTCAGCATTGACTCCAAAATGTCATGGATATTTTGCGAATACGTTGAAGACTCATGGACCCTAGCATTTGAAGACGAGACATGTGATTGGCTGAAGAGTACAAACAGAGTTTCTGTAGCGGAAGATCAGCGAGAAGCGGCAGAATGTTGTACGTGCTGAGTCAGCTGAGGCTTGGCACGTCAGCACGCTCAGTGACCGGAGTACTGAGAGGTCTTGACGTTGAGATCGATAGATGAGAAAAACTGAGATAAAAAGGTGGTAACTATCTAAGTGACAGAGGGTCGACTATATATAGAGTAATAAGCTAGTCAAACAACCGGTAGATCTCCGGATATTGCGTACTCGATCGAGGATAAGGATCGAGGTATAATACTCCCCCTAACGGTGATTTACCGTGTTATTAGTTGTGTTCGTAAAGCGATATTATCTATTGTCGACTTATAGACCTCCGTGAAGCTATAACAGCGTGATTATAGTGTTCTAGCTATTGTTATATTGTCTAGAAGTTACTATTGTCGTGTTAAATAGATATTAGTAGTCTAGCTATTGCGATTTCTCTCTCTTCCTTCTAGATTACCTTCTTCTATCTTCTCGTACGTAATAGGTCGTTAGTGTATAACTAGTAAGGTTAAGGAGGTTACTTAGGAGAATCTATTAGCTACCTTACTAGTCGAGCAGTTAGATTCGGAAGGTAGTAATAGTAGTTAGGAGGATATAATATAAATTAAAGAATCTAGTGAATAACGTAGTAGTACTATAATAAAGGAATGTAATAAAGAAAACGCAGAAAGTAGACAGTAAGTAGCATAGTAAGGAGTAACTCGAAGTTAGTTTAGCTTATTAGTTTAGCCTGTTAGTTCGCCTTCTAACTATCTAGTAGTTTAATAGGTGACCGAGGCTTAGTAAGGGGATCCGCTAGTTATTAAGTAGTCGGCATAAACTCGACGTCGATAATGCCTTTCTCGTACTTCTCTCTATAATAGTAATTACGGAGGTTAACGTAACGAGAACGACAGTGATTATCGTGGTTCTTAACGAGCTTAATAGCTAACTAATTATCGACGAGTATAGTTGTACGTAGTTATTAAATGCGAATCTCTTATAGAAGGTTCCTTAGCTACTAGATCTCCCTGTAGGTCTCTAATAGAGCGAGGTATTCGGCCTTAGTAGATAATAGAACAACGTCTAACTAGAGTTTCGTTCTCTAAATAACTAGTGCTCTAGCGAGAAGTATTAGCGAGCCGGAGGTAGATCGAGAGGTATCTAGATCGCCGGCGAAATCTACATTAGAATAGTAGGTTAGTTCCCTCTTAGTAAAGATAAGGCCGTAATCTAGAGTGCCCTTAAGATATCGCTAAACTTATTTAGTAGTAGTAAGGTATTCGGTAGATGGATTTTACAGGAACCGTGTAAGGTAATTAACGGCATAACTAATATTAGGCCGTGTCTAGTTAGAGAGAACTTACAGTTCACCTATCTACTAGTTATACTACTTCTAGCGATTAACTAAGTGTTTTTCGGTGCTAGTAGAGAGTAGTCGGTCGAGGGGACGAGGTACTAGTTTATAGTCCGCGAGTTAGTGTTTATTTAGCTTATCCTTTATGTAATGAGATTAGGATAGCTTAGTTAAGGTTCGAGAGGTGATAATCTCGATGCCGAGAAAGAGGTTACTATTAACTAGTTTAATTAGGTAGCGCTTCTGCATATCTTAGACGAAACGATCTAGTCGAGCTTACGAAGCAGCGAATATCTAGAAATTATCGACGTGTACAAGGACGAGGAGCTTACTATCCTTAGAAATAAAGAGGCAGGCGTCGCTTACGGTACGTCGGAGGCCAAGTTTTATTATGTAGGCTACGACGTCGTCGTACTAGAGTACCGTAGATTACTTTAGGCCGTATAGGCCTTTAGTAACTATAACGACCTCACCGAGATAGCTATAACTCTATAGAGCGTAGATATAGAGTACTACGTCGAGGTCTAAATAGAGAAAGGCCGTGGTCATGTTAATCTATGCTCGTCTCTAGCTATTAAGCATATAGACGGTAATTAGGACTCTGCCGGTTACTATACGAGGTATTAGAGCAAAGGTTTCGAAGTAGTTAACTCCCTAGCGTTAGGTAAAGCCTCTAGTAGTCTATCGAGACTTACGCTTATCGATAGTACGATTAGGTAGTAGTTTAGTCTTGTATACCTATTTGCTAGTTATAACTGTTCTCCCTTTTAGTATATCTAACTAATTTTTGAAAATAATAGCCTTAGTACTACGTAGGGAGTTAATTTCTTTATCTATAGAGGCTTTCTAGAGTGCTCTATCTAGTCGTAATATAGCATTATCGTAGGAGGTAGGGTCTATAAGTTCTACGGCTACGGCTCCGGTAGCGAAGTGTTTATAGTCGTTATTAATTAGTCCTAATGCTAATCGTTTACTACCGGCGAGTTAACGAGGTTAGAGTAGTTCTATAAGAGTGTCGCTAGCGTCGTCATCGTCGCTAAGAGGCTTAGGGTTACTAAGAGGCTCTATCTTAGGAGCTTTAGGCTCGAAGAAGGGTAATTTAGGACTAGTAGGTCGTATCCACGTGTTAGATTAAGCTATTTAAGGCTCTAGTTAGTGTTAAGCCTCGGCTTAAGCTAGATCGTCTAAATCCGTGCTTAAAGGTAAATTTTAAGGTGCTACGGGAGTGTCCGCGGTAGTAGGTTAAGCCGAGTTCTCCCTCTAAAGAGTAACTAGTGCCTATTTAGCCTTTAGATTAGATTCAGCAGAGCGTAACTCTATATTAGATTAGTAGCTTAACTAATTCTCTAATTAAGCCGTTGGTTCGTGATAGGGACGTTACTAAGGTTAATTAGGCTACGTAAGGTCTAGTTCTAGCTAGAGTAGCTCCCTCTAATTATTAGCCGGATTAGGTTCGTTAATAGTTCGATAATCGAACTAACTTAGCTACGCGAACTAAGGCTAAGGAGGAAGCTAATATAAGCCTTAGTAGTTAAATACTAGCTATTCGGCGATCCGCTATTAAGTAAGGCTTTCTACCGCATAGTCACGGAAAACAGTAGACTCGTCGAATTGTACGTATAGCGAGTACTTTAGCTACGGAGTTCCGTTAAGCTAGCTAAGGATTAAGTAATTAGTAGATAATTCACCCTAAAATCCTACGAACTAACCTATAAAGAAGCGAGGCTCGAACTTTAAGGTCGGAGGTAGCTACCGGTATAAATAGGCCTTATAGCTAAAGCGTTTAAGGTAGCTAAGGTTAATCTAATCTATTAGAGTAGCTTACTAAAAACTCTCGAGGAAGTGCTAGTATAGTACTTTACCGGTTCGGAGATTAATAATTCTATTAGTAATATATACCGAGTACTCGATAGCTAGAGGCTAAAACTCTATTAGTAGACTAGACTCGATTATAAAGCAGCGCGTACGCGTAATAATCACCTTGTTAGCTAATTTAGCTGTTCCGTTTTACTCTAGAGTATAGGTAGTAGAGGTAAGCATCTCGGTGCCTCTAGAGGCGTTAAATTAGCGTGTAGCGTAATTAATTAGCTCCGTGCCCTAATCGGAGAAGGTTTTTCGCGGTATCTTACCGAATTAAGTACTTATAAAGATTAACTAGCGCTAGTGCTTGCTAATCGACTTGTCCTTTGTCTTAAGGAGAATAGACTATCGTTTACGAGTTATAGCGTTAGTATAGAGCTAGCTATAAAGATGGCCCTTAAAACTGCGTAGAGTAATTAGACTATAGAGGTTAATATAGACCTCGTTAAGGGTAGCTAGAGAAGTAATTCTCGGTTCACGAGAGACGATGCGCTAGGATTTTACTAGCTTATATACTTCGTAGTAGTAGAGCTCGGAGGTGATTACTTTCTTAAGGCCCTTTACTAGTTACTTAGTAGACTAAAGGATCTTTAATCTAACGTAGCCGAGGCGCTAGTGCTAGCGTTAAGTCTCGGAGACTACTACTAGTACTACTATCGTAGCGGAAGAGAGGGAAGTCTTTATAAGGTTATCGTTACGTATATTTATAACGCCGAGGATAACGACAACGTCCCGACTGATTTTAGAGTGTATAAACAGTTCGGAATTACGAACTAGTCGCTAGTTTAGATAATTATACTAAATGCCGGCCTTACGGAAGATGCGGCCGGAGGAGACGAGATTAAATGCTAATTTTAGAGAGTAAAGTACATCTCGGAGAGTAATACTACTCTATTTACTATTGCCGAGGCTAATGTTAAGCTTAACATCTCCTTGCCACTAAATTAAGCTTACGCTCACTGCTTAATCGAATTCGATAGGCTTATCGAGTTTATAGAGGTTAGTAAACAGCTTATAGTCATTAAATATGTATAGAGCTAATCTACTGTCGTATATAACGGTGTTCCGGTGTAGTGATTAACCGGCGGAAGCGACCTATATACTTGCGATAATTAGCATAACTATTCTAGAGATAGTCGAGTTATCGTTATTTATTGCACTATTACTATCGATAGCTATTACTAAGGCTTTTCTGCGATTACTCTTCTTACTAGCATCCTTTAGAGAACGTAACTCTGTATATTACTTTATGCATTAATTGTTTATATAGTTACCGTCCTTATAGATCTAGTAAGGGTTATTATCCGATAGGACCTTCTTAGGCTTACTAAACTTGCCGGACTTATTGTTGTAGCCTTTAGAGTTGCCTACGCTAGCGGCTATAAATCGAGGGTAAACTAGTACAATCTCGGCGCGGATTAAAGTCATTAGCTCAGTGAGTAATATTGTCGTAGCTAGGTAAGCGTTACGCTAACTACGTAGCTATTCGTTATAGCTAGCGTTTATTATAAAGAGGTAAGAGATAAAGACGTCGCCGAGAACGAATCTTTCTAGAATAGAGGTGTCCCCTTTTACGGCTTATTTAATAGCAATGTTGTATTACCTTAGATTCTAGCTAAATTCGTTGTAGTATTTTAGTGTAAGCGAGCCTCGCTAAGCTATATTACCCGCCGAGCCTTAGGCTCGGCGCTCTTACGCTGTGCAATATAAAAGAACAGCTAGTATCCGCGCTAACGGTATACTATACGGAGTAACTAATTATATAAGTATACCCTTATAACTATCCCCTCTCCTAGGAGCTACGCCTCGAGGCTCGGAACCTAGCTAGAAGTAAGAAATATACGTATATAATCAATTTCTCTAGCAAGCTCGAGTTTTTTACTTTAGCTATACGTATAACTCGTGGAGCGCGTACGTAGTTACTACCTTAGCTCCCTTATGAAAACCCTATAGAGGCTATACTATTAGGTATATAGCTAGACTCGAACGCGAGGCCTAACGCTCGATAACTAGTCTAGGACGACTCCGTACGTTACTCCTAATAGCGTTAGCGTAGATATAATTATAAGCGAGCCCCGCTAAGCTATATTACCCGCCGAGCCTTAGGCTCGGCGCTCTTACGCTATGTAATATAAAAGAACAGCTAGTATCCGCGCTAACGGTATACCGTGCGGAGTAACTAATTATATAAGTATACCCTTATATTCAGGGTGTTAGTACCCTTAAGTCTAGTGTTAAATAGATTACGAATAGCGGTAGGAACGTCGATTATTAGCGCCGGCGCGTAAGTACTAGCTATAGCATCGTATAGCGCTTTAGCTAACTTCCTCTATGATCTAAAATCTAGTAGGATCGAGTAGTCGATTCGAACAGAGATTATGCCTATAAGGGGAAGCTCGGTCCTACGGAGCTAGGATAGTCCCGTTACGTAACGTAGGCTCTCCGTAGTATATCTATATAGCCTCTAGCTATTTCGAACGAAGGTAGCTATTAGTTCCTTAACCTATCTAGCCTATAGATAGCTTAGCTCTATACGTTGCTATACACTACTATTATAGTTCTAATAGCTCCCTTTAGTCGTAGCCTATAGAGCTACCGACAATAAGTAATAACGATCGAGTAAATTCTACCTAACCGATAGGTCGAGTTAATAAGGCTAACGATAGCCACGAAGTCATCGAAATTCCATTAGAGCTAGAGTCCCTAATAGATAAGGATTCGCTAATACCTCTAGAGGTCGCTCTAGCTAGCGTTCTAGAGTAGTTTAGAAGCGAGATCTTCCGCTGTCTCGGGGAGGTTAAATCCTCTATACGAGACTCTAATTACTATAGAGACGCTAGTAAGATACTAGCTAGACTCCGTAGCCTTACCGTATAGAGTGCCTCGACTCCCTCTAAGGAGATAGCTACCTATATAATACCCTTAAGACTAGCGGGCGCTACTATAGAGCCCCGCTAGGACCCCGAAGGGATACTATAGAGTGTAATTTACGTACTACTACTCTATCGCTCTACGCTAGGCGGCATAGGGTTAAAGCTAAAAGATCTAGAAGAATATTAAGCGAAGATAATTACTGAGTTTAGATACTTCCGCCGGAGCCTAGAGGTAGCCTTCTTAGTAAAGCTAGATTACTTTACCTACTCGCTCTCGCGCGAGGTAAACTAGATTACCTACTCGATCTAGTTCCTCGGTAATAGGCTTAAGGAGTTCTAGGATCGAAAGTACACCCTTAATAGTATAAACTAGGCGTCCTTAACGTATTAGAGGACCTTCCTCGACTTCCTTAAGGACGCAGTTAAGGACCTAGTTAATCGACATATAAACGCTATAATCGAATACTATAGTGCTCGTTAGAATTAAGGAGAGTTAGCCTAGAAGTTCGCTAACTAACTAGCTACTCTTAAAGACTAAGTTAACCCCTGTTATAGTAAAGAGCACCTAGCCTAACACTTTTTAGCTAAGCTCTACGCCGGTCTCCGGAACTAGATCCTTTAGGCCCCTCCGATCCTAGAAACGCGAGAAGAGCTAGTTACGTATACTACTATATACAAGGGCCTTTCGAAGTCTTCGGATAAGAAGGCAAGGGAAATATAGAAGCGTTACGGGGACTCTACGGAGAGTGTTCGTATAGCTCCGGAGAGTAAGCGTAGTAAATAGGATAACTACGCTAGCTTTAGCCGTACGTAAGCGCATCGTAACTATAGGGCATCCGGGGAACGTAATTAAGGCCCCTTAGAGAGGAGGCCGGAATCGAGGAGACTAGTGCTAGACTAGGTCTAGTACTATAACTATAGTAAGCGAGGCCACTTTTCTACCTCGTACACGTAGCTACGTAAGCTAGGCTAGGAACCCGTAACGTATATAGTAGGAGTAAGTAAATGTCCTCTCCTATCTAACTAACTCCCCGAGGATATATTAGACGACCCTAAATAGGACCGTAAGAGGCCCGTAGTTCTCCTAGTACGAACCTACGAAGGGATAGTATATACACTAGATAGTAAGGTTAGTATATTAATGCTCTTAGACAATAGATCCGACGTTAATATAATCGATCCTACCTTCGCTCTTAAGTATAACTTAAAGCGTATTAACGCTAAGCTCCCGCGAGTTAATAGCTTCTAGGGCCATCTAGCACATTGCTATAGCGCCTACGAGATTAAGCTACGCTTAACGGACGACACTAGTAAGACGCGAGAGTTAAAAGGCTTATTCTATACTATAGAAATAAGCCCTCCTATCTTACTTAGTTAGCTATAGCATTTCGATCAGGGCGTAGTAGTAGATAGCTATACTAACTAATAGTAGTATAGTTATAACACTACGTCTATATACGTCGTAAGCGCGCGAGAATTCTCTAACCTAGTCCTCGCGGGAAATTAAGGCTATACCCTCGTCTCGTTAGGTATATATAACTCTATAGAGTATAGAGTACGGGGAGTAGCTAGAGCCTCTATAGAGCCTCCGCGGAACCCTCTTAACGTACTACTCGTATATATCTCGGACTTTAAGGACATATTTAACGTTAACCCTGCCGAGATAAGGCCTACTAAGAACGTTTCCTATCCGATCGATCTCTAAGAGAGTAAGGAACCTCCCTTCCGACCTCTTTATAACCTCTCTACTATAGAGCTAGCGGAACTAAGGGAGTACCTAAAGGAGTCCCTAGAGAAGGGCTAGATTCGACATTTAGAGAGTCTAGCTAGCGCGCCGATCCTATTCGTACTAAAGAAGAATAGAACGCTTAGACTATATATAGATTACTACGGTCTAAACGCGATTACTATTAAGAACTGCTATTCTCTCTCTCTTATTAGTAAGACTCTCGATTAGCTCGGGGAAGCGGCGGTATACTCGAAGATCGACATAAAGGACGTATATTACTACATTCCGATAAAGGAGAGTAATTAGTAGAAGACAGCGTTCCGGACAAGATATAGCTACTTCGAATACATAGTCATGCCGTTCGGATTAACTAATGCACCTACTACGTTCTAAGCCTACATTAACAGGGCTTTAGTAGAGCTCGTCGACGTCTACTATGTCATCTATCTTAACGACGTCCTTATCTATAGCGTATCGGCAGAAGAGTATATAGAGCACCTATAGAAGGTACTTAAGAGATTACACTTATTCGCGTTATACGCGAACCCGAAGAAGTGCGTATTTTTCTAGGCCGAGGTAGAGTTCTTAGGATTTATCGTCGGCACTACAGGTGTATCGATAGATCCCCGTAGAGTCGCCGTAATTATAGATTAGCCCCTGCCTAAGAATTACTACGACGTCTAGTAGTTCCTAGGTTTCGCGAACTTTTACTAGCAGTTTATTAAAGGATATTCCGCGATAGTAGCGCTACTAACGTCGCTATTTAAAGGGGCGAAGAAGGGAAAGTAAACTACGCTATAGCGCTAGGGAGAGGCTTAGGCTAAGGCCTTTAAGGAAGTCCGTAAGGCCTTTATAAAGGCTCTAGTGCTAAGGCACTATAATCCTACGGCGGAACTCCGTATAGAAACTAATGCGTCGAAATACGTATATAGTAGTATACTATCGTAGCTCTTCGATAAGGGCGAGTATAAGGAGTAACACTCTATTACTTTCCTGTCTCGTAAGTATCTACTAGTAGAGTAGAATTATAAGACGTATAATTAAGAGTTGCTTATAATCGTTAAGGGATTTAAGCATTAGTAACACTACTACGAAGAGTCTCCGTACTCTATCTACGTACTGTCCGACTATAATAACCTAAGGTACTTCCTAATAATAAAGGAACTAAACGGCCGTTAAGTAAGATAGTGCGTATACCTCTAGAGATTCGATTTTATTATCGAATATAGACTAGGGAAGACGAACTCTACTAATGCCCTGTTTCGTTGTCTAGACCTTATAGTAGACGACTAGAAAGAGACCGGTAGCTTGCCTACCTTACGGGCTAAGCTTAGGGCGATGATTCCCGTTAGTATACCGATAGTAAGAAGAGTATATATAGAAGTGTCTACGCACCTTAGTGTTATAACCCTAGAGGGGGGCGCGGGCCTAGAGATCCGCATTATATAACTAGCTTCGGACGCGAAGTAGCCCTATAGAGACTCTATAGGAGTAGCGGATAGTCCGGGCGAAGAAGACGCTAAGAGTCCTAGGGGTAGTTCCTCGGATACGTACTAGCCTAACTAGCCGGGAAGTAAGAAGACTAAGCGTAGAGAGGCATAGTTAGTTCGTGATAGCGTAATGCCGATAGCTATACCTCGCGTCGCTACTGTTTTAGCGACGTAGAACGAGTCTCTATAGGCCGATAAGGTCGGCGATAAGCTAGTCTAGCTTATTAAAGAGTTATAGTAGACCGATAGACTAGCTACTCGGAGAGTAACTAATCCGGAGAAGAGAGCTAATAGTAGTTCGCTATCGTAGCACTAGAAGAAGGGAGTACTATATAAGGATAATACCTTGTACGTACCCGTAGACGCGGCATTATACACGGAGTTACTACGGAGACACTACGATCTCCTAGAGACTAGCTATTTTAGCCGAGAGAAGACCTTAAAGCTATTGTTAAGGAAGTATTACTAGCCGGGGATATACTACGACGTAGACGATTACGTTAAGACCTATATAGTATACTAGACTCGGAAGGAACGTACCTACGCGCTATACAGCGAGCTCTCGAGCTTACTGATGCTAAAGGCTACTTAGAGAGAGCTAACTATGGATTTTATCACTGACCTCTCCCTAAGTAAGTACTACAGTAAGGTATACGACGCGATCCTCGTAGTCGTCGACAGATTAACGAAAATAGTGCGCTACCTTCTCTACTATAAGACTATTACCTCGGAATAGCTCGCTAAGCTATTTTACGACGAGATCGTTTACGAATACGGGTTCCTAGAGAGTGTAGTCTCTAACTACGGAACCGTATTTATGTAATGGTAGTATATAGCAACGTATAGAGCTAAGCTATCTATAGGCTAGATAGGTTAAGGAACTAATAGCTACCTTCGTTCGAAATAGCCGGAGGCTATACGAATATACTACGGAGGGCCTACGTTACGTAACGGGACTATCCTAGCTCCGTAGGACCGAGCTTCCCCTTATAACTATCCCCCCCTTTACGGCTACTACCCTTAGTAGCTATCCGTCTCTTAAGCCGTTCTTTGCTGTATTCGGTAATCGTAACTATAAAGGTAGTAAGTATTCTCTTTATTAACTAGGGGAACACTTAGTCTACGTTGTTTCTTTGTTTAACTTATCTAATATCCGTCCTTAGTAACCTCGTTATTTACGAGGCTATAGTCCTTTATTAGTAGCTTTACCTCGAAGTAGTACTAGCCTTACTACTAGTTCGCGACATGTGCCGGCGTTCGTTTGGTATCCGTATAGTAGCCGTGTAGCTCTAGTGCGCTAGCGATCGGCGTATATATAACTGTATTTCGACCTCTATAACAACAACTTCCATGGCGACGACACTTCTAAAACTTCGACCCGCTACTCGCTTTATTAATGCGTTCTTTATTGTCGACTTATATATTATCCTTGTACTCTATACTTCTCTTTCTTCGTTAAACCTCTTAGCACTTACTTTTCTTACTGCCGTCTAGCTTACTACTTCGTTAAATATCTTCGTTTTATTAATTAGATATCTTTAGTTATAGCTAGCTCCGATTCTTATGTTTACTCTTATAAGCGCTACGCTTACGTAGTTAAAGATAACCTTGTTAGTAAGTCTATAGCACCTATATAGTAAGGCTATAGTATACTAACGTAGGTAGACACTACTTACGATAGTGCGCCTAGTAAGGCGTACTTCTATTATAAGAAGATAAGGCAGGCTTACTACCTAATCGATAACCTAGCGCTATAGGACTTAGTCGATATAGTATATGCCGCCTTCGTAAAGGTAGATCGACACTGTCTAGATTCTACTAAGACTCGCTCGGTCGACAAGAAGTCCGAGCTAGATGTAGAGGCTATAGTAGCATAGTCTACGATTCGGTTATACCGAATTACTAGTAGTTAAGCTACTACTCTACTAGACTTATCCGCGTTATCGGGGAACGCCCTAATACGTATATAAGTTAACGAGATCCGGCGTATATGTCTTATACTCGAGGAGAGCGTAGGCCTCTTCCGCTCTATAAGTATAACGTCTAGTGTTACTAGTGCCTTGCTAATCGTGTGTAGTACTTATCTAGTTCTACTCCGCCCCCTGCTTCTTTCTTCTCTACTCTACCGTTATTAACACTCCGTAAGCGTTCCGTACTAGCTCTATAAGAGGAGACCCCTCTTACTAAGAAATCTAAGACTATAACGCCTAAGAAGATAGCGACGCTAAAGTCTAAGACTATAGTAGCTCCGGCTACGGAGGCCGCTAAAGCGCTAGCTCGGAGAGTAATACTCTCTAGGATAACTAGGAAGACCTCTACTAAGGTAAGTATAACTCTAAAGACTACTAAGGTGGCATCCTTTCGCTCGCGACTACGAGCTAGTACCTAATTCGCTATAGTAGCCTCTAATAAGGGGACTACCTCTTCCGACACTATAGTAGCCTCTAATAGGAGAACTGTACTCTCTAACCCTACGGTAGTAGCTTCGGCTACGGAGGCTACTAATACTCTAGATAACGAGGATAACGATCCCGTCGCTGACCTAGATGCTCTTACTACTATAGAGGTAGCCTCCGATAAGAGGACCTCCCCCTTTTCGCTTACCGTTTACTACTCCTTTACTAATCTACGAGCTCGTCTAGCTTAAGAGAACAACGTCGTTATAGAGGATAAAGATAAAGCCTCTACCTAACTCTATAGAGAGGCTACTAGGTCTCCGTAAGTTTCCGCTGCTACTACTACTCGTAAAGACGAGCATTAAATCCTTTTATTAATAGAGCTAGAGGAAGATCTCTAGAATTACTACCTTAGTCGTCTAGCCGAGCTATAGCTACTAGATGCTACTAACTCGTCTACTCGGGCTATTATCTCTACCTGCCTTACTGTCGTTAGTAGTCGCCTACGGGATAGTATGTCGCCTATAGACTTAGCTAGGTTCGCGGAAACTACTTAGCGCCCTAGTATACCTACTCTAGGGGGTATATCGGACATAGATCTAGATATACTAGCCGATAATCTAGAGGAGAAGATGAATTATAGGGAGGATCTAGTCGCTTCGTCGTAGTCCTGTCGGTTTAGTCGTTTAGTAGAGGAGAAGGCGGCTCGTCGTAAGAGAGAGTAGGCTTAGGTAGCTTATAATTATAAAGACTAATAAAACCCCTTGCCTACCTTATCTTAGCTATGTCCTCTTCGTACCGTTACCGTAGGCTCTTCGACTAATCTTCGCCTAATAGTCCGTTACGACTTTAGTAGTATTATCTAGTACCTCCTTAGGTTCCTAGGTAGCTTTAGAAAGTAGGTATCTCTTCTATAGCACCTTTAACATAGTCTATTCCTTCCGCTAATTATACTCTAGGATCCTTTCTACCTTATATTCTATGTTATTATTAATGTTAATTAGTTCCGGAGGGGGTGCGGAGTTTCTATAGCCCCTTGCCGGTTCTAATAGAGACATATAGAATACGTTATAGATACGGGAGCCTTTAGGCAGATCTAAGTAGTACGCTTAGCTGCCGACTCGATCTAACACCTTAAATAGTCTAAGGAATGTTAGTGCTAGCTTCCGCTTAGCTACCTTTAGTCTTAGGTTCTTAGTTAATAGTAGGACTCGATCTTCGACATTAAATAATATAGCTTTATGTCTCTTATCGTAGGCCTACTTCTACTACTCCTAGGCCTATTACTAATGCTCTTCTAAGCTCTTCCTGAGATTTATAAGGGTCGCTACTCTATCGTAAGTAGCCGGTACCCCCCTTAGTAGAGTCTGCTCTCGGGCCCTATTCGGATCCTCTACGGGGTCCTTACTAGAGTAACATTCGAGTAGGGACATGCCTAGCATGTTATTCTATAACGAATTAGCGGCGAACGCCGCTATTCGTAACTATCGCGACTAGTTAGATTAGTCTACGGAGTAATAACATCGAATGTACTAAATCAGGGATCTATTTTACCGTTCTATCTAGCTATCTATTTAGGGATAGAAAGCTATTAATAGCCGGCGCTTAAACTTTAACTAGTACGCGAACGTTTACTAGTACGCCGATGTGAATATAGTTCCGCGGTTAGAGACTATACTCTCTAGGAACCCGTATTCGTAAACGATCTCGTTATAAAACAGCTTAGCGAGCTATTCCGAGGTAATAGTCTTATAGTAGGGAAGGTAGCGCACTATTTTCGTTAATCTATCGACGACTACGAGGATCGCGTCGTATACCTTACTATAGTACTTACTTAGGGAGAGGTCGGTAATAAAATCTATAGTTAGCTCTCTCTAAGTAGCCTTTAGCATCGGTAAGCTCGAGAGCTCGCTATATAGCGCGTAGGTACGTCCCTTCTAAGTCTAGTATACTATATAGGTCTTAATATAATCGTCTACGTCGTAGTATATCCCCGGCTAGTAATACTTCCTTGACAATAGCTTTAAGGTCTTCTCTCGGCTAAAATAGCTAGCCTCTAGGAGATCGTAGTGTCTCCGTAGTAACTCCGCGCGTAATACTACGTCTACGGGTACGTATAAGGTATTATCCTTGTATAGTACTCTCTCCTTCCGGTGCTATAATAGCGAACCGCTATTAGCTCTCTTCTCCGGATTAGTTGCTCTCCGAGTAGCTAGTCTATTGGTCTACTACAACTCTTTAATAAGCTAGACTAGCTTATCGCCGACCTTGTTAGCCTATAGAGACTCGTTCTACGTCGCCGAAATAGTAGCGACGTAAGGCATAGCTATCGGCATTATACTATCACGAACTAACTATGCCTCTCTACGCTTAGTCTTCTTACTTCCCGGCTAGTTAGGCTAGTACGTATCCGAGGAACTACCCCTAGGACTCTTAGCGTCTTCTTTACCTAGACTATCCGCTACTCCTATAGAGTCTCTACGGGGCTACTTCGCGTCTAAAGCTAGTTATACAATGCGGATCTCTAGGCCCGCGCCCCCCTCTAGGGTTATAACACTAAGGTGCGTAGACACTTCTATATACACTCTTCTTACTGTCGGTATACTAACGGAAATCATCGCCCTAAGCTTAGCCTATAAGGTAGGTAAGCTACTAGTCTCTTTCTAGTCGTCTACTATAAGGTCCGGATAACGAGACGAGGCATTAGTAGAGTTCGTCTTCCCTAGTCTATATTCGATAACAAAATCGAATCTCTAGAGGTATACGTACTATCTTACTTAACGGCCGTTTAGTTCCTTTATCGTTAGGAAGTACCTTAGGTTATTATAGTTAGACAGCATACGGATAGAGTATAGAGACTCTTCGTAGTAGTGTCGCTAATGCTTAAATCCCTTAACGATTATAAGTAACTCTTAATTATACGTCTCATAATTCTACTCTACTAGTAGATACTTACGAGACAGGAAAGTAATAGAGTGCCACTCCTTATACTCGCCCTTATTAAAGAGCTACGATAGTATACTACTATATACGTATTTCGACGCATTAGTTTCTATGCGGAGTTCCGCTATAGGATTATAGTACCTTAGCACTAGAGCCTTTATAAAGGCCTTATAGACTTCCTTAAAGGCCTTAGCCTAAGCCTCTCCCTAGCGCTATAGCGTAGTTTACTTTCCCTTCTTCGCCCCTTTAAATAGCGACGTTAGCGGCGCTACTATCGCGGAATATCCTTTAATAAACTGCCGGTAAAAGTTCGCGAAACCTAGGAACTACTAGACGTCGTAGTAATTCTTAGGCAGGGGCTAATCCGTAATTACGGCGACTCTACGGAGATCTATCGATATACTCGCGGTGCCGACAATAAATCCTAAGAACTCTACCTCGGCCTAGAAAAATGCGCACTTCTTCGGGTTCGCGTATAACGCAAATAAGCACAATCTCTCGAGCACCTTCTATAGGTACTCTATATACTCTTCTGCCGACGTGCTATAGATAAGGACGTCGTTAAGATAGACAATGTAGTAGACGTTAACGAGCCCTACTAAAGCCCTATTAATATAGGCTTAGAACATAGTAGGTGTATTAGTTAATCCGAACGGCATAACTATATATTCGAAGTAGCTGTATCTTGTCTAGAACGCTATCTTCTACTAATTACCCTCCTTTATTAGAATGCGGTAATATACGTCCTTTATGTCGATCTTCGAGTATACTACTACTCTCTTAAGCTAATCGAGGGTCTTACTAATAAGAGAGAGAGGATAGCGGTTCTTAATAGTAATCGCGTTTAGACCGCGGTAATCTACACATAGTCTAAGCGTTCTATCCTTCTTTAGCACGAATAGGATCGGCGCGCTAGCTAGACTCTCTAAATGTTAGATCTAGCTCTTCTCTAGGGACTTCTTTAGGTACTCTCTTAGTTCCGCTAGCTCTATAGTAGAGAGGTTATAAAGAGGTCGGAAGGGAGGTTCCTTACTCTCTTAGAGATCGATCGGATAGGAAACGTTCTTAGTAGGCCTTATCTCGGCAGGGTTAATATTAAATACGTCCTTAAAGTCCGAGATGTACGCGGGTAGTACGTTAAGAGAGTTCCGTAGAGGCTCTATAGAGGCTCTAGCTACTCCCTGTACTCTATACTCTATAGAGTTATATATACTCGACGAGACGAGGGTATAGCCTTAATTTCCCGCGAGGACTAGATTAGAGAATTCTCGCGCGCTTATAACGCGTATAGACGCGGTGTTATAACCGTACTGCTATTAGTCGGTATAGCTATCTACTACTACGCCCTAATCGAAATGCTATAGCTAACTAAGTAAGATAAGAGAGCTTATTTCTATAGTATAGAATAAGCCTTTCGACTCTCGCGTCTTGCTAGTGTCGTCTATTAAGTATAGCTCGATCTCGTAGGCGCTATAGCAATATGCTAGATAGCTCTAGAAGCTATTAACCCGCGGGAGCTCGGCGTTAATACGCTTTAAGTTGTACTTAAGAGCGAAGGCAAGATCGATTATATTAACGTCGGATCTATCGTCTAAGAGCATTAATATACTAACCTTACTGTCTAGTGTATATACTATCTCTTCGTAGGTTTGTGCTAGGAGAACTATAGGCCCCTTATAGTCTCGTTCGGGGTTGTCTAATATATCCTCGGGGAGTTAGTTAGACAGGAGAGGACGTTTACTTACTCCTACTACATGCGTTACGGGTTCCTAGCCTAGCTTACGTAGCTACGTGTACGAGGTAGAAAAGTGGCCTCGCTTACCGTAGTTATAGTACCGGACCTAGTCTAGCACTAGCCTCCTCGATTCCGGCCTTCTCTCTAGAGGGCCCTAATTACGTCCCCCGGATGCCCTACGGTTACGATGTACTTACGTATAGCTAAAGCTAGCGTAGTTATCCTATTTACTACGCTTACTCCCCGGAGCTACGCGAACACTCTCCGTAGAGTCTCTATAACGCTTCCGCGTTTCCCTTGCCTCCTTGTCTAAAGACTTCGAAAGGCCCTCGTATATAGTAGTATACGTAACTAGCTCTTCTCGCGTTTCTAGGATTAGAGAGGCCTAAAGGATCTAGTTCCGGAGACCGGCGTAGAGCTTAGCTAAAAAGTGTTAGGCTAGGTACTCTTTACTATAACGGGGGTTAACTTAGTCTTTAAGGGTAGCTAGTCGGTTAGCGAACTTCTAGGCTAACTCTCCTTAATTCTAACGAGCACTATAGTATTCGATTATAGCGTTTATATGTCGATTAACTAGGTCCTTAACTACGTTCTTAAGGAAGTCGAGGAAGGTTCTCTAATACGTTAAGGACGCCTAGTTTATACTATTAAGAGTGTACTTTCGATCCTAGGACTCCTTAAGCCTATTGCCGAGGAACTAGATCGAGTAGGTAATCTAGTTCACCTCGCGCGAGAGCGAGTAGGTAAAGTAATCCGGCTTTACTAAGAAGGCTACCTCTAGGCTCCGGCGGAAGTGTCTAAACTTAGTGATTATCTTCGCTCGATATTCTTCCGGATCTTTCGGCTTTAACCCTATGCCGCCTAGTGTAGGGCGATAGAGTAGTAGTATATAAATCGTACTCTACGGCATCTCTTTAGGGTCCTAGCGGAGCTCTATAGTAGCGCCTACTAGTCTTAAGGGTATTATATAGGTGCCTATCTCCTTAGAGGGAGTCGAGGCACTCTATATAGTAAGGCTACGGGGTCTAGCTAGTGTCTTACCGGCGTCCCTATAGCGATTAGAGTCTCGTATAAAGGATTCGACCTCCCCGAGACAGCGGAAGATCTCGCTTCTAAACTACTCTAGAACACTAGCTAGAGCGACCTCTAGAGGTGTTAGCGAATCCTTATCTATTAGGGACTCTAGCCCTAATAGAATTTCGATGACTTCGTAGCTGTTATCGGCCTCGTTAACTCGACCTATTAGTCGAGTAGAATTTACTCGATCGTTATTACTTATTGTTAGTAGCTCTATAGGCTACGACTAAAGGGAGCTATTAGAACTATAATAGTAGTATATAGCAACGTATAGAGCTAAGCTATCTATAGGCTAGATAGGTTAAGGAACTAATAGCTACCTTCGTTCGAAATAGCCGGAGGCTATACGGATATACTATAGAGAGCCTACGTTACGTAACGGGACTATCCTAGCTCCGTAGGACTAAGCTTCCCCTTATAATTCACGTTAGCGTACTAGCAAACGTTCGCGTACTAGTTAAAGTTCGAGCGCCGGCTATTAATAGCTTTCTATCCCTAAATAGATAGCTAGACAGAATAGTAAAATAGATCCCTAATTTAGTACATTCGATGTTATTACTCCGTGGACTAATTCGACTAGTCGCGATAGTTACGAATAGCGGCGTTCGCTACTAATTCGTCGTGGAATAATATACTAGGCATGTCCCTACTCGAATGTAACTCTAGTAAGGACTCTATAGGGGATCTAAATAGGGCCCGAGAGCGGACTCTACCGAGGGGAGTACTAGCTACTTACGATAGAGTAGCGACTCTTATAAATCTTAGGAAGAGCTTAGAAGAGCGTTAGCGATAGGCCTAGGAGTAGTAGAAGTAGGCCTACGATAAGAGACATAAAGCTATGTTATTTAATGTCGAAGATCGAGTCCTACTATCGACTAAGAACCTAAGACTAAAGGTAGCTAAGCGGAAGCTAGCACTAACGTTCCTTAGACTATTTAAGGTGTTAGATCGAGTCGGTAGCTAAGCGTACCGCTTAGATCTACCTAAAGGCTCCCGTATCTATAACGTATTCTATGTGTCTCTATTAGAACTAGTAAGGGGCCGCGGAGACTCCGTACCCCCTCCGGAACTAATTTAATGCGAGATAGATACGAACTAGATTTAGTTAGGGCCTAGTTTAGTTTAGTTACGTGATCTCGGCGTCGCGGCCTAGGCTTCCGGCCGCTTCGCCCTCGATATTACGCGTACTTTGTATACTAGCTTTCTCTTCTTCTTTTCTAAGTCTCGATATCTTAACGAATAGACGTAATTAACCTTCTATCTTACTAGTCGTAATTACTATATCGAGACTTCGTAACCCCTACAACCGAGCGATAGAGCCATCGAAATATCTAGCTATCCTACTACTCGCGTAACTACTAATAACTACTTACGAAGAACCGAAGAAGTTACGAAGAAGAAGAAGCATTACGATCGTAGTTCCCGCGTACACTATAATAGATCCTCGCTGCCGCTATATAGGTTAATACCGCGAATACCGAAGACACAAGAAGAAGGTAATAAGTCGAGTCACCGACGACTTAAGAAGGAAGTAGGCTACTAGCTAAATTTTCAGATATCCCCTTTATTACGCGTTGACTTTTACTATATTTACGACTAACCTTACCGAGCTATAGCTTAACCTAACTCCGGCGACGAAGAGCGCCGCTAAAGTAAGCTACTACAACCTACCTCCGACTATAATAACGCTTCTATTAGTTTACTCTATTACGATCTATTCGCTCTCTCCGACGCTATACTTCTTAGTAAGCTATAGGAAGAGCATAGTATTTAGGCACTAAGGGACGCGTTCGACTACGTCGAATCCTCTTATAACGAGTAGACTATACAAGTAAGTACTATATAGGCTTAGGTCGGTGACATCTAAGCTAAACTAAATGCATCTTAGACCTACGCCGACGGCGCTACTACCTAAGCCGCCCGTTACTTAGCTAAGGTCTAAGAGCTTAAGGCCGAACTAGACTATCTTAAGGCCGAGATAGGACGTAGTACACTAACCCCTTCTATACGTAGCTCTCTCTTATTAAAGAAGCTACCGGACCCCGCTGTTTTTAGCGACAGTATACTAGAACAGTTCGATGTCTTTAAGTACTAGATGTAGAATAAGCTTCTTTCTAATGCGGACTATTACTCTACGAAGGTTAATAAGTTCGCCTATCTCTACTCGCGCCTCTTAGGAGACACTTATACCCTCGTTATAGACGCGGCTTACGGTACGATCCTTAGCGCTAACGAGGTCTTTACTCTTTTAGCTTAGCGCTATAAGGACCCCGACCGTAGAGCTACTACGCGCATCTAATTCGCTAGCCTCTTTTAGCGTAATAACACCTTCGACTCCTTTATCGGCGAGTTTAATAAGTACGCTCTTCGCGCTAACATCGCCGAAGAAGAGTAGCTATACTAAATCCGTTAGAAGATATCCGCCGAGCTATGTAATGCCCTAGTTAACTTTTACCCCGACAACCTCGCTACCTTTATTACTATAGCTTATACTACCGACTATAGTATCCGTTAGAATAACCTTATCGCTAAGCGCACTTAGGCTCTACGCCCCGTAATAGCTATAACTCGCGTCGCTAGCGCTCTAACTCGCGTGCCTTACTTAACCTCTACGCCTACTACTCCGGCCACTTACTACTCTATCGCTAGAGGTACTCCGTAGCCTTTCCGCCTACCCTAAATACTTGTCTACTTCGTATATAGTAAGCTAGGCTATATCGTACCGAAGTGTATAGCTAGCGCCTCTAAGAAGACTACTTACGCTACTACTTGTCCCCCTCGCGCTATTAGCGCTATAGAGGAGATGTAGTAGCTTTAGCACTATATAGCCGAGTTAGAAGCTAATTCTAGTTCGGCCTACGAACTAGATTCAGTTTAGAACTAGTTCGACCCCGAGATAGATTACGAGTTAGCTAACTAGTCTAACTAGGGAAACGAGTAGCCGGAGAATAAGTCCCCTCCTCTAGTAGAATAAGGGCTATTCGAGATAGATCCGGAGAAGTATAAACGCTAAATAGTGTCGTCACTTATAACGTTACTGCTATTATGACTCCTATTACTATCTACGACCCCTATAACTATAAACGAACTATTACTCTTTAAGCCTTTATCGATACTAGCGCGCTTATTAGCGCCGTAGTTAACTATAACGTTCTCGATAAGCTAAAGACTTTCGGCTACCCCGTGGCGTTAGCTAGCTCTATTTAGCTCTAGGCCTATAACGGTGTTCTAACTAAACAAGTTACTTATAGCGTCCCCCTTACTACTACCGTTTCTAGTAAGCTAAACACCCTTACTATCTTCCGCATTATAGATATTAGCTATTTCGATATTATCCTCGGCCTCGGCTAGCTTAAGGCTAATAAGGCTAATATCGACTACGAACACGGCGAAGTTATATACAAAGAAGAGTCTTCACCGACTATCGTTAAGTAGTAGTAGCCGTAGCTAATTAAAGGTGCTTATTCTAGAAAGGGACCTATTTTAGTTCGGAACTAGTTCGTCCCTAGTTTAGCTTACGAAATAGATACTATTTCGGCTGCCGAATTAGGACGAGATAGACTATATCGACTACTAGCTCTTAGGTCGAATTTTAAGCTAAATTAGGGGGAGTTTAAGCTAGTCTCCTATAGCACTTAGCTAATGCATAAGTTCTCTTACGTACCTGCCTACGTAAGTAATACTAAGTAAGATAGACCGCTTATCGCCTTTATTAGCGCTACTACCTTTGCCTCTTAAGCTAAATACCGCGAACACGAGGTGTTTACGATCTCTATAAAGGATATTAAGGACTACTACCGTATAGCTACTAAACCGGAACTAGACCCCTTAGTCGTTCTACTAGAGGAGTTACGTGAGTTTACCGACGTCTTCTCTAAAGAGTAATCTAACACTCTGCCGCTATATCGACTAGATTTCGACAACTATATCACCCTAAAGGACAGCGCTAAGCTACTACGTACTAAACCTTTACGCCGCCTATCCCCTAAAGAGCTTAATATAGTAGAAGAGTTTATTCGGGAACATCTCGATAAGGGTTTTATTATACTAAGCTCGGCTAGCTACTTATTATCTATCCTTTTCGTCCGTAAGCTAAATAGAGGACTCCGCCTCTATATCGATTACCGCGGCCTTAACGAGGTCACTAAACGAGACGTCTATCCGCTGCTACTTATCGAAGAAACACTTACGCGCGTAAGTAAGGCTAAGTAGTTTAGTAAGATCGATATCCGCTAAGTCTTCTACTATCTCTATAACTCCGTCGATAGTAAGGACCTTACTACTTTCTCTATACGTATAGGCAACTTTAAATAGCTAGTAATGCCTTTCGGTCTTACTAACGCCCCTGCCGTGTAGTAGAGGTTCATAAATCACAACTTCGTCGACATGCTAGAACGCTTCGTGTCGATCTATCTAGACGACATCCTAATTTACACCGACGGCACCTAGCGAGAGCACGCCGAGCACATTAAACTAGTGCTCTAGCGACTCCGCGAGTTAGGCCTAAACGCCGACATTAAGAAGAGCGAGTTTTACCTTATAGAGGTAAAGTACCTCGGCATTATCGTTAGCTAAGATAGAGTCCGGATAGACCCTAAGAAGGTAGAAGCTATTAAAGCTTAGAAGTAGCCGGCCCCTAGTAATACTATATAAGTAAGGAGCTTCATTAGTTTCTATAGCTACTACCGCCGCTTTATTAAGGGTTTTAGTACCATCGCTAAGCCTCTAAATAACCTACTTAAGAAGGACGTATTACCCTAGAACGATAAATACACCGCCGTATTTAACTGTATAAAGTACGCTATTACGAGCGTACCTATTCTCGCGTACTTCGATCGCTTAAAGTAGATAGTCGTCGAGACCGATGCTTCCGATACTACTACTACTAGGATCCTGTCGTAGTACGATAAGCACGACGTCCTCCGGCCCGTCGCCTTTTTTAGTAAGTCTATAAGTAAAGCCGAACGTAACTACGCTATCTATAACAAAGAGCTACTAGCTATCGTCTAAGCCTTTAAGGAGTAGACCCCTAAGCTTATAAGTACTTAATCCGATAAGGCTATCTACGTCCTCACCGATTACTAATCCCTTATATATTTTATGAGGACTTAAAAGCTTTTACGCTATTAAGTACGCTAGGCCCTCTACCTTACGCAATTTAACTTTAAGATTATATACCGACCTAGCGCTACTAATAGCAAAGCGGACGTACTTACTAGAAGGAACGGAGATATACTACGCTTAAAGAAAGACCCTAATCTACGCTAGACGCTTCTACTATATAAGGTGCTCGATCCGCGCATTATCGATGAACTAAGTCTAGGTCGTATCCGAACTAGATTACTACTCCGAGCTAAACTAAAGTCTAGTTCGTAATCCAGTTTACGATCTAGTTCGTAGTCTAGTTTAGCTACTAAACTAGGACCTAGTTCGCCGCCCATTTCGCAGTCTATTTTAATACTTAGTTCGTTACTGAAATAGACGCCTATTTCGCCTCGTAAGCCGGCCTATGTCGCCTCTATCTCGGCTATAGAAGAGCCTTTACCCCTTTTCGAAGAAGTAGCTAAAGCTAACCTATAAGACACTAAGTTCGAGTCCGCTCGAGGTATCTACTATATAACAGGGGCCTTCCTAAAGAGGAAATAGCTACCGCCGACTAATGTTACTATTAGTAAAGGGATGTTATAGTACGCTAGTCGACTATTCGTGCCTATGTCGATAGTTACTAAGGTCATCTAGGAGGTGTATACGTTAAAGGACTACGTACACGCCGGAGCTACTAAGACAGTAGCTATAATTAAAACAACCTTTTATATCCCTAGTTGTAATAATATCGTTAAGAGGTTCATTACTTATTACTACGACTATAAACGATTAAAGGCTTACTACGGCCTTCCTACTAGCCTACTCTTACTACTACCTATTCTAGAGAAGCCCTAGTAGTATATTATAATAGACTTCGTCACCGGTCTACCCTTAGTAGACGGCTACAACGTAGTGTTATATATTATCGACTACCTAAGTAAATATAAGGGTATACTTATATAATTAGTTACTCCGCACGGTATACCGTTAGTATAGATACTAGCCGTTCTTTTACATTGTACAGCGTAAGAGCGCCGAGCCTAAGGCTCGGCGAGTAATATAGCTTAGCGGGGCTCGCTTATAATTGTATCTACGCTAACGCTATTAGGAGTAACGTACGGGGCTACCCTAGACTAGTTATCGAGCGTTAGGTCCCGCGTTCGAGTCTAGCTATGCCCTAGACTAGTTATCGAGCGTTAGGTCCCGCGTTCGAGTCTAGCCGTATGCCTAATAGTATAGCCTCTACAGGGTTTTTATAAGGGAGCCGAGGTAGTGACTACGTATATGCTCTACGAGTTATATATATAGCTAAAGTGAAAACTCGAGCTTGCTAGAGAAATTGATTATATACGTATATTTCTTACTTCTAGCTAGGTTCCGAGCCTCGAGGCGTAGCTCCTAGGAAAGGGGATAGTTATAAGGGTGTACTTATATAATTAGTTACTCTATATAGTATACCGTTAGCGTAGATACTAGCCGTTCTTTTGTATTGCACAGCGTAAGAGCGCCGAGCCTAAGGCTCGGCGGGTGATATAGCTTAGCGGGGCTCGCTTATAGTAAAGAACGACACCTAATCCCCTACTTCTCTAGAAAGGAAGGTACCTCGGCATTCGAGACCGCTAAGCTATTGTTCTTTTACGTATAGAAACTACATAGGTTACCCGATAGTATTACTTCCGACCGCGGCCCTTAGTTCGTTAGTAACGTGTAGAAGCGGTTCTACTAGATCCTAAAGATTATAGCTAAGCTATCTACCGCCGGCTACCCCTAAATAGACGGCTAGTTAGAGATTATAAACCGGGAGTTCGAACGAGTTATCCGCTCTTACGCTGTACGTTTTAGTAACTAGACCCTTATCCTTCTAGTAGTAGAGTTCTCCGCTAATACTAACTCATCGAAAAGTACTAAGCTATTACTATTCGAAGTTACTAGAGGGTACAAGCTAAGACTTAGCTTTTAGCTGCCTGCCGATACACTATCGACGAGAGCTAAGCTAAATAAGACTAATATCCGTGCCCTAGCTAAGTAGCTAGAAGAAGGTTTAGAGATCGCTAAGAAAAACCTTACTGTCGCCTAATTACACATAGTAGAACAAGCGAATAAGCACCGCTTACTAATCGAATTTAAGGTTAGTAACATAGTGTAGTTATCGACAAAGAACCTCTACTTACACAGTAATCCTAAGCTATTACTAAAGAGAGTTAGTCCTTATAAGGTACTCGAAAAGCGATTACCCCTGTCGTATAAACTAGATCTACTAGTCGCTTTATGCTACATTTACCCTGTGTTCTACGCCGACCTACTTACTAAATATCCGGACAACCCTTTACCTAGCTAGTTCTTTAAAGAGCTACTACTAATCGAGGTCGAGAGTAAAGAGAAATACGAAGTAGACGATGTAATTAACATACGGATACTACGCGGTAAACTAGTCGCTCGTGTAAGCTAGAAGAGATATCTAGAAGATCTTACCTAGTAGCTAATCGACAACCTTAAAGGAGTAGCTAACGTGCTACGCGACTACCTAGACTCTTACATAGATAAACCGAGGCCGAAATAGATTAATAGATAATGTATATTAGCGTTTAAGAGTAAACGCCTTTAAGAGAGGGGGTAGTAATACGAGATAGATACGAACTAGATTTAGTTAGGGCCTAGTTTAGTTTAGTTACGTAATCTCGGCGTCGTAGCCCGGGCTTCCGGCTGCTCCGCCCTTAATATTACATGTGCTTTATATACTAGCTTTCTCTTCTTCTTTTCTAAGTCTCGATATCTTAACGAATAGACGTAATTAACCTTCTATCTTACTAGTCGTAATTATAATTAACATTAACGATAACATAGAATATAAGGTAGAAAGGATCCTAGAGTATAATTAGCGGAAGAGACAGACTATATTAAAGGTGCTATAGAAGGGATACCTACTTTCTAAAGCTACCTAGGAACCTAAGGAGGTACTAGATAATACTACTAAAGTCGTAACGGACTATTAGGCGGAGATCGGTCGGAGAGCCCGTAGTAACAGTATAAAGAGGACATAGCTAAGATAAGGTAGGCAAGGGGTTTTATTAGTCTTTATAATTATAAGCTACCTAAGCCTACTCTCCCTTACGATAAGCTACCTCCTCCTCTACTAAACGACTAAACTAACGGGACTACGACGAAGCGACCGGATCCTCTCTATAATTTATCTCCTCCTCTAGATTATCGGCTAGTATATCTAGATCTATGTCCGACATGCCCCCTAGGGCGGGTATACTAGGGCGCTAAGTAGTTTCTACGAACCTAGCTAAGTCTATAGGCGATATACTATCCCGTAGACAACTACTAATAACGGTAAGGTAGGTAGAGATAATAGCCCGAGTAGACGAGTTAGTAGCATCTAGTAGCTATAGCTCGGCTAGACGACTAAGGTAGTAATTCTAGAGATCTTCCTCTAGCTCTATTAATAAAAGGATTTAATGCTCGTCTTTACGAGCGGCAGTAGTAGCGGAAACTTACAGAGACCTAGCGGCCTCTCTACGGAGTTAGGTAAAGGCTTTATCTTTATCCTCTATAACAACGTCGTCCTCTTAAGCTAGACGAGCTCGTAGATCGGCAAAGGGGCGGCGAACGGCAAGTAAAAAGGGGGAGGTCCTCTTATCGGAGACTACCTCTATAGTAGTAAGAGCGTCTAGGTTAGCGACGGGATCGTTATCCTCGTTATCTAGAGTATTAGTAGCCTCCGTAGCCGAAGCTACTACCGTAGAGTTAAAGAGTACGGTCCTCCTATTAGAGGCTACTATAGTGTCGGAAGAGGTAGTCCCCTTATTAGGGGCTACTATAGCGAATTAGGTACCGGCTCGTAGTCGCGAGCGAAAGGATGCTACCTTAGTAGTCTTTAGAGTCGTACTTACCTTAGTAGAGGTCTTCCTAGTTATCCTAGAGAGTATTACTCTCCGAGCTAGTGTCTTAGCGGCCTCCGTAGCTAGAGCTACTATAGTCTTAGACTTTAGCGTCGCTATCTTCTTAGGCGTCGTAGTCTTAGATTTCTTAGTAAGAGGGGTCTTCTCTTACGGAGCTAGTGTAGAACGCTTACGGGGTGTCGATAATAGCGGAGCGAAGAAGAAAGAAGCAAGGGGCAGAGTAGAACTAGATAAGTACTACACACGATTAGCAAGGCGCTAGTAACACTAGACGTTACACTTATAGAGCGGAAGAGGCCTATGCCCTCCTCGAGCGTAAGATATACGTGCCGGATCTCGTCGACTTATATACGTATTAGAGCGTCCCCCGACAACGCGGATAAGTCTAGTAGAGTAGTAGCTTAACTACTAGTAATTCGGTATAACCGAATCGTAGACTATGCTACTATAGCCTCTATATCTAGCTCGGACTTCTTGTTAACCGAGCGAGTCTTAGTAGGATCTAGACAGTGTCGATCTACCTTTACGAAGGCGGCGTACGCTACATCGACTAAGTCCTATAGCGCCGGGTTGTCGATTAGGCAGTAAGCCTACTTTATCTTCTTATAATAGGAGCACGCCTTGCTAGGCGCGCTATCGTAAGTAGTGTCTACCTACGTTAGTATACTATAGCCTTACCGTATAGGTGCTATAGACTTACTAACGAGGTTGTCTTTAACTACGTAAGCGTAGCGCTTATAAGAGTAAACATAAGAATCGGAGCTAGCTATAACTAAAGATATCTAATTAATAAAACGAAGATATTTAACGAAGTAGTGAGCTAGACGGCGGTAAGAAAAGTAAGCGCTAAGAGGTTTAACGAAGAAAGAGAAGTATAGAGTACGAGGATAATATATAAGTCGACAACAAAGAACGTATTAATAAAGCGAGTAGCGGGTCGAAGTTTTAGAAGTGTCGTCGCCATAGAAGTTGTTATTATAGAGGTCGAAATACGGTTATATATACGCCGATCGCTAGCGCACCGGAGCTATATAGCTACTACACGGATGCCGAATAAACGCTAGTATATGTCGCGAACTAGTAGTAAGGCTAGCACTACTTCGAGGTGAAGCTACTAATAAAGGACTATAGCCTCGTAAACAACGAGGTTACTAAGGACAGATATTAGATAAGTTAAACAAAGAAACAACGTAGACTAAGTGTTCCCCTAGTTAATAAAGAGAATACTTACTACCTTTATAGTCATAATTACCGAATATAGTAAAGAATAGCTTAAGAGACGGACAGCTACTAAGGGTAGTAGCCGTAAAGGGGGGGATAGTTATAAGGGGAAGCTTAGTCCTACGGAGCTAGGATAGTCCCGTTACGTGACGTAGGCCCTCTATAGTATATCCGTATAGCCTCTAGCTATTTCGAACGAAGGTAGCTATTAGTTCCTTAACCTATCTAGCCTATAGATAGCTTAGCTCTATACGTTACTATACACTACTATTATAATGCCGTAAGCTTAAATGTCCTTTTTTATGAATTTATCTCTTCTAGTCTTAAATGCCTCGTCGGTTTCACTAGCTCGTTACTTAGGCTTAGTAACGAGGTCTACGTAGGATAGATTATCGAACACGTACTATACTAGATCCTCCTTAATAAGCACGCTCTCGAGAGTCCTTCTCTAATTAGAGAAGGAGGCGTTCTTTATAAGCACCTTATTTTATTTAGCCGTGTTTAGCCCTTTAGTAATTAAGTGATCTATAAAGGGTAGGGTATTAGTCTAGATTATAGTCTTACACCTTCCGGAGATAGTATAAATAACCGGCTTACTGTACACGAGACTAGTGTAACTATTAGGGCGTACCTAGTACTCTCCGGGTCTATCTCTACACCGGGGTTTAGGTCGGCTTTTAGCTAGCGCGGTACCGCTAAGCCTTTTATAGCCCTATACTAGCACCGCACCGTAGCCGTAATAGTACTACACTAGCGCTAGGTGTAGGTCGAGTCGCGCTCTTTCTAGACGTAGTATAGTACTAGGTTAGGTCGGCAGATAAGTAGTGTAGTGCTATTAAGTCCTTAGCGCGCCTACACTAGCACCGTACCGGGGTCTATATTCTTATAGTAGATTCTTATAGTAAGTGCTATATCCTGCGACTCTTATTACTTTTCCGCTCTAAACACTTAAAGTCACGGTAGTTAAAGAATACTAGAGAGAAGCAAAAGTCATTAATTATTAACCCTTATATATAATTACGACCTAATGGTAATTTACAGAAGATTATCCTAATTAATATTATCTATATAACCCCTGCGAGCCTACATCGCGTATAAGGCTAGTAAGCCGTATACTACCTAAAACTAAAACCTTATCATCTTATTATCTAATTTATCTAAAGGACATTCCCTCCCTAGCGAGGCTACTCTTATATAAATTACGACCCTTAACTAGAAAACTAGAGTACTAAAGCTATAGGGCAGAGTATAAGACTAATAATAGTTAGTTCTAGGTAGATAAGCCTTCTTACTAACTTATAGTATAGTTACGGATTGCCTTAATGCTATTAGATTCCTAGTTAATAGTGCGTATAAGGCCGTCTATACTCTTAATCTCTGCCTAAAGGTTGTCGATAAAGTTATAGTAAGGAAGATCGGCTAGACGAATAACAGAGGGGAGAATAGTAGACATAGCGGTGGATTTAATTAAATTCTAGCTACTGTTAGTATAAACTATGCTATAGCGACGTAAAGGTATACTAGATAGTTGTTTAAATATTCCTAAGGAGAGAAAGAAGTAACTAGGCCAATAATCTACTTATATCCCTTAGTATAATAATAGCTATTATTCGACAATGGCTATTGTTAGTATTGTCGTTTTTTTATAACAGACAATGGCTATTGTCTATATTGTTGTTCTTATAATAGGTGACGCCGGATATATATACCTTTTCGTCGCTATTCCTCCTTCTTCCTCTTAAACCTCTCTTTCTCGTCGTTACGATAGCCTCTCGTGCTTAACTCTACCCCGACCTAGTAGATCTAATCCCTTCCTAGCCTTATAGAATAACTCCTAGCGACCGCGCTAGGCCCTTACACTTACGTTAGTGTAAAGCCTACATCTACCGTATAACTCTTATATATCTCGACCTAGACGAAACTTAGTTAAGACAAACCGCTCGTATCTACGACGACGATAGAGGCTTAGTACTACGCTATAAAGCCTGTCGCTTCTACGATACCCCGTGTAACTTTGTTTATATTCCTAATCCGATATGTCTATATAATCTAACTAATACTAGTACGATATCTCCTAGACCGACGACATCTTCGAACTCATCGACTTATATCGTACTATTAATTAGCGTATTATAGATCTATAGGCAGATCTAATCGACCTCTTTACTATACGCCGTAGCGTCTAGTATAAGTAGGACGAGCTAGATTATATTAGCGACAGTGATGCTTCTAATAACTAATCTAATTCAGGTAGCGTAGTCGAAGCGTCGGTAGGCCGACGGCTTTAGATGGTTTTTAATGATATAGACTTACACTTTATGAAATCTCATTTACGTTGCGTCTTCCTGTTATTAACTAAAGTTAACTGTAATAATAGCGTATATAAGCTCTTAAAGTAAGAGCGGAGTAATAAGCGAAGAGTCGGCGCTAGAGATAAGACTCTAGATAAGTAAGCGGACTATGCTCTTAGCTACTATAAGAGAGTATTTACTCGGGGGCTATTAACCGGATGCGCTTAGAGTACCGGCCTTTAACCTTAGTAATGTTATGTAGTAGAGCCTCGTCCTTCTCGTGCCTCTCTTCCTTATTATCCCCTTTATCGCTTAAACTATAGGTAGCGATATCCCTGAAGTTATCGCTTATGCCGTCTATATCGCTATTATTATCGTCGTTAACACTAGCGTAGTTATCTTTATTAGCCGTATAGGTGTCTTAGAGCCTACTATCTACTAGCTTTATAATTATGATTTATCGAATTGTCTGTAGAAGTAGTCTATGCCTTCGGTCCCTAATAACGTCTTTCGTAACATTAAATACACGTTCGACACTAACGCTAGCGATTAGTATCGCGAGAATATTACGAGTAACTCGAGCTAGTCGTAGGTATAAGTGCTCGTTCTCTTTCTACTACGAAAGAATGTCGAAATCTAGTGTTTCCTACATAGGCGGAGTCCTTAGGTAATCTTCCTCTTCTATCCTTGTTATATAGACCTTAATTTGTCCCTAGGAGAGGGCATTATCTTAGCTAGATGTTATAGATATAAAGCTTACTACATTGTTCGATAAGGCAGGATTCTTAAACTAGTAGGTAATAGACGGGACTAGTAGAGGGGGCGAAAGAGTAGTATTAGAATAACTATTATTATCGTAGCGACTTAGATAGTCGAGAAATTGTTTCTAGTAGAGCGACTTAAAATGTAGTTCCTACGACGTATACTTTTAGTAGATTAGTCGCGTATAAAGACATTTATATAAGAGGAAGTATAGAGGGCGTACCTTATATATACTTAACTTCTACGTAGGATCTAAGATTATGCCGCAATTAAATAGGAAACCTTAGCCTCCACCCGTTCGCTTATAATACTTAGAAAGCTTAGCGCGACCTACTTTCGCTACATTCTAGACGACTTACGGCTAGTCTAAATTGTCGTCCTCTTCCTAAGTAGATTCGATAACGTCGAGGAAGTCGAAAAGGCGATTATATATTAGCTAGACGAATTATATTAAGGGTGTATTAGATTAGCTTAGCTAGTTAGTTGCTGTCTTAAAATTCTTAAGCATTCGAACGACAATTCTTAGGTGTAACTACTTAGCGTAGCTAAGGTAGAGGCGTTTTATGTCTACGTAATCTACAGAAGCCGTGTCTTAATTAGCTGCTGTTTTATTAGCACGGGGCTTTTACGTAGTCGTAATCTCCGTATTAAGCTATTTATCGATGATCGGTGATAGTTTAATAGCTCGCTTACACATATTATACGTCGAATTCCAGCGGGTGCGAACATCCTGAACGACTACGAGTCGTTTACGAGGAGAGAGATGTACTTAAAGGGATTTAAATTGTTAGTAGCGTTAAGGGGACCGGTCGATTGTAATATAAATCGCGCGGAGCTTTAAAATAGGTTAGAAAACTGTGAGAAAACGCTATGAGAAATATAACTCACTTTTCGCAGAGAATTAGGCACCGACAAGGTTGTTTAGATGTTACGGAGATAACGCTTCTTAAGCTTATCTGCTTTCTCGTTATCTTCGGTGGTTTCTAGCTATAGGGCTCGAATAATATCTTATACTACAAGATTAATAACGTGCGCGAGACAAGGGATTAAGTTCTTAACCGAAGACTATTATATACCCTTTTTATAGAGGCCTTATTGTACTTCGGACTATAACGTATTATTGTTACTCGCGTTATCTACTATAATAGCGAGAAGGCGTGCCTCGAGTTTTCTTTTATAGAGTACTCTAAGCAACTCCGTGCTAAGCGTAGCTCTAGTGTACTATCCGCTAATTAGTACGAAATCGAGTAAGTACTCACGCATTTACTAATTGTCGTTGTAAGGGTATACTTATATAATTAGTTACCCTGTATAGTATACCGTTAGCGCGGATACTAGCCGTTCTTTTACATTGTATAGCGTAAGAGCGCCGAGCCTAAGGCTCGGCGGGTGATGTAGCTTAGCAAGGCTCGCTTATAATTATATCCGCGCTAACGCTATTAGGAGTAACGTACGGAGTCGTCCTAGACTAGTTATCGAGCGTTAGGCCTCGCGTTCGAGTCTAGCTGTATACCTAATAGTATAGCCTCTACAGGGTTTTTATAAGAGAGCTAAGGCAGTAACTACGTGCGCGCTCTACGAGTTATACGTATAGCTAAAGTAAAAAACTCGAGCTTACTAGAGAAATTGATTATATACGTATATTTCTTACTTCTAGCTAGGTTCCGAGCCTCGAGGCGTAGCTCCTAGGAGAGGGGATAGTTATAAGGGTATACTTATATAATTAGTTACCTCGCACGGTATACTATTAGCGCGGATACTAGCTGTTCTTTTGTATTACATAGCGTAAGAGCGCCGAGCCCAAGGCTCGGCGGGTGATGTAGCTCAGCGGGGCTCGCTTACAGTCGTTAATAGTGTGACCGTTAGGTCGGGGTTAAGGGGTCGTACTAAACCTAAAAGAGTTATATTACCCTATTGTTTTTTCGTGGGTTTTTCGTGTTAAAACGCGATTTCTCGTATTAAATGAATTATTATCTTAATAAAAATTATATCATTAGAATCCCTATAAAATTCTCTATATTTTATATATATAAATTAATTACGTAATATGATTCTCTGATTTTTAAACTAGGTTCAAAAACTTTGATAGCTATTTCAAAAATACTAGAGTTATATTACGTAAGCATGCTATATATTATTAAATGCGCGTTTTTTTATAGATTATTTTAGACAATCCAATTTTAAAAAAAAATTCATTTTGAAAGAGTTATTATAGAAAAAGAGCAAAAATCCCGCAAAAATTTCAGATTTTGAAGTTCCTGACCTTAACCCAATAGTCACACTAGTCGTTAATATAGTGTGCCTTTACAGCAATGAAGCTTAGATGATTATTTGCCGACCAACTGTCTAATGCAATTAAGACTTTCGTCTCTTTACTAAGATTAGTAAGGAGGCAAGAATAGATATTTTCGTAGTGCTCTTTTAGTAGCCTAAGAGACCGCGTCTAGCCTAGAACATTAGTATCTAGTCGAAGGAAGTGTATAAATCTTAAGAAGGTAGGATAGGCGACTATTCGGAATAACTAATTACAATTAATAAGGACCCTAATAAGCTCTTTCTCGAATTGTTTAGGTATAAAGTGTAGTATACGCGATAACGAGGCAGTCGCGATCGATTTTAACTAGGTTAGGGCTATTTAAGCTTAGGACCGCTTATAACTAGGAGATTTAGTAGTCTAGTAAGACTTACGCTCGAGATGTTTTCGTATGTGTTTATTACTAATCTAATTAACTAATAGGTACTATAGAGCTCGACTATAGCGAAGGTAGTACACGAGAGACGCGCTATCGCTAAGCTTAGTACCCTCGTTAAAGTCGGCCTAGATTAACCCGCTATAGTTAGAAGAATTCTAGGGTAGTGCTTTAGAAGACTTAAGTCTACTTAGTGTTAAAGGCTACTATGTTTTCTAAGCTTATATAGCTAGCTATTCGTCATCTAGAATTTTGCTGTCATAGGGCAGATAGTAGACGAGTTCGAAGAGTTTACGGATAATAGAGGTAGAAGATTATATCTAGCACTAGATACGAAACTCTTAAAGCTCGTTAAGGAGAGATGTTTATAGCACGGCAGCATCCGAGAGCGCTTATAATTAAGGATCGATAGAGGCTACGTTAAAGAAAGACATTTCCCTTATTTAGATGTAGTATAATGCCTAGCTATATTAGAAGGGGTAGAAGACTATAAGAATACGCTATAAGAATCTGTTCGCCGCGTTCAATTTTATAGGTTATAATAGCACAAAAGAGAGAGCTACTACTACCCCTATCTAATTTCCCTAACTTAGTGCTAATCTATTTATCCTTATCTATGTTATTCTCGCTACTACTATCCTCGCCCTTACCCTAGTCGCCCTTACCCTCCTTATTATTACTACCCTCCTCTATCGCCTTATTATTATTACCCTTATCCTCTTTATTCTCTTTGTCCTCTTTATTAGAATTGTCGAAGTCTCTAGTAGCGACAACCTCGCGGTATATTTTAGCCGCTTCCTTAGTCTCGTATTCGTCGGGTGCCTTATTAAGGAGGTCCTTAATCTCAGAGTTATTCTCGACTTCTTCTTCGACTTCGTTATTACTATATTTAACATAGTAGCTATTAGATTCGAGTAAAATATCGTCGTCCTCGTACTAGAACTTAGGTTTAGGAGTAGGTTCGCGTTTGCTTTAATAGATTAGCAATTAACTATAAGAAGTAGCTATAAGAAATAACATACGCCTAATTATCCGCCTATACTACTTAGAGTTTAGCTAGTGTTATATCGTTGACAAATTTTGTAAACTTAGCTTCGTTGTTATCGTTATAGTCTCTATTATTATATAGCGAATTAACGCCGTCGCGGAAGATCTTACGAGACTACTTCTCGATTATTCCCCTAGTGCCGAGAAGTCGTCTTACTTAGTAGTTCGGGAAAACATTATACTAGTCGCAGGGCGCCTTCTTTATATAATCGGCGAGGAGTTGCTTATAGCGAAGGAGAGTATTAGCTTTACGGATTTTGCTCTATTTCTAATAGATAGACATAAACTTGTCCTCTATCTATTCCTCTATGTAAAATTAGTAAAAATACCGTGAGAATGTACTATAAGAAACATACTACTCTACTAGGCATAATAGCGAGTCTCTACTATCTTCTCGTATACTATATTAAACGTAGCTTTCTTCTCCTTATCGGACTTTACTTAGTAGTCCTCGGAGCTCTTAAGTTTCGCCTTAAGCGTATATTTAGCGGAGCGATTAGCATTACCGATAGTAGTAAGGGCTTTCTCCTCTATACTAGCTTATACAGCGCGATCTCTTTACTAAATAGCTCGCTAGGTATTACTAAGCTATACTTTCTACTATAGAATTCTAAGGGAGTAGCTATAGCGAGGAGTTCCCTAAGAGCGATTCTTAATCTAGTACTTAATCTTATTAGCCTCGGAATTAAAACCCTATAGTCTAATTAGTATTTAACTATAAGAAGTAGCTATAAGAATTACTCCTATTATAGAGAGGACTACTTCCTCTTCCTTAGTTATTTCTTCTTCCTTAATTACTAGGGCATTAGTTATCTTATCCTTAATAATAATAGATCGCTCTTCTTTAGGATTAGTAGACATTATAGATTAAGAATTAGTAGTGATTTATAAGTAAAGGTAAGATATCGAGTGTAAAGTAGATCGAGATATAAGATATAAGGTTTACAAGGAGGAAGTTAAGAGATAAGGGATTAGGATTACTTATACGTATAGAAATAGAGTAGCTAGGAATACGAGCGTTATTAAGTATTTATCCTATTATTATACTAATATGAAGTCGTTAAGATTATTGATGTGAAGTTATTATAGTAGACAATAACAATAGGAAATTCATATTCTATATACTATTATAAATTCTATAATAAGGCTTAATATCTTATCCTTAGTATTTTCTCCTTGCTCCTCTCTACCTTTATAAACAAATTCTAATAATCAATTCGACAAATTTACGTAGTTATAGCTCGTAAAAAGTAAGTAACGACTATAAGGAAGGCGACTTTAAAGCTAAGGAAGTAAGGCGCTAAGACGATAACCGCCGGCAAAATACCCGCTAGTTGCGCTACAAAATTTAGACTAGTAACAACTAGACAAATTCGCCGGCTAAAGGCTAACAGGTTTAAGCCTAGCAGTTAGTTTCTCATAGCTAATTCTTACAGTATTATACCTAATATAGTATAGCCGTTGCCCTCCGAGATATTTGTCGCTACTAGAAGTTAACTAACCTCCTTATCTAAAAGCTCCCCTTCTTTTATGTTATTCGCGAGATCGCGTAAGATATTAAGTCCGCGCTTATAATTAGAGATTTTCGCTTCTAGCTAGATGCTATTAAGTATCTCTAGGAAGCGACTAAGGTAATACTAGTAGGATATTTCGAAGGTATATTAATTATGCATTTAGAATATACAATTCTAAGTACTAATAACTATAGTAGACTACTGCCTTAACGCTATCTATACTAAGCGTGTCACTATATTCGCTAAAGACTCTACGCTTACTAGGAAATACTACGATAAGTACTACCCGCTTAATTTTTCTAACTAGTAAGAGCTCTCCTCTATAAAGCCGTAAGAAAGAACTATAAGAAATAGGCAGATGTAATTTTACATAGAATAGAGTATTGAATTTCTTCTCTAAGCCGCTACTATAGACCTCGTATATCACTACGATATAGTAGAGTCGTCTTAAAGCCTAGCCCTCGCGTAGTGCTTTAGTATAGTCCGACCCCGGTGCTAGCGTAAGTGCTAACGTATTTTAGCGCGGTGCCTATAGTAGAGCGGTGCTAGTATTACGTGACCACGGTACAGTGCTAGTGCTTATATAGCTTAGAGCAGTGCTAGTGCTAGTGCTATTACGGATGACTCTAGTGCTAACCCTATGTAGCTAAGGCGCGGGGCTATTAACACGGAGTCGGCCCCTGCACTAGCACTAGGGGCGGCCTTAGGCCGCCCTAACCCCGCCCTAACGGTTACACTACACGAGACTAACTACTAACGTAGGGTGTATACTAGGAGATATCTAGTGATCTAGTGATCTAGAGATTAATTCAGAGGCTCGGCGGACGAGGCTCACACTGAATGTGAATTAAATAGATTGGTATAGAAGGCGTAGTGGTTACGCCGGGCTTATAACCTGTTATACGTGCTGAGTTAGCTAAGGCTTAGCACGTTAGCACGCTTAGTGACCGGAGTACTGAGAGGTCTTAACGTTGAGATCGATAGATGAGAAAAACTGAGATAAAAAGGTGGTAACTATCTAAGTGACAGAGGGTCAACTATATATAGAGTAATAAGCTGGTCAAACAACCGGTAGATCTCCGGATATTGCGTACTCGATCGAGGATGAGGATCGAGGTACAACACAGAAAGTGGATCCCTTCACCCTTCGAAGCAAAGAAATGGCTTGGCAAGGACCGCCTGTTGATGACAGTCTCCCCTCCCTCTGCAACCACATGTTCAGGACCGGAACTACTCGACTGTCACGCGGAAGCTGTCTGTGAAGCATCTGACACCCGCTGCAAACCCCCCGACAAACAAGCAACTTCTACCTCCGCAAAGAAGAAATGTCCAGCAGCGCAAAATGGCAACGACAGCTTCAAACGCTCCCGCCGCATTTGGGGCGCTGCAGACACCTTCGTTTCCACAACACTCGCCCTACATGACCGATGGCTTGGTGAAAACAGAGTACGATCCTGCAGACGACCATCCGATTGCTTTCCCCTCCAGCCCCCTCAATGTCGTCGCCGTCAACAACGCCTTCGACTCGGACATTGTCAACCAAACGGAAGAAATTGCTCCTGCTCCTGCGCCCCCGCAGTCCTCGATCGATGAGATGATGGGGAACCTACGGAGGAGGAGCGAGTCGACTTCCATATACCACGCGGACATGGATCTGTACTCCGAAGCAATGTCCACCCACATGGCCGAGTCGGTCAAGGCCGATCTGGAATCCTACGCCGCCGAGGAGCCGGCTGCCGTGGAGCCTCAACCTATGCAAGCATATGCCAAGCTGCAATTCGACGACGGAGATTTCTATGTCAACACGTATGCTGTCGAGTTGGGACGAGATCAAGAAGCCATGAAGCGGGAAAGAAGGCACAAGAAGCGGGCCAAGAAGAGACAGGTCATCCAAGAGGAGGAGACACGGAAAGCGCTGCCGTTTGGAGACGACACACCTGTTCAAGCTGCAGCTATCATGAGAGCCACTGCAGGAAGTAATGTCAGCGAATCTGGAGGCATCATCGGCGTATCGGTATTTTCAGACAGCGAGGACGAACACAAGAACATCAGACGCCGCAAGCGACGAGGTCTCACAAGCCAGGACTCGAGCCACAGCCAGAGCATCGCTCCAGTGAACATACTTCACAACCCTGAATCAATCGGCCTTGGAGACGACATCTTTGCCGAGGACTCGCAATCTTTGGCTCCACCGCCCATGGACTGCCCGTTCATTCCAATATACCGCAGTACGGATGGTGTGAAAGGAAATGGCATCTCGAGAAAGCATGTCCGCATCGAGTACAACAGTGAAAAAGCTCACTGGGAGCTGCACGCTCTCGGCAAGAATGGAGCCTTCATCGACGGTGCCCTGGTCAAACAAGGAGAGTCCGTCAAGCTCGACCACCAGTCTCACATCCAGATCCAGCAGATCAGCATCACTTTCAAGTTGCCCGATGTTGCTATTGCCGATGAGGAGGTTGCGGTAGAATCGTACGAATCCGACAATGATGCCGAGAAGCTCGGCAGCAGTCCAGAAACCAGACTTGCGGACAGGAGAGGTAGCGGTTCGTTGTCAGAGCTCGAGGAAGAGGTACCGAGAGAACGTGTCAAGCTGAAGCTGTCACTCTCCAAACGTGGCCAGAGTCTCGACAAGAAGACCGCCAAAGCAGCCAAGATCTCTCTCAAAGCCAACAAGACGAAGGAAGCTGTGACTGAATCGCCGGTCGTGGAAGAGCCTGAGCTCATTGAGGAAATGGAAGTCCGACCATCTGTCGAGGAAAATGTCTCCGAATCGAAACTACCAAAGCCCGAATCGAATGCGATACCCGCCACACCCGCCGCGAATCTCGCACCTGGGTCTGTCTTGGAGGGGCTGGCTCCAGAAGAGATTCCTCAGAAGAGAAAAGGACCTGGTCGACCTCCTAAGAACGGTGTCATGTCAAAGCGTGACGAAGCCATCATCAAACGAAAGAAGAAAGAGCTACAGAAAGCAGGCCTGGAAGTTCCTCCTCTCGCAGAGCTCCTCGCCATGGCACGAGCTGAGTCTGGCACTACGACAAAGAAACCCAACGAGGAAGATGGGGACGGTACTGGCGTCAATGGCACTCCTGGCGAAGCATCAGCCGGTGTCGGAGAAGGCAGCTCCAAGCCACAGACACAAGCAGAGATGGAAGCCGCAAAAGCACGGAAGATGGCTGCAAAGTCTCCATCTCCGCAAAAGCCAGAGACCGAATACACCGAGGAGGAGCTCAAGAAACCGCAGAAGACTTATGTGGTTCTCATTCACGATGCGCTATGCAATTCGACGACTGGCATTATGGATCTCCAACAAATCTACGATGCTATCCAAAAGATGTATCCTTACTACAAGTACAGAAGTCAGACTATGGGCTGGCAGAGCAGCATCAGGCATAACCTCATCGGTAGTGACGCATTCGAGGAAGCCGGGAAGATTGGCAAAGGTCGGCTGTGGAAGATCAATCCCAACTTTGACATTGGCAAGGAGAAGAAGCGCCGAGCACAGACACCACCAACCAGCGAGAATAGACCTCCTCACATGTATCAACAACACCAACAAGCGCAGTACAATAACAACCCGAATGCACCACCGCAGCAGCAACAACAACAGCGCTACTCACAGTATGGACCAAGCCCGTACGGTACGCCATACGGTCCTCCGACAAACGCCCTGCCAAATGGTGCTAGACCGCCTCCTTCGTACGCACAACAGAGAAACGGCAACTACTATTCGCCATATGCAGCACAGCCACAGAATGGACAAGCTACCCAGTCACCCTATGCTGCTCAGGGCCGACCGCCCCACACCCAAGCGCCCAGCAGTCAAAGTCCTGCAACAGGGACACCTCAGCCACCTGGCCAGCAAAGGCCGAACGCTTCTCTTCTTCCCCCTGGACCCCCGGGATCCCATCAAACCCCTCCGGTCGGCGCTCCACCTCCTGCGGGACAACCAAGGCCCCCTCAGCAGCAGGAAGGGATTGGCAACAATGACACAATTGAAGAGATCATGTCTTATCACAAAAAGTATCTGGGTCAATTCCGACAGGGTCCTGAACAGGATGCCGCTCGTGACCTCTTCCGCAAAGCTGTCTCCCGACATATAGATCAGAATAAGGTGCACGGCGCCTACATTTCGGAAGAAGAAAAGAAGGTCGCGGATGTCATTGGCGAGATCATCACCAGGAACAAGAATAAACCCAGACCAGCGGTCCCACAACAAACGAGTCCAGCTCAGACTCAGGTCCCGCAGCAGAGACCAACAAACCCGCCTGCACAGCTTCCAGTGAATGGCCAAGTGCCTCAACCACTAGCAGGCACTGCTCAACCACCTCATGCACAGTCGGTACCACATCCTCAGATCTATCAACCGCCTTCGACCCACAGTCCTGCACCGCCCGCACAAATGTCTGCCCCACCTGGTACCATACCCGCCGCACAACCGTCAGCGACAGCTTCTACGACTATCGATCTGACGGACAGTGCAAACGAAGCACGTCCCGCCGGTCAAGGTACAATGCCAACACCTGCACAAGTAGGGACATCTTCCGCCCCCACGGGTAACGCAGCGCAACCTCCGCCTCCGTCAACACCCGTCGCTCCATTCCCGGCAGGACAAGCCCCAATAGCTACCACAAACGGGAAGAGGTCAGCCGACGAAGCCACCGACGAGCCTGATGCCAAGAGACTGAAGGAGTAGTTCGGAAAACACCTTGTAGCGCAGAATCATAATTAATGAATGTATGAAGTGATGAATGATGGAAAAAGGCAACGAGGGAGGTAGTGTCTGCTTTTGCTTTTGCTTTTGCTTTTGCACTGGAGGCATCATGGGAGGCGCTGGCAAGTGCGTAGGTAGATGTACTGCTTTAGTTCGCTCTTCGGGAAAGGGAAGAATAGATTTGAAGATACCAGTGCTACATATCATGGCTCCCTCTATCGTCGTGGCATCGCAGTGCGAGAGGACCTGGTGCTTGAATCAAGACTGGATGGCAGAAAGAAGAACATCACAATTCATGCAGTACGATGATTGCATTCGGTTAACGTCCAGTTATGCTAACGAGCATATCTTGCTCTCTGTACTCCTCAATCTGAGCCCGTTCCGTCCCCTGCTATCGTTGTATTCCACAGTTTCAGACCAACGTGCATCTATGCCCATGACTCTGACCTCGACTGTCCAGCGCCCTCTGCCCCCTCCCTTGCATCTCATCCTTCTCGTCCCCAATTCATCTCCCCTACCTCCCTGCAGCCATCTTCTTCTGTACCATAAGCTTGAACCCATTCTTCAAGCTGTTCATGTCAGGGTACTGATTCCTCTGCAACTCAAACGCTTTCGGGATGACCTTGACCGGCCAGCTCGCTGGCGGCGCATCCCTTCCAGCTTTGAAACACAGGTCAAAGTAACCCGGAAACTTGGAGTTGATGCAGAAGGCGTACATGCTTCGTTTAGGGTTGGCTTCGCAGTAGGTCTTGAGCCAGGTTTCTGTCACTGAATTAGTATCATAGGATATGGGGAGTGGAAGGGGAACGTACCAGTCTGGCTCCTACTCCCACTCTGGAATCGCTCGTCATTCATCATCTCCTCCACTTTCTTCGCCATGGCCTTGACGTGAAGCACGATCAATTCATCCAAATCACTGTAGCTGAACTTGCCTCCGACCTTGAGTATGCGTCCGACGGAGAATTCGTTCTCCTTGTCCAGCTCGAGGACATCAATGTGCTGGTAGATGCCCTCTGCTACTTTCCATGTCACGGCCAGGTGGTCTAGACCTTTGCTCGATGGTCGGATTACAACGTCTCCACGGTTCTGGCTGCCGAGGTATTCTTGTGCTTGAGCACCGTTGAAGGGACGGTAGAGAGGGTGCTTGATGACTCTTTGGGCACGACCAGTCTTGTCGTCACGGCCACGTTCGAGGTCTCGCTTGTCGCGTGCTTCCTGGTCAATATCCCACACGTCTTGCTCGTGGTCGTATTCCTTGCGGAACTTCTTGCGCAGGTCTTCTTCGCGGATCGTGAGATTGGCCGAGAAGTGCTTCCTGTCGAGACGCTCAAGCTTGGCTTGAATGGTCTGATGTGGTTGCCAAACGTTGCGTGGATCTTGCTCACCAGGTCCGATGCCGGGCGGGAAGTTGCTGTCAGAAATGCTCCCGTCAAGACCGCAGTCAAGACGGACTTCGATCTGAGAGGAGAAGACTCGGCGTATGGAGACTGGGATGATCATGCCTTCTTGGAGAGATTCGTTGGTCTCCCCAGTGAGCATTGTGAAGATCTCGTCCGCCGCAAGGAAGTAGAAAGGCTGGCGAAGTTCTTCGTAGGGTTGCTGCAAGTCATTGCGGATGAGCTCGAGTGTAGCTTTCTTCTTGAGTCCGAACTTGCGGAAGATCTCTTCTGCGTAGTCGTCCAGTAACAGATCGTCAAGCTTCTCCTTCGCATCGTCCTTGATCAGCTTCCGCACAAGAGCATTAGGACCATTCTCTTCTTGTTCTGCCTTGATATCTTCTTCGTCAAGATCAAGGGTATCTGCGACAATCTTGCGAGCAGTATCGTAGTCCTCGGGATGCACACGGGTGTTGTCGAGGTAGTCTGCTTCGGGCTCTGTATCATCGTAGTTGATGTAGATAAAGCTGGCACAGTTCTCAAACACCTTTGGCCCGACGGCCGGACGCTTGCCTCTATCAATGTCGCCTACGAGTTCCTCTCGCGTTGTGACTTCACCGCCGTTCCTGTTGATGGTCTGCAGCATCTGTGCAGCTTTGCGAGGACCAAGACCGCAGACGTACTGTAGTAAGTTTGCTGTGTACGAGTCTGTCAGTGCTTCATTGATGTCGATGCCCACGAGATTCACAATCTCAATCATGGCCATCTCCAAATTCTTGATGACCTTCTCCTGTGGAATAAGGCCTTGATGTGGACTGAAGGTGATGGAGATGATGTCCTTGCCGAGAGCAGCGTATTCCTTGAGCGGACTTTGCATGTATCTGGCGAGAGCTATGCAGTACCGTGCCATTGGTGGAAGCAACGGGAATTCTGAATGAGCACGTTCGCTGGTGTGGTAAAGTCTTGCGACCTCGTCATTCGTCATGACCACGTCGAGGCGGTCGCTGGTGTCGTTCCCGTCTTCATCCTCGAAAGGCGTGCCACGAAGGTCTTTCTGCTCCACAATCTCCTGCAAGTCCTTGAAAAGCCTGCGAGTCTCTACCGACCAGCCGGACAAAGAAATAACATCTGGCTTGCGTCGATTGACTATGTCGACGAAGACGGCCACATCTTTACCCTCGGGTATATACTTCTCAGGATTGCCCATCTTCAGATCACTGAACTTGCCGTTCTCGAGAGCTCGCCCGTTCTCGTCCACATAAGCCCAGCAAGTCGCATCACCGCGAGCACCGGCCCCATTTGACAGCGCAAGAACACGAGGAATGGTCCCCGAGATCATTCCTTTCGGCTTGTATGGTGCTTGGTCCAGCTTGTTGGCATATTCGTTGCGGCACTTTTCGGCGATCTTCGACTCACACTCGGTTCGTAGCGACTCTTTGCATCCCTTGACGATCAATCTTGAAAGTCGCTGGATTGCCATGTCTACCACTTCGCGGCGGAGCTTATTCCAGGCGTCAGCTGCTTCACTGACGTTGTCGGATTCGATCTGCTCATAAAGTGTGTCGCGGAAGCGTTTCGGGCTTTGCAGACGGAGTGTGATTTCGATCAGCCCTTCCTCTTCTGCTTTGAGCATTCGAAGGAACAGGTCGGGTTCGCGTACGAGTCGGCCAAATTCCTGGTTCTTTAGATATTTGAATTCGTAGTATGGATGCTCTTCGTCGATGTGTCGCAAACCCTTTTCTGTCCGAGTGCAGTCGAAGACACCGTCAGTGTAGAAAGTTTGTCGAGTGAGTTTCCGCATGCGAGGGCTCATTGCCATTTCTTCAGCGTACATTGATTTGGCCGCTGACAGAACGGAGTTGCCAGTGCTGAAGCCATCGGCTGCATCAACAAGTCCGTCAGCCATGACATCAGGTCGCTCAGATGGATCCTCGGTGTAGATTCGCTTCCCAGCCTTCAACGCATTCTGTGCAACTGCGTCTGCTGTTATGCCAAATGATCGCACCATGTGGTATGCCCGACTTGCTCTGACGCGGTCCCAAGCATGTCGTGTGGCACCTGCGCGCTTGTATGTGCCGTTGGTGCCATTTGTCCCATTGACTCCGTTGCTGTCGACGTCCATGGCTTCCGCGTCCTTCAATTGCACGCTGTACTGAAAGTGTAGGTAGTCCTGAATATCCTGAAGCTCTTCCATAATCTGAGCGGCGGGGACCATTTCATCGAAGAGATCGTCCTCTACGCCTTGAGCCTTGAGCCTTTCGTATGATCGCATCAACGAGTCACGCTTCTCCACCAGTCCGCGGAACTTCAAGTCAAGTTCGCAGATTTCCCAGAGGTCAGCCGGCTGAAGAAGTCGTGATGCCTTGATCTCGAATCCTTCTTTGCCAGGATTTTTGGGGTCGGGTGATGTGGGGATTCGTTCTTCGTGAATGAGGTAGTCCTTCCGATTGTGTAAGACGAATGGGACTTCCAACTGATCGACAGTCATGAAGCGTAGGACATTCTTGACAGTGCTTTCGAAAGGTCCGAGCATGTCGCTTCCCAGTCGGCGCTTTGGCAGCATGAGAGCGCACATCCAGGATGCCTCTTGTTGTAGTCGCTCCTCTTGCTCCTCCGGTGTAAGGTCAAGCTCTTTGAACGCCTTGCGCTGGATTTGATATCGCTCTGGAATGTCGGCCGCTCTGATAACGTTGTCCTCATCCGTCAACATCTTGTCGACCAGCTGTGACGGCTCGAATACATCCTTCAACTCAAGGACCTTGTCGGGATCATCGTGTTCGGCCTCCGCCTGATCCTGCAGCTCCAGTGCCCAGTCGTACTCTGTACCATCGCCAAAAGCGGCCATCATGTCTTCTTGAGCGGCTTCGTCCAGTCCTCCGCGGAGCTTGAGCGGGTCGACAAAACTTCTTCTCGATGGTCGCGCGACTTCTGCTTCTTCACGCAGAGCGTCCGCCTCGTCGTCAGGGAATTCATCCTCCTCGATGAAATCGTCGAACTCGTCGGCCAGACCTCGCCCAATGCCTCGCCTCTCTGCCTGTGCATCCTCGTCGTCGTCAAAGATATCCTCCAAGCCTCGAGATTCTGCACGATCTCTATCCTCGCGATGTCCTCGCTTCAGACGCTTGAATTTGGACTTCTCCTCACTCCGGTCTTCGTGTCCAAGACCGATCAGATCCAGGTCGTCCTCATCCAGCACATCCTCATCTTCGCGATCTTCCCGTGGTCGCTTCTTCTTCTTCTTCTTGCGTCGTTCGTGATCTCCTTCATCCTCATCCTCGTCGATGATGAAGCCTTCCGCAATCTACGACTGTCAAACGCGTTCCTTCAGTGGTATGGTGCTCAATGACTTACCCTGCGCTGCTCCTCTTCATCGTCATCGTCGTCCTCCTCCTCGCTGGAGTCCTCCACAGTTTTCTTCTTGGCTGGCTTAACTGGCTCCCCAGTCTCCTCGTCATAATCATCGTCCTCTTCCTCACTACCAAGGGCAGCGTCTAGATCAAAGTATGAGTTCGCCATGATTACTTCTTGTTGCAGAGGTAAGGCTCGCGGGCGTCAGGAATGTATGGTGGAAGTGAGTCAAGGTCCAACAATCGGCCTAATGATCGAAGCCGGATTGAGTCGTGGTAGTGCAAGGAGTGTCTGCCCTTTTGGGCTATTTGAGAATGCGCCAGTCCAGATTCTTTCCCATGCTCGGGTGATCGATGATCTGTCCAATGGATAGACTTTTGCGCACGCGTTGATTCGTTGTCAGCTGCACAAAAATCCAGAGATGGAGCTCCAGAATGCACGACAGAGCACAAAGTCTTGGCAAATCCGGGACCGACGTGAGGGCTTGGCGGGCGACAGTCGACTTCATCAGTGCAACGGCGTGGAACGGAGACCACTGTCATCGTTGCCGACTCGTCTCACCCACTCTTCTCTTCAATTGACTTATCTTGGACGGCCGAACGACTACCTCACAGACTGCTGTCAGAGATCACCCGAATCACCATCACCCTGTCCCGACAGCGGCTAGCTCCTGAGCTCCGCACACGTAGCTGGTGCCCGACAGCGTCTATACGAGTGTCATACGAGTCTCAGATCACCTGAGCACAGCGATTGCCTGCATCTGACGATCAGGTCAAGCCTTTCTGCAGCCCACAAGACGCCTGACTCTCCGGAACCCTGCATGAGCTGCGTCCGGTCCTACTACCTTCGACAGGCGTTCTTGGGACGTCCTCTCACAAGCGACTGACTACGCTTCCGCATCGCTAGACACCCTGGTTGGAAATCCGGAGCGATCACAGGAGTATCAGGCTACCAAATTACAATCAGTCTGGCCTGGTGAAAGGCAAGATAACCCATCATGTCAGCCGACGCCTTTAAGACGCGGACAATGAAGCGGAAGAATGTCAAAGGTCTGGCTTTAAACGCTGCCACCCCGACCCCAGTTCCTTCATCAGAGGACTCTCAAATACCTGGAGGACTGGGAAATGACGACAAGAGAGGGGACACACTTGAGATCGGAGTTGAGTTCAGGCTGGACCTGCGCAGTGAGGATCTACAAGTCATCAAAGAGCTAGGGGCAGGCAATGGCGGTACAGTCAGCAAGGTCATGCACACAGCGACTCAGGTCATTATGGCACGAAAGGTTAGGGATCCATATATGCTGTTCGGATGTGGTAATTGACAGCGGAGCAGATCATTCATGTCGAAACGAAGAAGGAAATCCGGAAACGAATTGTACGGGAGCTGCAAATCATGCACGAGTGCAACTCGCCAAACATTGTTTCATTCTATGGAGCTTTCTTGAATGACAGTGGAGACGTCGTAATGTGCATGGAATACATGGACTGCGGGTGAGTCAGGGCCTGAATCTCCTCAATCAGCACCTCTGACATACTTTCAGATCATTAGACAGCATATCAAAGAACTTTGGTCCTGTACGGGTGGATGTTCTCGGCAAAATTGCAGTAGCAGTACTTGGCGGTCTGACATATCTGTGGCGGACACATCGCATCATGCACCGTGACATCAAGCCTTCTAACGTCCTCGTCAACTCTCAAGGACAGATCAAACTCTGCGATTTCGGCGTTTCCAGCGAGCTCGACAACTCGGTAGCAGACACATTCGTGGGTACAGGCACGTATATGGCGCCGGAACGAATTCAAGGATCGCCTTACACAGTCAAATCCGACGTCTGGTCCGTCGGTCTGACCCTCATGGAACTTGCGATTGGGAAATTCCCGTTTGGCACTTCGGGAGATTCAGACGACGAGCCAGGCGGACCGCAAGGTATTCTTGATCTTCTGCAGCAGATTGTACTCGAACCAGCACCCAAACTACCCAAATCAGACGCCTTCCCCAGGATCCTCGAAGACGCCATTGCGAAATGCTTGATGAAGGATCCGGATCAGCGACCAACACCACAAGAGCTATATGTAAGTACCAAGCTTCACCTCTGCCAACCGGATGAGCTGACCAGACCAGGAATCTGATCCCTTCCTGCAAGCAGCCAAGCGTACACCAGTCGACATTCAAGCATGGGCAGTCGGCATGATGGAGCGCCACAATCGCAAGTCGCACCTTGCGCCCCAACTCTCACCATCCACGAAATCATTTCTTCGAGGTACGGACGATAAGTCTTCCACCTCATCATCTCGAACTCCGCGGGTCCCAACTCCACCGTCAAGCAGCGCAGGAGATATTCCAATTCAAGGCATCAAGATCTCTCCCGGAACCAGTTCCGATGGGAATAGAGATCGTGACCGCGAGCGAGACAGCGAGAGGGAAAGGGAGAGGGAAAAGGAAGGACCTCGGCCTTCGTACCCGGAACGAACGAGCAGTGCACAATTACCAAGCCAGCTACCTATGCAAGGCCAAGGAACGATGAGTCTCCCCATCCGAACGGTTCCAGGATCGAGAGAAGGAGGAAGCAATGGTGATTTCGGTGGACGGACTTACAAGATCAGAGGGTCTGGTAGTGATCCTCGTTTGAGAGAGGCTGCCAGAGCTGATGGAGGGCGGTGATGCACGAAAGGGCGAATGCTGCTATGAGTACAACAACGATAGACCGAAGTGGAGAGGAGAGTGGCCAAAGCCGAGGCGGGAGCAGCAAGTCGAGATCGGGCGCAGGTCGTTCGCACAAGGACGGTATCGAGGAAGGAGGATGGGAGAGCCGACAGTGACAGACATTGCATATGGATGTGAATATACCCGAACCCGCATTCAGGCATGTACGGCGCAGGAAAGCAGGACAGAGACGTGGAGGGCTGGATGACCGTAGAGAAATGCATTTTGATAACCATTGCCTGGCCACCTCTCTGTCAAATTCCTTGAAGGATGATGTCAACCAACGCGAGCATTACCCCCACTTCCTTACCGCCCAGCATAATCACCGAATCATTCCTCTTTCGCCTCTCATCGACCAATATTCCTTCTTACTGGTATTGGATGGAAAGGTCACTGCTTCCCTAGTGTCGCCCCATTCATCCAAGCCATGAACGCTGCAGGGTTCCTTGTCTGCATGTACACCGTTCCTGGTCCGGTAAACTTGCACACCAGCCCTTCACCAGCCGACATATCCGAGATGATACCCCCACTCGCCACCCGCTCGAGGTTGTATTTGCAGTTCCAAGCCACCAAGTGACCATTGTCGATGATATACTTCTCTCCCTCCCTCAGCTATCACATCCGTCAGCCTTACAGCCCAGCAAAAACGAAGCACAGGAAGATACTCACATCCCTCCTCAAAATCGCCCCAAAACTCGCCACCCAAACAATCCCCGTCCCACTCATGGTGTAAGTCCACAATCCCTCCCCACTAAACAACGCCTTCCCCAACGTCTGACTCTTCATATCCTTGACCACCCCTTGGGTAGTCGCAACCCAAGCGTCCCTCCCCACTCGCCATGTACTCTTCCCATCCAACCTCAACGCCACTACATCCCCCAACGTGTGCGGAGCGAGCAACAACTCCCCTGGCCCAGTGTAGGTCGACTGCGTAATCGTTCCCCCGGCGAGGAGTTTTTTAAAATTAAACTTGACTGATCCGCTCACAGTAAGGGTGGGCGACATGCCGATCATGACGCCGGGACGGACGATGAGGGGGCAGTTGATGGCGAGTTGAAGGGTGAGGAGGGTATTGGTGCTGCGGTGCGAGATGCGGTAGGAGCCGCCGTTGAAGGTACCTACATCGTCGGGGTTGGCGGCCGGGGTGGCGGAGGCTGAGGCAGAGGGTTGGGTAGCGATGGAGACGGGTGTGGGGGAGAGGTTCATGGAGGCGAATTCCTTGTCGAGTGGAGGGGATTGGGGTGGGGAGGCGTAGCCGGATTGGCGGTGTTGGAGGTAGGGCTGTTGTTGCTGTTGTGGCTGTTGTGGCTGTTGTGGGGGTGGGGTGAAGGTGGTTTGCTGAGGTGGTGGGGAGTGGAAAGTGGTTTGTGTCGGTGGTGGGGAGTGGAATGTGGTCTGCTGTGGTGGAGGGGAGTAGACTTGTTGCTGCTGAGGCGGTTGTTGATACTGCTGCTGTACTGGAGGAAGCTGGTGCTGTGTTTGCTGAGGTGGAGGTGTGAATTCAGGCTCTTGATGCTGGGTTGGTGGAGTGTATAGTCGCGAGATGTGGTGTTGCTGTGGTTGAGGTGGGGGTGTATACTGCTCTTGCGGTAGTGGAGGCGACACATTGTAAGACTGTCTGTCGTCGTTGAACTCTCCTGGAGGAGGATAGTACTGTGTGTGCGATCCAGAAGACCCTCCGTACGCTTGCGACTGCTGCGACTGGCCCTCTGATCCTGGCGGAGGATAATATGCTTGATGCGCAGGAGGGGAAGAAGGCTGACCACCCGAGGGAGCTGATATATGGTCAGTTGCATGCATGAGAGCCAAGGCAATGGGACTACTTACGAGGATAGTATGCTGTATGCGCCGTAGACATGTCGGATATGCTGCCTCTCGAGCTGCTGTTGATTGGGGACACACCCGTAAGGGTAGGAAGTGTTTTGTTTGCTCGAGCTGAAAATGAATGTTGGGAGAAAGGAAGGATGTCAGACCTGCGACGACCTACCTACCTATCTTTGGGGTCTATCCGCGCCTCAGCTGTACTTTAGCACCTGCGTACAGCCATTGGTAGAACTCATGCATGTAAGCGCGGTCGCATGTCAGGGTCGTGGTGCCCGGTAAGAGATCCGACAGGGTCAAAAGTGGGGTGAAATTCTGGGCGGCGCTTACAGTGAGCTTTGACCATTTGTTGATGGAGCTCTGGCCAGGTGTACCATGTCAACGCATTTTCGCCCGAGTAATGCAGCAGAGACCTCATGGCAGTCGTTGGGAATGCAATTCATGACAAAACTACGTGACCTAAACAGGACATACTCTATACTCCCAGACCCCAATCTCTCCAACCTATCATTTAGCATCGCCACCCGATTATGAATTCACGGTGCATGCTCTTCCTTATTCGTGACCTGTCCTTAGTTGTAAAGGAACCTCAAGACGTCGACAGGGGATCCACATCATCACTGCCCCTCTTGCTGGGATCGTTGCGCCTCATGATGCTCTCGACCGGACCGAGAAGTCTCTGGAAACCGTCCTTGCCTAACATGGCGACCTTAACCTCCGTTTCTGAGATGACGCTGGCAGCTCGTGGCTTGTCGTCGAGCAGAGCCAGCTCACCAAAGTAGTCACCAGGCTTATACTCCTTGAGCATATCATCATTGCCTCTCTTGTACACGGCCGCACTGCCACTCTCCAAAATGTAGAAATGTGCACCAACATCTCCTTCCTTGATAATACTCGTGTTTGCGGGGTACTTTTGTGTCTCGAGAGCATCTGCGATCTTGCTGCGCTCGTATGGTGTAAGTGTAGACAAAAGTGGGACGCTGTCGAGGAATGATTCGTACATCCTGCGACGTTGGAATGCAGAGTCCATCAAGATGCGGCGGAAGGTGACACGATCGAGCTGCCACAGGATGGAAGGACCAGTGCTGACCACGCTGGCGGCGCGAGGAGCATTGTACATGAGGGCCAGCTCACCGAACGAGCTACCTGCGGGGGAGCTACCGACTTTCTTGCCCAAGCCATCGGCGCCAGCTTCTCTCTTGCCAGTAGAGTTGACGTAAATGTCAAAGACACCGCTCTCGACAACGTAGAAGTAATCGCCGACATCTCCTTGTGTGATGACTGAAACGTCCTTTGCCGGGATCTTTCTCTCCTGAAGTGCCCCCAAGACCTGTGCGCTCTGCTCATCGTCGAGATGGGTGAAGAGGAAGTTGGAGGAGACGGCAGCACGGAGACGATTCTCCTGCTCGGCCGTCTTGGGATATCGGGGAGGCTTCCAATTGTTCTCGTCGCCAGTTGACGGCGCGAGTGACTCGGCCGAGACGGAGGTCCTGCGGTTGAGGTTGTAATTATGGGGGAAGGACTGGGGTGCATCTATGGCTCCAGCACTTGCAGACAGCGGAGGGTTGTCTCTAGTGCCCTGGCCTGTTGTGAAACCAAAATTGCCAAAGGTTGACTGACCTGATGTTGGACCCCCACCACTGTTGTTCCTGGCTGGTGGGGGAAAGTTGGCAGATGTGGGCGATGCAAAGACATCCGTCTCCTCCTCTTCTTCTAGACGTGACATGTTGGCATTGGCATTCCCGCCGCTGGTCGCGCTGAAAGGATTGCTGCCTGGGAAGCTGTGCTCTGCCATGCCAGAACCCGACTTGCTGGAATGCTGCTGGTTGAGCAGAGTTTCGACACGCTGCGAGGCAAGACGACGTTGGAAGTAGTCTGCGCAGAATTGGAGAATGTCCTGTGGGTTTTGCTTGAGGACTTCGCGTTCGAGCGAAGCGATCTCGTGGGTGTAGGTGGATGGGAGAGACATTGGAGGGCGAAGTATGATTGATTGCCGTCTCGGCGCGGAAGCCGGAGTGGTGGTACGAGTGGAGAGGATTGTATCGGGATGATGAGGGGCGCAAGGGACGGGGCGTGACAGGTCGCAAAGGGCCTCTCTGATGGGAAAGGCAAGTTGGGTGAGCACTGAGGAGCTGCTGCTAGATGCTAGCTGCTAGCTGCTGTGAGTGATTGATCACCCAGGGATGACGATCGCGGTGAGGCAATGATCAACCGTGCAGCAAGCTCCGCTTGTTCGCGAATTCGCAGTGGGAGAAAGTTGGAGATGATGTAGGACAGACAATGGAAGAAAATGCAGGATTTTGTCGGTTGAGCACGAGCTGTTGGCAACTGGAGAGACGAGGCAGGCACACAACGAGGCGAGGTGACAGCTGGAGGCAGAATGGCAGAGGTCAGATCCTCATCGGTCCCTTTCGCACGGCAACAGCAACGGTCAAGTCTCGTTCGGACCTTCAGCTTCAGCAATGCCAGTGCCCAGGGGGTTCGCAGGGTGCGTCATTCCAGAATGCTTCGAGAAGGCTTCTGGAAAACTAACGAAAGACGGACGGTATCTGTAAGGGCGAGGCAAGCACATGTTGGCTGTTTTGTATGGCCGGCTTGATTCATTGGGCGGGAAGAGCTCCCCTGGCCTGCGAACTCACAGCTGCTGGTCCAATCGGACGGAAATAGCATTAGACCGCATACCGCGCGACAAGGATAGCCAGACATATCCAGAGCTTCTCTGTTGACCCACAGCATAAAATTATCCATGTCCCATCAGAATGCCATTATTTTCTGGCTCTTCCCACTGTGGACAATTCGCATCCTCTCCCAGTGTTGTACCTTAATCCTTATCCTTAATCGAGTATGTTAAATATCCGGAGATCTACCGGTTAGTTTATCAGGGTATTACTCTATATATAGTCGACCCTCTGTCACTTAGATAGAGACTATCCTTTTTATCTCAATTCTTTCATCTTCTATCGATCTCCACGATCAAGACCTATCGTCACTCCGGTCACTGAGCGCACACACGTGCCAAGCCTCAGCTGACTAATCACACCACCCAGAGCTCGGGCGCGGACGGGCCGCAACTCTGTTTCGCTTATTCGCCCTGGAAGAGTGATAAAGTGACGGGTTCAGCTACGAACTGCTCTTCGCTGGAGTCGCTCACAACGGTCCGGCCATTCGATTTCCAAGGCATGTGCAATTGTCTAGTGAGAGTACTTTTGCGCCGCACGAAATAAGCATACCATTGACAGCTGCAGCAGTCAAGTCTGGTTCAAAGAAGCTTTCGTGGACAGACATCAGGCGGGAGAAATCTGACGGGGCCCCTTCGTCACCGTGCGTCGTGGTGCGCTGTAGCGTGCTTCTCCGGGCTTCCAGTTCTGTCCAACAATTGCAACGCTTCAAGAGCTCCATAATTTTTTCCCTCTCATACCGTTGCCTATTCCAACCTCTCCACCGTCACAGAGCTCGTCCGAGCTTTGGCCAGTCGCTCTTCTAACTTCTGTATCGATTGGATCAGCAGCAGATTCTCACTGTTCAGCGCAAACTAGAATCATTCACTAGGCCACCACATTGCCAATTGCTCCGAATCACAAAGCCATGGGTAGCTACAACTTCAAGTGGTACGTCTCATACATTCGCTGTAGATGTAGAGGAAGCGACTAACAAGATCATGACAGGCCGCATGACGGTAGCGAAGTCTACGTGACTGGCACCTTCGACGACTGGTCCAAGTCGCAAAAGCTCGAAAAGACTAGCAAGGGCTTTGAGAAGGATGTGACGCTCAAGAATGTTGACGAGAAGATCTACTACAAAGTACATACAAACCGCCGAACAGGTACCACGCCAAAGGAGTTGCTGACACCAAGCAGTTTGTGGTAGACGGCAACTGGACCACAGACCAGACCGCACCCTCAGAGACCGACCATGAAGGAAACGTGAACAACGTCCTTACGCCTGAGCACATCTTGTCCTCCGTTGCGCCTACCTCGACGTAGGTCCACCCCGTGTTCAGCACTCAAGTCCGCTTGCTGACATGGTCCAGAACTGCCGCACTTGCCGGATCAGTCCCACTCGAGAAGAATAGCAAAGGTGTCACGAGCGACCTTCCAGGTCAATTCCCAGAAACTCCAGCGAACGAGAACCAGAACTTTTCCGTTAACCCTATTCCTGCAACTTCCGGCGCAAGCAACCCTGTAAAATTGGCACCAGGCGACAAGGTGCCTGACTCGAGCTCCTACACCGCGGATACTCTCGGTAGCAATGTCAAGTTGGACAAGGAGTCGTATGAGAAGGGTGGTTCCGGTGCGGCCGAACAAACATTCTCCGTTAACCCCATTCCTGCCACAGCTGGGGCAGGTAACCCTGTCAAGCTGGCGCCTGGAGAGAAAGTACCCGACGCAAGCACCTACACAGACAGTACCGTCACCAACAACGTCAAGCTCGACCAGGAGTCATACGAGAAGAGCGGCTCTGGCGCACCTATTCTCCCACCGGTCCTCAACAAGCAGGAGCAAGAAGAAGCCAACGGTGCTGCTATCTTCGGTGTCCCACCCATCACGAGCAACATTATCCCAGAGTCCAGCCTCCCCATGGGTCAAGTAAGTCAGACAGATAAGAGTTTGAGTGACCCCACCATATCCTCTGCCGGTCCCCAGAGCACCACGGCTCAGCTTGCTGGACAGCAACCGATCGAGCCGCGAGGTGTCCCGGAAGTTGTGAGTGAGAGCCAGCAAACAGCTCACGCATCACCCGAGGCTTCGTCTTCCCCAGAAGCCGTGCAAGAAAAAGCTCAGGTGGAGGAGGAGATCAAGAAGAAGGTTCCAGAAGCACCATCAACCTCCGAGTCTGGTCTCCTCGGAAAGAGCGAGAAGGGCATTCTCGGTACTGCTGCGGCTGGCGTAGCTGCTGCTGGCGCTGCTGCCGCAGGAGCTGCTTATGCTGCTCGCGATAAGGTGGCTGAGTCTACAGGAAAGAAGCCTGAGGAGGTTCTTCCAATCTCCGTGCAAAACACCCTCGACAGCGCGGCCGGGAAACCAAAATCTGCAGAGACGAATCCCGTCACCACCACCGCGACTGACGCGACGTCAGATGGGGTACCAGAAGTCGTCACCGAGTCACAGCAAAAGGCGCACGCCGATCCAGAGGCTTCAGCTTCTGCAGAAGCCGTGAAGGAGAAAGCTGCAGTGGAGAAAGAGCTGGAGCAAAAGATCAAGCCCACACAAGAGACTGGTGAGCCTGCGCCTACTGATAGCGCTGCGCTCTCTGCCAGCGCTCCTGTTAAGCCGACCGACGATTCCACACCTGGCCCAGACTCCCGAAGCAACGCTGGACGCACCCTTGAGCCCAATCCGACTGCGAAGAAGGCCGACGAGTCCCGCGATGTCTCCCCCATGACCAAGCCTGGCGAGCCCAGTGCTGCACCAAAGCAGACCGAGACCACCGTGACTGCTGGCAATCCGTCCACCCCACAGAAAAAGCGCACTTCCAGCTTCTTCAAGAAGACGCCCGCCACACCGGATAGCACTCGCACGCCGCAATCCGACACTGCAAGCCCGTCGAGCCAAGCCAAGAAGGACAAGAGGAAATCATCCTTCTTCGGCAAGCTCAAGGAGAAGCTCAGGTCATAGACTGTCTTTGTCTTTTGATGGAGTCAAATTGCCTCCACTCGAGCTTAGAGCTGTTGTCCTTGCTTCACGAAGCGATTCGCATCGCAGCAAGCGTGAGAGGTTTCTATTGCTGAGCATGTCTTTGGTTATCAAGACATGCGTCGAGCGTCTTCTTGTCTCGTTCTTCTGCTCGGTCAAAAAGGCGGCATGGCATATTCCCCCTGATTCTCGCCAGCCAGATATTTGTGACGGACAAGACCTTGTAATTTAGTTTGGCATAGTCCGTAGTTAGCCTGCATTTTAGTCAATACCCATTGAATCTTTACCTACCTTCAGATGCTGGCTCGACTGATGCTCGCGTGATGTTGGCAGCTGTTTCGCTGCACGTTTGTTTGATACATGTCAGAAAATCTCCACACGTCCAAACTTGATACTATCACTTACGATACTGTACCTGCCCAATGACGCCGATTACACTCCTCGAGACTCCATGAATCAAGCAATATTTTTCGATCAACCTCACCTATGTTGCCAATGAAAGTAGGACCAGATTTCCGCGGTATGGTAGTCACCGAGACACGTGACATGTCTAAGAGCCGACACCAGGCATGATGACACCTCTTTCTCAGCTGCGGTACAACATATTATCTCCATCGAGATCCACATGGCTCTGATCCACTGTTTCCGCAGGGAGCAGCTCCGATTCCGTCGTTTCTCGTCATGCTGTTCCCCTTTGCATTGTGATGTCACCATGTGTAAGTACTAGCTGGGATGAGCTCAAACAAATCTTCCTCAACTGATTTGATTCCATTACTATATCTCTCAATTGAACATTCATATTCGCACTCGAACTACCAGAAACACATCTATCCCACAGCTACAATCATGTCGAAAGAATACGAAGGCCGAAACCCCCTTGACATGGCCAAACAAGCCGAGCAGAACCTCAACTCCTACGATGCAAAAGTCGGTCGAGGAGGAAACGATAGCAGTGAGTACCCTGGTAGTCCTCGTGATCCTCAACGAGGATAGCATGCTTTTACTCCGCCCTTGAGAAGCAGGCTGATCGACTTGCCCTTCCACGCCCCTCACTTCGACCAATCCATTCAAGGCCAGTTCTAACACAACTCAGCCCTTGAATCCGGCGTCAACGAGTCCGGAGCACAGAAGTTCCCCGGCGGCGACGTGGTCTACGGATCCGCTGCCTCGGGGAGCAGGCGACAACCGCACCATCCCTCTCGGTGAAGGAGGAGATATCAACCCCGTCACAGGCAAGTACGTCAACCCCCTTTCCCTTGTCCACTTTCCTCTCTCTTCCCTCTAGTACCCCTGGTTCGCTCAAGGAAGTCTCCCAAACCTTCTTCACCATCATTCAACCCTATCCCTTTTCCCAAATGGACCACAACAAGCTGACATTCCTATCCAGGCCGACCAAAGCCCGCGACTTCGAAGGTCTAGGCGGCCCAGAAGACAAAGCCCGCAAGTACGCCGAGGACCACGGCGGCGCAGACGACGTGCGCTCCAACATCAGAGACCACTCGACTGCCGACAGGTCAGGTGGGGGCGGCCATGTGCCTGATGTCACTGCAAAGGGGATCGGAAAGGCGACGGATGTGCAGTGATCTGTTACTATCTAGACCCGGTAGAACACAACGGGAAGGAGGCATTGAGAGGTGGAGAACAGATCCAGTCGTGAGAGAGAAAGAGTGACCGCAACGGCGATAGTGGATGCTAGTTCATGAAGGGGGAAAGGGGGTCGCGTAGGCAGCACGAGGTATGCAAGGGAAGAGAAGTGACCATCGTCATCACCTTTGACACAATTGTGCAGAAAATTGGGAGTCATCGACGTGCATTGACTGTCGCGCTATCTTTCTCTCTTTGAATAAGCCATGCTGGGTATCATAAATCCACCATCGTATCCTGCCCCTCGTACAGAAACTTCGCACCCTTCCCATCACCGATGCACCACCTCCGGAAACCTCTCCCACTCTCCTGGCGGTCTCCCCAGCCCGTCCCTATGATGAGCCGGCTCCCACGTCCCATATCTTGTCATGACCATCTGCTGCGCCCCATACGCCCCAAACGCAGGCTGGCCCATGTTCCCCATTGCCCTTGCCTGACTCGCAAAACTAGCTGGTGGCTAGGGCGGCATAGGCGGAGGCTGCTGCACTTGGACAGGAGTCTGCAGAGGAATATGCTGGAACGGCCCCTCCATACCCGCCACCTCCTTCCTCCGCTTCTCCTCTTCCAATTTCTTCTTCTGAACCAATGTCCCCTTGACGCCAGTGAGGTACTTCCTCGCCTCCCTCACCAGCGGTCCTTGTTCGGGTGACTGCTTGAGTGCGTCCAGCATGGCGCGTACTTGGGTTTCGGAGTTGATGTGTGGGCAAATGCGAGCGTGACCGAAGTGTGCGAGGCCGCAGAGATTGCATCGTTCCAGGCCGGCTTTCTTCAGCGGGCAGGAGCCTTGGGCGTGCATGTTGTCGCATGCAACGCAGGTGGTGATAATTGGGCCGTTGGTCGGGCGTTGTGAAGGATTGGAGATGAAGATGGGGACGGCTTCGGAGCCCGGGGGTGTGGGTAGGCCGTGATAGCCGCGGTTGTAGATTTGGGGAATGTTGACGCGGCGGAAGACGGCTGTGAAGGGGGTGTTAGTGTTGGTCTTGGATCGAGGGTGAAAGCAAACGAAGAAGCAATAATGAGAGCAAGGAGAGGTGATAGTGAAACTGTTGTACAGAAGTGCTTGAACTGATGGACGACCACCCCTAAGGGGATGGAATGTCCGTGGTCAGATCAACCACTTCTCTTGGCGTCATTGGCTTGCGAGGCGAGGCCTTCATGCCAGTATCCTTCATTTTTGAAGCAGGAACTGGCTCGAATGCATCTCCACTGTCCTCGTCGGCATCCACTGGAGACAAGGCAGGTGTTGGTAGCGACCCTGCTGACTCGGTCTTTACAGCTCTGCCTTTCCTGGGCGTGACCGGAGCCTTTGACGCAGGGGTAGGCCTGATGGTACGGACAGTGGGCGGCTTTGGAGGTGTTGCTCTGGAGGTAGCTGGCTTTCGCACAGACTTCTTCGGCGTGAACCTCTTGGCGGGTTTCTTGTGCTTGAATGAAGTTGGACTCTTCTTATAGCTCTTCATGAGAGCTTCGAAGGCGGCCCTCTTCTCCGCGAACACGGTCTTGAAGAAGAGTTTCTTCTTACCTTGACCTATGGTCGGTGTCTTCTTCTTTTTCTTGTTCTCGCCACCTGCGAGTTCGTTTGCATCAACCGCATCCGATTCGGGCTCGTAGTCTTGAGCATCTCCCGCATCACTCTCCGCCCGGAAATCTGTGTCGCTGTTATCGTCTTTGACTTTGTACAGAGTCTTGGTCTCTTCGGCCTCGATAGCCGCATCCTGTATGTCTTGGTCCGTAGGCTGATAGCTCACGTTTTGCTGGTCAAGTTAGCTTAATATCATAGACAGGAACACAATACGTACCATCTTCGCACGGCGACCTCTGCCAAAAGCCTCCTTGACAGCGGCCGCCTCTGCCGCAGCCGCCCTCTCTCTTTCCTTGAGGATCTTGTCCCAAACACCTGGGTCTGGGGCAGTATCTTCAGCCTCAGCGGTCAGACTTTCTTCCAGGCCGTTATTTGCCCAGACTCGAGCGGCGGAGAATTGGGTCTCGGCAGACTTGTCTTCACCAGTGTGCGTGTTCTCGATTTGACTACGGTCGAGTAGCTTGTCGATCTCAGAGTCCTCATACTTGATGTCTTTTTCACCATCGTCGCTGAAGATCTCCGATGCACCGTAAGTGAGGATGGATTGAAGGTCCTGATCAGTGGCGTCTTCTTCATCCATCTTCTCAATCAGAACATGATCAAGAGCCATCTTCTTGCGACCAATCTGGATGATCTTCTCCTCGGCGGAGGCACGGGTGACGAGCTGAAAGCAAAGCACTTTATTCTTCTGCCCGATACGATGCGCACGGCTCAATGCTTGAATGTCCTGATGAGGATTGAAGTCGGGATCCAAGATGATGACCGTGTCTGCTGTGGCCAAGTTGATGCCAACACCTCCAGCACGAGTTGACAGGAGGAAGGCAAAGTACTCGGATTCAGAGGCGTTGAATTCGTCAATACGGCGCTGCTTCTGGAGACTGCTCATGGTACCATCGAGACGATGATACATCATACCGAGACCGTCGAGGAAATCTTCCACCATGGTGAGCATGTCCAAGAACTGTGAGAAGATGAGCACCCGATGACCTCGCTCCTTGAGCTTTGGTAGAAGCATTTCCAATAGCTGCAGCTTCCCACTCGCCTCGACAAGATTGCGATGGCTGATCGAATGCGAAACATTGCGCTCTTCGATGCCCTTGTTGTAGACGAAAGGGTGGCAAAGACACTTCCGGAGCTGCATGAGGATATTGTTCAACGACCCCTTCTCGCTGGATTTGAGATCTCGCTTCTCTTTGAAGAGGGCACGCAGCAGATCCGGATTCTTCGCAAGGATAGACCGGTAAAGTTTCTTTTGGACCAATGACATGGAGACTGGCACGATGATCTGCGCCATCGGTGGCAGGAATGTGAGGACTTGAGCCTTGGTCCGACGAAGGAAAAACGGGCGGATCATCTCGTGAAGCCGAGCGACCTTCTCATTGTTCAAGTTCTCGTACTCGGATTCAAGCTGAGAAGCATCGTGTGCCTCATCGAGGAATTGGAGAAGATTGAACAGCTCACGTGCGTTGTTCTGCAGTGGTGTACCAGTGAGCAGGATTCGGAACGGCACTTTGAGCGAGAGCAGCGCATTGTAGAGTATAGTCTTGTCGCTCTTCAACCGCTGGCCCTCATCCACTATCAAAGCTTGCCATGGAACGTTGCGGAAGAATTTCTTGTTGTTGTCGTCGGCTGCGGCCTCGTAGGAGGTGACGACAACATGAGCCTTTAGCTCTTTGACTCCCTTCGGAAAGAGTTCATAGCGATGTGACATGTTGCGAGCCGCCTGTGAACCAAACCATGCAACCACCTTCAAGCTTGGAGCCCAGTGCTTGATTTCGCGACGCCAATTGGCGCAGGTCGCATTGGGAACAACAATCAGGAAAGGGAAGGTGTTGTGCTCAGCGACCAGAGTTGCCAGGAATGCGATGATCTGAATTGTCTTGCCCAGGCCCATCTCGTCTGCTAAGATTGCGTTCTTCTGAGAGTACCATTTGTAGTACAGCCAGTTCAAACCTTCCAGCTGATACTTCATCAACTCGCCGCCAACGAGGATATCGGGCTGCTTCTTCTTTTCGAGGTCAGCGGCGAAGTCCTTGGAGCGAACCTTTTCGAGTCGAGTCTTCAGTGGCTGAGACTTTGGTAGATGGATGTATTGGCCCATGACGTAGTCGTTGTACGCGGTGACAAAGTCAGTCCAGCGGTCCTCGTCTTCGGGAAGTGGAGGCGACTCCCAGACGGCATCCTCGTAGGTCAGGCCCTTGAACTTGATAAGTGCTTGTTTGACTTCACGGATTCGAGCTTTGTCGATCTCTTCGCCCTTGACGTCCACGATACTGGTGTACTTGACGTCAAGAACAATGTCAGTCCGGAGGTACTCTTCAGGAATGGCGTCTTCGGTGGTCATTTTAGGCACTCTGGCTTCGTCACGCTTGGCGAAAGCCTTGCGCATGGAGCCTGCTGAGACGCCCCAGACCCATGGCCCGGGCATCCATGTAGCCTTGAAGTAGGACATTCCCTCCCAGCGAACAAGGTAGACCTTGTCATCCTCGTTAATTTCTTCAATCGTCTTGGTAGGGTCGTAATTATCTTCCTCAACGGGCTTCCAGGCAATTAGACCTTTGAGCTTGGCCGGAGCAGTCTCGCACTCCTGGCATTTCCATTCCTTGGAGTATTCGAGGAATCTCTGAGTGGCGACCGACTCTTCATCCGTGTCCATCAGATCAGAATTGCGAGGTGGTAGGTGCTCAAAGTGCCAGGCTCTGTAGCAGCCAACACAACGAAACATGACTGTAGCGGGATTGTTTATCAAGTATGACGGAATTGGGACGCTTGGATCCTCGCCACCGTTGAGTTCTCGATCTTTCTGCTCTTGCGCGGTGGTCTTGCGAGCCCTGAAAGCTTTGCATGCCGGTCCAGGAATCTGGCAGTCAGTGCACTTGGCTTGATCAGGAGCTGTTGGCTCCCGCTTCAAGACAACGCGGATGCATCTCCTGCACTGCAAAACAAAATCCTCGGGTCCTACTTTGGTAGCCAGGTGCTCTCGTGTCGAGCGATCTCTGATGCAACCCTTGTGATACGCAAGTGTGCAGGCTTGACAATAGATCAGAGGTGCGAAGTTGCTGCCTTGACCACAAGTATCGCATTGCTGCATATGGCGATTACGGAAGGGGTGGGTCCGCGGCAGGGGTTGGAACTTTTCCTTGGCTCCAATTGCCTTGGGAGCTGCTGCAGGCCTGTCTGAATCTGATCGATGGATTTGGTCTTCTCCAATCTCGATCATTCCGCCTTGGTGACGAGTAGATCGACCAGATTGACGAGTAGATTTATCCTTCGGTGCACGATCGAAGACAGTACCGTCATCTGCCACATAGCTGGATCGCTTACGGCTTCCGGTAGCTCTGCTCGGGCGTTTGGGCTTGATGTCAGAAGTGAGAAATGCAATTTCATCCTCACTTGATTCAGAGTATGGCGGCGCTTCGTCTTCGGATGGAATGGCGTTCCTGAGTGATCGGCGGCTTCTTGTGCCACGCTTGTCGCTATTGACCAGCGCAGAAGCGCTGCGGCGGGTATTGCGGCGCGAAGATCTGAGTCGGGTTGAGTCATCATCACTGTCATCTCGACGCTTAGCTAGCAGGCGCAGGCGGGGCTTCTTTGTGGTTCTCGAATCGTCGCTGCTGTCGAGTGCAGCGTTCATGGCATCAAGGTCGGCATAGCCATGTCCTAGCTGACGCTTGGCAGATGGGCGACTTGTGCTCATCTCAAAGTCGCTTTCGTCTGCAAAATCGTCGTCGCGATTGATATCCTTGAAGCCTGACGTATAGGCGCTGTATGCTTCTTTGCCACCTTCGAGTCGCAGCACTTGAGAAAGTGGCAGCTGTAAGTGATGTTAGACTCTAAGCTAAGCAGAAGTTGACAAATGAAGGTAGAGCTGGAATTACGAGCGCGAAATGTGATTGAAGATCAATCAAGGGTCGATGACTGATCAAGAACACGACTGATGATTCAAGGTTGAAAAGGCAACAGTGAAAAGCTCGAGGGCCGAAGGCTCCCATGTGCCCGCTGAAGGTTGTGATCCAGATATGAATAGAAAGACTCACCTCAGAAGAATGTGTATCCTCGAATAGGACCTCACATGTGTTCTCCGATCCCTTGGTCTTCTTAACTTTCAGTACCTCTCTGACCACTCCAGCAAGATGTGTATGATCCTCGAACTCGCTCAGATTTCCGTCCTCGTAAGGTGGTATGTATACCACAATACCATCGTCGACGATTTCTTGCGGCTCGTTGATTGGTACGAATGAATTGACCTGAATCGCTTCTTCCGACTCTTCTGCGCTGGAGGCTTCGTCGCTAACGTCGTTGGATGAAGTGGGTGAGATCGAGATCGGTCTTGGCCTGTCCTGAGTGGCATTGCGGAGTCGTTGACTGCTCGCCCGACTGCTCGTGAGGTCGACGGGACCTTCCTCGTCCGAGTAACTATCCACTGGACGTGATGTGCTCACGGGTGTCTTGTCCTTGCGTGGAGCGGACCATTGCGAAATGTCCTCGGATTCAGAGGAAGCCATTGTTGCGGGTATGCTTGCACCAATGGCTTGGAATGCGTGATCAGGCGCAAACGCAGTGCAGCATGTGGTCTGACGGAGCTATAAATGCCAGCTTCCAACTGCCAGAGGGAGCATCAAGTGTCAAGCTTTTTGTCGAGGTGTGACTGTCAACTTCACATGGTCGAATGTCGAAGTGTAAAGCTACACGTCGGCGTTCGCGTCTCGAACGCCGATTGATTGATGGACCCACTTTAATTTGCTCGCAAGCTACAGTATCATATTCCGTCTCTCCTCTATACCCCTTCCACGAGTGCCTTCATTTAACTCATCTCATGCAGCTATGCTTCAACGCGCACAAGCGTGTAATGCTCAAGCATTGCTACTGTACCAGGTGGAGCTTGCCGAGAAATCTACAACCATCAAATTTCCGTCTCGCCTCTTCTGCGAGTGCTATCAAGAAAGGTATACGAGCTGAGAAGCCATTTCGCAGTACGAGGGACACAGGGCCAGGTCACAAGAGCGATGGCGTTGCAAGACCAAGAGATGCCCTGTCACTGACATCAGGCCCTGCTGGTCGTGCCTCCCACCGAGCCAAATCGGGCGCCACTAAAGCTGGACAGCCGAGTGACAGGTTTGGCAGACGAAACGACCTCGAACGAAATCATGGTGGAAACTCCAAAGCCACATCTGGTGCAATAGCCCTTCGGAGTAAGGCGGTGAGGAGTTCAAAATTTGCTTCATACGACATAGAACCACCTCGTGCTACGCCCATAAAACCGGAACGACTCGATAGGCTTACAAGACGGGCGAACGATGTCCAAGACTCGTCTTCCCATCGCTTGCAGCGCAGAATCTCTGATCGAGGGGCAGCGGATGATTGGACTCGCAGTCGCCATGATGATCACAAAGACAAGCATCCAACAGGTCGAAGAACATCAACATCACGAGATTTGGACGATCGAGCCATTTTGCCGAGGGTCCGAAATTCAGAAGAGCAGCCAGCAAGTCTAAAATCCCCACCTTTACGAGAATGGCAGGATCTTCCTGCTCGATATCCAAAGTTTGAACGGGGCGAAATGGGTCATTCGGCACGGAGCCGAGAAGTGCCTGAATCGACATTATCACTCGCCACTGCGGCATCACAGTTCGTCTATGGCCGCTCAGCAGCGCTTGCTTGCCTTCGCGCAGCTCGGCGACAGATTCACAAAGCATATGTTCAAAAAGGTCGCCTGGAAGAATCAGGTTATGCTCAGATCATCCTGCAGCTTTGCAAATCACTCAAAATCAAAGTCGTACGAATGACCAGTCCGAGCCAGATACGGTCTATGAAAGCGACTGCTGTTGACCGCCCATACAACGGCATAATCTTGGATGTAGCACCTCTACCTTATCCGCCTGTAGAGTCGCTGGGCAGACCGACTGTAGCAGGTTCCCTCGGTTGGACATCAACACCCACGACAGCTGCGGGTAGTACTGTGGTTCACCTCGGTCTAGGTCCACAATCTTCAGAAGAGACGCAGGCAAATGCATCCCTGAAGCAGCTTGCTTGTCCTGCTTCGAGGCAACCCTTCGTCTTACTCCTAGATGGCATTAAAGATGAAGGCAATCTGGGCAATGTCCTCCGCACTGCTCATTTCTATGGTGTAGACGCCGTTGCTGTCTGCTCGGATGCTACCGCGCCCGTCAACAGCTCCATCGTTGGGAAAGCCGCGTCAGGAGCAACAGAAGCGATACCCTTGCTCAAAGTCACTGACCCTGTACGATTTTTGGAGCGCAGCAAGGAGAAGGGGTGGCAAGTATGGGCCAGTGTAGCTCCCGACTATGAGCAGGAGGCTTCGGATAGGAAAAACAGGTTCAGAAATGCGGTGGTTTCGTCTGATGAATTGTCAAACCCATTGACATCACAACCCTGCATCCTTATGCTTGGAAGCGAAGACACTGGATTGAGAAGTTTTGTTGTCAAGAAAGCTGACAAGCTTGTCACCATTCAGGGCAGAGCGGATCGGGTTGATGTTGGGGTCGATAGTCTGAATGTTGGAACAGCTGCGGCAGTCTTGATTGACACTTTCTTGAGAGGATCAGTCAAGAAGAGTGAAACGGCTGACACTGGCTCTGCGCACCTTGATGCCCGTCCGAGGGAATTCAAGGTCCGCAAATTTGTCAAGGATGACGGGCTTGATGAGGACTGACTTCTCCCCCACGAGCATTCCTGGAAATACTGTTCTTTTCTGCAGATCGTAGGATAGTCTCTCAGTTGTTGTTAAGGACTCTTCATGTCTGTGTTCGAGAGTGGTCAAGAGAGCGTAGATACGATGTACAAATATACGTACAGAAAGCAGACAAAAAGTGAAGATTAATGACACTTCTTACACCTTCGATGCCGGTACATCGACAGCTGGAGTATCCCTTTGCTATATCACTACATGCTCCGCTCCCCGAAATGGTGATCGTATATGTGCATGCAGCGTGCAAGAGTGTAGAGTACATGCCAGTCAAACGCCGGTGCGATGTCATTCCTCTCCTCGCCTTCTCGACGGCAGCAGCGAATTGCCGCGGTCTTTTCTCGCTCCTCATTTCCTGCACTCCCTTACCGCATTCCTGGCGGCGGACCTCCCATACCCATACCTTGCAGTCTGCTCGCGAGTTGTGGATATTTCTCCTGCACCTCAAGCTGCGTCCTCGTTGCCTCGGCGTATGATAGAGCATTGACAATCTCTCCTTCAGTCCTCGAAAGTTCTGCCGCACGTTCAAAGTACTCGAGAGCCTCTGTGACCTTGCCCTGCTGGAGTAAGAGCTGAGCCATGGTAGCTACAGCGATGTCGCAATCGGGATCAACTGCGATAGGTCAGTATATGATTGATCGCCGTTCGTGATCAGACGACGTACTGATGAGTGCCTTCTGGCAAAGGTCCTCCGCCGCTTTGAAGTCTTGCTTCCACTGGAACAACGCCAGAGCCTTGTTAATAAGCGGCAGCACGTTCATGCCTGTCACGTGCTCTTTCTTCTCCAACTCCACTGCGGTCTCAAACTTCTGTATGGCCTCCTCGTACTTTTGCTGGTCCAGTAGTAATTCTCCGTAGTAGTTGTAGACATCCGGTACCTTGTCGAAATTCTTCATGCATCTCCTGAACGTAGCCATTGACGAAGCTATACTTCCCATCTTGTACTGTGTGACACCAAGCTGGATATGGGAGAAGATGAAGTCCTTGTCAAGGTCGATTGACTTCTGGTAATCCTTTGCCGCCTCGCCGAATTCAGAAAGGATGAAGTTGAGCTGGGCACGGTGGTAGAAGATATCCGGGTCTCGCTCATCTTGCTTGATCGCGACATCAAAGTCTTCCTTTGCTTCGTTGCGATTGCCAGCCTCGAGGTGCATGCTTGCGCGCTTGACGTAAGATTGGATCAATGCAGGGTTGAGCTCTAGCGATTTGTTCAAGTCCGCAAGAGCGCTATCCTCACCCTTCAAGTACTTGAACGTGCCGCGCATGTTGTATGCCAACGCCTCATGCTCGCCGAGATCGCCCAGCTCGAGCGCCTTGTCGAAAGCTTCTGACGCCTCAGTGTACCCGTCACCCGATCTCTTCTGGACTGCCTGCAGACCCTTGCGGAGTTGCCCTTTGCCAGTATTCTCGTCAAGCTCTGCGCTCTCATCAATGCCTGCAGGAAGCGGCCTTGGCCGGAAGGACTGAAGGTAATTCGAGACAAAAGTTGGGCTGGGTAGCTTCTTCGGTTTGCTCTTGAGAATGTCGGCGGCCTTTGCTTCTGCTACCTTCTTCAAGAGACGCTCGACTGCCTGCGCGCTCGCGTCGTTGCGGAATCCATCAATGATGCAGCTCGCGGTATAGTCTAGAAGTGCTTCACTGTACTTGCCGCTCTGTTCGTAGGCGTTGGCACGACGGTTCAGCGCCTTGACGTATTCAGCATCCAAGTTCAGGGCCGCCGTGGTGTCTTGGATGACGCGTTCCCAATTTGACATGGCGTTCCAGCATGCAGCGCGATTGGAGTAGAAAACGGGGTCTGCCTTGCAGAGTAGAGCTTGACCGTAGAGATCAATTGCACGGTTGTAGTCTTTTGATCCGTATGCTTTGTTGCCGGCAGCCTTGAGCTTCGCCGCATAGTCCTTCTTCTCTTGGTCGGACAGCGCCCCTACGCTCTCTTCGGTGACTTGTGGTAGCTCCTCTTCCGCTTCCACGGTGGCCGCAGGTGGTTTCGCTACGCTACGTCAGCTTGTTGCAATGACCAATTGAAAGTCTCAGACCGTACTTGGTGCGGCCTCCTTTTCCACTGCCAGCTTTTCGGCCTCCTTCTTAGCCTTCTTCTTGTCCTTTTTGGACTTCCGCTTCTCCCCAGTTGCGCCGTCGGAAGAGCTCGAGTTCGAGAAGTAGTAGATGGCGCCAGCGCTCGATATTACTAGAGTCACACCGGCAAGTGTGTACACTGTGCCTTTGTTGTCCGCCGCCCAAAGCGTTATTCGGTCCCATAATGAAGAGGAGGATTCGGCAATCTTGGAGGTATCGAGGACGGTTGGTGCGGACGCGCCAGAGGATAGGCTCTCCGACATGTTGGGTAGGAAAAGATTGAAGCAGAGAAGTAAAAGATTGACGACTATTCAGCACCGAGAACCTGCTTCAATCTTTGCAACCACAAGTTTCTGGAGTGAAGTCATTGGAGCGGAAGAGCTTACCTTGTCTTGGCGTCGGGCGTGTCAAGCTGCTTGATCAAGGTTGGACTTGCTGACTCGAGCATCTTTGGTCAGAATTTCCTCCCTTCCAGAGCATATGAGACACGGTAAACTCTGGCCCGGAGATGCCTTTCCCAGTGCCAGGGCTGACGGAAACCTAGCCAGAGATTACGAGGGTCGGGGCTCACCACCCGCGTACTGTGCGTGTTAATTTCTGACGGGCTGCGACATATAGCGACAGGCACAAAAAGTCAATTTCGGAAGAGCGCATTGGATGAACGTTCCAAGCAGGACGAATCTGCTCGATGACATCGTCCCACAGGGCAGGCCACGTTCAAGGCGTTGCTGATGGCGCGACGTTGAGAATTGAAAGGCATAGACCGTTGCAAAGCATTATTGAGCATATGTGGGATTTGAGAGATGAGTTTACTGATTTCCTAGCCCTATGGTTGGACAGCCAGTGTAGAGTGCGCCATTATCGTGTATCAGCCTTTTCTGCGATTCGGCCAGATCGATTTGTGAAAGCATCAACTGATACAAATCGGTCGTGCCGACACCCTTCTTATCTCGACGGTTCACACGTTGCGAGGACTGCTCTTTGTACGAACGACCCTTTGACGGCGATCGTCCTAGGTCCCTTGCAGATTTGCAGGTTTCCCGCCAGGCCCTTGAGCATCATCCAAGCATGAGAGCGTCTCAGCAGTCGCCGATACTTGGGACCGCACTTGGGACACACCCCCACGGCTGGCTAGGGCTAGGGCTGGCCCTTCTGGTACAGTAACTTTGCGCAACTTGGCCTTGCGAGGCATCCGGATCCGATTAGCCGTGCTTCTGGCTTTTTTTCTCGCCCAAGCGCCGCCGTCATTTCGCCCGTCGGCGCTGCGCTGTTGCGCTTCAAGGTTCTTTTTGGTGGGGGTCACTTATTTCCAATCCACGCCGCCCTCGCTCCTCGTCTCAACCTCACCTGACCATCTCCTCGACTCTCTACATACGCATAACATGTGCTCACAGTCTTTGATTCACACGCCTTCCGACCACGCGCAATCGTAGCGCATAATCCCCCTTCAGCCCTACAGCCAGTTTTGTTGTTCTCGGACTGTTGAAGCCGCCTTCCTTCTCTGACAACATGGCCGCCGTCTCAGCTCGCCGCAATGCCTCCACAGACTCTACCATGTATGGTGTGGGAGGTCGCCGACAACCCTTCTTTGTCCTCGACGATCAAGCAGTAGAAGATCAGTACCTTTTCACCTCGTTTCGCTTCGACAAGAAGGAAAAGTGCAGCAAACTCAACCCCACATGCTGCAAGGAAGCGAAGCACGTGTACCTCTTCAAATATCACTTCGATCGATTGAAAGACTCGGCAAAGTGTAGAGGGTGGTACGATGCGGAAAAGTGCCTCAAACGACCAATCGATCTCTTCAACCGGGTGGAATACGCCGTTACTCAATACGAGCAGAAGAATGGAAAGGGAGGACCATACAAAATTCGGATCAAGCTGAAGTACCATGGCAACCTGGTCATTGATGTCATGCCGGAGGTCTCGCTGTACAAGAAGCCACTGCTTTATCCTACCACTCTCGAGCTCTTCAAACATGCCCACGAAGCTGCTTCTCGCTGCAACAACTTCAAGGTCGTCCTAGACACTCTTCCCACCAACAAATCACTTCACACCAAATCCAAGACCGAATGGAGGCCAATGTACGATTATGCGAGGTTCAGTGCTGGCATTGAATCATATCAGGACGCAAAGGAGGTGCTCCTCTACAATGCTGATGGCGAGATCATGGACGGAACCATCACCACCCCCTACTTTTACAGGAACGGTGCATGGGTCACTCCTCATACAACATGTGGTGGTCAAACTGGCACCACGCGCAGATGGGCAGTCGACCAAAATCTGTGTACCCTCGGCACGATCAAGGTCGAGACTCTACGCCACGACGAGATTATCTGGTTCAGCAATTCCGTCAAGGGTTTCTTCACCGGACGGTTCGTGGCCTCTCCGAACAGATGTCAAGCTCCGAACTACCGCTCAAACTCGACCTCTACATGCTCCTCTCTGACTGCTTGTGACACGCCCACTTCAGAGAGGAGTGAAGTTAAATCTATGTTATGACTATCGCCGATGACCGTACCTGACGACATGGAGGAAATCTCACCGCACTGTTCCCGCTCACAGTCGCCTCCTCCATCTGACGCCAGCTCACTCGGTCATCGGCTCACCGAATCTTCAAATGGTCTACGACCAAACAAGGCGAGCGGAAAGCCTCTTTTCAAGATCCCCTTTTTCGGAGGTTCATCATACTCTTCGGATACGGAGAATGACCTTCCCCCTACTCCTGACGAGCCTCTTACCCCGAGAGCACCTTTACCCAAAACCGCACCTCCACCTCCTCGATCAGCGCCGACCTTTACGCTGCAGCCCAAGGCTCAGGCAGTCTGACTAGCCGGCCTACGAATCACGACAACAATACGAAGCCAATAGACGCATCGCATATTTCACATGTACGCATGCCATGCACTTGAAGCATGTGCCGTCACTCCAGTCACCGATACCGACCAGCGGAAGACAAGACCAGTCCCTTTCCAGCTCCATACCCAATTGCCATGTTCCGCTTCAGTAATTCATCACTTTCCATTCTTTTTGGATGCAGGTTCAAGAGCTGAACGCATTCATTTCTCCAGCACCACACGGTGCTTCGTCTTCACGGTACATAGCACGTACAGCAATGGAGATACCATCCAATTCACTTGTGTCTCTCTGCCTCATGATCGCCATGCCCATCTCATGAATCATGCCTCACCGCGCCCTACTGCTAATGCGAATAGCCCTCAACCATTGCACGTCACCGCCCAGAGTCGAAGCTCGCGTCTTTGTCCTTGAATTGCCCAGCATCCCACTCCGCAGCCGTGCGTCCTTTGATCCGCGTTGACTTTGACCTGACACACGAAAGTAAAAGGAGACGGAGAAGCTTGGTACGCGGAGACCAAGCACTCACTTTTCACGGCCCGGGAGCATCAACAGTGGGAGGAGCCTCCCACCTCGTTTCCCCTCTTGCAAGCACTGTACCTGCGTCGAGGTAACTTGGTCTGCACTTTATTGCGCTGCACGAGGGAGAGGTAGCATCACGGCAGAAGTATACTGCGCATATTATATTGATCACTTGGACTTGCTCGCTTTGTATCAGAGCCTGTGATGCTTTCGCTCTATTAGGCTCGCTACTGCACCTACAAAGCAATGATTGTACTAGAAAAAGTTACGGCGCAGTACAATAATCCAGATCGTCACTGCCTGATATTGCGGGGAGTGATGGGCGGCCCTGATTTGCGTGTTGTTTGGTGGGAATCCTTGCAAGGTTCAATTTGGGCAGGTGTTCTGTACTGAAATAAAGTTCAAGCATCTCGTCCAAAGATTAAGATTTGCTGTACTCTTCATCAATACAGCTTACCTTGACTTTTCCAGACACGCATGAGCTTGATCACCGTAGCCAATTGTGCGCTACAAACCTTCAATTCCAGCTCAGCTTCCCGTTTCCTCCCTTTGTAGCGCAACACGAGCATGAGGATCTTCTCCAAAGCTTGCAACAACCCCTACAATCATGTACAGTTCTTCCATCTGGAATCCTTGCTAACGTTTACTGCTGTGACTCGGAAGCCGGTTGTCAGTAGCGCCTCCCTGATTGGTCGAGCTTGAGGTCGTGCAAGACCACATCGACAAGGAGACACTTTTGCCACTATTGAGAAGCACAAGACTTCTCAACATTCGTCAGCGCCAACCACGATAAACACAGAAGCACGCTAGATGGACTGGTATTTTCAATCAACACGGTTCGATTGGGGATCCAGGCAACGAGTGTTGTGCGCCCACATATTTCCCTACCAAACTTCTGTACGACCATGGGCGTCAAATCGACCGTCACACAAACTCGCCCTCCTCAGTTCCCTTGTCGGTTGAGACTCTACTTCTACTCGGGCCTTCCCCCATACCGAAGTCCTATCAAGATGTGCTGACCCTCATCCTCAATGATACGCCCCCAAAGACGACAATTGTGAATAGCAGCTTACCACAACGTCAACATGAGCCATCTCTACCAACGCCTGGCTACCATGTTCAGCCGCCACAGTACAGAGCGGCAAAGAGAGCATATCGAAAGCGAGGCCATGAGACGCCGCCACAGACAAGAAAGGGCACTACTCGAGGAGGCGCGAGTACGAAACGAGCAGCGCCGGCGTGAGGAGGAGACTCAACTCCGAACCGAGATTGACTGGAACAATGCAGCGACTCGCCGGCCTACTGCGTCTATGGTAGTGCAGCATCATGTGTCGAGCAGGGCGATGCATCGACGACATTGGTGACCACGGACTTCGAGCGGAGACCCTGGAATTCTGAAATGATACTGTGCAAGAAGTGGTTTGGATATTTAGGTCAATGTTCATTTCATGATCTTGTACGAATCGAGACTACCGCATTGCCCTCCTCTCGCACCTGATCCAAACCAGTTTATACGAGTCCATGACGCTAGGATGCTCTACCAGGCACCCTAGCCGCTCGACAAGATGGATAATACTGCGGAGTATCAGACGTCACCATATTGATCGCCGAGGGTCGCCTGTCGTCCTCGCAACTATTGCGCCACAAACATTGGCTTGCATCTTTCCACGAGACTTACTCCACACGAGTCCAACCACAACATGAGCAACAACATGCATAAAGTTCTGTGCTAGGGCATAAGGTCGAGGTCCAATGTCATGCTTCACAGCAAGACCCCCCAATGTTGCCGGACCATTCTCCCATTCAACCCACTGCTGGCTAACTCTTCCTGCTATTTACCACCAAGTACTCAGAAAGCTTTCCGAGACCTCGATCAAGACTACGCTATGAACGGGTAGAGTCTAGGGTCTTGAATGTCAGAAGTCCAGAGAGCATACTCGAGACTCGCTCTACCCGCGAAGTGCGACTCACACTGAGAGGATTGGATGTTTCAATTGGTAGTTCAATATGGACATCGTCGAGACCTACGAACTGATCATCTATGCCATGCGGAAATGCGTTGCCACCACGAACATCTTACCCGTCAATACAAAGATGATACCGGATGAGTTGTCATCTCTTGATGGAGAGCTTGAGATTGGAATTAGAGAGGAGGAAGGCTCGTGAGAAGCTTCAAGTCCTCTTCGATGAGCTCTCCGTCCTTGAGCGTGGCACAAAATGAGAGGTCTCTGCATACCCTTGTCGCCTCGACGAGGGTTTAGCGCATTTCTATCTCTTGGTTATCTTCTGCACATTCAACAAACATGCTACTACCACACTCTGTGTCACTCAACTCTCAAGAATACTAATCACGGTGTTTGCTGGCTGATCTTGTAGCATGATGATCGCTTCGTGACAGGCAGGCAGAACCACGATCTATCCGAGAAACAAGCGTGCAGATGTTGCACGAGTACGAGAAACGCTTGACAAATCATGATCTTTTCGTGGACTTAAGCTACTGCACGCCTGACCACCAACACTACCTGGGCTAACCAGCTGCACGTGATATGCTGCAGGTTACAGCAACACTTACAAGAGCTCGCGTGCGTACCATGTCGAGGTCGGGAGGACTTTCGGTCGCATGATGATCCCACATACGGGAGCCAACGACAGGATCAAGAATGTTTCATCATGTTTGTATTGTGGGACAAGCCCCTCAGCGGCTAAGCTCCATACCACAACGATATCGAGTTTATGATGATCTTCTGATCCGCTAGAAAGCATAACTCAAGCCGCAACTACCTCTTACGATCCATCTCTCGGTCTCTCCATATCCCGGATAGGTTTGACAGAGAGTCACAAGCACCTGCTGAAATCCGTGAGCAGAATCCCACACATTCCGCCATTGGCAGAACACAGTCTACTGACCAACCACTCCAGGAAACGATTCAACTTTGTCATACCTTGATCTCAAATAAAGACGAAAGCCGTGACAATGTCATGACTACAGTATGCCAACGTCAAATATACGTCCCTGGTTCAGAGTCCGCCATGCCAGGATCCCCAGTGAGCGGCGCAACAGAGGTACCGACCTTCGGTCTCCTGAGGCCTGAAGCACCATCCGCTTCGCAGCAATCCTCTGATGAGATGCATGGCGTCAAGCTTGATGAAAACACAGCTTGATACAACGCCTGTCCGCTTCGACCACTGGGAGTAGGATCCGAGGCCTCCAATCATTCCTCCCCTGACCAACGGCACAGCTAGCTATGGCAGTAGCGCCGAGCAGGTCCCCCAATCTCGGATACACACGACTCCGGCAGGCGCTTATGGAGGCATGGCTTTCTACTGTAGTAACAATGAGATATTCGAGTTGACTTGATTTTGTACCAGAACATGAAAGACTCATGTTTTCAGAGCAAATGAGCAGCAGGTATCTTGGATTCCTCTCTGCCTGTTTCCATCGAGGCTCAATCAAGTGAAGCAGACTCTAATGCTCGTTTGCCTCTGAGTATGGATCGAAGACTTTCACTACAACATCCATGTACAACGTGTCTAGTCGATATTCCTACCTTCCCGGTGGTCTGGCTACACATGAGGATCCGTCATCACATCAAAGTGTATAAATTACGCGCGAGTGGCTGAGAAACGTGTCGGTCTTCGATCAAGCGGACAACCAGCTCGACTCAAGTGACACGGAATTACAGGGACATAGCACAAAGGAAATTTGATGTTGATGTGTTGGATTTCCTAATCTCGGAGTAGGAAGACACGGCATCTTTGGTACGGTGTACTGGCGCGTACAGATACTCGTACAGTATGCCGGAGGGGATTGCAACGCGACCACGTGATCCCGTTGTTCCTTAAACGGCATACAAGGGTCGAGGTCTCATCCATATGTCCAGCTAATACTACAATTCCGAGAAGGACTGTTCTTGCGCATGCCTTCTCACAAGCACCAAAAAGCATCTGCTTAGTCGTCCCGGCCGCACGTTACCATGGTCAGAAATAGCACGAGAAGGTTAGATGCAGCGACATCTTCTGCAAGTAGAAGACCAAACTTGCCAACTTACTATGAGGACTCATCTTCTACGGAATCTGACATGGGAACGGAAGTTGACTATCCACCACTTTGTCCATCACCTCCAATACCCAAAGCAATAGCCCGAGTCACTGCACCTTCACCTCCACGACAGGAAGTGGACGCCAACGGGCAACAGCATCAGCACAGACGAAGACTCGAGGAAAAGAGTCGTTCCCCTTCCTCTTCATCTTCTGTTTCAGAAGCCCCCGCCAAAATGAACAACCCAATGATACTGATCCCACGTGATCGTGACAACACAAACGATCGTACGCAGGAGGAGAGTACCGAGCGCGGTCAAAATCTCGTTGACCATCTCAAGCACGTAATCTCGGCTCTGGAGCGGACGCCTGATGGTGATGCAGCTTGTCTAGCGGACCTGACGGACGAATTGTACAGCATCACGGAAGCGTGGGAGTCTACGGCTGTCACGGACATCCGAGTAGCGCTGGAATGGGAAGAGGCCAAGTTACGAGAGGCGTTAGTGATGCGGGCGGTGGCCAAGGTCTCGAGGGATATGCAGGCTCACGCGAGCGGAGGATGATTGGTGAGAAGCCAGATCGGTCTGAGTTGCCTCACTAGTACAGACACCCGAACATGTTTGCTGTTTAGGAAGGCTGGGACATGGCGTTTCTGTACTTTAGGGGTAAGATTGGCTGGCTACAAGCCACCACCCAATGACAGTAGTATTCATTCCTGTTCTCCTGTATCCTTTGCTTTTATTCTCTGTGTACATGTAAACAGATGTTGACGTCTCACAAGATTACTGGTGATCTCTTGTGGTCTTACTTGCTTGAGACTCTTTTGCCTCTTGTTTGCTGCCACCAGGCGCCCTTTGGTAAAACTTGAACCCAGGGATACTCAAATGAACACTTTCTTTCTCTCACTCACGTTTTACTCAAGTCCACTCGAGTTTCCGAAAAGCTATCGGCAGACTCTCCATCCCGCCAACACTTCAGACATGACACGCCGAATCATCAACGACGTTTCCTCCACCGCATCCAATTTGGACAACGCGAATGGGGTTCCTTCTTTTGTGGCAATGCAAGAGACAGACCTGAATCAGGGCCGATATCTCCCTTACCCCTGCTTCATTTCAATCACCAGTCTCCGTGGCTTGGAATCTCACGTTCCAAGAGGACCCGTCCCGAATCTTGATCAACGAGACGTTGAGCTTCTCTTTGCGGAAAATCCTGACGCAAGGTTCATCTCCATCATCATCCACGACTATGTGGTCAAGTTCCGTCGCTCTGAACTCTCGACTTGGTCAAGTGACAGTGGTCGGGCCAACGACGAGGAGGAAGAAGAGTTGACGAGTCCGGAAGAAAGAGAAAAGCTGATGGATTGGCCCGAGGTCCGAGCAGCATTCGCTGAACGCGAGAGACAGAGGCAGGAGAGAGAGAAGAAGCAGGAGTCGAGGAAGATGCAGCTCGAGAGGGAGTATGACAGTAGATTGCTCGAGGGGTGAGCCTTGCGTCATTGTGGAAGGGTTCTGCCTCTTCCACTTCCTCTTTGAACTTGACATGAAATATCATTCTTACCTTGGCTGTTCCTGATACCACACATTGACTGACATCCATATCCTCTTTTAATGATACAAATTGCAGCGCAATCGATGTTTTCATGATCTTCAATTCATCACAAGCGCTGTATCAGATGCTACTCATCGAAAGCAACCCACGATGACGTTGCCACCGTGCCGAATACTTTGAAGATGCCATGAGATCATCCACTTGTCGGGTTGTGACACCACGCCTCAGGCCGTTGTCGTTGATCGGAGATTGTCTCGGTATCAGACACAATGCTTGCTACGCTGTGAGTGCCCGGAGACTGAGTACCCTATGACATCTCACCCGAACACATGAAGTGGGAAGTATGAATAGTTGGCTCAAGTTGAATGCCTCGTAAACCAAGCTCATGCATGTATATCTCGTACGACCCAAGTGGAGAACATGTCGGATCCCGTCACTCGAAATCCTGTTGAGGAATGATACACACCTCGAATGGAATACCACAGCCGCCGGTGTATAAGAAGCTGATAGTGTTCTGCAATCCGAGCTCAAGAGATCCCTGCCACATTCCACGCGACACACAGCAAAGCACTCTCCCAAAGCCTCACTGTAGACTCTGCATTCCCTGACATAAGATATTCAAGAAGATGGACAGCATCACAACTCCCAGTCTTCGCCGTCCAGAAGATGACGTCCGACATGCAGCGAAGCTCGGATCAACACGTACTGTCCCCAACTCATCTCTTGCCAGTGGCGGACCTCGTCCCCGGATACGCTCTCATATATTTCTCAATAACCCTGCTGTCAGCGCTACGGTCTACCATCACAGTCTTGCGGTGCAGACCACCACTATCGACCCCAGCATCCCAACAACACTTCCCGGTAGGCACGATCAAGCCACGCAAACAGATTGGCCAGTAGGGGATCCCAGTGATGCTTAACCAACCAAGTCAAATCAGCAGTCCGAGGCGACAACGGTCCAGAACCAAGATCGCTGCCCGACCTCACAAGCAAGGTATAACTGGTGCGACGGCCCAATCGCACCACGTCCACCTTCGATAGCGTTGACCCAGCACGTCATGAGCTATCTGCGCCGTCGCTCGATCAGGGGTTTCAATGCAGTCGAGGTAGATGCCTTGCATCGTAGGATCAGGTTGATCGCAATCCAGTCATGGACCGAGAGATTAGAGCTGGAACGTGAGATAGAGGAGCTGCGACGGCAGCTGCGCGAGGCTCGGAAATGAAGGGGAAGGGTTGACACCACGACCGCCCTCCAAAGTGAGTTCAACATGACGTCTCATGCTTACTTAGCCGCTTGTATGGGTCCGAGTGATACATTCGTCGTGACTATAATCCTTGGTGCCCTTCAGATGCTACGCTGTTTCCGTGATGGCCGTGTATAGATGAAAGATGACTGACATAATTTGTCGGCATCTGGTAGTACCATTCTGGCATCTCAAGCGCTGTTGGCGGTATTCTGCGTTCCCTCTCTTACCTTTGCTCCAGGCTCTTTGGTATCAATGTAGTTGACAAGCAGCTCGCCCTTCTTACCGTATCGTCTTGGGGTTTCCCGAGCATGACGAACAACGTCGAATGGACCAGTGGTCTTGTGGAAGATCTCATCCATCTCTTCAAGAGAGCGGTAAGCTGATTCGGGCTGTGAGAGATCAGTGATAGTAACGACAGCTTTATGGATCCGTTACCTACATAGAAGAAGTATACTGATGGTACTATGGCAGCGTTGATGACTGCAAAGATGATGTATGTCCTGTACTCAATATTTTGGAATGCAATCGGGGTGATCATGACGACCATAAAGTTCCAGATCCAGTTGGCGCTGGTGGCGAGGGCATTTCCGGGAGCCCTGATTCGCAGGGGTAAGAGCTCGCTTGGAACCAGCCAGGTCATGCCGAGCCAGCCTATGGCGAAGAAAGTGTTGAAGACAAAGAGGAACACTGCAGCGGCTACACCAAGTCGACTGTTACTTGCATCGGTGGTGGTGCCCGCCAGAACAGCCATGGAGATAGACATGCCTGCTGCCCCGAAGATCATGAGCTTCCTGCGGCCGACCTTCTCGATGATGAATATGGGAACGATGGCGGCTAGGAAATACTCTGTACCATTGAGTGCGGCGAGGAGCCGGGACAGCTCTACGTCGAGACCAAGAGATTGACGGTAGATGGTAGCCGAATAATATGTGATTAAATTGATCCCCGAAATTTGTTGAAATATCTGATTGACGTATGCGAGAACCACTCTGTGGAAGTTGCGATCCTTGTCCATGGTGAAGCAGTCCCTGAATGAGCCTTGCGACATGATTTGGGCGGTGTCGTAGATGGCAGCGTATTCTGACTGTACGTAAGGATCGTCGATATCCTTGTCGTGAAGAGCAGAGAGGACAACTTTGGCTTCTTCATCCCGCTTCGACATAACCAATCATCGTGGAGATTCTGGTAGGTTCATGATGAAAGCGACAATGATGATGCAAAAGAACAGCTGGAAAGCCAAAGGGAAGCGCCAGCTGATCTCGCTGGGCTGCAGATAAGCAAAGCCGTAATCGATCCAATACGAGAGCATGATGCCACAAGTGATAAGCGAGCCTTCTACCATTACCATCTGACCACGGCGATGGCTCTTGGATGTCTCCGATTGCCACATAGGCACGGTGGAGGTGTTCATGCCATTGCCAATACCAGTAATGATTCGGCCCACCACCAGCTCGGGAATACCGAAGGAAGCCGCCTGGATGGTAGCCCCAGCGATCATCAACCACGTCCCGGTGAAGATGGTCTTTTTGCGTCCAAGCTTTTCACCGACCCAGATGGTCAGGACTGCTCCGGCGAAGCAGCCAAGGTTATAGCTGGATACCACGATACCCTGCAATGTCGAGGTATAGCTTCCAGTCTGCCCCATTGGAGGGTCCTCGGCATCGATGGTAGGAAATCGCCTGAAGAAAGAGTCCATGGTAAGAATGCCACCCATGACACCTTGATCATAGCCGAACAGACTGTAGCTCCGTCAGCTTGGCATGTATTCATGTAGTTGAATTCAGTACAGAAAGTCCATGCCGGCGATTACTCCAATGGCCAGGTTGAGAGGGAACCCTCTCAGGCCGAAGTATTGCTTGCCTTTGCCCATTCTGAACCTGAGATCTTTCAAGACAATTAGTCGTGGTAATATGAAGGGGTTCTCAGCGTAAGCACACCAATCACCATTGAGTGGACAGAAGGAATCGAAGTAGAACTTGCTAAATATACTTACCGGTCACAGACCCACCACTGGTCCACTTGTCGGTAGCTCACATGCCGGCTGTGGTTCCATAAGGACCTATCATGATGGCTGCATCCTAGCCAACCCGGAGGTGCTCAACGGAAACCAAGAGGACTCAAACTATCCATGGCATAATGAGGCTCCGAGCATATCAATGCAAATCACATTTTTCCTGCAAGGATACCGCAGAAAATATGACCCAAAGAGGAAACCCGCTGCCGTTGAGTGAGCCGCATGACGTAGCCTCAAAAAGTCTTCACGAAAATGAAACACCAACAGTGACTTCAGCATCAAATTTTGAATTTGCTCGGTCAGGTACACTCCGAAGCCCCCGTCCGTCTCAATCCTGGTAGTTCTGCTGATGGTCCCTGAAGGAGATACAACTCCGCACTATCCTCAAGCAATAGAGTGATTGAGCATGGTAAGTAGCTTCAAGCATAGCATGTCTTGTTATCAAGATCCCAAATGTTTCTTGCAATGGCCAGTCTTGCACTAGATCAACCGCGGATCGCTCCTTCCTCTTCACTGGACAAATCTGCCATGGTGGTATCTTGGCTAAGCGCAACCTCTGAACGCCTTGTTGCATGAGCTAAAACGATTCCACGAGCTCAGTTGAGCCACAATTAGATCTTCGTTACTAGATCAAGGATAGAAGTGGTGGATCGGAAGTATACACGGAAGCTCTGATGAAAGTCAAGGGGAACAATGCGCTCTTCGCAGGGCAGTACCAGGACAAATATGAGATTGGCATCTCATTTTCTCAGGTATGTACAGTTGCGTTACCAGCAAGCTCTCGTTGCAGCTCAAGATTCCAGAGTCCTGATGATATCTGGTACAATGTGATACTGATCACATCTTCGACTTGATGCCGTCATCCTCCGCCAGAGCCCTGCAGATGTACGCAACAGCACGCTTTCGCATCTCTGCCGAATATTCATGACCGGCGCCAGGGTCGACAAAATCTTCCAACTGGAATCCACCATCACTCCACCAGCCTCCCTGCTTGGTTGCATTCTCGAGCCATCGCAAGAATGGTTCTCCACATGCATATGGTACAAGCTTGTCGGCGCCGCCAGAAAGACACAAGATCTTCTTACCGCCCAGCTTGTCCCTCAGTATTGGTTGCAATCTTACCTTTTCTGTGTGACTCGGCTCATGCTTCCAGTCGTCTCCGGTGACCATATCTAGCTCACCTAGCAGCAGTCCTGCAGGATCATACTTCTCGACCTGCTCCATCAGACTCTTGGGAAAGTCCTCAGAACCAATGAAGTTTCGGCCAGGCGGCGACGATGTCACGTAAGTCGGTAGTTTGGATTTGGCAGCCCGGTCTGTCATGAGGCGGGTATAGTCCGGGCATCCAATCACCGCAATGGCTGTGGTGATCCGCGGCTCTTGAAGAAGGCAGTGCCAAGCTGCGTGCCCACCAAGCGAGATGCCAAGTACGAGATTCTGCGTGATTGTCCGCTCGTCGTGGGGGAAGATATATGCCGGTAGATAGTCAAGTAATGTAGAAACGTCGCGGGCTGTGCCATCTACCTCAAATCAGAATCTCAGGACGAAGACGATGAAGCATACCCACGATATATGCTGAACATGTCAAGAGCATGCCTCTTGTTGCCCTGCCGCCAGGCCTCATTCGCCAATTTGTCCACTGATCTCGTGCCATGATTACGCTGGTCGAACGCAACAGCAATGAGGCCTGTCTTTCTGTCTCCTCCTTTTGAGTACCACTCCCGGATAGCGGCTGCAGCTACTGGAGCCATGCATTCTTGAGCTTGAAGCCGAGGATGTAGGAGCCATAGGAGCGCGACTGAAGAGACTTGGGAAGGTGACGGTAGGAGGTCCAAGCCATAGACCGTAGTCAGAATGCCAGCCACATGGAAAGTGGTTGATGATACTGGGTTTGGGTTTGGTACAGAAGCCATGGATCCCGAGATCATGGGGTTGTTGGTGGCGGCCATAGCGACAGAGAGAAGTGGCTATCGAAGTGCAGGATAAAGGTTCTCTGTCCAAGGAGACATTAGAGATGGTGTGGAAGACGGGAAGCTCTTCCGTTCATGAGGTCAGAAAAGTTCAAGCCGAGGATATGAATGAGGTTGCCCCGCCCCCACCTCGATTACCTGAACAGTGAAACAGAGCTCTAGGCTATTCTTCTTGAGTTTGCAAGTTGTTGTCATTGTTTAATTTTTATCATGCATCTGGGGTATCGTTTGGAAGACTGACCAAGACTTCGAAAACGATACCGAGATTTTCAGATTGTCCGTCACACCTCGAAACGCAGTTAGTATTCGAGTTCTGGTAGGACTTGTAGTAGAATTACTACCAGAACCCAGCATTAAGCACGAATAACAGACGCAGAACCCAGCATTTGAGCGCGAATAACTCGAGGTGTGACTGACAACCTGAAAATCTCGGGTATCTTCGTCAGCTGCTTGATGATTGATTAGACACCTGATCATGCCTATACTCTATGCCAGCAACTTCAAAATGATTCTCTGCATAGAAATAGCCAATCCTGTATCTACATATCTCACACTCACAAACAAGGTAGTTTCAGCTGCAATCGGACTTGTCGAATTGGCTTCCGGCAAAGGGATCCTGATCTTTCGGAGCTGTTTCGGGCCGCAGCTTGCCCCACAAGTTCATTGGAGCAGGGCATCTCTCACAGATCTGCAGCTGCGAGGAGTGTGGCCACCTCAAATCTCTATCATCAACGCGCATGAAACAGAGAACAACACACGATTCATTCATCGAAACCAGATAGGACGATGCATCAGAGGCACTACTAACGCAATCTGCTTTTCCACTGAAAATCCACGATTCTGCCCGCTTATCATAATGTCTGAAAGGTAGACACAGCACATAGCTATCAACCAAGCGGTGAACGCAACCGCTATGAGTGTCATCAACATGAAAGGCACATCAGACCTGCTCTCCTGGTATGTATTATCCATTCGAGACCATTGAGAGTGCGACTAAATTCCGTTCAGGTACCAGCGTCTGTCAAGCCGGACTGTCGACCTCATTGGCGATTATGCTGGAAGCGAATTGTTCCTCGTCGAAGGCGACTCACTTATCTTACACTGCCTTGACACCAAGGATATCGACTTGCAGAATGGGCTCCAGCTACTCCATGCTGTCTACGCCGTGGAATCCTTCCTAGCTGCATTGTTGCAAAGAAAGGCACATTTTCACATTGCCTTCTTCGACAATCATGCTCCCTTTTGTGCTCCTGCTTGGGCGGGCGAGAAGAATCATCACAAGTACCAGCTTCTTCGGGCGGTACTTATCCGCCACCTTTCTGTCAACCTTCCCAAGGCACACCCCTCTGTACTCCTCCACCACTACAAGGACTACAACGATCAGAACTTTGTTGATTATGTCAGAAGATCCGGTCTCTACTTTATCATGTGCCATGATGGCGCATCATCAGAGCTGGTTATGCCAGTCCTTCCCGAGGATGCGGAGGGTCCAGAAGACTCCGAATCTGACAATGACGACTTCATGGCTACCATGTCCGAGCAGGAAAAGACGAGAAAGGTGGCTTTCAGAACCATGGTCTTGTGGTTCGTTCAACATGGCATGAACATTGCGCTCACAAACAGTGTCGAGTGGCAGGACACCAAAGTCATGTCAATCGTGCTGGAAAGATCAAGGAGGACCAATCCACCCCAGCTCGAGCAAGCCGATCGCAACACAACTGAAGACACGACAGCTTCAGCCATAGACATCAGCAAAGAAAATCTGGTCCGCGACGTGCAGAGCTTCGGCAGATCCGAGACTACGGCTCTACTATACCAGGCATCGAAATTGCTTCTCGAATCACACCCATCATACAATGGCCACGTCCGCGCCCTGCTCATGTCGTCGGCGCTCAGCCGTCAGCTTCCCCTATCAAAGCGTAGGCTAGCAGCGACCTCAAAGGTATCAAGCGAAGATTCTGCGTTTCTGGCTGCCTTTTCTGCCCAGGCCGGTGCTGTTTTGAGCCACGCCTCGTGGAAGGAGGCTATGGCTGATCAAGACATGCTGTGCGACGTAGCAGACTTGGTGGATGGACGACTATTCTACCACGTCAGACAAAACATCGATCAGATAGACGACGCGAGTCTGGATGACATTGCCATTGCCAAAACCATGGCCGCTCTCCACCTCGATTCTGTCAACGGCACTCCAGCAAGCAGCGGCGATGAGGATGACCTTGACGGTTTCTCCACCAAGTCTGAAGGCGTCTCACCGGCAAGTTCGCTTCTTCCATTCCAAAATTCAGTACTGGACCAGCATCTGGCATCCATCCACATCCGCACGTCCAAAAATGAGCCTACTCTTCCGCCGAGCACCTCACGCACCTTCAGAGAATTGACCCATTGGCACAACACTCGACCTGTCACCGTACAAGGCAAGGTCACCCTCACCGACTGGCAGAAAGCGCGTGCTCTGAGGTCACACCAGATGTTCTTGCGAGAGCTGCAACAGTATGCGGCAAGCTTGACCAGCTCAGCCGGCAAGTCTCTGGATCCGGAAGTCATCTTCACGGGCCAGCAGTCCACTGAAGCTGTAGCTCCATCCAGTGCTTCCGCTGGTGCTGCGAAAGCCGCGAACGCTGCCCGTATCGCTGGCAAGAATGAGCAACGCTTCGTTTCAGCTTGGCAAAGTCAACTCAAAGATCTGGACAAGGCAAAAGATCATAGGGAGCGCTACGTGAAGGCACAAACCTATCTGAAGTCTCTACCAAAAGATCGTCTGGACTTTCTCGGCCCAGAAGTTGAGCTCTACATGCTGGATTGTCTCGTCCAGATGTGGGCTATCGTGTGCAGAGAAGGCAAGCAAGACGACACTCGATCGGCACGATTTGCGGCTTTGATTTTCAACACACTCAATCAGCAGAAGTCCAAGGCAGATCAGGCAACCAAGACCATTCAAACATCCGTTCAGCTCGTGGCTGACAGCCTGGGTCTACCATTCGATGTCTCAGGACATCCAGCAAAGGCCGATCGTCCGCTCAGCTTCTCCTTCAGTCTATCCGTCGTAGACAAGTCTCTAGCAGTACCTATTTCTCCACTCATCTTCCAGTTGCAACACTGTGGCCCGTACTTCGATCGTAGCTTTGATTCTGCACCAGATAATCGAGTCCGTTTCGAGCCCGATTCCTGGCAGCGACATGTGCTCGATCTCATCGATCAGAAGAAGAGTGCATTTGTGGTGGCTCCGACGAGTGCCGGCAAGACCTTCATTAGTTTCTACGCAATGAAGCAAGTCTTGCGAGAGTCCGACGATGGTATTCTTGTCTATGTCGCACCGACAAAAGCACTAGTCAACCAAATTGCCGCTGAGCTCCAAGCACAGTATACCAAGAAGTTCAAGTATGCTGGCAAGAGTGTATGGGCCATCCACACCCGGGACTACAGGATCAACGACCCTCAAGGATGTCAGATTTTGGTCACTGTGCCACACGTCCTCCAAATCATGCTCTTAGCACCAAGCCATGCAAAGACTTCCGGCTGGTCCACAAGAGTCAAGAGAATTATCTTTGACGAAATTCACTCAATCGGTCAGGCCGAGGATGGTGTCGTGTGGGAACAGCTTCTTCTACTGGCACCTTGCCCCATCATTGCCCTCTCTGCGACTGTTGGTAACCCTGGTGAATTCTACGATTGGATGCGATCGACACAAGAAGCCATGGGATATTCAATGGAGATGGTCCAGCATCCATACCGTTACTCTGACCTTAGAAAGTTCGTGTATCAACCACCCAAGACATTCGAATTCCAACAGCTCTCGTCGGACGACACTGTTGGTCTGCCATCGTTGGATGATGCACCTGGTCTACTCTACATGCACCCGGTGACCAGCCTGATTAACGAGGGACGCGGATTGCCGGATGATCTGCACTTAGAGCCGCGGGATTGCTTGAGCCTCTGGAAAGCCATGCAGAAGCACTCTAGCGATACATTTCCTCTGGGCAAGTCTCTTGACCCCGCAGAGGCTTTACCAACTATCGTACGCAAAGTCGACATCCTCAAATGGGAAGCAGATCTTAAAGCAGTGCTCAAACAATGGATGTCGGAGCCTGGCTCACCGTTCCATGCCGTCATCAAGGATCTTGCGATGCCGTTACATGCCAGCAGGGATGGGGCACCCCTGAGCGATAAGGTCAAGGCTGAAGAAGCATCCAAGGTGGATCCGAATGACCTCCTCAGCACGACTCTGCCTCTGCTCTCCGCATTGAATGCACGTAATGCTCTACCTGCCATTCTCTTCAACTACGGTCGCACTTTGTGTGAAAAGATCTGCCAGGCCCTGATGGCTCAACTTGGAGAAGCTCAAGCTGCATGGAAGGCTTCCAGTCCCAAGTGGAAGGCTCAGCTCGACAAATATGCCAAGTGGAAGAAAGAACAAGAAAAGGTCAAGTTTAAGCGCCCCACCGCAAAGAAGAGCAAAGGACAAGGTGACGAAGACATGTCCAAGGGTGAGCGTGAAAGGGAGGCAGCCGAGATGGAGCAGAATCCATTTGCATCCTTTGATCCAGAAGGCATCGTGGAGGGATTCTCCTTCGCCAACAACAAGGCTTTGCTCCCATCCGAGTTCGCGGATTTAAAGAGGAAGCTTGAATGGCGTCACGTTGCCCCTTGGCTTATCGACGGTCTCAAGCTGGGTATTGGTGTACATCACGCTGGCATGAATCGCAGCTACCGGCAGGCTGTTGAGACGCTGTTCCGCCGCGGCTTCCTGCGAGTCGTCATCGCTACCGGAACGCTTGCCCTAGGTATCAACATGCCTTGCAAGACAGTTGTGTTCAGTGGCGACAGTATTTTTTTGACCGCTCTTAACTACCGTCAAGCTGCAGGTCGTGCCGGTCGTCGTGGTTTTGACCTGCTCGGGAACGTTGTTTTCCAGAACATCTCTCTGGACAAGGTCTTCCGACTCGTATCATCGCGGCTTCCAGATCTGAATGGTCACTTCCCCATCACCACCTCGCTGGTACTACGTCTCTTCACCTTGCTTCACGATTCCAACGAGTCGCCATACGCCAAGCGAGCCATCACCTCGCTTCTCTCGCAGCCACGCCTCTTCCTCGGTGGAGAGAATTTCAGGGATCAGGTCTTGCATCACTTGCGTTACAGCATCGAATACTTGCGCCGCCAGCATCTCATCGCAGCTGATGGTAAGCCCATCAATTTTGCCGGCACAGTCTCTCATCTTTACTACACCGAGAACTCCTCTTTCGCATTCCACTGCTTGCTGAAGGATGGTTTCTTCAACAAGCTCTGCGCCAACTACGTACCCAAGGGCAAGAGCGAGGAGCGCATCTTGGAGACACTCATGCTTGTCATGGCACATCTATTCGGTCGAAGATTCTGCCGTCGTGCTGATCAGGAGTTCGTTAACGAGGTGGTCAAGAAGCACAGCTCGCACGTTTTCCTGCCGAAGATGCCTACAGAGGCGGAGGATAGTCTGCGCAACCACAACGCGGAGACACTTTCGGTCTTCTCTACCTATGTCAAGAGCTTTGCGGAACAGCATGCCGACAAGCTTGGGGCTGATCATATCCTGCCGCTCACACAGGTCGAAATTGGAGGGAAGGATACCGGTGCCAAGGTCCCCGAAGGAGTCAAGACCCTACCTCCGACTACTGTCCGGTCTGCCTTTGTTGCTCTGTCTGGCCACGGCGACAAGTTTGAGACCATCTCTGAGCTTTGCCGCACCGCTCGGTCGGGTGTATGGTTGGAAGAGGCCGCCATCCCACACGTGGCCCTCTACCCGGATGAAGCTCAGATGCCGTTGAACGCCTACCTGTACGACTTTTACAAGCACGGTGACGTGGTGACTCTTGAGAAAGCCAACGGTATCCGTCGAGGAGATGTCTGGTTCTTGCTCAACGACTTTTCTCTCGTCCTCGCCACGATCGTCACGAGCTTCAAAAACTACATGAATGTTTCTGCTGATGCGGATCTGGAAATGGTCGAAGTTGGAGGTGGCGGAGACATGCATGAGCTGGACGAGGATGAGCGTATCGCTACGTTCGAGAGCGCAGGTAGCAAGGAAGCTGCAGCAAAGAAAGGCCTTCCGTCTGGTCCAAGCAAGGTCGAGCAGACTACAAAGACCTCTGCTCCAAGCAGTGCAGAGCAGCAGAAAAAGACCAAGAAGGTCGTAGCGGATAGCTGGGAGGAGGACGAAGCCGCGCAGTCTGACAGCTCGGTGGCGTCTGAGTGGGGTGGAGACAGTGAGGAAGAAGCGGTGCCGACGAAGGCGAGCACAAGGGCCACATCACCCACTACCACTGCAGGAGCGCCGGCCTGGGATGAGGACTCCGGCGAAGGCTTGAGAAAGGTGGCGCTGGCTTTTGAGGGATTGAAGAGGAGCTTTGATGAAAAGTTCAAGAAGATGTGGGCTTAAACGTGGCCACTCGATTGCATTTTGATGGAAGAGAGAGAGCCTGAAGTGACAACGCTGCATTGATCGGTGGTACGGTAGAACGGGATTGCATGGACCGTGGCTACGGAAAATTGCATGAGCATGGCAGAGCATTGTGAACTGACGACATGGGATCAAGAATGCATTACACAGAGGATGACATGAGAAATGAATGCATATGTGATTCAATGCGAGTGACCAGCCGTAAGAAATTGGACCAGTATGTAGATGCCCTCGTCAGCAAATCATTGATTGATGTATCGTCCTACTTGCGAAGTCCTTGTCATACTCTGATTATGGGTCACACTCTCCCATTCACACGACGCGGGTCATTCCCTGAGTATCCTATCCTAATACTCTCAGATCCTTGATCGATACATTCTCCTTATACCTTCTCCACCTGGTTCTCCCACCATGGCCTCCTCTAGTCCGAGAGAGTGGCAAAAGGACTCCTACACCCTCACCACCTCCCCCACCGCCATAACTCCAGAAGTCCTCAACTCCTTCTTCGCCACCCCAGAAATGTACTGGGCTCATGCCCTGCCCGCCTCCGCGACCCAATCTCTGATCTCCAATTCCCTCAACTTCACTCTGCTTCCACCTACTTTTTCGTCTTCACCATCTCCCGCCTCGCAAGAACCAATAGGCTACGCCCGCCTCATCACCGACTACACCACCTTCGCCTACCTGACAGACGTCTACATGTCTCCCATCCACCAAGGGAAAGGGCTAGGAAAGTGGATGATTCGCTGCATCTCCGAGGTGTTGGATGAGATGCCCCATTTGAGACGCAGCATGCTGGTCACGGGGGATTTGGATGTGAGCGTGCCGTTTTACGAAAAGGTGATGGGGATGCACTGTATCGGGGAGAAGATGGAGGGGGAGACGAAGCATGATAGGGGGTTGGCGGTGATGACGAGGGTGGGTTAGATCTCATATAGCGCTGTTGCTCTCGTTGACCCCTTCTACACGCAGCCACACCCCAACCACCTCCACCTCATGACCCTCTATAAGTCGTAAACCCCCACGGACCCAACAACAATGGCACATGAAAATGCGTCTGCGCCAGATCCGTATAGAACTTGATCTCCACCTCCGGGTAAAAACTCTCCGTCTGCGTCCCCTTCCAGTACTTTTCCGTCTCAAAGATGATCCGCCACCTCAGCTTCCCTCCAGATGGGACCGTACCGTCTTTCTGAATGCGGTAAACCACGTCTTGAGGCGTAATGGATTGTGTCCAGCTGCTCACGCGGCCGTTGTCGTCTGTTTGTGCGGTGAAGGTGGCGTCGAACGTGTTGGGGGGATCGACGAGTTGGAGGGTGACGGGGACGGAGGAGGCGGGTTTGCCGCGGGTTTGGTCGAGGACGTGGCAGGTGATGAAGGGGCGGTTTTCGGAGGTCATCTTGGAGGGAGCAGAGGTGTAAAGGTGAGTGTCTGAGCTCCACGAGGATGATGTTTGATTTTGTTGTATTGTGGGTGGACTATGGCAGGGGAGAAGCGGTGGTGCTGGCGGAGCTGGCCGATGAAGCTTCGGTAATGTCCTATATCAAATGCTGCAACAAGTACGAAGGGGATCATTTGGTCTTGCACGATTGGACCTTGAAGTATAATATTATCTACATTCTGAGCCATCTATCATTAGTCATGATTCATCACGCTAGACACAAGTCTGGTATCCTTCTTACAACGAGCAATGGTCACGTGCTCTCCTGCTTCTGCCGTTCGGCAGCCTCTCTCCATCGCTCCGCGTAGTGCTTCATCGCCCAGAGTGTCACAATTCCACTCAACAGCGTCCATGCCCCAAGTATGGTGAACAGCCATCCGTCACCGATGCCACTGATGGCTGGCTCACCTACAATACCCGCTATACAAGAGAAGATGTTCCTGACAAAGTTGTTGACAGCGATACCGTGACTGCTCGTGCTGGGCATGAATTCCGTCAACATGGTCGTACAACATCCAAAGACAAGCATGGAGCCCACACCGAAGAAGAAATTGGCGATCATGGGCGCTGCGATGTGTACACCTTTGCCGGCTGTCCAACCATACCAGACAAGAGCAATGGGGTACATGATAGCAGCAATCCAGACGTTCTCCCGCATGCGATCTTCGGGCCGGAAGATGAGTCTGCCCCTTTCGTCCACTCGTCCGGCTTTTCGTGCTTCTCGCTTCATGATTCTGTCGACCCATGACCCACCAAGAATCGAGGCGAGGAAGTAGCCAACGGAATTTGGAATGTACAAGAGACCGACGACGAGGACGCTGTAATTGTACGGTGGCTTATTGAATGTCTGTTGTAGACTGACGTTCAGGAAGTACAGTGAGGCGAACGTCATGGAAGCGTAGAAGACGGTGAGCGCCACTGGAGGACTGCGAAGGTGCAGAATGATCTTCAGCGGGTCGACAAAGCAACGCTGGAACATCTTTGTGTACTTCTTTGCCTTTATTGCAGCACTCTGTCGGGTAGAGCTTCGTGTCAATGTAGGCCGTACAGGTGTACCCTTCTCTGGATCGTTTGAAGAGGACAACGCAGCAAGAGCATCTGCCTCAGCCGCCGCTTTTATCGACTTTCGATTTCGCAATGTCTCTGGTAGACAGAGCAAGATCAAGATCCAGAGAATGACGCCAAGTACTGCTTGCGACCAGAGCGCCGATCTCCACCCGAGAGTTTGGGTCAATATACCTCCCAAGATAGGAGCCAGGAGTGGGCCGCATAAAGGGCCAAGATAGAAATATCCCATGGCTCGTCCCCTCTCCTTGACTTCCCAGACATCAGCCACAGTGCCAGCTCCGACTGCTTGGACAGATGCCGAGGCACCACCAGATAAGAGCCGCATGACAATAAACATAGCCATGTTCACAGAGAGGGCAGACAGAAGGTTGAAGATCAAGAAGAGGAAGAAGGATGTGATGTAGATAGTCCTTCGGCCGAGAGTCTCGGAGAAGGAGGACCACCAGAGCGGGAATATTGACATGGCAAGCATGTAGAATGCTACTGACATGTTTCCAATGAAGGGCGTACTACCGAAATCATTCACGATTTCGATTAGTCCAGGAAATACCAGTGTGCTTCCCATTGGCGCTGCCACAGCCGAAAGAGAGACGACGGCGGTAATGACCCATTTGTCCCTATTTGGGAGATCATAGGGATTCTCGACTTCTGGTATGACTGCGAATCTTGCCAACAGCCCTCGTCTCTGGCTTCGTGGTATCTTGATGACATCTCTTTTCACACTGCTTGACTTGGATGGTGTCCGCGACAGTGGGGCTGGCTCCTCATGAGACTCAACAGAGGTTGAGTCGGCTCTCGCTTCGACATCTTCGAAAGGCTCCCCATCGTGGCTCGAGAATGTGGTTGTGTGGGTAAGGGCCGGCGATGGAACGGTCACTGACCCATCTTCGTTTTGCGAATCGATCTTGACATCGGACCTGTCCTTGGCCCCTTGGTGCATGTTTCAAGCTCTTACTGGACGGTTGTAGCTGCAGCGTTATGGCAGAACGCGATACCGCGAGCCCAGGGATGATGGTATATTGGAGTGTCATGCATGCCAAGAGACTGAATGGAAGAGCAGAGAAAAAGAAAAGGTAAACCTAGCGTTCTGTGGTGCCGCATTTTCCGCGTTCACGACGACTGCAGTTGGAGCAACAAAATGAGGGGATGATACCGAGCAATACGCTGCCGACGATCCGGAAATGGGAGCGAGTGAGAGTGGGATGAGTGAGCGCTGCCAATTGGCAAGAAAGTCGCTGCCGTCACTGCCGGAAAAGAGTTTGGCGTCGGGAGTTTCCAGCCGATCACAACGAGATCTTGCCCTCCTCGAAACCCGACTTCATCCAACCTCTATGCTGCATCTTCCAAATCGCCGTGCTACCACGTGCTGGCAACACGTACGTGGCTGCTGCCATGAGCCCTTCCGGACGTCCTCTTCCGCACGGGTGCATCGTGGTGGAACAAGTACAACGACGTGCCAACGGCGACCCTTCTACGACCTATCGCAGGGCTAGAACGTCTGCAATGTCTAGTCTCTTCATCATTGTCTACTCCTCCTCACTCACTCTGTCTCAACTTGCTTCACGGTCGACTGACAGAATAGTCATTGTGGGTCGCATAACGGCTCTGGGCACTCGGCTCGCACTGTCATTGTGAGACTGTTCTTGACAAGGTTGGTATATGAAGGCTTGCTCTTCCTCTTCCCTTTCCTACAGTCATTCACTCACTGATCGGTTTCGTTTTTCCCTTTCCTTCTTTTCATTCTTTCTTCAGGTCCATCCGGCATGGCACCCCTCTCTTTCCTCGTTCCGCTTTTCCTCTCAGCGCAGGCGCTTTCTCTCACCATCTCCACCCCCACGACTACCCCGGCGGCAGTCCTCACTACCGCTATCCCGTCCGCCATGACCCCTGCTCCAGCATTCACACAGACCATCTGCGCCGACAACCTCCACAACTTCGTCGCCCGCCCTCAAGGCACCGAGAAGCGCCGCTTCTTCTGCCCCGGTGTGGTATCAGGCCTCAATGGCAACGACATCTCCACCGCCTACTGCTGCATCAACGCCATCTTTCTCCCCGAAGTACCCATGACCAAGTGGGACTACGCTCACGTCGGCATCGCCATACCCAGCTCCGTCATCCAGCCTTCCTGCGTGCAGCCAATCCCTCTCACCGCATCCAACTACGACGCTCTCGTCAGCGCCGCCGCACCGGCCATGACCGGTCCTCAGATCCCAATGGGCACTCCAGGCAGCGAAGTCGAGATTGACGTCGATGTTGGCGTCGTAGCATTCGTCACCAGTGCTTCTGCTCCCGCCACTGCGACCAAGACTCCCTCTTACACCCATACCGGACCATCATACCAGGGCGCAGCAAGAAAAGAGAACAGCAGGCTTATCGTGGCATTGGTAGTGCCAGTCGCTGGCGTTATGCTCGGTGCAGCCATGTAAAAGTCTAATATATAAAAAACACATTCACTCGTCCAGCTAGACTGCGAGGAAGTGGTAATGAGGAGAAAGAAAGACACTCTTTAGATTGATTAGTAGGAGAGGGAATACGAAACCGATTCAGGCCACTTTTCGTTCCTTGTGTTGATTGTGACTCGCTTTCATTGACGGCTCTGCTATGTCCATCGAGTGCTGCCGTCACATCACTTCGTCTCATCATCCATGCTATCCTCACTATGTGCCAATTGAATATATACACCGAATGCACTCCCACACCACTCAACTCCCGACCAACTCCATCGCTCACTCCATCGCTGCTGATGCAACACTCTATGCACGGTACTGGTTGTAGAAAGAGTTCATGCGAGTGATCTGCCCGGCGGAGAAGGTGTTCATGCAGCTGTCGTATGAGTAATCCATGTAGTTGCGGATGCTGTCGACGCCGGCAGAGTTCGGGCACGAATCCTTGCCGACGGGGCATCCGTTGGTGGCGGTGGACTGGATGGGCGTATCGGAGACCTGGTCGCCGCTGCCGGAGCAGGACTGCCCTTGGAAGACGTGGTAGGCGCCGAACCAGTGGCCGACTTCGTGGACCGCGGTGAGACCTGGGGTATTGTTAGTCACTGATCATGGCAACGACGACGAATTATAACCGGACCTTGGTTGTAGTTAGTAGCTGACCCTCCCGGCATAGAGGATGCGAGGTTGATGCAGCCGTCGTTGACGAGGGTGGCGGAGGAGGAGGGGAAGGTACACCACCCGAGAAGGCCTCCTCCAAGGTTGGAGAGGAAGTAGAGGTTGAGAGTGCCATAGTCACCCTTGCGGAGTGCGGTCTTCATCTGGCGCTCGGCAGTAGAGCCCTGGGTGGCGGCAGCCCACTGGCTGTTGACGGTGAAGTCGGTCCCAGCAAGGGTGAAGGAGATACCAGCCGGCGCATAGGCGTCGTTGAGGACATCCATCTGACGGTTGACGATGGCCTGGTTGTAGGTGGCGGCAGCGGCGGAGGTAGTGACGACGTGGACGTAGGTCTGGACGGACAAAGCAGCGATCTCTGGGTCCGCAATGTCGGCGAGCAGGCGTTGGTCGATCCCGACTGGTCGAGTGATCTCGGCAGGAGGTTGCTCAGCCGCACAGCGGACATACTGTGCGGTGGCGGTGGCGGCGAGCGCCAAAATGGCTGCGACTGACTTCATGATGATTGAAGCGTAAGGTGAAGTAGACGATATAAGAGAGGTGAAACGCTGGATGATGTTGATACGAATGAGCAGAATTGGCTTACCTTTATACAAACATCAGTCACACGAGTATCCGACACTTTTACCTCAGACACACCATCCAAGCGAGCACATGCCGTTGATTAGCTGAACGCAATGATACGGAGGCGAGCTTGGGAAGCATAATTCTAAGCATGTTCGCGAGTATATCGTTGATCGACAAACACCCACAGGTCAAGTGAGAACCCCAGGGTGACAGCGAGTCGACCTTTGGCCGCGGATTGGCGGAGCTGAGCGAGGTCAATGGTACGTCGGTGGGTTTCCTCGAAGCTGAGAGCGCGGCATATCAGGTGGTGACCATTTTACCTGCCTGTTTCCGTGCTAGACCTCCGTGCAAAGACAGGGACAAGGAGAGCGGACATTCTTGGCAGAGGGCGTAATTTCCAGACAAGCTCAAGGATTGATGGGATAAGAAGGCGCGATGTGCGGTCGCGTTGACGATCAAGACGAAGATCATGGTCCTCCCCTCCCATAGGCCACCGTGGCGGGGCGGAGCGTCAGGTGCTTGGACGAGAGATAGCGACAATTTCAGTTTTGATCACGAAGGATCATGTAAAGACGTTCATGCAACTCCCCCAAGGCCCGGTGGCCAAGTTGCCTTCCGTACCTGACCAAGGGTGTCCGCCGGCGTCCCTTGGCATTCACCAGTCTGGGGTAGATGAGCGGGCAGATGCGATAAGCACCGACCCCGAGAGCCACTGATCAGTGACTGATCGGCAAAGCGTTTCGAAGCAGAGAGAGATCTGGCGGACTGGCGAAAACTACGAAAGGGGTGGGCCAGTTGATAGTGATGGAGGTGCGGACAGCAGGACTTTATCGTTTTCTAGAACGATAGCGGAAGCCAAGAAAAGGTTGTTTGCGGTCTCCGACGCCTCGAAAGGAAGTTCCATTTTGTTCACTTGTACGACCATGCCCTGCTTTTCAGTTCGATGATTGACCGCTTGATAGTAGGCTGGCCGGGACATGTCATGTGATGATAAGGCATGTATCATATCAGCCGCTGGCGGATTTGAGACCTTACGGCCGATCTTCCCCGATGCATCATCTGCAAGAAGCAGCCGCCGCTATAGCATGCCGGAATCGAGTGGCCCAAGTCGGCCGGTACAGTTCCAGATGACATCTTGGTCAGCGAGTCCACCCAAGCCACGACGGTAGCGTTGTGGCGCGCACGCACAGTCGATACTACCAGAGATTAGATGTACAGCTAGTGTTGGCAGTCGACGGTTAAGGAAGGAACCTTGGGAGAGAAGCCATCTGGAAATGACGCCGAGCTTTTGCCGCAAATTGCTCCATCTTGAGCTTTCCATGTCACCTTCTGCACCCGCGAACATCGATTGACCCCCACACGATCTTCCGACTGGGTCAAGATGGCAGACATAATCAAAGGCCTATTTGGGGGCTCCAAGCCGTCTGCTCAGACTCCTCTCGCTGCCGATTCGGGTACGTCTCCTCTCATGCGCAAGATGCGCAAATCATCTCGATCACTTCATGCTCAAACATCTCAATTGGTGTTCCGTGTGGCTCCATGACACTCTTCTGTACTTGGAGATTGACTGACTTGTGACTGCAGACTTTGCCGACTTCGCTGGAGCTCCACCACCTCAAGCAGCCTCTTCCCCTTCTCTGCCCTCCGTTCCTGCTGCCCAGACCTTTGGCCCAAATGTCCCCTTCGCCCAACGACCGTACACGAAATGGTATCGAGTCAACGAGCGCGTGTCAGCTGCCGACTTCATGGCCGAGGCTTTCATCCTGCCCATGCTTTTCATCCTCGTCTTCTTTCACATTTGGGGCACTCGCAAGAATCGGTCTTTGGCAAAGCACTGGATCTCAGCACACGTGACAACTTTGCGGAACGAGTTTGCGGTAGTCGGATTTGGGCGACGCGCGCAAGAGGGTGATGCAGTGCTAGACCCGGACACCTTGGTCAAGGAGAAATCCAAGGATTTGTACCTGTCTTACGCGACTGGACGACAGAACATTGCTTTCGCGGACATCAAGTTCACCCTCGCTAAGCGCTACAATCCTCTGAGCCGATACGCAGAGTCTGCAATCGCCTTCTTCTTCGAGAGCTTCCCTGCAACTACCGAGAAAGTCGAGGTTATCGCCTACTCCTTCGATGGTCGGGAAGCTGATGTCGTACCGCGCGTGCCGGGTCAGCAAGCGCCAGAAGTCAAAGGAAAGAGCACGTTTGAAGGCTTCATCTGGGCTGTGACGCATAAGGACGCCATGAAGCGACTGCGTGACGAGAGGTACGACCTGAGCTTGACCATCACCAAGGAGAACGCCAAGCTGCCCAACTGGGCCACCGTCATGAGCGAATCGGCCGAGATTACCGACCTTCTTCTTACTAAGGATCTCGTCAAGGCGATTGACGATTTCGGCGAAGGCTTCGAGAGCATCATCATCACTGACCTGCCGGATGAGGCACCAAAGACGTAAGCTATGCTCACGAATCATTCACGACTACCATACTGACAAAGTAGCCTTGATGCTCTTCAGCCAAAGAAGCGTTTGATCCTCACCACGTCCCTCAACGCCGACCCTGCCGCCTCCAACGCCCTCCTCAACGCCTTCCTCCGTCTACCAGATTACCTCGTAGCACAAAAGTTCCGACCAGAAGTCATGCGCCGCGTCAAGGCTACTCGCGACGAAGAGGCCAAGAAGATCAAGAAGATCGAAGACCTGGAGAAGGCCGAGGGACGCAAAGAGAAGCAGGACAAGGCCAAGAAGGAGGAGCGGGAGAAGAAGCTCAAGGGTATGTCTGCCGAGGAGCAAAGGAAGTTTTTGGAAAAGGAGAAGGAAAGGGATCAAAGAAAGAGAATGGGAAGACAGACCATGAAGGCGTAATTTCAACAGCGAAATTTAGATGCTGCCCGACTGCGAGCTGGTGTGGATATGTGGTGTGCATAGCGCCGATGGAGATATTGTAAGATCACTCGGAAAAAGTACAGTGGACAATACAGCGACCTTGTCAAATGTAAGCCCTTGCTTCCAATGTGTCACACGATCTCTACTGATCTCGAACTTGATGAATGCTGAAAGCTCTCCTCATCCACACGATTGTCATCCCTGTGCCATCCTCTGCCATCATCCTCTGCCATCATCCTCGAAAGCAACCAAGTACCCACCAGCTTATTCCGCACCCTCTTAGCCGTCGCTTGCCATGATCGAGCACCATCATGACCAACGCCTATCCAGCTCCCTCCTGCTCCACCCACCAGGATACTTGCCCATTATCTTCATGAATTTCACGGCCGTGTTGACAGCCTCGACCTGCAACCCCAACCCATCTCCGACCGCCATTGTAGTATGACACAGCTCAAGAAACAAAGCCACATGTTCATACGGGACTTCCGCCCCCCCCAATCCATGCGAAGGAGCGATCATGAACGCGGACAACCAACGCAGGCTCCACATCAGGAAAGTGCTGAAATCCTGCCTTGTTGTACTGCAGCAGCCGCTGCCGAGGATTAGCCGGTTGTTTCCACGTACTTTTCACCATAGAAATTTTCTATATAGGATACATTAAACACATCAATTTCTGCACCGTCAATATCGCGTATTAGAGCATCTCGAGCCTCTGATTACGTGATCACAACATGCCTGCTGCACGTCAGTCCCCGCCCGCATAGGCCGTGTTCGGAGCTCCTCCAACCTACCTTTAGTTCTTGGACAAGTTTTGTTGCGTACTACAACGTCAGAGGCCTCTTGAAGTCGAAGAAATTGGAGAGTCCGTCATCCGAGGTTGTCGAGGCGAAGTGGGCATCCGGCATGACTCTCTCCAGGATTTGCCTCATGGCTGAGATTGAAGATTGAGTAGGGTTGGTGACGACGACGTCGTAGAGTGCGGAAATGGCGGAGCCGGCTTTGCGTGTGGCAGGTGTGATACTGCCGTCGTGGGCGGCGGGTTCGCTTTGCGTTGTGAGAGTGTCGTCGTCGTCCGTGATGGTGTCCGGGCCGCCTTGGTCGACAGAGTCCGGGGCGACAGCGTCTTGGATGACAGCTTCTTAGATGACAGCGTCTTGGGCGGTAGTATCCTTGTTCTCCGCTGCAGCCGTCCTGACGTTGGCCATGATCTAGGCATGGCGTTTCTTGATGTTGGTATCGTCGTCAACGCCTTGTTGGTACTCGTCGAAGAAAAAGACGTCGTCGATAGGGATCGTCCGGAGGTACGTATGCCAGCGCTAGTAACGTTGGTCACGGCGAACAGCTTCCTCGTCTTGTCTATCTCAGCTGTGACAGGGTAGACGACCGGAAGGATACTGCTGGCACGGTCGAGAATGCCGCGAGCCTCTCTTTCAGCTCGGAGTTTCACTAGGGCGCCATGCGATTGACCCACGCCTCTGGTAGAGTACTTCTCCGGCTGGTCGGCGATTATCAAGCCGATCAGTATGCCTTTGACCGAAGAGTCATTGCCTTGCAGCTCAGCAGCGGTTGGTAGGACGGAGCCCCTCCGAATGCGTGTCGATGCTATCAGAGGGTCGTAGGCTGTCTTGCCCCATCGTCCTTCTCCGTTGCCAATGACATGCAAAATCTGGTAAGGTTGACGTCCAGCCTCTTCTACACGCATTTTCTCCCCAGTAGTCATCTGTGCTATATCATCATGGCAGTTTGTTATAGTCGACGGTACGGTGCTGGTGGAGCTTGCCATTGCAGCAGATGATTGAGAAGTAGATACTGATGTGTGAGAGCGATATCGTAGTGACTTTATAGCGCGTAGCGTAGAAGGGAAGATGTTGATCATCTTTCACACAATCAGTTTCCTTAAAGTGCTGCTCTCCTCCTCACCGGTACAGCACTCGACTTGGAATCACTCTACAAGACCTTCCGATATCCTACCTACCATAATACTTCGTGCATACCGACCTTCTGTACAATCCGACCTACGCTTCTTAGCCTACCTGGACTCATACCATTCGGATCACATTCAAATAGTGCCCGCGAGCCATATTTCAAGCCATTGACCACGACTGGTGCAATTCCGACTTCATGAACCTTCATGACTCCCTCAAAGCAGCCGAACAGGCGTTGAAAACCCCGAGATAGCGAGTCAGAGGTGTAAGGGCGCCGAAAGTGGTGGATCGACAAGATGTCATTGCAAATATAGGCAACGACCTCAAGCGCTTCCTCACGAATCCCCACAATCAGCCTGAGTGCAAATCGACAAGTCTCTGTCCAGTACAGAAGCTGGCCATTCGCGAGCTGTATAGGCTGCTACAAAAGACGAATCTTGACGTCAGAGGCAAGGGATTCCGGGATACGGTCAATAAGACGGTAGCAGCGCTGCGAGAGAAGCCTGCTGGAAGTCAGAAACAGAATCTAGTAAGAAGACAGTCGTCTTGGTGCAGGGAAAACCTCAAAAGACCACGCACACTTGGCCCGTCGCTGTATCAACAGCAGCAGGGAGAGGTTGAGTTGTGGCTACACCAAGACATGTCGGTAGCGTCGGAGTGAGGTCAGACGAATACGGCGTCACATGGTCGTAAAGGCGCTTCGTAAATACTCACCCATACGTGGTCACAAAATCTACGTCCAGTTCTCGTAAGCTTGCGGCTTCAATTTGGTACCTTCGCCCTTTGTTGACCGGTTCTAGCAGGTCGGACCGATCATTCGCTTGATACGCGGAAGAAACCACCAACAGCACGTCATCCTACCAGATGCTGCTTCAAAGTCCTAGAAGTGCTGCACACTGTTGCGATTGTTGGCTACCAGAATAGATCACATAACTACCAGCATAATATGGCATTCAGCCCCTCCTCAGAAGGCGTCAGGAGCAACAGATCAGTACTCGATACCTTGAAGCATCAAGCATGAAGGGATCCAATGCCTGGTCCGCGAGAATGCTTCTCAAAAGCACCATGAAGAGCAAGAAATTGCGCTAATGTCGGCTTGAATGACCACTTATACGTGCCCAGATCACACAACTGGAAACGTAAGCGAGAGGCCAGCCATGCCGGTGTAGTGTGTTCGCCAAGGGTAGAAATTTGTTCAGGCGTACTGGACTTTTCCAGAACACAATCTGAACAGTCATGTTCGAGCATCAATCTGCGATGGCGGCGTTGACGAGAAACCTGATACCGCAGTGTAGCGAGGTAGACAAGTTCAACAGGGTTGGTATCACAGTCAACAGAGACTGCTTTCGAAGAGTTGAGCGGTAGTGATTCCCAGGCCAGACCTCGAGTATCAGGCCACGGTGGAATGGTGCAAAGTTGCTCCCACGGCCGCGGCTCTAAAAGACACACAAAGATGCAGAGAGCTGACTGCATGGATTGATGTTCCTTCAGGTGTTGGTGGTGAAGCCGTAAAAAGCCACTGGAAGCAGGGTCAAGGAGGCCAGAAAGTCAGCCCGAGGTGCGTTGGTCAGATCGTTCCTGCTTCTGCCCTGTGCTTCTACAGATGTTCCACCTTCTGCATGAGCATCCACGCACACACACACGTGCTGCTAGGACTTCCCTCTTGCATCGCAACCACATTCGACAAGCTCCAGGGGGGCTCGGCCGCGACTCCGTCCACCAATAGCGCCATTTGGCAGGGATGTTGATGGAAAACTCCCACATGGCGCTCCGCTACTGGATTCCTTACCGTACGGTAGGGCGCGTCCGCCAAGTCTTCTAATGGAACTTCATTGTGTGGTATCACCACGTGTCAGTCCGAAAGGTAGGGCAACGTCAGAGCAGGTACTAATGAGTCTCCAAATCAGCATCATCAATGTCAGAGTGTCATCGGAACGATTGTGGTGCATGCCGGGGTGTGATTGCTGCAAACAATCAACGGCATTCACGCCAAGCCATATCATTCTCCTCTCCTCCCACTGGTCCTCCCTCCACCTGGTCTTCATTCGTCTCGAAATCGTACGGCGCCGCCGTCTTGGCCGCCGGAGGTCCAGACTACCGCCCGCCGCGCTCGTCTAAGGTGATGTTTCGCTTCCAAGGACGACAGAGAGAACCCTGCCCACCTGATCACATTGGAGACAAATGAGATAGCCCCTTGGAGGTGCTTGCACACTGAACCGAGCCTGGCGAAGCTCACAATCCAAGTCGACGGGAGCTGAGACATGGCCCTTGTCAAGCTACATTGCTTCTAGGGACTCTATTCTGCCTTTTCTCGATGTAATCTCGGAGACATGCGTTCTCCGGTGCTTGTTTCTATTCTTCCATCCGTCAGCCGTGGCTTCCATACACGAACGAAACACCCGAGTCTCACAAAACGGTATGGCCACGTTGGATAATGGCAATGACTACAATGGTTGCATACCACACGGTCCACTCCGTGCCCGCCATACGGGGTCCCCACTCCCTGAACCATCATGCACAACGTTCTATTCGTAACCATGAAGCTAACGTTTGCCCTGCAGTCCGCATGGGTGCTGTCCATGTGGGTGGATGCCATACATCCTTCTACTCTTCTTGGCATCATCTACCACGACTCGAGACGTTTCCGACTGGCTCTGCCACAGGACCACGCTAGTCAGGCATCCAACACGAAAGGTGTCAGCATCACAAATATGCACCGGCCTGCCAAGACCATCGGCTCCCGAGCTATCTCCCACATGCATATGCAATCTACCTCAGCTGGAACGTCGCGAATGCCCTACTGTTGCGCTACCACCCACATCGAGCCCGCCACCATCTTGGGACCTTCCCGTAAATTGGAGGGATCCGAGGATGGGACCGTCCCCTGAATCTGGTCCGCACAGGCGACCCTTCAGCAACCGGTCTGGAGAAGACGAGTCCAGTACCGACGGAAACATTATATAAGTTCCCAACTTCCCGGAAGATCATGCAGAGAATCAGCCAGTCCCCATTCATTCAGGCCCTTTACCACATCTACTGCACCACGACTCGTTAGCCGAATCCTCTAGTACCTCTACTTCACCATGCTCTTCAAGCTCTCCACCCTCGTGGCACTTCTGCCCGCCGCCCTCGCCTGCTTCGAGGGCCACAACCTCGAGACCCGCCGCCTCCATGCCCGCCAGGTGGGAGGACCAGTCACCCCACGCACCCCCACCGTCTACGACTGGACCTACGAAGACCAGAACTGGGCCGCCATCAAGCCCGCCTACGCCGTCTGCTCCAGCGGCAGGAACCAATCCCCCATCGCGCTTCGCACCAGCACCGGCTACGCCACCACCCACAAGCCCAACTTCTCCGCAAACATGTACAGCAAAGTGACAGGCCAATTCTACAACTCCGGCCACGGGGTGTACTACACCCTCAACCACCCCAGCGGCGACTACAGCGGCCTCCCGTCCATGAAATTCGATTCCGAAACCGTCTACCTCGGCGGCTGGCACACGCACACCCCCGCCGAACACACCGTCAACGGCAACAAGCCCCGCGCCGAGATCCATTTCGTCTTCTACACCGCCACTGGTTCCCCCCGCTCCGTCGTCGGGTTCCACATCGCCGCCGGGACGACCACCCCCAGCTCGTTCTTCAGCCAGTACCCCACCCCTTGGCCCGGTCTTGAGACTCAGGACAAGCAGGTCCAGCTGACTGTTGATCTTGCGCCGCTTCAGGCTGTCGCGGACGGGTTCAGGCGGTACTGGACTTACAATGGCTCGTTGACGACTCCTGCTTGCTCCGAGGGGTTGAGGTGGTTCTTCAATGGGAATACTTTCCGGGTTAGCAATGCTCAGTTGGCGGAGATTGAGCGTGTGGGAGAGTTCAGCTCGCGGAACGTGAATGCGATCAAGAACCATGCTGTGAATGTTTAGAGGACCTGGGAATGGTGGTTCTGTACCTTTTCTTGGCTTTCGATTCTTGTGGCTTTTTTTTTGTTCGGTCTGGTTTGGTTCGGTTTTCACGATGCATGACGAGCGAGAGGCGTGGTGTGGCGGTGATCAAAAGCATGAGCATCTGGCGCGACGCGGGTGGGAGAGAGGAGCGCTAGTGAGCGCGTTCGATGTACCTGTGGATGTAACACCTGTTGATGAATAGAACATGTTTGATCGCAATGCATATCATTACCTATGATTTTGTGTTCCTCGTAACTTTGAGCAAGACCGGGATTACCGCGCCTGTCTGCACTGCAAAGGTTCTGTGTCCTACCACGCGCAAAAACGAAGCTATCACGCCTGAATGTACCGTGAAACTCCACACCCTCACATCTGTTGCGGAAGCAAATAGATCGTCCAGAAACCTGCATATCCGCGTATCGACTTCAGCACCAGTCTCACGGACTTCAGCCTTCCAGTACGGATCGTCCACGGCAAAACCTTGTTCAAACTCAAAGAGTCCCGGATGGCGAGCTTGAATGGCCGTCTTGGTACTACGCTTGTCGCATGTGTGTTCGCCAAAGACTTCGCGGATGTTCTGCGGAAGAAGGACAATCAACATGCGGGCAGGGATTGTGGAAGGGATTGGCGGGCAGGGATATTCTTGAGAGGATAAGAAAATAGAATCGTTGGAGCTTGGGAGACGGGCTTGGGGAGTGCTTATATGCTGTTTGGGCCATTTCTGGCGGCAGGAATCGTGCTGATACAACAGTCATGAAAGGGGGCATACCTCGTGGATGACTGGCCTGAATGGTCGATTGGGAGGGACTTCTAATCCCCCAAACGTGATTCGACAGGTCTCGAGACAGCGATCGAGGGGACTGACCAGATACCGCTCAGGTGGTGGTAGCCCTGCGTCGAGAGCGTGGGCGAAGGTTTCATGCGCGAGTCGTGCTTGTTGCCTTCCCGTTTCTGTTAGTCTGGCGTCGACAAAGTCCATGCCATCGGAAGAGTCGAGTTTCGAGAAATGGTCCTGTCAGATGCGTTCAGCGGGACGACCGGAACGGAACAGAGACAGGGATGCGAGCACTAACGTCCCATGCTTTGGGGCCGTATTTTGACTCTGCCACGTTATGCCATCCTTGTCCGTGCCGACCAAGGAAGAACAGGTGGAATATTGTGCATCATCTGGGGCAGACTCATTCATCTGAGTTCGAGTTTCTGAGAACCGAGCCCATGGTGTCGAGTGGGTGGTCTGCTGACTGGGGTCCGGTCTGGCGATCAAGCTAAAATCGCATGTCTACGATCCTGTCAGCCATTAGGATCCCAAGGCTGCTTACCGCGCATGGCGAGGCTTCGAATGAGCCACGGCGCACGCTATCTTGCTTACTCACGTATTCAAAAGTGCTTGGGTCAACGGTCGGGTCATCTTGTTGGAAAAAGCCGGGTACGACCTCGTACTGGAACTTGTTGAACACGGGCATTGCAAACAAGGCGGAGATAAAGACGACAAAGACCACGATCGATTTTGACGAGAATTGGTGGCATGGAATGAAGTCGCGTCCGGCTCCTGCGTGACGTCGGACACTCCCGCTCCAAATTTGTCGATCTTGCCCGACCGAACCAACGAATCGAATTGAATTTATCCTTTCTTTCTGCCTTTGCACAGTCCGATTATCTTCAAATCATCGCGTAGTTGTGACTACGACTGATAGCGGCACAGCAGACTCTTCCCATCAACAGGCAAAACCTGCTTATGGCGTTATTTCCTTATATTGGATCGACGACGGACTCACCAATCTCCAACCAGAACGACGCGGCGCCAAGTAGGCTGTCAATAGCTTGTTACGCTTGTCTTTTCTTGGTTTTTTGGCACTCCACTTCCCCTTGTTCCGACCCTGGCGCCTTTCTCCTTGACCGTACTCAGCCTGGCTTGGAACTCACTTCAAATACCTCATCCAAGTCGTGACAAGGACTCCAAGACTCTTGTTGCGCAGATTTCCTGTCTCTCTCTTTCCAATTCTCCGGCCCCGCACTTGGATGCGAGATCTTTAGGCGACGACGTCCTCCGTCAATCGTGTTTCGCGTGGCATTTGCTGAAACATCTTTACACTTGCGATCTGGATGAACCACTACTCTATCATTAGGGTTCTCGGAGAGTATCTACCGACACCTCCCAACATTATCATTGCCCGGAAAACAGGGCTTTCATAACCCTCAAGACCTGTACCATTCCATCGAGACCTCCCATTCATTCTCCCGCGCCTTGGGGACCACCAAGTCAGACCTCCAAGAATCGGCCAGCCTTGACGCCAGAATGCCAAATCTCCCAAGATTCTGATCCATGACGAGCCCGTGAAAGGGGCAAGGACTTTCATTGCGATGCTTCGAGAAAGTGTAAGAACCGCTTTTTGCATCGTGCAATCCGCCGTCGTGCGCCCCCCTTGCCCTCCTTCTCCGTGATCCAACAGGTAATTGCAATGCAGTGCGCGACTCGCGAGGACCTCAGATTGCATCTCCCCTGTCAAAGCAGTCGCATCAACATCTTCTAGGTAACACACCATCGGCAGTTGGAGATCTCCTTTCCGCCTTCACCGTTCAAACACGGTACTCTTCTCCAAATCCCCATCGTTGCCATCCAACAAGCTCGTCTCACCCTTGCCCTTCCCCTTGTCGCCCACGACATCTTCACCCTCGACAAGCACTGCCACCTTACCGCCCAGCTTCCCAGGACTCTTCCCCTCCCCAGCCAGCCCAGCCTCAGCATCCGCACCCTCGAGCAACTCTCTCCCTCCTTCGTCTTCCTCGTCGTCTTCGTCCTCGTCCCTCGTGACGACCGATCCCTGCCGCCCAGCCTCTTCAAGCTCACGTTGCGCCTCCTCCATCCGTCTCCGAACCTCGGCCGCGACTCGCATCCCATCCGTGACGATGTTGTCCAGCATCCCACGCAGGCCCTTGCCCGGCGCCACGACTCCAGCCGCTGGTCCCGCAGGCGACAGTACTGCAGGGAGATGACTCTTCTCCGACACACCCGCCGACGCGAACGTGGTAAGACTCTGCCCAGACACCATACTCGACGGCAACGGTGCATCAGCGAGGTGAAAAGAGTTGGGAAATCCCGAATCAAAGAAGGCTTCCAGACTCTCATCCGCCAGCACCAGCATCCTGAACGTCGGCAACGTGAGATGCAAGGGGTGTTCCGGATCCAAAGCCGCGTTGGCGCGCAGCTTGGACGGGTTGCTTGTCTGCCCGAACCCCAAGGTCTGGGAAGCTGCGGATTTTCTCGAAGCTCCTGACCCTCGAGGGGGAGTGTCGCTTGTGTTGAGCGAAGCTACGCCGTCGACCAGGTCCGTCGCGGGCGTCGTGGGCTCGCTCTCTGCCTCGCCCGGATCGGCGTACTCGAAGCATCGTCGGGTGAAGGCCGAGATGGCGCCGAGGAATTGCTCGTCTTTGCTTTCACGGCGCAGGGGGGTGCCGTCTGGGCCGATGATGGTTTCGGATAGAGCGTCGTGGGAGGTGCTGTTATCGGTTCCGAAGTTGATCCCGCGGCGGGAGAGGAAGAGGAGGGCTTCGGAGATGCTGAGGATGGCTTCGCGGTCGATCTTGCCGTCGTTGTCCGAGTCGTACAGCTCGAAAAAGTAGGAGATGTTGGACATGATGTCGCGTGAGCCTTTGACTCGTGCTAAGCCGGCCACGACGTCTTGCAAGCTCAATTCTTCCGCCTCGTCGTCTTCGCGCGACCAGGATCTGAATAGCCGTTGCATAAAGTCGTGGTCGGCTGGTTCCGGTCCGCTGCCCCAAGGTGACAGGCTGATGCTCTTGGCTCGAAGCGTGTTTCCAAAGTATCCGTTGGTCTGCTTGTCAGGGATGCTGTCCTTGGCTGGTGAGCTTGGTGAGTCTGTTATTGCCCACCTGCTGATCCCGGCTAGGAACTCTCGAAATGCAGGGTAGTCCATCTGTGTTGGACTGGGTCCCAGTCCCACGCGACCCATCTCAGGGGTATTACCTGCTATTCCTGTCACCACCTCGGCTGCTTTGGCTTTTGATGATTTCGCGGCTTTGTTTCGGCGTTCACTCTCGTCTTGGATCATCTGTAACCGCTGTTGGCGTTCGTATAATACTCCATAGAAGCGGTCGTAGAGGAAGCCAAGGTCATTTGTGCTCAATTTCTTGCTTTCCGGTCCGAGATTGCGTATCGAGGTTCGCTTCGCAAATGACTCGATATTGTCTAGAACTGCATCCTTGTGTCTCGCACGTAGCTCGGATATAGTGTTTTGCGTTATTCCTGCAAACTCCTTGAACGCTACCACCATGAGTGCTTGGAAGTTTGTGACGGCGCGTAACTTCGGATTCTCCGACTTGGGGTGAGCAGATTCCTCCAAGCGAGCAAAGTATGATTTGAGAACGGAGATGAAGGTACCATCGTCTGTAGCATCCAAGAGCTCTTCGCCATTGATCCGTAATATTGCTAGTCCCACTTGGAAAAGCACCTTGGGCCCTTCCAGGAAGAAGACATCCAAGACTCTGAACGCAAACACCAGAGGCATCGAGTTGATGTATAAGGACAGGAACCAAGGTAATGACACAACCGATAACTGAACGTCAGACTTGGTAAGGTGTTCGGAGAGGATTGGTAAGGTCCGCTCGACGAGTGATTCAAATACTCGCTGATCGAGCAAGGTGCCATACATGGTCGTCGAATAGTATCCAGGTAAGAGCCTATCACACAGAATTGACAATAGGTAAAACGCCTGTGTCTCGGAGAGGTATCTGGACAAAGGTTAGTGTCCATATTATACGAGGGATGGTATGTCTGACATTAGTAAAGCAGCGACGACAATATTCATCGCTTGACAATATCCAACATCCGGGTTGATCCAACTGTACGCCGTCAAGACCCTCCGTAATCGTCCTATGCCGTCCTCGCTCTGAAATCCAGGATACTCCGGTAGACTTCGATTGAGATCCTTCTCAATCTCATCGATAGCAAGAGACGGTTGTCCGTGATATTTGTCCAATGTCTCTTGATACTGCTTCGGCTTCTGCAGTCGAAGGTAGAATGCACCGGACATCAACTCCCACACCTCTCCTCGTAATCGATTCGGTAGTCCGATCCGTATCAGTCGAGGCAGATCCGGTTGTCTGATCAGCGTGACGTTCCTTCCGTTCTCCTTCAGGTACTCGTACCACAACCTCATCTTTCCCTTATCCCTTAGCTTCCTCGGATCACCAGGATACTTGAACGTCATCCCCAATCCCGCATCCGGTGGCCGCAACTCCTCCTCCTCTTTGATGTCCACTAGCTCCCCCTCACCCTGCTTCTCCCTCAGCGCCCTTTCTCTCCTCCTCGCCTCCGCCGCAAGCATGTACTCGGAGTAGCACTCCCCTATTGCCCTCCTCATGCCCTCCACCTCCCTCATCCCATCCCTCAATCCCTTCTTCAACCCATCGCAGAATCTCTCACATTGCTGCCGGCTCCCAGCCAATTGTACCACTAACTTCGGTGCCGCGGGTGCTGTCTTCCCCGTGCCCTTACCTCCTTCGGTCGGCGCAGGGTATCCATTCCAAGTGCTTATGCTCAAGGCAAAGAGATAGCTCTGACTGTGTAGCCTCTCCACTCTTCGTACTGCACATAAGGGCAGGGTGAATCCATTCCCTGCTGGACCAGCGCCATGTGTGGAGCCTGTGAATGTCGAGGACGCGGACGTACTTGCGGTGGACAGGAAGGAGGTGTTTTGAGTCGAGAAGCAGAGATACTGCTCACTAAGGTGGAGGCGACCAACATAGTGTGCCCCTTGGGAAGGGTCACGGCGATTGTCCCAGGTATCCTTGTCCCAGCTCTTTCTCGGGGAGGGTCCGGAGGTGGAGCTCGGGGTAAGTGATGATTTGGCGGGGAGGGTGAGCTCCGCGGTGATCTCATGGAGCGGGTTTTGGGAGTCAGGCAGACGGAATTGGTGGCGGAAGAGGCCGGATTTGGATGGTTTGTCTGGGTTGAGGGTAGGTTCGATAAAGGATTGGGCTTTTTGGACGAGGTTGGAGAGGGCGAACATGGTGGTTTATGTCGAGGAGGTCAGGTCAGGTAGTCATGTTCTGGGGCCAAAGGGTCGCGGATTGAAGGGTACGAGTATCCTGTCAGGTCCCGCGTATCTGAAGTGCGAATATAGGAGTGAGGTTATCTTTATGCGGACAGGGCTGAGGCGGAAACGGTGGAGATACCCCTTTGATGTCAGAGGAGGTGAGCTCCGGGGCATACGCCAAGGCTACATGTGGTACGCCGCACATGCACACCTATTCCTCCTCTTTCAGAATCTAATCACCATGCTGCATGTTGCGCAACTCATTAGGGAATATCAATTACCACAAACTCAACGATAGAATGCGTCGTAAAATCTCCATTCCATGGGTTAGGCGATCTGTGTAATCACGAACAACTACCTCGTATGGAATTGGGGTAACGCGAGCACAAGGGCTAATGCTAAAGATACTGGTTCCATCATTCATTCTGGATATTAATGATATCTGCAAGTGTCATATCTGCGAAGGGTATCTCAAAGACATCGCTTTATTACCGCCCCAAGGCTCGCTCGACCAGATCCGCGCAATGCAAAGCAGTCTTGCCTCGCAAGTGGTATACTCCTCTTTGTGTTTCAATCATGCACCCTGGCGCCTAGACAATGGCGCGACCAGTGTGTGTTGTCCTTCCCTTCCTGTGACGGAACCAGATCAGGAGACCGTAGCAGGCTGTGACGAACCACAGTAGCATATTGATGAGATCGATCCATACGGCATTCTTCATGCGCTTCTGACCGCCTTGCTCGGGGGATGGGTTTGCTGGGATGTAGATGCGGCCAAAGGTACCGAAAAGGGCTGTCCAAAGGATACTGCAGAAACAGTCAGCACAGGATGTTCAACAGCCTCGAAGGATAGGTATACTTACAAAAGGGCAAAGTCCCACCCAAAGAACCAGAAGCTCTTGACGAAGGGGATCGCATAGATGATACAGGTGACCGCGGCCAGGCCCGCTACGACTTCTGCGAAGACCCACTTGCCATCGGCGCCAACTCCGGCCTTGCGCGCCGCGTCGAGGTCGACACCGTAGAGGCCAGCGACGGTAATGGCGAAGATGAATTGAAGAGAGCGGAGGACAAAGCGGATCAGTCCACCGAGGACGCCGCCCGAGGAGGAGTGGTCTCCAAATCGGTCTAGAATAGTCATGTTGGTGGAGGGTTGAGGTTTCTTAGAGGCTTGTATCGAGTCTAGTGCGGATTTCGTGTCAGTCTTGGTGGTGTAGATCGTGTAGGGTGACGCGATGAAAATTACGAAGTGAGTGAAGGAAAGATGAAAAGCAAGGGGCCAGCCCGGGAGACAAAAGTAAATCGCCTTGAAAATGCAATTCTTGTTTTGACAATGCAGGACAATGGAATGAGGGGATAACGGCTTGCTTGAGCTTTATATGGATACCAACAAGCAAAGCAGACAATGAGCAATGAGCATGTACACACCTTTGTTGTCGCGTAGACTGTCGCAAGAGACGCGCGCGTGCGAGTAGAGCTGAACTGAAGATGTGGATATGAAACCGAGACGAGGGAGGAATGTGTTACAGATGTATGGCAGCGCGTAGAGATTTGAATTCCTGAATGGTCAGTGACAGATTTCACGCCTTGCGTCAGTGGCTTGAGCTTTGGTGCGGCAGGGTCACAAGCCGAGACAACCAGAGAACAATCAAGGGTCCCGTGATGTTTTGACTACAACGTGCTCGGCGCATCCCACCATCTTGGTTCATCAAGACTTCGACTACTTCCTCTGACGTGTTGACCTCGTCGAGCGTTTCTCCGTCTGCTCAGACCTTGTCTTTGAGCTCTTCGTCGCCGCTGCGTAGCCTCCGCGAGCCTGCTTCTTGGGTTCTTGCTCTACACCATCACCTCCGGCCTTCCTCTTTGTGCCTCTGGCATTTTTCTCCTCCTCATCTTGTACGATTGCTTGCGCTGTTGGCTTCTGTTTGCGCTGACGCTTGCTTATCGCTCCTGTAGGCTCAACATGACCTGGCAGCTTGCCATTAGTGAGTACTGATGGATCTGGGGGGTTTGAGATGCTGCGGCTGTCCGGAGCTTTGCTGCTGGCTCCATTGGTATTTGGTGACTTCAGCTTCGCCCTAGTGTGTGGCGGCTCTTCTGTTTTGCCATCGTCCCTGTTTTCATCCTCCGCTTCTTCCTCTGCTTCTTCATCTCCCTCAATCCTGACGCCCTGCTGGGATAGCCACTTGCCCATCCCGGAATCTGCGCCACCCTCGTCTACCTGCTCCAGAACCGAATTTGTAAGACCTTCTAATAGCTCTTCCATATTGCCTCCCCCGGACGAGAGCATTTGAGCAATCATTTCCTGCAGTTGTCCTCCATCACCTTCCATACCAGACTCGGAAAGCTTGTTCTGCAGGATCGACATGAGCACTCCAGGGTCCAGGCCTGCTGCGTCTTCAGTCTCATCGTCCTCTTCCTCTTCACCTTCCCAGTCCCCTTCGGCATGATCAATGTCCATTTCCGAGGAATCTTTGATATTCCCTAATTCTCCGTTGTCGCGACTGCTCTTGTTCTTTGCTTGGGGAAACTTGTCTCTCCAATCTGGCAACAGCGCATAGTTCTCACTCTTACCCTCGTCGGTGACGACTGATCTCAGAGTGTGTGTCTCTTGAAATGGTCTGTACAGAACGTTTGGCCCGTGCCACACTCTGTCTGACTTGGTTGAAGCTGCGCTGCCTTTGCTCTTCGGATCCTTTTTCGCCTGTTTATGTGGTCGAGGACTATACGCCTGCTGAAGCTTTCTCTTTTGGCCAGATCTCTCCTGCTTACTATCCGCCGTTGGCAGTCTGACATCGTAATATTCGTCCGTACCGAATTCGGTGTCTAGGTAGTAGTCATAGTAGTCATAGCCCTCGTAATCGTCGTCAATCCGATCATATGCAGGTGGAGATGGTACAGAGGTTTCGGCGAGCTCGTCCTAAGTGGTGTGAGCATTCTGACACTCAGCGTGAGACAGCCAGGTGGGAGACGTACTGCAGCGGCAAAGCTATCCTCGACATACAGGTACTCGTCGTCGAAGTAATAGTCGTCATCTTCGTAGTCCATCTCCATGGCTGCACCCTGCTAGCGCACGAGTGCGCCGAAGCGCGTGTCGTGAGGTGTCTTACGCTTCTGAACGCTGAGCTTGCATGGCAGAGACGCGCTTGTAATATAGTGGGATGAAAGTTTCTGCGAGCGAGGGGATGCAGGCCCTTGAAGACGTGAACGATCTACTATTCAGCGATGGCCAGGTCACAAAAGCAGTGGAGTGAGGTAGCGATATGTGAGTGCAATGCTGGTCATGAAATGCGGGCTGTCTGCTCCATCTCCGCGCCTCCCGCCTCCGATTGGCCGGCCGGTCTGGTAGTTTGTGATGGACGGGCGCACAGTGCCGGCAGGTGCAAGTGATTCAAGAGAATCTGCGCGTCGCGGTGTTGGATCACAGTGACCGAGTACCAGTCAGCGGCTCATACATATCAGCTCAAACTACCAGCATTGACGAACAGCCAGAGTCGTCCCTTTCATGGTTGACCGAAGATGCAGGCTCGAACGTGACTTCGGCTACCGACGGCATGACCTACTCGGCTCAAGCCATCTCGTTCCTGGTAGGTCTTGGTTGCTACTGTTTAGATATTCCATAGGCCTCCCTCGAAACTTCTTCCTCCACCCGATGGGACCATAAGCGTGGTGCAGTCATGTTGATCAGAAGTTCAAGACTGGTGGCAGCCCCGTGTGTACGAGTGGCAGGCCGGAGATGGAAGTCGACTACCCCTTCGTCGGTACCAATTACTCCACTGCAGTCTATATTGATCGCCAATCGTGGTGAGATTGCCTTGAGAGTCGGACGAACAGCAGCAGCATCCGGTATCAAGACCACCGTACTGTACACAGATCCTGATGCTCAAGCACAGCATGCATTGAGCTCCCCCTATGCCATCAATCTTGGAGATGCAAGCAGGTACTTGGATGGCGACTACATTATCGAGGTTGCAAAGAAGCACGGTTGTCAAGGCATTCATCCTGGTTATGGCTTCCTCAGCGAGAATGCCGGATTCGCAAAAAACTGCACTGAAGCCGGACTGAACTTCATCGGCCCTCCATGGCAGGCTGTGGACGCTATGGGCGACAAGAGCAGATCAAAGGAGATCATGACTGCTGCCGGAGTACCTTGTATCCCTGGTTACCATGGATCAAATCAGGATCCAGCATTCCTGGCTGATGAAGCAGAGAAGATTGGCTATCCGGTCCTCCTCAAAGCTGTCAAAGGCGGCGGCGGCAAGGGTATGAGAATAGCCATGACACCAGACGAATTTGCCGGACAGCTCGAGTCCGCCAAATCGGAAGCAAGATCATCCTTCGGTGATGATATCATGCTTGTAGAAAAGTACATCACAACTCCTCGCCACATTGAAGTACAAGTGTTCGCGGACAAGCACGGCAACGCAGTAGCTCTTGGTGAGCGAGACTGCAGTATTCAAAGACGGCATCAGAAGATCCTGGAAGAGTCGCCGGCACCAAATCTACCCGAAGAGATCCGACAAGATCTATGGGCAAAAGCACGAGATGCTGCGTTGGCGGTCAACTATGTGGGCGCAGGTACTGTAGAGTTCATATTCGACAACGATTCTGGTCAATTCTTCTTTATGGAGATGAATACTAGATTGCAAGTCGAGCATCCCGTTACTGAAATGGTGACTGGACAAGATCTTGTCAGCTGGCAAATACGGATAGCTGAGGGAGCGAAGATCTCGATGACACAGCAAGAGATACATGAAGAGATCAAGAAGCGAGGACACGCAATTGAAGCTCGCATCTACGCCGAGAATCCCGACATGAACTTTGTGCCCGACTCCGGCACTCTCCTCCATCTGCAGACGCCCACGCCTACAGATACCGTCAGAATCGACGCTGGTTTTGCCGCTGGAGACCAGGTGTCTTCCTACTACGATCCCATGATTGCGAAACTTATCGTACAAGGCCCTGATAGAGAAACAGCACTCCAGAAGATGACTGCCGCTCTTGAGCGATATCAGATTGCCGGACCTCAGTCGAACATCGAATTCCTGAAGCGGATGTGTGTCAGTCCCGGATTCGTTGCAGGCGAGGTCGAGACAGGTTACATTGGCAAGAACAGCGAAGAGCTCTTCAGGAGAGTACCAATCGAATCAGAGCTTTGGGCACAAGCCGCTATCGGGCTATTTCTGGCTGAGCAACCCGGCCAGAACCTTGAATCGCTCACCACTGCTAACGTCAGTCCGTCCATTGGCTTTGGTACCGGCCTACCATATCGGAACTTCAATCTTGTAGAACTACCAGCAGACGGCAAGAGCAATGCCGCCAAGGTATCTGTCAAGGTCCAGCAGATCGCACCTGGTGTGTTGTCCGTGACTACTGGCGATAAGGATCCAATTACCATCACTAGCAAGTACGATACCAAGGAAAGGGTCGTTCAATCGTTCTTCCCGCACACGAGATTAGAGACACGATTCATCAAGGATCCCGAGACCAATACTCTGATCCTCTTCCAACAAGGCAGACAGTACAGACTCCAGCTTGAGGTGCCAAAGTGGGCCGAGAAGGTACTGGGCATGAAGGACGTCAAGAACAGCGTATTGGCACCCATGCCTTGCAAGGTTCTACGTGTGGAGGTTTCGGAAGGAGCAGAAGTGAAGAAGAATCAGCCATTGGTAGTGATTGAGAGCATGAAGATGGAGACGGTGATACGAGCGCCACAGGATGGCAAGATTGCGAAGGTGGTGCACAAGGCGGGCGACCTCTGTAAGGCCGGGACTGCTCTGGTCGAGTTTGAAGAAGTGGAAGAATCGTCGTGAGGATACTTGCAAATACCAAATATGAATGTATCAGATGACAATCCACAGTGGAGGACAGATGAAGTGCTACTGATGGCAAGACAAGTTCGTCATACGATCAACGTGTGAACGTAGAATGAGTGATCTCGCATACAAAATGAGAGGCTCATGTGATCGTACCAGAGATTTGGACATACTACCAGGACTGCTGACTCAACGACCTCCGGATTTAAAGCTTAACAGTTGAAGGATATTGAGTTGTCTTTGTAATCATCTTATGCAGTTCGCAATGTGCCCCTCATTGTGGAGACCTCAGTGTTGACAGTGACATCACTGCAGCGCGGATTTTGTCCGCCCCTGACGTCCATTGCGCTAAGCTCAGCTAAGTATCGGTACGCTTGAGTGCCACTCTCTTTTATCTTCCGTTCTGTCAATGTTTCGTTCTCCCGTCTTAAGACTGCAGCAGACAGCACGTCAATTCTCAAGAATACTACCAGACGCGCTCATCAAAGACATGTCTCGCCCCACAGGCTTGATCGCGAACAAAGGCCTTGAGCTCCTCACCTTTGGCACCCCCAATGGTGTCAAAGCCTCAATCATGCTTGAGGAGCTCAAGGAGGCTTATGGGAAGGACTATGTGTTCCAGAGTATCAACATTATGGAGAATATCCAGAAGGAGCCGTGGTTCACCAAGCTTGGGCCGAACGGGCGTATTCCTGTACTTGTCGACCATGACAAGGGTGGCATTGGTATTATGGAGGGTGGAGGTATGCTTTGGGTTGCTAACTACGCATGCTCATCGTCGCTGATGGCGGTTTAGCCATCCTCTCTTACCTGACCCGAAACTACGACCCCGATCACAAATTCGCCTATACCGAAGACCCACAGCTGTCCTACCAAGAGCAATGGCTATTCTGGATGCACGCGGGGCTTGGACCAATGCAAGGAAACTAATCTCGCGTTCTGATGATGTAGGATGACTGCTAATGATTGAGATAGGCCAGGCGAACCACTTCTACCGGCTCGCCAAGGAACGCATCCCATACCCCACCCAGCGGTACGTAGGGGAGACCGAGCGTCTGTACGGTGTGCTGGACAAGCAGCTGGAGGGTAAGCAATACGTGCTCGGCGACAAGTACACCATTGCAGACATTGCCAATTTCAGCTGGGTGAACATCTCGTACTTTAGCGGGGTCGACCTCACCCAATTCCCCAACCTGTACAAGTGGTGGGAGAGGATCAATGCCAGACCAGCGGTGAAGCGTGGTGTGGCCATCCCGAGTGAGAGTAAGCTGGTCAATACTGCTTACCAGGAGAGGCTAAAGACGGAGCCTGAGTTCAAGGAGCAGGAGGACAAGTTGAAAGATCTCGGCAACAAGGCCAAGGAACAGTACAATTACAAGTACTCAAGTCCTTAAGTGGACAATGCAGAAATTGAACCGCTAGGCGCGGGAGTAGGGACGAGAAGGAATCTGCATGTGTGACCTACATCGAAACAGAACAGCGCCACAAAAATGAAGCTGAAGTGCAAAATGGTATACTCGCACGAACAATTGTTCACCGCAAAAGTCCAGGCCTGGCTGGCGTCATGCTCAAGCAAATTACATGCCAGATCCCTCGGGTATCTGGACTCGACTCGCTGTCATTGACGCTCGCTTCCTTCCGACATGGCCCTGCAGGAATGGCGAGGCTCAGACTCGACCAGTCACCTTTCGACTCACCACGATCAAGCCTAATCTGGAGGGCCCCAGACCTTGATAGCGTCAGTGTGATTGCCTACTGCATGCAGCACCGTGGTGAAGCTGCGAGTGAGAGGACGCGACACAAAAAAGATGCAGGAATGTGAAACGAGGTTGCCTCCCGGCACAGCGTCAAGCTTCAACTAGCGATCCGTGCCTCAAATGGTACCTCCGCGCCATCAGCGGTTGGATGGTCACCGCCTTTTTGCCATGAGGCCCAACAGATTGATGAGGATCGACTGAGATATAGATATCTGAAGACGGAAGTGAGAAGGAAAAGACAAACACTCGTACGGGATAATCACGCTCGCCACTGTCAAGTCACAGAATACTATGTGCAAAATCGACTTTGAACGTGACACTTGTAATATTGATCACACTCGTCCCAAATTGTCCCGGACGAGGTTTAGCAGATTCGAGCTCGGGCCCTTGTCGGTTCCCAGCCCGGACCACTCTTTTCTATCACGCGGATCCTTCAACGTCCACCGCCTGACCACCACCATGCCCACCGGCCAGATGGTCAAGCCCCCTCGCTATCTCGCACCATGCAGGCACAACCAATCCAGAGCACGCCATTAATGGGACCTGCCTCGACAAGGACCCGCTGCAAGATGGCTTGCTTCGGGACCCAAGCAAGATCCTATCCGTGTCCAAACACCACCATCTCAGTCCAGTCCCCGCAATTATCGCTGGTACACCCAGAATACTTACGAATAGGTGTACGAATGTGTCCCGATTCGCATCAGCCTCAACTCGACAGATGACTGTAGATATCAAGGACGCGGCCGTTATGTTTCAAGTATGACTGGGATGCCAGGCAGCGTAAACCGCCGTTTCTGCCTGTCACGCACAGCCATCCATCACATGCGAATGTTGAAAGGTCTGCCTCCCGCCGGCCTTTCCACGCCATAAAAACGGCCAGACTGCTGCATGATAGTCCAAGCGGTGAGCCATCTGGATTTTTTGCTTTACTCTCGTTTCGTACCGCAACGCATGTCTCTTTTGATTCTTCCTTCCAATCGCTGCATCGAAGAGCCGCCTTACTCGCGGTCCCCATAAAGTCAACCTACTTGTCCGCTTTCCCACAAAGATCGACATCCGTCCGTGGACCGGCCGCGACCCGGCCATATCTTCCTCCCCAGTACCAACATCCCCTGACGCCAACCCCCACCGCTACATCCCACCCGGGCATATAGCGGCCGTCATCCCCCGACTCCATCACCTCATCAAACCTCGAGTGTATTCTCTTCTTCACCGACATTTCTTTTTTTTTTCTTGGGGACAGTAATCAGATGCTGGCCTCCAAAGCACATTCTCGTCATCCCACCTGGCCACCCACCGTTCACCTCTTGCCGGATAGCTTCTTAGCAAAGGAGTCCACGCCGCGGTCATTCCTCACCGCCGCCAACAAGCACAGCTACACCGCCACCCTCCCCGAGATCACCGAAGACGAGGACCCGTTCGCACACTTCCTATCACCAGTACTGGAAGACGAATCCACCCTCACACCACTGTCCGATCTCGAGGACGAACCCTCCTATACCGCCGGCATTACTCCATACACCTCCACCCCCAACTCCACCAAGGACGCCCTCTTCCGTGCCCGGCTGGAAGAAAAGTGGGAGACGTTCGTCGCCAGACGCCTCCTCCAACACAAGCCCTTCCCGGCCGCCACCTCCTCTGCCATCCCCGCCCCCCTGCCACCTCCCTTCCCCCAACAACCCCTCCACCCCACCACACCTCCCAACGAAGACGCCCTCCCCGACCTCATGGACGAAGCCATGGACAACGACCTCCCCTCGCCATTCAGCATCGGCCCTTCCTCCCCAGACAGCATGAACTGGTACTTCCCCTCCACCATCGACGCCCTCTCGTCCGACGACGACATGTCCGACGCCGAGGAGATGGATCTCGACGAAGAACCCAACCTCGACGGGTGGGCCGCCGACCGTCGTCTGCTGGCTATGCAGCGCCGCGTGCAGTTCTCCCCGGAAATGAAGGGGAGGAGAAAGTTTCGCACCACGGCGCGGAATGCGTCGGGGAAGAAACACGCTTGGAGGGAGCCGAGTCCGGATTTGTGGACTGTGGAGGAGGAAGGGGAGGAGGTGGAGGATGGGGCGAGAGGGCGGAAGGGCAGAGGGAGGAAGAGGGTGAAGACTGTGCATTGGAATGAGGAGGTCTTGGTGTTGGAGTATGAGCGGTGATGTGACCAAAAGGCAAGGGGAATGGTGGTGGGATGACGATGAGAGACGGCATTTGTATTACTGACACAGCGCGGGGCGTTGGGTATACCTGGTTTGGGATCTCATGAGGAGCTCTTTCGGGCTGGATGATTGATGGTGTTATGGTTATGGCGTATGAGGTACGAAATTCTGCATGGACTTAAAAGGGTCGGGAGAGCTTGTATGCATTCAACCGCCGGTTTGGCGGAAGAGGAGGAAGGCGAAAGGCAGGCGCCTGGAGTATAGTGGCCGATCGGTACACAAAGCGTTGAAGATACCAGTTTAATGGGAGTACAAAGAAAGTCTGATTCTACTCATCTCTTCGTCGCAGCTATTGATGAGTTGGTGGTGTGCTGCCAGTGAACCTTCTGATCGCAAGCAGTGCTGCTGAGGAGGATACAGGTCAGGATGGTATCATGTGACCAGACCCGCATGTGACCTGGTCATTCTGCTTGCATCCGGAATTCCCTTTCCCGCGGTAGAGCAGTGTTGCGCGCCGCGACTTTCGTCGACCTTATACCACGAAACTTTACGGCGTCCCCGGGGACTCAACATCTCGTAGTCTGGGAGGGCTAGAACGAGCTCGCGCAAGCCTGCTGCTTCAAATGGGTGACTTCCTTATCCATGCTACAGGTGGTAACTTTGATAGGGTTGACGTTAGACAGGAGGACCCGCCATGTCGACTGTGTAGTGAGGCATTTCCATAGCGTGATCATGGTAGAAAGTAGAGATGTGGTATACCGCTATTCGAGGCCAGCGTATCGCTCAGCCCCCTGCTGGACTTTGCCTTGTCCTAGCTCATGGGCATCAGATCGTCTTCTTCCGTGACCTGCACGAAGACCTTTGCCCTGGCATTGTCTTTCGCCCTCGCACTGATCTTCAGCGTGACCTGTGTCTGATCCATCGTCATGTCCTTTACCTTGGCATCCGTCTTAGCGTTCGTTCCTACCATTGGTCTGACTTTTGTCCTGGTCTCTGTCTTGACGTTCATCTCCAGTCTTGTATCGGGCTATGACTGAACCTTCATCCTTAGGAAAGGCTCGAGTCACATCTCCACGCTGACCTCGACCTGGCCTCGCTGATTGGGGTTGGAGGTGAATCCATAGTCTTTGTTGTATCAGTAAATCCTCTCGACAGCAAAGGGGGCATTCATCATTGGCTGATCCAACTCAATCCTCGCAGTAGCCTTGTCATCAATCCTCGGTTCAACATCCTAATTCTCATCTCTGCAAAGCTCCTCACACTACTGTCTCCTTCGGTTCAGGAGAGCTGAGGTCTGACCTGTCAGTTACGCTGCCACTCCGGATTTCCTGCCATAATCTGTGCTCAATGGTTAACATATGGGTAATGTAATATGCTACGTAAGTCATGCTGGGTTCAATGTTCATTAGCAGACCAAGTCCCATTGCTGTAAAGACGTAATCATGGAATGTCCACCCCGGACTTGCAATGACCTCATGAGGACCTTGCATCCGGCTGCGAAGACGAGCTCCTCGACGCAGTCCGAAGAGCCAGAACTTCTCTCCTTCGTTTCTCATAATCCAGAGCCAGTTCATATGTACTATCGGGCCTGAAAGACGCGTTGGCGTTGGGTACAGCCATGTAGTTAGCCTCTCGGATGAGGCGATCACGATGTTTCTTGCAGAACTCTCTGGCGTTGCGAAGTGCCAAGACACCATCTTGAAATTGCTCTATCGTTTCGTCCATGATGAAGCTGCGGAGTTGAGTCATCTGATAACATAGCAAGCCGCGATGTCTGAGGAAAGGGTGCATGGACAGGATCGTCATCCTATGGGCTACGTAGGTGAAGACCATGGTGTAAGCGTTGTTGTCGCAGTGACGCTCTGCTGGGGGGTTCTTGTAGTTTTGGAGCTCAAATATTGCCCTTGACCCAACCGCACCATCGTAGAGAGCTTGCAGTAGTGCGACATCTGGACGACCTGGTCCGTACTTACCTTCGAAGAAGAAGTTTGGCACCGCTGGTAGGCTATCATTCGAACAGGGGATGATGTAGTCGTTCAGGTGCTTCCGAACGCTCTCGTGGAGCTCTTCCGTGAAGGCTCCAGCATAGAAATCTGGTTTTGGGCGAGTTATATCGTGGCGGATCGGTCTAGGGTTGTTGAACAGCTTTTCAGCACCCTGATGCTCCCGTAGATTCTGCGTTCCTATCATCTTGACTACAACACCTGCTGTGACTAGAACCTCTTCAGATTGACCAGGCAATCCATCGAGGTACTCATTAAACTCCTTGGTGGTGATCGAACAAGATGAATCTCGCGGTGCTTTCAACTCACGAAGCATTTCTTGATAATTTGCTGGTGTCGGAGCAGTGTCCCCGTTTCTCTGACGATGTCTAGCCGGAAATACGCCGGCATCGATCATCTTCTGCTTGAAGATGGCGTCGTAAGGCGAAGAAGGTTTGACTTCGGCTGCATCAACGACGGCATTATCAACGGGTGATGGTCTTTCTGCAGCTTGGCCTCTTCTGCGGATCCTAGAATTGTTGTCCGTCATGTCTTGTTGTGGCCGCAAAGTCCTCGTTCTGGCGTACTATGATGAAAATCAGTATTGCAGTTGCACTTTGTGGAAGTTATCTGTGTGTTCTCGTCGATCACTTACTCCACGAAGTGTCGTCAAATCAAGCCCTTTTCTAGCAGTGAACTCCGGGAGAGCCGTTGAAACGAAGAGCTTGAGTGGACCTTGCACGGGATCACCGGACGTAAGCGGTATCCGTTGACAGGTGCGTCGATTGAATTCTCGCAGGGATGCACGGGTGAAGGGTATCTGGGTCAGAGAGTCCCACGATGTTGTTGCTGGTGTGAGGACTTGGTGTGAACGCAATGGTGAAGTACGCCGTTCACGTTGTCAGGGTTTTTGGCGGGTAAGAGGGTCAAGGGAAGAACTCCGCTGTCTTTCACGCTGTCCGTCTGATCGTGGTACGGCCATGATGTGCGGTTGTGGTGAGGAAGAAAGGATGCTGTTGATCCGAGCGAAAATAATGCGCAGCGAGCGCTAAGAGAGCCAATGCGCAGGCGTCGCGTCAGAAGCATGCCGTACTCTGTGATACACCTCCGTGTTTGTGTAACAATTGACCTCAAATCTTCGGATTGTGCAAACCTCTACCGGTCCGCCTGGCCCATATCCATGAGACCTAATAGCCTCGACAAACAGTTGAAGTGGTTAGAAAGTGCGGGCGACTTTGTTGACGACAATGGATCCATTTATCCAGAAGATATGCGAGCGCCGAGTTGGCGGAAGGTATCAGTTGATTGAGCACATAGGAGAGGGAGGCCACGGTGCTGTCTACCGAGGTCAGGCCTCCCGTGTGACGCGGTCGCTCAACCTGTACCGATGACTCTGCAACAGCGAAAGATGTTGTCGATGATCGAGAAGTTGTCTTGAAGCTGGAGCATCACTCCACACCGTTCTGCTCCATAAGCCAAGAAGTCGATGCATATAATGAAGTCGCAGGAAACACTGGATTTGCAGAGATATACTGGCTCGGTCAGCAAGATGATTTTGATGTTCTGGCTTTCGAGCTGCTGGGGCCGAGCCTCACAGACTTGTTCCTCTACTGTGGTGGGACTTTTTCTCTGAAGACGGTGCTTCTCATCATGGATCAGCTGCTCGAGAGATTCCGTGTCATTCACGAGCATGAAATCGTCCATCGAGATGTCAAGCCGTCCAATTGCTTGCTTGGCGCTGGCGAGAAAAGTAATACCTTGTTCGTAACAGATTTTGGTCTATCTCTTCTCACTAGTCGAGGTGACGGAGATGACCCTGAAGAACAAATTAATGGCACACCAAGAGCTATAGGCACCGCCTATTTCGTAATCTCACCGATAGTGTTGCACAGAATAAGGCACTGTTGGCAAAGAAGCTGTCAGTCAGTCCTGAAGAGCTGTGCGGGGGATTACCCGAGGAGATACTGGAATACATGAAGCTGGTCAGAAATATACCAGCATGGTCCGAAAGCGCCTGATCACGCACAACTCCAGCATGTCCTGTGTCGCTTGAGTCGAAGAGAAGGTATCGAGTACGACGACGTGTTTGATTGGACCCCGAAGGTTCCATGAGGTATATGGAATTGGAGACGAACTTGAGTTCGCGGCGCAAACGCAGGAGCTTGCAGTCAGGTGATCTTATCTTGCGCACGGATCATGGGTTCAAGCCGAGGTCAAGAAAAGAGTGGTTGTCCGACCGACAGCTCGGCGTAAACAGTGACGAAGTGCGGGGATCGACATGGTACCAGCCTCCTCGCCAACCACCTATTCCAGTCACAAAGCACCAGCCACAGCAGGATACTATCTCCTATCTCTCATTGTCACACATTTCAACGTTCACGACAATCACTCCACAATTCCATCACCTCATCTCAGAACGATAACAACCCTCGCTCCAACGACATCCCTTCACTTCAACGCCTGCACTGACTTCCTCACCATCAGCTACGGCTTCGGCCTAGCTTGATCGTCATGGCTCCAACAGCACTCACTCCGGAGCTGGTCTCCCACCTCACCTCTCACCATGCTCCACTCCTCAAACGAGCCGCCGCTCTTCTCTCCTCCACGCACACTCTAGTCGAACGAGCGGAGCCTACACCCACACCCTGGCAGAAATGCAAAGGCTGCCGCTCTCCCGACAGCTTTAACAACCGCTTCTACTTCGCCCTCTTCGCCATCCTCGGCATCGCCATAGTTGCTGGCTCCATCTGGTTCTTCTTCTTCGCCCGCAACGGTGGCTTCCAATACGAAGAAGGCGACTGGGAAGACTACAAAACCGCCGTCCTCCGCCGCAAAGGTCCCGATGGCAAGACTGTCGTCTCTTCTCGCTCCGCCCGCAGTGTCAAGACAGGCATGACCCGCCAAGAAGAGAAATGGGAACAAGCCCGCTGGGCCGCCATGTCCGTAGTCGCCCGGGACGAAAAAGGCCGCAAGGGCATCCTCGCCAAACGCGGCTGGGGCGGCACCCACAGCTGCACCTACCGCGACGACTTCACACAATACGACGGCGGCGACCGACGCTACGAAATGACCGAAGTCGGCTCCCTCCCGGACTACGACATGCCCATCCCAACCAGCAAAAAAACCAAAACCTCCCACAAAGAGAAGAAATCCTCCTCCAAGAAAACCCCCGTGCCAGGCGCATGGAACATCGACCTCGAAGCCTCCCGCCCCGCTCACCCCGCCCATGGCCACGGGCACCACTCCCGCCGCTACGCCGACCGCGACCAAGACGTCCGCTCCTACGCCCACGAAAAACCCGCTCGGGTAGGGGGCATGAACCGCACGGCGGACGGGTCACACATGGACTTCTCGGGCAGTGAAATCAGCAGTTCCAATGGTCGGTCATCGCAAGACCCCCGCCACGCGAGGGCAGAGAAGCGCGTTCTCACCGAGGCAGAGAAGATGGAGCGGCAGTGGAGGAGGGAGGCGAGGCGGGCGGCGAGGGAGTTGGAAAGGGGCGAGGCGAGTCAGGGGAGTAGTAGGACGAGTAGCCCGATTAAGCGAGGAGGTGCAGGGGGTCAGCAGAGGAGGACGCCGAGTCCGAAGAAGAGGGAGACGGGAAGGCAGGGGAGGGAGTATAGTTTTTCGAAGCCCGAGGGGGAGAGTTATTTGAATGCTTATAGGCCGGGGAGGTAAGGGGGGAGACTTGGGGACGGAGGAGGTGGGGAGGAAGGGACGGGTTGGAGGGTAATGATGATGACTCTGGCGCTGCTTGGTTGGTGTAGATAGAACGTAAACCCAATCGTACATGACATCAACTCTTCTTTCTATCTGCCTCTGAGCATTTCACATCACTGTATGTCACTTGTAGGGCGCTGATAGATCACTACAGCAAGGCCATCAAACAAGCACATCACTCACACACTGACTGTAGCACAGGGAACAACGTAGAGTGAAGATCCCAACCCCACAGCATAAATTCATTCCATACCGACTATCAAGCTCAAGCAAGTCCAAGCAAGCATTTCCTCCGAGCCGAAAGAAAAGTGACAAGCGGGTATTAGTACTTCTCATCCCTCGCAGGATGGCGCAATCGAGACCAATACAATCCATCAAACAGGTACAATTACGCCGACAGCGCCGCGCGTGTTGCTTGAGAATGAAGCTTTTGGCTTTTGATATGTCTAAAGACAAAGGAGAAGTGAAGGGGCTGTGGCCTGCACAGGTGGTGGTGATAGGGATGGTGGGTCGTAGACAAGCGTGGGCGAGTCTACGGTGTATTCCTTCTTCTTCTCCATCTTCTCCTGCATGGCGGTGGTCGTGGGGTCTTCCTCTTCCTCTCCTGGCGTAGGGATCGTGGTCTTGCTTGCTTTTGATCTTGTGGTGGTGTCGTCGGGTATGGATACATATGAGATCGTACAGTTCGTAATGTCGTGAGAGAAGTCGTGATTCGTAGTTGTAGTGGGGTATCTTGAGAGTATCATGATCGAGCGGATCGAGGTGATGGGAAGGAAATGGTCATTAGATGATGTTGGTAAATGTGTTGCTGGTCGCTTGCGCGGAAGAAGTGAACGCTGGATCATGAGTCGAAGATGCTGGAATTGCGGATAGCAGACGCGTGTTTCGAACGATCGATGGTCGTAGTTTTGAGTTCGTGAAATCATGAGAAGGTGTGTGCATGTTGCGGACTATGCAGACCGCCATTACATCCTCGGATTTGTGTTTGTTAAGGCCTAGTTGTACCTCCTAGATTCGCGCCTCTCGCCCCTGGCATCCTCGATGATGGGGCTGGCGACGCGCGACCTTCTGCGGCTCTCCCTACTGCTCTCGTCCTTGTCCTTGCCGCTCGAACCACGGCGAGACTTGCTGAACAGGCCGCTGAAAACTGACGCAGTGCTACGAGCGCTGGAGCCATGGTAAGAGCGGTCGCGGTAGGTGAGCTCGCCGTCGTCGTTGATGCTCAAATCAGCACTGCCGACGAACTTTTGCTTGTTGATGGTCTGCCCGCCCTGAGTAATCTTGACCTGGACCTGGATGTCGTCACCACCACGACGGGAAGATCCACTGCCGGCATCCACAGATTGGCGGCCACTGCGGTGGCTTCGACCGCTGTGGGTAGACCGGAGAGAAGGCACCCGTCCAGGAAAGCTGGGCTTTTTGTTGCCGGAACTGCTGTAAGAGCGCTGGACATTCTTGGCCAGCTCATCGTCCTCTTTGCGTCCAGTGACGATTTCCTGATACTTGCGAGCATCGGCGTATTTGTCGCTGGACTCTAGGTTGATGTCTCGGCTTCGTCGCTTGGATTGTTTGGCTGCCTGGTCATCGTAGCTGTAGTAGGACATTGGTCTAGAGGAGCGGGACTCGCTGGTAGTATAGCGATGTCCGGGGCTGCGGGAGTGCTTGCTGGCGTTGCGAGTAGGGATGTCCATATATTGCGAATGGCGACGAGAGTGAGAAGGTGCCCGTGATGGGCGTCCGCCGGTAGCTTCAGCTTCAGCTTGGGCGTGCATGGCTCGGAAGGAGTCCAAATCAGTGTAGGACCTGTCACGTCTGCTTCTCGATGGTGCACGACCAGATTCGATCGCAGGCTCCAGAGTGGGCTGTTTGACAGAAGGACGACGGCCAATTCTCATTGACAGTGGAGGGTGTGAGGGTTCGTCGCGGGAAGACCGACGTGGATAGGCCTCAGCACCTGCTCGCACGGGGCTGCGGGAGCCGGATCGAAAGTACTGATCAGGGAAGCCTGACCTGCGACCATAGCTGGAAGAGTAGTCGCCGCCAAGGAACGTATCATCCTCGCTAAAGACGGGTGGGTATTCGACATACGTGGAGGGACGATGAGAGACAGGATAGTCAGTGTGCGCATGAGGCATGATGGGGCGAGCCGGCTGATGAGAAACGAGCGGAGATTGCCTGATTGTGGGGAGGATGTCGATTGCGCCCTCGACCGGTGGGAAGTAGTCTCGTCGGTCGACCTGGCTGTACGGGTCGCGAGGATCGTGAAGACCAGCCAAATGAGTAGGGGCTGGAAGGGCATAGTCGTATGCGCCGGGAGGGGCGGTGTGGTAGCTCAAAGGGCGAGGTCGCGAAGTGCGGCGGATCCTCGGCTGAGGGTCATGTGCATAGTCGGCGCCAGGCATGACGTCGGCTGGCGGTGGGTAGTAATGTTGGGGGGCAGCATACGCTGGATGTGGGGGCGGATAGTGCGCGGCGTAGGCATAGGCACGATATTGTGCATCGCAATCCGGGCAGGGACAGTGGCCAGGAACGTGATAGGCAACAGGGACGGGTTCGGACGACTTCTTGGACGACTTTGACTCTGCTCGACGATGCTTCTTGCCGGGGCTGGAGGCGCGGCTTGACTTCTTGGTCGGCGATATCTTTGGAACATCGTTGATGGTGGGCGGTGGGATGGCGGCGGTACTGGCCGGGAGAGTGGTGGGCTTGTCCTTTGGTGGGTCAGGCGCGCGAGGGAGGACTTTGGCAGAATCAGCACTGGCGAGTGTCTCATAAGTGTGGTTCGAGCGACCAGAATCACTGGTTGTGTCTGCCATTTGGCGATTGTCGACTGTTGTCTTTAGTGGGGGTGAGCGGTCACTGTTTGCGGAGACCTTTGTGCCGGGAATCGTCTTTCGCGTTTCTTCGTCGACGTCCTGAACAGTGGCAGGCTTGCCTTTTGAGACTCGTGAAGACATTGTAGGTGGGAGAGACAGGGTTTTTGTCGTTGTGTTTACGGAGCATCTGAAAATTGTCTAGCTTGACCAACGCCGGTGCGGACGTCGTTGTGGGAAGATGAAGTGTGGCGTTTCCGTCCGTTTGGTCACATTGGGGGTCGCTTGGTAGTTATCGTTCGGTAGAGACCATGGTGTGAGTGATGTGTCGTCGACGACGATGCGAAGCGATGTGATGCGACGGGACGCAATGCGACAGGGAGTGTATGACCAAATAGTGACCTGGCAAGGCCGAAACAGAGAGACCAGCCTCGTGTTTCTTGCGACAGATGGGACAAGCGGCGGGCCGGAGATTTTTATTTTATCTGAACCAGAAACGCAAACACAAGGAACCTTGCCAAAAGGGTGTCGTTCGCGCTATGGCCAGAAGAGTATAGTGTGGGAGAGCAGTTGATGCCTGACTGGCCGAACCAATTGAGGTGCAATATTGTCGCTGATCTTTGCCAGACAGTGTAGATGCAATGTAGGTTGGGTATAAAGATGGAAAGAAGGCAAGAGAACAAAAAAGATGACTAGCAATTGGTGATGCGCTGTCAAGGCGACCAGAAAGTGGGAGAGTGGAGGCCGCCGGCACCGATGGAGGCGAGAGGCGAGAGGCGAGAGGCGAGAGGCAAAAAAACATAGTCGCGCGCGTCAGAAGCGCAGACCTCTGGCACATCTATATCTGCTCCTTCTTCGTCTGTAACGACGGCAACCACATCCTCATCATCGACTGGCTGGCATCCTCTACACCTTTCGCGGCTGAAATCGACCAAGCCCGACCCTGCATGTATCCTTGTACTTCTTTTGCGTAGTCCCAATTTCACGCGTCTCGAATCACGCCTCTGCTATCATCGCCGCGTCGTGACCTGTAAGCTACTCGTCGTCTCGTGAGACAAAGTCGCCGGATCCCCATGTTCGGATTGGCCGCGGCCGGAGCAAGTGGGGGAATGAGAGGGGAGGAGCAGCAGCAGCAGGATCATGGATTTTGCGATTGATGATAGCTCGACCGACCAGACCGGTGGCGCTTTGCAGAATAGCCCGCCTTTGCCCTCGCATCACCTGCAGTAGCCGCATATCGACGCACGACAACCTGTCATGACGGCGACATGTTTGCCATTTGTTTCATCTGTCGACCATCACTCTTCTCACGGACAGCGAAGACTTGCTTGCTCCCACACTCAATCGATCCTCCCACTCGTCGCTCGATCATCGCTTGTCTCTGTTTCATACCTCCATCAGGTCGGTGATCCCTGTCCGCATCAAGCCATGATGGATGTCAAAGGATGATGACATGTGGAGCAGACAGAGCCGAGGACCTGGGCGAGCTGTTTCCTATCCCGTTGGTCTAGAAATGCTTCACCGCTTCACCGCTTCTTTTGCCCTACACCCACAATCAAAGGTACATACATACGTATATCAGGGTAGAGCCCAGACTTTGCTTTTTTTTTCACTTCTGATAGCTCTGATAGCTTCGATAGCTTCATGAGGGGTTTAACGGTCGTGCATATCGTTTGGACGAACGGATGTTCACGGAAGAATTGATCACTGGTCACAAATGGTGGTAATATAGCTGCAGAACGGGCGAGATGGGTATTTTGCGGCGATCACGCCAGTCCTAGAGCCTGCTTCTACCGCTGCTTCCATGTCCTGTCCGCCATGACCACCAGCTGCACGCACCTTCAGGTACATGGCTGAGCACTGGCATGTGCCCTGCAGCCGCATCTGTAGACGAATAGGAAGGCAGGGAGCTGATCGCTCGCAGCCAGCAAAGTCCATCCACCTGCTCAGATATCCATGGTTGACATTGTCTTCTCCCGCGGACATGCATGCACATGCAGAGCACCTACCCTCGTGCCGCGGAGTCTATGCTCCTTTGCAATCAGCCGTCTCGGACAGCTTACATCCTGCCAAAATGTCAGTCAATGCTCAAATCAAGTATCGCATCTGCCGTACCTGTCCACTGGACTTAAGCCCAAAACCCTCATGCCATTGTTCAGTACCTGCCTGGCACATTCGTACAGTGCACCTCTTGCCTTCCTCACCTCCGGCTCCGCCCTGACCACATTAAGCACCTCATAACTACTGCTCAGCAAATGTGTCATCTTGAAAAGATAAGTCAACACCGTCACTGGTTCTTGTGTCTTGATGGTGTTGAGGAACACGTCCGGCCACTGCGCCAGACTCCTCACCACATCTACCGCGTGCTTCTCGCTGAGTAGGGTCCAGTCCGCACTCTCTAGATCCTCGCGCTTGAGCTCCGCCTTCCTGGCAATCGAGCAAAGACGGGCATGAGCATACTGCAAGTATGGCCCAGTATCGCCCTCGAAACTCGTCATGCGGTTCAAGTCAAACTCGTAATTGTTGATTCGCTTGCCCGACATATCTTGCACCATGACAGCCGAGATGCCCAGCGTGTCCGCCGTCTGTACCGGATCCTGGACCTGTTCGTACTTGCCCTCGTTGCTCCGCATCACGTCGTGCATCTTCTCCGCCACGTCGCGGAGAATGTCGTCCAAAAATTTGGCCGTGCCTTTACGTGTTGACATGCCGAGCACCATGCCAAAGTTGATGTGCTGGCAACGTTTGGCCACTTCGGCATACTCATCGCCCATGATTTCGAGGATCTTGAAGAGTTGTGCAAGATGTAAGTCTTGTTGCGAAGCGACGACGTAGATCATGCGGTCAAAGTTGTACTTGTCCAGCCTCTCTCGCGCAGCCCCGATATCACGGGTAAGATAGAGTGAAGTGCCGTCCTTCTTCCTGACCAGTGCCTTACCCAGCTTCTTTGCGTACTTTGTGAGATCGACAATGATGGCTCCCTCCGAGTCAGAGCTGACTTTCTTTTCCGACATTGTCTTCGCCGCTGCCTCCATGCTCTCCTCCTTGACTTGTGACTCTCCACTGTAGTCGTCGAAGCGAATGTTGAGACGAGCGTACGTCTGCTTGTATTTGACGATTGACAAATCGCGGAAGCGGCGCCAAATCCCCACCGCCTGCTCATCACCATCTACCATGCGCTTGAAGTAGCGACGAGCCTGCTCGTCTATGCTTTCGGATTGGAGGCGCTCAATCTCGGCCTGCTTGGATGGGACTTCCTCTTCCTTTCCATTTGCTTGCAGAGCCTTGACATCTTCCTGCACGGCCTTGATCTTCTCATTCTGCTCGCTTCCTACTGCATTGATCTTGACGTAGACGTCATACAGGTGTCCGATAGGGTTCTCTGCCAACTTCTCTTCCGATCCGAACCTGTCGAATCCCACAGCCAACATGCCGTATTGCTTCCCCCAATCGCCCAGGTAATTCATTCTGATCACGTCCCATCCTGCCCCCTCATATAGGTTGCCCAGGAATCCTCCGATGATCGTGCTTCGCAAGTGGCCGGCATGGAAAGGCTTTGCGATATTCGGCGAGGAGAATTCGACAATCATGCGCTGCCTTCCTTTGGAGGCATCTGAGGGATCCTTAAGTCCGAGGTTCGGATTGAAGCCGTACGTGCCTTGTGTTTTGAGGATCGTGGGGAGGACTAGCTTGGTGATTGCGAGGGGTTGAAATGAGAAGGAGACAAGGGTGCCTTTGTCAACCCGGGGAGGCTGCACGAGAGGTGATTCGGGGAACTAGAGAAATCAGGAGACTGTTTGATATGCTTGACCATGCTGACCCACCTTCTCGACTATGAGCTTCGCGGTCTCATCAGGCTTCTTGCCCTTGATTCGCAGAGCGGGTACTGGGAGTAGGAGATCGCCATGATCCAATGTCTGCGGCCATTGTATCGCGTTGACGATGATCTTCGGGTCTACGCCGGTGATCGGTTGCAGAAGTTCTGCAATGTGTGCGCGGAATATGTCGATCTGGTTGTAGGTTGGGTATGACTTGCTCTCGGGAATTTGAGGCACCTCGTCTAATCCTAGACCGGAGAGTGTTGACGTGATCTCTTCGATGCTCTGCCCGGACGCAGATTGTACGCCATTGAGCGCCATACTGTATGATCGCTGTCTTTGCTGTGGGGGTGGAGGGGTTGTAAATTTTATGAACCTTGTGCCGCAGCCGTGACTCAAGTTCGAAATGCTTCGAGAAGCGTCACACAGTCGTGGTATCTTTCGCTCACGCACCAATGTTCGGAACACTGACTGCATCCACCGGACCGTGGGATGACTTTTCGGCACGGCAGAGGGAATGGATGTGATTTGTGTTCAAGGACAGCCTGAGCATCCTTGGAATGTGATTCACGGCCACAGAAAATATACAGGGTCTGGAGAAAAATTCTTGGCATCAGGAGGGGTCATTACTCTCGTTCAGGGGGCAGCTATCTTCATTGCCGATTCGACGACTCGTCCAGGTCTGGGTGCCTGTGTCTCTCTTACCTTGTCCCCTTCCTCATCTCTACATCAAGTTTTATACCCATCAACGCCGGCGCTATGTAGTAAATGTAGCATCCATATCATATTTCAAGTCATACCTCCGATGACCATCCCAGCTTCTCCCTGTTATCGTCACAGAGCCGAGCGTATTCCAAGAGTAGCCGGAAGACGTAGATGACCATGTCTTCCCTCCTCAGCACCTTCTCAGCCCAATTCTTGCCGTCGGTGGCGATGGTTTTGGCGGCCTCATCTCGTCCACGAAGTTTGTCCGTCCCCATAAAGTATTCGAGGATGCCGTATATGTCGATGAAGGTGTTGTCCATGGGAACGAAGTGTACCCATGGTATGATCCTAGTATCATGCCACTCATCGTAAATAGTGGCCTTGATCGGCAGTGAAGTCGAGCCCAGGAAGCCCCTATACCGACCAGAAAATGAGTTGCCATCAATGTCAGGTAGATATTTGTAGTCGTACTGCTCTGCCATTGGTTTCGATGGTTCCACCTTATACCAAGGATCGGTATATCTGCAGAAAGGAGGATTTGGGTCTGGGAAACAGAGTAAGTGCACAAAGGCCGCGTCCGCGACGTCTTTGAGCCAAGGCCCAAGGCCTTGACTCTTTGGGGCGGAGAGTTGGTAGGCATCGGCGTCAGGAAGGACAAAGTTGGGTGCGATAATTTCCTTCTTGTCCACCTTCTCAACAGTCGTGCTGTTCATCATTGCGACGAAGCGATGTCGCTGGAACCGAGTCCAATTTTCCTCCTTGTTACGCCCACCAGACGCCGCTCCTCGCCAGATAACCTTGCTCTGCTTGTCCGACCACGAGCCGCCGTGACCAGCTCCGCCAGAGTAAAAAGGATCGTCTGTCCAGTACATCGCGGCCGGCAGAAGGATCTCGTTGTTCATCGGAAGCTTTGATCCACCGAACATGGGTAGGAGCTTGCTGCTTGTGGAGATGGAAATGGGTTCCACGAATGTACCGTGTAGACCTTGCAGGTGAGGGTGATCACATGGCGATTTGGTGTATGTCCAGTTCTTGACATATCCCTCATAGCTTTGCTCTGGTCTATTTGACGATAAAGGTGGAAGGGACCGATAATCTGTGGTCGGGACGTATCCGTGCCTCGCTGGAGAGTCGGGGTGACAGCCACGGACTGCGAGATCCCAGTATGGCCCTGACCCTACAAGCGCCCAATCAATCGGCGGGACTGATTCTCCGTCTGGTATGATGGTTGTCGAATAGTTCCGAATAATCTCTCCCGCCGGTTGTATGCGACGACTCTTCCCCTCGACTTCCATGTAACCTTTGATATCCTCCCAAGGTACCACTATACGAGACTCGTCCATCTCGTTTATGGCGATGTCTATATCCGGCAGATGCTCCATAACCTGGCTAATCTCGTGCGCCCACAAATGCATCCATGGACGATTCTCATCATTGCGCTTGGTGACGTTGCCATTCCTGACGCTGATTCGGAAAGGCCACTCGCTGGCAGATCGACGAATCTCGAGAGGAGCAATGGCCCAGAATGGATTGAGGTCATCGTGTATCCGGTCGAAGAACTCTTCGACGATGACTGCATTGTTCTGCTGTGCGTATCGGAACCACTTGTCAAATCCAGGCGGGGGCCGTCGACCTCTGCGATTCAAATAGGCTTGTTCGGCTGCTTCTACAGTGTAGCTTTGCTTCGAGATCAAGGTCGTAAGGTCTGTCTGGGCTTGATCGCGCAGGTCATCAATTGGATGTCGAGGTGGCTTGTCGGTGTCGCGAGTGTTCGGCAAAGCTAGAGGAGCTGAGTCGCGATGTGTGAAGAATGCGTATATAAGCCATGCTGCGATACTGGCGCTGACCAGGATCTGTAACAACCTCTGTAGGCGCAGAGAGCAAGGTATCATGAACATCGGAGTCGTTCAGGGTCAAAGTCGCGTTGGTATTGCTACGGCGCACAGTCCGGACCCACAATTCATGACAGCATAACCTGGTTGTTGGAGAGCAACCCTGTCGCAGAAAAAGTCCAGTAAGATCGGTCGCGCCGACGGTAATAATACGAATGCCAGGAGATTTTGCGCAAATTTGAGTCAAGGGAGACGTGGAGGTTGATGAAGGATGCAAAGCAAAGAACAAGCTGTCGGTTGCAAAGGCGGTAGGGTAGAGAGGGTGCGAGTTTTTGAGGAGCAAATGACACCCGTGCCACCTCCCCCCAGCGGCGTCATGGACCCTTTCTAGACACTGCCAGCCTATTATTACCCAGTGACAGGATAGATTGATTACAGAGACCGTGTCTGGCAATAGGTGGAGAAGGTACTACAGGCCGTCATTCTGTGGAGAGATCTGCCATGGCGGAAAGGTTAAAATTTGATAGAGGGCGCCACATCCTTGCTCTAGCCGCTGCACACTGGACCTGCTTCCGCCGGAGTTTTATCGCCGGGACGCAGGAGATGCACGTTGACTGTTACAGCATCAAATGACCAGCAAGAATCTCAACACGGAGGAAGTTTTGATGTGTTTAGTGCATTGAGTCACCTTCAGCGACAGCGAAATCTTGGAGTAATTTTTGGACCTCGAACGCACCTAACGAATCAGAAAAGTCGACTTTTCCTCGTCAATCATTTTTCAGCCCCGATCGCACTCGAATTTGCACATTCACAATGGCTCCTATCGGAGATCGTCAAGTGTCAGTCCTCTTCGTGTGCCTGGGCAACATCTGCAGGTCCCCCATGGCCGAAGGGGTGTTTAGACACCTCACAGACTTTGATCGACCCGACCAGGACCCTCGCATTAAGCATGTCGACTCTTGCGGAACGGGAGCATACCATAATGGAGACAGCCCTGATTCTCGAACCATGTCTGTGCTCGAAGATCATGGCATCACCGAGGACTACTACCAACACGCGGCGCGGAAGTTTCATGCTTCGGACTTCACCAAGTTCGACTACATCTTTGCCATGGACAAGGACAACCAGAGTTATCTTGATCGCGAGCGTGGGCGGTTGATCCGAAAGGGAGATCTGGACGAGGCAAAGGCTGGGAAGGTAGAGTTATGGGGCAAGTACGGCGGGAGGAACAACGAGGAAGTCATTGACCCCTACTATGGAGCTCGAAATGGGTTTGAGGTTGCGTACGAGCAGATGGTCAGGTTCACGAATGGTTTCATGAAGCAGTTGGGCAAGGAGGACTCATGATACCCCCTGTCCAAACAGAAGCGCAATGGGACAGCCTGATTACGGACGTAAGAATGATCTCTGTTCGCTTCCTAGTACCAAAGGACATACAATTAACGACATACATGCTTGCCTGCTGATGGTGATGGTGTCTGAGGATGCCTCGGCGATGAGAAAGTCAGAATTCACGTTGATCTCCTTTTGGCTAGCGCCGAGCAGACCCTGGGCCGAGGCATGGAGAAGCGAAGCGAGAGGAGCACGAGCTAATCGACCTTGACCTCGAATGTCTCAGTACGGGCGTACACCATCGACAACGTCTCTCCGCTTGCCGGCAGTCTATAAGTAATGACTCCATCTCACAGTAATATAACAAGCCTTCTCACTACGCATCTCTTTTGTCTCGATCACATCCATTTGCGCGAAAATGGAGCTTCCCGAATTCACTGCGATCAAGATGGGCGACATCCCCGCCGTCCACAATAAGCTATACCAAACCTTCCACACCCAGCGCACGCGACCCATCTCATATCGTCTGACCCAGCTGCGGAAGCTGTGGTGGGCACTCAAGGATGCCGAAAAGCTCATCATGGAAGCATGCTTGCGCGACCTGGGCAAGCCGCACTTCGAGACTTACCTCACCGAGCTCGGCTGGTGCCTTAACGACATCATCTTCGTCTGCCAGAACCTCGAGAAGTGGGCGAAAGATGAGACACCAGCCGACATTGCTTTGATGCACTGGGCCATGAAGCCACGCATCCGCAAAGATCCTCTTGGTGTTGTTCTCATCCTCGGCGCATACAACTTTCCCATTCAGCTCAGCTTGGGCCCTCTCATCGGAGCCATTGCTGCAGGATGTACTGCTGTACTCAAGCCTTCAGAGTCCTCGCCGTATGCTGCGGCAGTACTTCAGCACGTTGTGGAAAAGAGCTTGGACCCAGATGCATACCAGGTCGTCAATGGATCTATCCCCGAGTCCACTGCCCTGCTGGAGCTCAAGTGGGACAAGATCTTCTACACGGGCGGTGCATCGGTTGGAAAGATCATCGCGAAGAAGGCAGCCGAGACATTGACACCAGTCACCCTCGAGCTGGGCGGAAAGAATCCTGCCATCGTCACCGCAAGCGCAGACCCTAGAATCGCTGCAAGACGACTGCTTTGGGCCAAAGGACTCAACGCTGGCCAGGTATGCGTCAGCCAGAACTACATCCTGGTAGAACGCAACATCATGCCTGCTCTGATCGAGGAATTCAAGAATGCGCTCAAGACATTCTACCCAGATGGTGTCAAGGCGAGCGCCGATTACAGTCGCATTGTCAATGAACGTCAATTTCTCAAGCTGAAGAAGATGCTGGATGACAGTGGCGGGAAGATTCTCGCCGGTGGCATGATGGACCAAGCAACCAAGTACATTGAGCCCACGCTCATCGAGGTCACCGATCCCAACGATACTCTCCTTCTCGACGAATCCTTTGGTCCACTCATCCCCATCCTCGCCTTTGACGACCTCAACTTGGCGATCAAGATTGCCAATCAGGTCGATCCAACCCCTCTCGGTGTCTACCCATTTGGGTCCAACAACGAAATCGAGAAGATCCTCAAGGGCACCCGATCAGGAGGCGTTTCCATCAACGACGGCTTCTACCACGCCTCGATCCCCACCCTTGAATTCGGTGGTGTCGGCTCATCAGGACAGGGCGCCTACCGCGGTAAAGCTTCCTTCGACTCCTTCACTCACCGTCGAGCCATCACAAGGACACCCGGCTGGGCTGAGAAGCTACTGGATATTAGATACCCACCCTACAAGGGCAAGATTGAGAAGCTGGCATCCTTTACAGATCTGAAGCCAGATTTTGACAGAGATGGCAAGGTCCGGGCAAGAGGTGTGATCACTTACATACTCGGACTTGGAGGAAAGACTATCACTGAGAGTGTTGTGAGATGGACCGTGGTATTGGTCGCCGCTTTTGCAGCTAGGAAAGGTTGGGCAAAATTGTGAGATCCGCAAATTAGGTCTGCAGAGAGCGCTTTAAGCTTGCTTGAGATACCAAATAGCTTGTGATATTCGCGAATGTAATTGTACTGTCGTCAAGTCTCGACGCCTGCAGACTGGACACGTAATCACGGGGATGGCATGACAAGCAGTAGGTACCCGTGACACATTCAAACCAAGCTTTCAGGCAGCATAATTGTTCTGTAACGAGGGACACGAGCTTGAGGCCGGGCGTATAGAGAGATAATCCGAGATGCTGGCACCAAGCTAGCGCTGCGGCGTGGCGGCTCTTGCCACAGTTCTATATTTGGAGCACATAGCGAGCAATGCCGATGGGTCGCGGCTGCACAGAATGGCGTGCCATGCAGAACTCATATGATGGAGCGATTGTGTAGCCCGAGGATAAGCACTTGATGCATATTGACAAGAGCTGAGTGCCATGCCGAAACAAAATCAAGAAGCAGAAGCAATGCGCCCAGACGGACGTCGGATGGTCCATGAAGAAAACCTGTTCGATATTCGGTCAATCGGATACAAGAGAGAAGAGCCGCGTCAAGGGATCAGCAGGAGTAGCACAGAAAACTTACTGGCACAGCCATACAGAAGGTCGCGAGAAAGGCACCTCAAGGTGGCTTTGCAGGTTGACTTACGCGCGTTTCTGTTTCTTGAAGGAAGCTTGCAAGGTTTAGTTCCATCGCTCGACTTTGACGACAATCTTTTGCAGCACCATCCCCTGTCTATCCACCCTTCGCCGAGCCGTCGTTTGCGGAGATCACCCGACCACAGTAAACAACGTTGTCGGACCTGTAATTTATCTGATACCAGCACCTCGAACGCTCGACGCCCACTCGTCATTGTCGCTGTCGTCTTTGGATCTGCTCGACCTACACCACACCAGCAGCATCAGACGTCTCGGACATACTGAGCTTCGGCTTCGCTCGTTTCATCAGCAGCACATCACAACCACTATCCGCTGCGAGAGTAGAATCAGCACGAGAAAGAGCTTGGAGGCATCCACAACATGGCATACAATCGTTTGGGTAAGTCGCACGATCTTTGAAGTTACGCGGTCCGCTCGCGACACTAAGCGCATTCACATTCCTTTTCCCAAACTGGCGCACAATCCGGAGCTTCACTAACACGAAGACCAGGAAATAGCCATGGAGGACAATATGACGACGACGACCCATACGCAGCACAACCTCAGAATCCCTTCACAGACCACCAACACACATATCAATCACATGGAAGGACACCCTCGCCGGGTCATCCACTAAGCAACATGAACAACGGATCATACCACCATGAGCCTCTGGAGATGCCGATGGGGCCAGGAGCTGGGCATCTGCTCACACCAAGCGATAGATTAGACCCTCAGCCAACGGTAGAGAATAATGCAGAAGCGCTGCGATCACACACTAACATGACCAGTATTCTGTCGAGAACATTCCCAACACATACGGCCACAATGAGGGCTCTGATGCATCGCACCCATATAATCCAACCCAAGCTGGCAACGGCCTTGCGCTTGACCCGCAACAACACCACGACGCATACTACAACCAACCGTACGAGCCAACGACTCCTTACGATGAGCACGACGTAGGCCAGGGAAATGGATACTGGCAGGATGAGGTGGAGAACAAGCCAATGGTCCCGCAAGCTGGAGCATATGGGCCAGATCCGAGTCAAATAGACCCTGAGCAAGGGTACGATCAGCCGCCCCAACCCCCAGCTGCTCCCATCCGGCGGTGGAAGACGGTCAAGGAAGTGCAGCTGTTCAATGGCAACTTGGTACTGGATTGTCCTGTTCCGCCTCGGTTATTGAATCAGATCCAGCATGCGCAGCCCCCGGAGCGCGACGAGTTCACCCACATGCGGTACTCGGCAGCCACCTGCGACCCAGCACACTTCTACGACGAGCGCTTCACCCTTCGGCAGCGCCTGTTTGCCAAGCCGAGACATACTGAGCTCTTCATTGTCGTCACAATGTACAATGAAGAGGAAGAATTGTTTGCCAGGACCATGATGGGAGTAATCAAGAACATTGAGTTCATGAACTCGCGGACAAGCAGCAAGACTTGGGGCAAAGAAGCTTGGAAGAAGATTGTGGTCTGTGTGGTCAGTGATGGACGTGCAAAGATCAATCCTCGCACTCGTGCTGTGCTCGCGGCGATGGGTGTCTATCAGGATGGTATAGCCAAGCAGCAAGTCAATGGCCGAGATGTCACTGCGCACATCTATGAGTACACCACTCAGATGAACTTGGAGATCAAAAACCACGTGGTACAAGTCAAGAAGGGCAACACACCGGTACAGATGCTGTTCTGCTTGAAGGAGAAGAATCAGAAGAAGATCAACTCGCATCGTTGGTTCTTCCAGGCCTTCGGACAAGTACTGGACCCTAACATCTGTGTCCTGATCGATGCTGGAACCAAGCCTGGACGAGATTCGATATACAAGCTCTGGAAGGTCTTCGATGTCGAGCCAATGTGCGCAGGTGCATGTGGTGAGATCAAAGCCATGCTGGAACATGGCAAGAACCTCATCAATCCTCTGGTCGCAGCGCAGAACTTCGAGTACAAGATGAGCAATATCCTCGACAAACCCCTGGAATCGTCCTTTGGCTTCATCACTGTCTTACCGGGTGCCTTCTCGGCTTATCGATACGTGGCGCTGCAGAATGACAAGACAGGTCAAGGTCCGCTCGAGAAATACTTCAAGGGTGAGACTATGCACGGCGCCAACGCTGGAATCTTTACCGCCAACATGTATCTTGCTGAGGATCGTATTTTGTGTTTCGAGCTGGTATCGAAGCGCAACTGCTCCTGGATCCTGCAATACGTCAAATCTGCCACTGGCGAGACTGATGTACCGACAGAGATGGCCGACTTCATTCTGCAACGACGTCGATGGCTGAACGGATCCTTCTTCGCCGCTGTCTATGCCCTCACGCACTTCTATCAGATCTTCAGGAGCAAGCACTCGGCACTACGCATGCTGGCCTTCCTCTTTGAGTTCTTTTACCAATTCATCAGCATGTTATTCGCTTGGTTCGCAATCGTGAGTCTACACCTGCTTGACCATACCTACCATACTGACTATGACCAGGGCAACTTCTTCCTCGTGTTCCGCATCCTCACAACCTCCCTTGGCGAACCTTCGCTCAACTTCGCTCCCGGTAATGTCTTGGCTGTCATCTTTGAGTTTCTCTACCTCGGTATTCTCATCACTTGTTTCGTCCTCGCGCTAGGCAATCGACCACAAGGATCCAACAAGTTCTACATGTCGCAAGTCTACTTCTGGGCTATCCTCATGGCTTACCTTATCTTCGCTACAGTCTTCATCACTGTCAAGTCCGTCCAGGCTCAGGTTGCCCTAGGTGGCTTTACCTTTACGACACTCTTCACAAATGCCCTCTTCAGGACGCTGATATTGTCCATGTTGGCCACATACATCTTGTACTTCGTTGCCTCCATCCTCTTCCTCGATCCCTGGCACATGATCACCTGCTTCGTGCAGTACCTCCTCATGACGCCCACATACATCAACATCCTCAACGTTTATGCCTTTTGCAACACCCACGATATCACTTGGGGTACCAAAGGTGACGACAAACCTGAGAAGCTCGGCTCGGCCACCACGAAACCTGGTGGTAAAGTCGATGTCACCATTCCCACCGATGACCATGATCTCAACAGCCAATATGAGTCCGAGCTCCGCGCCTTCGCAACCAAATACGCCCCACCGAAGAAGGTCCCCTCTGCGGAAGAGAAGCACGAGGACTATTACAAGGGCTTCAGATCGGCCGTCGTCATTGTTTGGATGTTCTGCAATTTGATTTTGGCGGCGGTTGTACTGAACGCAGGAGGCCTAGAGCGGATCAATGTGGACAACAACGAGGAGACCCAGAGGAGTACCATTTACATGAGCGTGGTACTATACAGCGTTGTCTTTCTCAGCGCCATCAGATGGGTGGGATGCATCTGGTTCTTGATTGTCAGAATTTTCAGGGGCGTATGAGCGCGCGGATGTAATAGTTTGGCGAGAGACGAGCATCAAATTGGCGCATGGGAAAGGATCTGTGGATTTGATGGATACTCAAGATTGGTTGGATGGAGTTATAACAGAAAGATACCACGAAGAATGACCAGAGCCTTGAGGGCTGGATGCACAGGGAGTATGACTTTTTTTGTCACCTTCATGATCAAATGGACTCAAGAATATTACACCATTCCTTCAACGCGTGCCGCTTATATCTTTCTTGCCCGCATTATCTCATGTTTGCCAATGCACCGAGGACATACATGATTCGTGCTAGGAGACTTGACCAAGCGCACAAGACTTCGCGGCTCAAGATCATCAGCCATGTAGTCGAGGTGCATTGGAGATGGGTTCGCTCCCGGTGTATACAGCTTTCGCCGTCGTCGCCGCCAGCAACTGTCTCGGTTTGCTGCTGATCTTCAAGACAAAGACCCAAAGGTGTTTGTTGCTAGGCAGACATGTGCAAAACGACGCGATAGGACGTCACTTGATGTCCCGATCCGGCAATTTTGCACTGCGATACTGCTTAATCAGGTTGTGTGAGTTGGTCAAAGCTTGGCTCGCCTGGTACTGTGATTCCATCCCCTTCCACCTCTTCAGCACCACCTCTCACAATCACACAACTTCATCTCATTCACCATAACAGTCCGTTGGTCTCTTCACACTCGTATCTCCCATCCTCAGCAGGCTTGCGATTCGTTCACAAGCTTCTTCAATCATGAGTAAGTATCCTCCGTCCTCACCTCCCTTCCCTGCTCAAGGTCTAGCTGCAGACTGGGGTCACCCAAGCTTGGACAGTCACAGACAGCCACGTGGGTGACCTGAAGCTATCCTGTATTACACGAAAGGGTGATCGCAAAAAATAATGACTCCAATTCAGGTTGGGACACAGGTCCCTCCACCGCTCAGTCCGGCTGGGACGACAACGCTCTCACCATCAACGGGAACCATGGTGCAAGCACCAATGGTTTCGACGGAGGCAACACCAACGGCGTTAGTGGCGACGGCTTCGGCATTGACGACGACAATGTCTCCAAGCACGATCGTGGCTGCTTTAACTGCGGCCAGCCTGGGTGGGTGTCACGTATCACAACATTCTTGCACTGCATCACTAATGGTCTCAGACACAACAAGAGCGATTGTCCAGAGCCTCCAAAGAACAGTGGAGAGTGCTACAACTGCGGCGAGATCGGGTAAGTCCTCTAAACGAATTCAATTCAAGCATGACTAACCATCCTCTCAGTCACAACAAGGCCGACTGCACCAACCCTCGCGTCGAGCGCGCCTTCACCGGAGACTGCAACTTCTGTGGTCAGCCAGGTCACCGTGCATCAGAGTGCGACCGTCGTCCACCCGAGGAGTGCAAGGCTTGCCGCCAGACCGGTCACAAGGCAGCAGACTGCACCAACCCGATGGCCATTTACGGACCCAGGATCGACCTATTCGCTCCCGACGAAGCATGGTCCTTTCTTGTCGCAGCAGACAAGACCAAGGAGTCACCAGTGTTCAAATACGTTAGTCCATCGTCGTCGAGCATATACCATATGAAGTTGACTAACCTGTTGCAGGCGCTTGACTGCTACACCCGCTCCATGCCTGACCTTGACTTCCCTCAGGTCGAGGAAGCACTCCGCGGCGCTGGCTTCAACTTCCATCTGATCGCCAAAGAGCAGGAGGTCCCCGACACCAAGACCATCGTCAACCTTCAGGGTCAGAGGGATCAGACATATGTCATTTCCTTCCAATTCGGATATAAGCCGACCCGCCCCAAATTCTCCAGCGGATGGCCGACCTCTCCGGAAGATAACATGGAGCGTCTGGAGAAAGCTGGATACGTCATGGACACCGGCGTCCCCAAGTGTTCAAACTGTGACCAGCTCGGACATATTGCCAAGTCCTGCACCGAGGAGAAGGTTGAGCGTGAGAAGATCGAGGTCAAGTGCTACAACTGCAGCGAGATTGGCCACTATGGTCGCGACTGGTGAGTCCTCCTAGCTCCAATTTCACCCATCTCTTGCTGACCATCTCCCAGTACCAACCCCCGTCAGGACAGGAACGCCTGTCGCAACTGCAAGCAGCCCGGTCACAAGGCCGTCGACTGCACCGAACCTCGTTCTATGGAGGGTGTCGAGTGCCGTTCCTGTGGTCAGAGTAAGATCAGCAAGAGGCTTCCACCCTGGTGCAGCTACTGACAATTCACAGCTGGTCACTTTTCCAAGGATTGTCCCGACCGTCAGCCCATGCTCTGCCGCAACTGCAACCAGGAGGGTCACAAGGCTGTCGACTGTACCGAGGAGCGCAAGATGACTTGTCGCAAATGTAACGAGGATGGTCACATGGCTCGCGACTGCCCTTCAGCTCCCGTTATGACCTGCTACAATTGCGGTCAGGAGGGCCACGGCAAGAGCCAGTGCCCTAACGAGCGTGTATTCAAGTGCCGCAAGTAAGTCAACCTCATCAGGGTCCTCTGTTCAAAGCTAACGTCCTGCAAGCTGCGACCAGGAGGGTCATTCCGCTCGCGAGTGCCCAGAGCCTCAGAACCCTGCCAACATGGTCTGCCGCAACTGCGATGAGAAGGGTCACATGTCTCGTGACTGCCCCAAGCCTCGTGACTACTCTCGTGTCCAGTGCCGCAACTGTGGAGAGAGTGAGTACCCCATCCTTTTCACAACACGAACATCTTGCTGACGACATTCTTTAGTGGGTCATACCATCGTCCGCTGCAAGAAGGACCCCGCCGTCGACGATCTCAACGGAGGCTTTGCCGCCACTTCTTTCGGCGGTGGTGGTGCCACTGAGACTGCAGGTGGAGCTGACGACTGGACCAACGGCAACGACAACAATACTGGTGGAGGATGGGAGAGTGCTCCAACCACCTTCGCTGCTGATCCCGGCTCCGGTTGGTAAGGAGATTGTAACAGCCAGTGAGCTTGTTGATCTCGGTCCACAGCCCCAGCGCACAAGAAGTAGATGGTCTGGGATGGAAGAAGGAGTAGTTCGGAAGATGAGTCTGCAGGGATGAGAACAGAATCCAGACAGAGAAGATCAGGCGCGATCAGTAGTTAGTGTGAAGAATTGAAAAGCTTTTTAGTTGAACATCACTTCGCATCAATTCTGGTGACTGCAAACATTGTTTGGATCGATGGGTGTGGTCTGCAGGCTTCGAGCTGAGTTGCGCCATCAACTTCTTTGCGCTTGACCTCTTCACGCCTGACCCTTGTCCGTCCCTCCCATCCTACAAGATCTTCCATACTTTGCCGGCACTCCTTTTCCGGTAGTTTTGTCGAGCGAGCATGCTCAAATGGATCTTACTTCTTTCCCCAAAGCGTCAAGCCATGGTCCAGTCTTCTGGAGATGCTGTGCTTCCAATTGCTGCCGGCCTAGCTCCAACCACCATATCCGACTGTGCCGTCCAAGTATTCTCACCGTGGTCAATGATGACGAAACCTGGTGTATCCCTCCAAACACTCCTGACCTAAATCCCAACAGTACCCTTGAAGTGAAGCAGCGGCATGGCGGCCCAGAGCTGATAGAAAACATGCCTTCCACTGTCGCAGAGAGCACTACTTCAAAGGTGGACCACTCAACAGCTCCGCGAGATTGGAAGTCCTCCTCGTCACTCTCCTGGTAATCCCCCTGCTGGTATCTGACTCTGTTCCTGATCCATCCTCGCCGTCTGCGCCCTCGCCGCTGAGCCTCTTGCTCCTCCTGACCGATTCGGATCTGTCTATTCCACGCCCACGGCCACGACCCCTTCCACGCCCTCTCCCACGACCACGACTTCCGCGCGGATGACCTCTGATGGGTCGTACCTGGTCTTGTACTGGGTCAGCTCTGCGTTGCGTTTCGACCTCGTTCTCGGTGGTCGTACCAGCAGCAGGCGGTGCAGCTATGGCTGGTGGGATAGTGTCGTCTTCGTGGCCGTGGTCTGATAGGCGCCCCTCACAGACGACACCGTCCATGATATCCACCTCTTCGCCTCCTTCCTCGGCTCCATCCATACCTCTTGCTCCCTCTTCCACCTCATTCGCTCCAACTTCTCCGATGCCTTGCATCACCGTTTCCTCTTGCTCGACCAGCAAACCACCGCCCAGGGCCCCTTCCTGCACACTCCCCCTGGTATCCCCTTCAGCCTGTTCGCCAATCGTCCTCCCAGCCTCCGTCCCCCTCATCCCCGTCATCCCCCGCCTGTCCATCGCCCCCAACCCTCTTCCCCCACTCCCAGCACCCCGGCGCGGATGATGTGAACTCCCCTCTCCCACCTTCTTATCCCTCATCCACCCCTCATCCGGCATACCATACTCCTCCACGATAGCGAGGACGCCTTCTTGCCATCTCGGGGAGCCGCGTTGGATGAAGTGCGAGAGGCCGAGGGCTTGGATCTGTGCGAGCGGGTCGGGGTGGTAGGATTTGTTGCTTGGTGTGTTCGGCTGGGAGGGGGGAGGGTTGGGGTGGGGAGAGGAGGGTGGGGAGGATGGCAGAGAGGGTGGTGGGGAGGTCATGGGGGTGTCCTCCATTGTGGCGTATTTTGGATAAGGTAGTGGAAGTGGTGGTAGTAGAGGTGGAAGTAGAAGTGGTGTGAGTAGGTGAGGAAGTGGCGATTGTTGTAATATGAGTACAGGAGCTGGGAGAGAGTGGAGAAAAGGCGATGTGATTGGGAGGACTTGAGATGGATGTGGTTTCACACAATCACATGTCAGGGTGGAAGAAGTGTGAGCTTTGGTCAAGGATATCGCATTACTCTCTGTCGCATCCCTGATTGCTGGAGCAGATCTTGACTGCAACCATCACAACGCCGCGAAATCATCAAGGAAAGCTTTAGCCGTGTTCTTTATAGGACGTGAAATTATCTCAGCCGTAAGGAATTGTAGTCATGGTGGCGGCTCATATCGGTATGGCATTGCTGATAGCGGCGGAAGTGTCTGCCGGAGTAGAGAGCATTCTGAGAGTCGTCAGTGATGGTCCTCATGGCCGGACAAGACACCTACCTTTTGCCGGTATCTGTTGCACAGCAACCGCACAGAAGTGATGCAGGCCAGCAGACTACCTGATATGTGTTAGGAACAATCGGTCGAAGCGGAATCCTTGCTCACCGCCAGGACAACAGCAGTGAAGAAGCCAATGGTTGGTCCAACTACCTGCAAGATATCAACACTGCCATCGACATTCTTGTGCCGGTAAGGAATACCTTGCAGTGGCAGGGGTTTTGATCCGTCCCGCACTGAAAGCAAACAATGGGCAGAGGAATGCAGTCGCACATGTTGTCGGTGGCCGGTTTGGAAGAATGTTGCTGGTGGTCGGGAGATGGATAGGATGAGAAGATGGGTATCTGATGGAATGACGTCGATCATATCCGCGTCTCCACTTGGCGCGAATGAGGATCAATATGGTTCAGGCTGGTAGTATTTCAATCGTGGTGGATGATGGTTATGTCGGCATTTCTGAGATGCATTTGAATTTGTTGTGATGGCAAGCCCGATATGAAGATCGCCCCTGCCGTCGACTGGGAATACCAAAACGTCTTTTCCAAAATGCCGGTAATCTGAATCTGGTAGGACGTGCGAGGCGTGATGCGGCTCTTTTTAAGCTCGGCAGATCTGCCGTACCAATCTCCGCTTTGGACCTTGACATGTCTCTGAACTCCTGTTCGTGGCCTTGACCAACTCACCTCTCCCAACTTGCAGCATTTCTTCTTGCCGACGACCATAGCTGGATATCTTCCTCCTACTTCTGGCTGTAAAGCGTATTTCCAGAACCCAAGCCCGCCCATTACCATCGATACTGCCTTACCCCTCCTGCGCTGCCTGCGTCATAACAATCCATCTCCGCAACTCCCCCGCAACATGATTTCGAGCTGACAACCACCTCAAAGCGCAGTCAAGGCGTAGGACGAGACGCAAAGAGATATGTCGGAACTCGTACAATGGTCTTCAGCAGCACGCAGCAGGCCCAGTCTGGAAGATGACATAATCTCTCCAAGGACAGTCACGCCCAAGTCTTCGTTCAATCGCAAGACCAGACCGACCCATTCAAGATCCAACCCGTCTCTGAGATACTCGCCGACACGAAAGGAAGCTTTCAACGAGGACTATGAGCGGAGACCGTCGCCGCTACGAACAGAATTCAAGGCCAATGCAGACCATGACCACGCATCCGACGTAGAGGGCCGCACACCCACTTCTGCCGTCGCTTCCAGCGCGGGATCCGTCAACAGCTTTCGTCTTCAAGATGCGCCAAAGGGATGGAAGAAACCAAGCGGTTATTTCGCCTTACAAAAGACACTACCGGAGACCGCCGAGACGAGTAACGTTCCGGAAGAGCCAAAATTGGAATTGAAGAGGACAGTCTCAAGCCTCTCCGGAACCCACACCCCGCCCGGTCGCAGGAGTGTGCAGTTTGCGAGGTCGAATGAGAACGATGGCATTGATCCGCCCTTCCGAACTCCTATTACACCCAACAGCAGACCAGATGAACTTGACGAAAGCGGCAACAGACAAGTCTCCCTGTTTGCCCGACTGAAGGCCCTTGCCTCTCCAACCTCATCCGCTACACCACATGGCCGACATGCCAGCGCTGGCGAATCATCTCTCGGCACACCTTTCATGACCCCGAATTCTGAAAGAGAAGAACCGAGATACCCAACGAGTTTGCAATATGGTAGTGAAGCTGAAGGCGACGTCGACGAGAGCTCCGGTGGTGAGGAGGCAGGTCGGAGCAGAAGCAAGCCACGGCGACGCAAGAAGAGATGGCTGGACCCAGGCGGCTCCTCCACAGCCCCGACCACACCTCGGAATGGCCGATTCCCCTCCTTCTTGCGCGACTCTTCCAACACACCCCGGGAAGAAGTAGAGACGCGTCCCGGAGGTTTCGTAAGAAGATCGACCATGAACGACATACCCGAAGACACCACACGAGCAGGGTATTCTGAGGATGAAGGAAGAGATCGCATAGCAAAGCGGTGGAAGCGTGGTATCGAAGGTGCTCGCGGCCTCAGCTACTCAAATGCTGTTAGGCGTAGAGACAGGTCAGAATCGCCAGAAGGCCGTCGACCCACAGCTTTTAGGAGACTCACGGCCTTTACTGCTTTCGATGGCAGCAGCTCGCCCTTCCGGACCCGCGCTGAACGTCCTGGTAGTCTCAGCGCACAGAAATGGCGTCAGGTCAAAGCTGGTCTCAAGATGCTGGGTCAAAAGAAGAAGGATGCCCGTATAAAAGTCGACTATGAAAAGTCAGCCGAGCTCATGGCCGAGCTGTTAGCTGGTGCACCTGCAGCTCTGTTTCTGGCAAGCATGTATCAGCGTGATGAGCATGGCAAGAAGAAGATTCCTGCTCTTCTTGAACAGCTCAAAGTCTCTATACCAAGCAGCTCGACAAGAGAAGACAAGGCTGGTGATCGGCATCTGATTTTCACCGTAAACCTGGAGTATGGAAACGGTCCCTCAAGGATGACTTGGACTATCCATCGATCATTGCGAGACTTTGGTAACCTGCATCTCAAGTACAAGCTACAAAGTCAGACCGAGCGCTACATCCAACTCAAAGGTGACGATCGTCATCGTGCAAAGATCCCACGATTTCCTCGAAGCGCTTTCCCTTATCTTCGGGGCTTCCGCGGTCTCGGCGACGAAGATTTCGAAGACGAAGACCCCGCAGGCGAGCAGGGCGGTGCTACTGAAGGCGAGCAGTCCGGCGCCGAGATGCCCATGAGCGCGAAGAAGAGACGGCAATCTTCCACAATCGGCCGCAAGGCATCATTCCACAGACGCAAGCCTAGTTCGCTTGCCCTCGGCGAAAACGCCAATCAAGAAGGCGCTGATGGAGAGAACAAAGGTCCATATCCCGATCGTCAACGAAAGAAGCTGGAAATTTATTTACAGCAGATGATCAGATGGCTGATCTTCCGTCCCGACAGCACCAGACTTTGCAAATTCCTCGAGCTGTCCGCCCTATCCATGCGCTTATCTGTAGAGGGTGGCTACCATGGCAAGGAGGGTTTGCTCTCCATCACTTCCAAGCGTGCTGTCGAACGTGGTGGTCTTCGGGCCTTCAAAGCTTTTCCAGCCCGCCTGAAGTCCTTCCCTGACAGGCACAAGCCTAAATGGTTCATGGTCAGGGACAGCTACATAGCCGCAGTCGACTCACCAGAGTCCCTCATTCCCACAGAAGTCTTCCTAGTCGACTCTGACTTTTCCACCGACAAAAGGATGAAGCGGTTACGAGATCAGACTGCTCAAGAGATAGCAAAGACAGCCAAGGCGTCGGCACAGCCACAACATCACCTGCTCAAAGTCTTCAATGCGGAACGGAAGCTCCGTCTTCTTGCTCGGAACGAACGTCAGCTTATACAGTTCAAAGAGTCGATCGACTACATGAAGGAGAAGACTATCTGGGCTCGTAAGCAGCGCTTCGACAGCTTCGCTCCTGTACGCAAGAATGTCTTCGCCCGCTGGTTGGTAGACGGGCGAGACCACATGTGGCAAGTCTCCAGAGCCATCGACAATGCTCGCAACTTTGTTTACATTCATGACTGGTGGCTGAGTCCTGAGCTTTATCTCCGCAGACCTCCCGCGATCAGTCAACGCTGGCGACTTGACAGGTTGCTACTCGAGAAAGCACAGCAAGGTGTCAAAATCTTTGTGATTGTGTATCGCAACATCGAGTCGGCTATACCCATCGATTCCGATCATACCAAAGCACATCTTCTTGAGCTTCACCCAAATATCTGCGTACAGCGATCACCCAACCAGTTCCGACAGAACCAGTTCTTCTGGGCTCATCATGAGAAATTGGTTGTCGTTGACAATGCCATGGCCTTCGTTGGTGGTGTCGATCTATGCTTCGGTCGATGGGATGACCCTCACCACGTATTGACTGACGACAAGCTGACCGGCTTCGAATCGGATTTTCCCGGCGTGCGCAACTCGCATACTTGCCAATCTTGGCCTGGCAAAGACTACTCTAATCCAAGAGTGCAGGACTTTTTCTCTCTTGATCAACCGTACGAAGAGATGTACGATCGGACCAGAGTGCCTCGTATGCCTTGGCACGATATTGCCATGTGCATTGTCGGGCAGCCTGCGCGCGACGTGGCTCGACACTTTGTTCAGCGATGGAACTACATTCTTCGACAGCGAACTCCATCGCGCCCAACACCAGTCCTGCTTCCACCTCCCGAGTTTGAGCAAGAAGAGCTCGACAAGATGGGCATGTCTGGCACTTGTCAGATCCAAATCCTGAGATCGTGCAGTTCTTGGTCTATAGGCACACCGAACAAGACCGAGTGCAGTATCATGAACGCCTACGACCACCTGATTCGCGACTCAGATCACTTTGTCTATATTGAGAACCAGTTCTTCATCTCCAGTTGCACGGTAGAAGGCACCAAGATTCACAACAAGATTGGAGATGCCCTTGTCGACCGCATCGAGCAAGCATACGAGCAAGGAGACAAATGGAGAGCCTGTATCATCATCCCTCTTATGCCCGGATTCCAAAGCAGTGTCGATTCGCAGGATGGGACCAGTGTTCGTCTCATCATGCAATGCCAGTATCGAAGTATTTGCAGAGGAGATAGCTCCATCTTCGGACGGTTGAAGGCCAAGGGTATCGACCCGACAGAGTATATCGACTTCTACGCGCTTCGTCAATGGGGCAAGATTGGACCCAACCAAAGTTTGACAACCGAGCAGCTCTACATCCATGCCAAATGTATGATCGTTGATGATCGTGCCTGCATCATCGGATCTGCAAACATCAATGAGAGATCCATGCTCGGTAACAGAGATTCTGAAGTTGCGGCACTGGTTATCGACCAGGAGACCATGCCTTCTCGAATGGGTGGCAAGCCTTACGACGTTGGTATCTTCCCGCACACTCTCCGTATGCGTCTCATGCGTGAGCATCTTGGCATTGATGTTGACGAGCACTACCATCAGGAAGGTGATGCAGCTTCAGACAGCTCGTCGGTCATGGATCCTATCCAGATTATCCAGGAAAACTATGCTACACCTCCTGCTTCTCCCAGAAAACTCACTGAACAGAATCTGGCTGCTGATCAAAGCAAACAGCAACAGCAAACGCAGCAAGACCCTCGCCTATCCGCTGATTCGCTTAGGCAGTGGATCACAAAGACTGGTAACGATGCGTCGAGCCATACACAGGCTTCAGAGCCAGATGCCAATAACGCCAGCAAAGGCAAGACATACGGCGAGAAGCTCGACCTCGATGTGGCTGGGTTCGGCTTCGACAACGCACGTCGTTTGAGCGATGCTGGAGTGACTGCTGGGCGGGAATCTTTTGTCAATACTCATGGCCATGAGGTCCTTGCTGCGCCAGCAGATGCGTACGAGCCGAGACGCAACTCATCAGTAGCCAGATCACACGGCGCAGCTGTCGCCGATCCCAGCATGAGCCCGACACCTCCTTGGAGCTTTCCCCGTCAAACAACTCAACAACTCGGCCTCACTCAGCTCTCCCAGCTGCCGGCCTTGCCTGTCAGTGACGACACCGATATCGGCGGTCCGCCTGTCACAAGAAACATGTCGACTACATCTGCAACCTTCATCAAACCTTTGCTGTCCTCCCTGCGCAGACCGATCGTCGAGGATGACTGCATGCAGGATCCTCTCGTTGATTCGTTCTTCAAGGACATATGGCACCGCGTTGCAGAAAACAACACGAAGCTGTATCGACAGGTTTTCAGGTGCATGCCAGACTCGGAAGTGCAATCCTGGAAGGAGTACCGGGAGTACAACGCATACAGTGAGAAATTCATGCAGAGTCAAGGCTTGGGCCAGAGTAAGCCGAAACAGCCACCTGGACCGCATTCCTCCGGGCCCCCAGGCAGCGCGGCAGGCACCGAGAGTATCGCTAGTGATCGAGCAGACGGCGAGGCCAAGTCATCCAAGAACAGATTGAGCGGGTTCGCGAGCAAGATTTTACGGCCGACAAGCAACGCATCGGAGTTGAACAAGCGGCAAAGTATGCCAGACATGAGCGAGAAGGGCAAGGGACAGAATCCTGGCAATGCAGACATCAGTCAGCAACTCGCTCAGGTGGATGGGAATGGCGACTTTAACGAGAAGTCGAATGGTCTGGTAGCTCCTGACACTGCCACTACCACCACGAATAACACGGAGCCGAACAACGGGCTTGCTCCACATGAGTCGAACACACTGACCGTGCCGGGCAGCCCCAATCCTGACAAGAATAGCTCGGCGGATCCTGAGAAAGCCAACGGCACTACATTGCAAGCCAGAAGATCACGCACCATCACCTTTAGCGCCTCGAACAACCACAATGATCCTAGCGATGCGCCAGAGACGACAGCGACGCAGAGTGCTCCTAATAAGGAAGCGGATGCTAAGCGAAGGAGGCGAGCAACGACTAGGAGCAGCATGAGACCTATTATTCTGCCGGAGGAAGTGCTGGAAAAGGAGGATGCAGAGCAACTGCTCAAGCTAGTGCAAGGTCATCTGGTGCTTTGGCCGTACGAATGGTTAGTATCCGCTTCCGACGCATGGCCCCTATGGACTGGCGCACACCGAGCCGTATTCGGGGTCTGGACATGATCGAGACCCCAGGCGTGTTCTGAGCGCCATCCATCCATCCCCTATTGATTGGCTTTTGCTGGCGATCGCGCATTGATTTATTGTTTGCGGTATACTTGATTTCCTGCTTCTGACCCAGCACTCCATTACCTGCACGCATAGACCTCGAACATCGGCTGACTTGTTGACAGGCTTGAACGGGAAGAGAGAGGCGGAAACTGGCTGTACAACATTGATCAGATTGCCCCTCTGGAAATCTAGTAAGTCTAGACTCTGCAAGGATGCTCATGCAAGAGCCCTGCTGACCATAGTGCAGCGACTGATCCTTCTGACTCCCAATCCTGGACAACGCATTAGAGTCCCAACAACCATTCAGAAATCGTTCCCTAACTCATCAGCATCAGCGACGGCGTCTAGAATTTGCATCACTGTGGTCAATGTGTACCATTTGTACTTTACACCGCTTGTTCATGGGGGGGATTGTACTACAAGTGGTGAATCCTGTGGTCGGTGCGGGTTGTACATAATCACACAAGCAATCGCAGACACACCAATCGATTAGCTGCCCGCTTCAAAGATCTAGCGGCTCCCATAAGCATTGACATGGTTTAAGCTTGTGTGACACTAATCTCATCCTTCTTTGTGCAAAGAGTGTCCAACTGCAGAAGTGCTTGTGACGAATCATGCATGCAACTTTACCTCCTTGTTCAGATGCTCTAGACTATCGAACGCCCGTCCACCCCTTCGTACATCCGCTCCGTGTGTCAGATCGCATGACCCGCGCTCACGATCGCATTGGCTGGCGACGAGGGAGCCGCCAGGGGCCGACGGTATCGTGACGGCGAGCAGGTGCGCGACAGAGCTTTTCGATATACGACGATATGAGGGATCATTGGTGACATTGTGGAAGCAGGAAACTTTAGCTTCGATGCGATGATGCGAATTGATGTAAAACATTCGTCGAAATTCCAGCACGTGACTGCAACGCCCCCACGCTTTTTCCCCGACTCAACCTTCCGCCACTTGTACTTCCATCCTTCCATCCTCGCCCGTGACACCTTCCTTGGATGCAGGGGTCGTCTCGCTCTGGACAGAACATCATTTCACTGATCCTACCTAGACAGACATATTCATCGCTCGCCTGACTGCTGCTGCGCTGCTCCGCTCGCCGCCTCGGATCGCATTCTTCAATCACAGACAATTCAGCAACCTAACCTAATCTCGCAGAACAGATTCCGCTCATCCCCAACACCCAAAATCAACAAAACGATCTTCAGATCGTGTCTGGATTTCCGCTTTCACCGGCCTCCAACTACCAGGGTCCTTGCCCATCTGGCATGAGCTTGCAGAAATCGGCGCCCCCATTTCTGCATCGCCAATCAGCTCCACCCCATCTCGACGACCAGAAGACGGAGTCGTTCCCGGCCTATTCCGAAGAGACAGCTGCCGAGCATCACGTTACTGAGTACCACGACCAGCATCTCCTGCATGACAGCCACAAGCGCCCAGAGTTTCACTCCGCTAGAAGCACCGAGAAAGTCAGAACCTTTTCCCTCGTGAGTCGTTCATCAAGTTCGCCTCCACTATGCCAGCTGACACATGATAGCTCCACTCAAACCTTAGAAAGCACGAAGATGGAGCGAAGTGGGCACCTCCGAGGAGGTTTAGCGCTGGTAAGGTAGTCCCGGAACATGAGCGATGGCATACTGACGACGAGCAGATCTCGAGCGCAGCCGCGAGCTCGAATTCGAGGTCCACGTGGAAGAAACCCTGAAGCAGATTCTGGATCGTGAGGACACAGACAAGAACATTCAGATCACCATCGAGGACAAAGGGCCGAAAGTAAGCATACCTCAAACGCTCTCACGTCCATGCTGATCGCAGACAGTGGATCAACCTTGGTACACTCCACTCCGACGGCTACGTCAAGCACGACATCCGCACGACCTACCACATGTCCAACCTCTTGCAAGAGTTGACCATCGCCAAGGAGAAGGGTCTTAAGTGTATCATCCTATCCGAATCACGAATCAACGAGAATCCTGTCGATCGCCTCGCCCGCCTTATCAAGGACGAGTTCTGGCCAAATCTTACTCGTCAGATCGATGGTGGAAATGTGGCCAAGGTTGGCCTGGACACCAAGGACTGGAATGAGCACCCCCGACCCAGGATCTACGTCCCACGCGGCGCTCCCGAACAGCACGAATACTACAGCAGAATTGCTCGTGAGCACCCGGAAGTCAATCTGGACGTTGTATGGCTCTCTGAGGATCCCAGCAACGAAGAGTATGTTCGTGACCTCAATGACGCTCCTGGCTTGCTGGCTCTGGAGATGGAGCGTGTGAAGGATACCAAGAAGGGAGAGCCTGACTTCAAGGGTCTCCAGTTTGTTGTTCCAGGTGGCCGCTTCAACGAGTTGTACGGGTGGGACAGCTACATGGAGTCTCTTGGTCTCATCATCCACGACAAGGTCGCTTTGGCCAAGAACATGGTGAAGCACTTCTGCTTTTGCATCAGACATTACGGCAAGATCCTCAACGCCAACCGCACCTACTATCTCTGCCGCACCCAGCCGCCCTTCCTCACCGACATGGCTCTACGTGTGTACAGCAGGATCAAGCACCAGCCGGATGCGAAAGAGTTTCTTCGCACAGCCACTCTTGCTGCCATCAAGGAGTACTACAACGTCTGGATGTCGGCTCCTCGCTACGACGCCGAATCTGGGTTATCTCGTTACCGTGCCCAAGGTCTTGGAGTCCCGCCAGAAACAGAGGCAAGCCACTTTGAACATATTCTCAGTCCGTATGCGAAGAAGCACAACATGTCCTACAAAGAGTTCATTCGCGCCTACAATTTTGGCAAGGTTCATGAGCCTGAATTGGAAAACTTCTTCCTGCACGACCGTGCCGTCCGCGAGTCTGGCCATGACACCTCTTACCGCCTGGAGAATGTGGCTGCAGATCTCGCTGTCGTAGACCTCAACTCTTGCCTTTACAAGTATGAGACTGACATTGCCCACATCATCGAGACAGAGTTCGATGGTCATCTCACTGTTCCGTCCGGCTTTTGTGCCAAGCGCTATGCTCCTGGCTACGTCGAGATACCATCCACCTGGACCCAGCGTGCAGCACAGCGCAAAGAGACTATGACTAAACTCATGTGGGATGAGAAACTTGGTATGTTCTTCGACTACGACACACACCTGAAGAAACAGACCGGGTACGAGTCTGTCACCACCTTCTGGTCTCTATGGGCTGGCGTTGCTACCCAAGAACAAGCTCACGCATTGGTGAAACGGGCTCTACCACTGTTTGAAGTCGGAGGTGGTCTCGTCTCTGGTACTGAGAAGTCTCGTGGCAGTATTTCCCTGTCCCGCCCCAATCGTCAGTGGGACTATCCTTTCGGCTGGGCTCCGCAGCAGATCCTAGCCTGGCACGGTATGCTCAAGTATGGGTACGAGCAAGACGCCAAACGCCTTGCGTATAGATGGTGTCACATGGTCACTCGTGCCTTCGTCGACTTCAACGGTGTTGTAGTGGAGAAGTACAACGTGACTGATCCCAAGCGCCCGCACATAGTGGCTGCCGAGTATGGGAATCAGGGCTCTGATTTCAAGGGCAGGCCGACTGAAGGGTGAGTCCTTACTTTGTGGAACTGAAGATGCGTGCTAATATGTTTGCCAGCTTTGGATGGGTCAATGCGTCCTACATCGTCGGACTCAACATTCTGGACCGAAGCATGCGTCGCAGTCTCGGAGCTCTCGCCACCTGGGAGGAATACCGCAATGCCAAAGCTCCCAAGCACCGCGCTTCTTCAACCTACGCCACAAAAATTGTCGAGGATTTGAAGCTCCATTCAATCGCTAGCATCCCTGAGGTCACTTCACCTGCCGCCGCTGGCAATCCACTCGGGCACGAACAAGAGCATGGCAGCGATCGAAGTCATGACGCTGCTTCTCATGCTACGACTACTCCTGGTGCGGCACATCCGAGGCAAGCTGCTCTAGCTGCCATGCGCTTCGATGGAGCAGTGGACTGGCGGCACCAGAATGTCTTTACCGAGGTCGGCGAGTGAAGTTGGTCAACCAGCCACGGCACCGTTCGGATAGTGAGGGGAGACGGGGCAAGCATGATCAGCAGACTCATGTTACTTGTTTGGCATTGATCGAGCCTGGATGGTGCAAGTCCTAGTTGATGGCGGTCACTGCATCGTACCTAATGCTAGTTGAAAACGGTTACTGCTTCATACCTAATGCACTTTGATTTAATCCCGACTTGTCCACGAGCTTTGATCCGCTTCCGATGACTGATGCCAGGTAATTTTACCAGAACAATGCTTAAGCTCAATCCGGAGACAAGACGATGGTTTAGAAATTGATGTTTCGGATTCGTTACTAAGCAATACCGAGATCAGCTAGCTTAAACCCAAAGGGGCTATATCTACCGGAATTAGATAGAGTTTCCCTATCTCTCGATACCCTCACAAGATCATGTTGCTGCAGCCATTTCTTATCATCAATGCCTATTGACTCTGTCCACGATGAACAGAGGCCTCCGGTCAGCAAATGGGTGTTCGCAGTGCAGGTTGGGAAGAGTATGACAGAATACGAAGATATCGTCAATTCTTGTTAACGGGATTGGCCAGGTAAAGTGCGATGAGCGACGACCAAAATGCGGACGATGCGATAGGAGGAATACCTCCTGCGCATACGTGAAGACACTCAAATGGTGTACTACGCAGACAACTCCACGGCCTACCAAGAGGCGTAAGCCCAATGTGCCTAATGGTGCTGATCAACGGAATCGTTCATCTCTGAGCCTCGTCGCTGAAGATGACCATACAAAGGACTCGGGTTTGCAAGACTTGTTCTCAACGGGCCCGGAGGAGACATTGCTACCTGTATCTCTATCGACTGAGTTGTTCGAGCAAAGTCTAGACTGGGAAGCAAACGAGCTGTCCAAGCCATATCCGTCCCTGCACCTGTCAAAGCTGGACCAGGATAACAGCATCGTGTCCGACTCGGATTGGGCTTTGGAACCGTATGGTAGCGAGCTTGAATTTGGAGTTGGCATGATTGACCAAGGAGCACTTCTCATGGAGGTGTATTTCGACAGAGTAGCTCCGATCTTCTGCTGCTATGATGGAGGCAAGAACCCTTTCTACCATCTCATCGCGCAAGCATGGAGGAGTGATCGAAGGTCTTCAGACTATGCTCCGCTCATCAATGCGGCTCAAGGCCTCGCTGCAGTATTCATGATGCAGGACTCGACTTCTATGAGACCCCTTGCGGAGGATCTACTAGAGCGGACTCAACAGCAGCTCTGCCATATCTCCAGCGCAGAGCGGTATGATGTGAAGCATATACTTGCTCTTTCTTTCCTCGGGATTAGCAGGATGTACAGTCAAGATCTGGTATCCTCACTCAGCGTACTCAACCAATTGCGGGATATACTTCAGTCCGAGACGTTAGCTCCAAGTCACCATTCCAAGGACACAGCCATACGCCAGCGTGACCGCCGTTTCTCCTGGGGGTTACAGCTGCACTGCGAAATGGTGTTTGCATGTACTGATGCAACATACCGATTGCCCTCTCTCGAAGCTTTCCAATCATTAGCCTGGGAGAATGGCTCATCGAGCATATGTCCACATCCATTCACCGGCGTCTCGAGCGAGATCACCCACAGATTCCTCCAAGCTGTATTACTCGTTAAGCGTCACCGGGATTTGTCAAGAAACCAGAACTTCTGTTCACAGAAACACATTGCGAAGATTCAAGCACTCATGTTCGATGCAGCGGCTTTGGAAGCAAAAGTCACATCGGACTGTCTGCCAGACAGTAGTCGCATCAAAAGTCCCGAGGATCGCATTACGCCTGTTGAACACCTGATCAAGCTGGCCGAATGCTATCGCCACTCGACATTGCTGCTCATCTATCGTGTCTTCCCCGACGTGCTTGCTAAACGTCTTGGGTATGCAGAGGCAGATCTGGACACCAGTGACACAGCACGTGCAGTCAATGACCATCTGTTGAGCATGGTCCTTGGAATCGTCGACCAGCTGTCTACGATCCCGACCGAGTCGAGCACGACGCCATTTCAATGGATCATCTTACTCGCAACATCGAGTGAGCTGAGGCTTCCAGGTGACCATGCTTCACGACTTACGGAGATGGGGATGCTCGGCACGCAATACGAAACCTCAGCTCTGGATCCTCAATTATTCGATACTGTGCTGCATGGTGATCAGAGAGAGGACGTGCTTAGAGCTCGTGAGTTCGTCATCGCCAGGACAGAGGCATCTCAAAGGCGTATCCCAGGCGGGAGGCTGCCGAGATTGTTACACTTGATGAGAAGAGCGTGGTCGTTGCTTGACAGTGGTCAGATGGCAACTCACTGGTTGGATCTGATTGCGGATTGATGAGGTGCATGTACTTCAGAGGAGTTATGTATAGTATATCCCAGCATAAGCATGTTCGTCCCAAGTGGTTCATGGAAGAGATTGTGGTGATGTACTCCTCTGACGAGTCGATCACATGACCACAGCACCTGGAATTATACCTCTCGTTCAAGTAAAACTATCATAATGATTCCGTTATCTTCCACATCACCCTATATGCCGAGTAACTAAGCAGCTTTGCGCCCCTTCTGGAAACTAACAGCCTCCCTACACGACCTCCAAAACCCCGGGGCACTCGGATCCAACGTCGCCTCATACGCATCAATAGCATATCTCTCCCACACCAAATCCGCCTCATGCGCCTTGACAATCTTCGTCCTTTTCACCAACTTCCACCCAAAGTACAACACCGGCGAGACCAGCACCATAGCATAGTACGAAAAGAACGTCCCCGTCGACCACCACCCCGGCAAAAACGTCGTATACCCATACATTCCCACCGTCCAGACCATCGACGCCAGCCCAAACCACCCGCAAAACGGCTGCATCCAACCTTTATACGGGAGCGTGTCGCGGGATATACCTTGCGCTTTCAGCGCGCGGTAGAAGAAGAGGTACACGACGCTCATGCCGATGTAGTCGATGAGTTGGGCCGCTTCGGTCAGGTTGGCCAGCCAAGTGATGACTGCCGCGGTGCCGGAGTGGACCTGCAGAAACGAGAGGAGGGGGAACAGCATCGTCACGCCGAGGGCGTAGATCGGGATGCCGTTGCGCGTGCAGGTGCCGAAGACTTTCGGTGCGTGGCCGTCGATGGCCATGGCGTAGAGGGTGCGGGAGGCGCAGTAGACGTAGGAGTTGCCCGCGGAGAAAATGGCCGTGACGAGGAGCGCGTTGGTGATGTGGGGGAGGACGTCGACGCCGAGGTTGGTCATGGCGATGACGTAGGGGGAGGCGGCGCCGGTGCCGGACCCGTCGCCGTTGAGTTTGGCGATGAGGTTGGCGTCGTCGTAGGGGACGACGATGCCGACGCAGAGGGCGCCGCCGACGAAGAAGAGGGCGTAGCGGATGTAGGTTGCTTTGAAGGCGGCTTTGAGGTTTTTGCGGGGGTGTTTGACTTCGCCCGCGACCATGGAGAGGTATTCTGGGCCGACGATGGTGAAGGCGGCTTGGAATAGGGCGCCGAGGTAGCCTTGGAATCGTCCGAGGGATCCGGTGGAGATGTATTCTGCGAATGCCCCGGGACTGCGCCAGTATCGGAAGCCGTATGCGTCGTGCTTTGGGTTGCCACCCACCACTTGGACGGGTCAGCGAACGTGTTCAGTACAGTCAGGTGAAGGTACCTACTGGTTACGAAGGTGAAGCAGAAGACGATCAATATCAGAAGTACTTTACCGCTGGCCAGCCAGAACTCACTCTCACCATAGTACCTGACAGCGACGAGGTTCAAGATGCTGCACGGAAGTAAGCTCCAAACTGGAAGTCGGACCAGGGAACATACCCGTATAGCACGATACATGCGGCGCAGACCGCCCCGATGGGTATATCGTCCCGCCAGAAAGTCAAGACAAGGTTCAGAGCAGCAATCTCCCAAGGGATGAGGAAACCCTGGTAAAGGAAGAAGTTCCAGCCGAGGGTAAAACCAAAGGCCTCGTCGACCCATTTGCTGGCCATTCGGATCCAGCCTCCGCTGACAGGCATGAAGATTGCCATCTCGGCCATGCTGTTGTTGACTGTTGCCAAGAAGAGACTGTACATGGTGAAAGCGATGAGAAGGCTACCAGGGCCACCTTCAATCAACCCGAAACCAATACTGATGAAGAGAGCGGTGCCAATCGTGCCGCCGATGGCTATGAGCTGGATTTGGCGATTGCCGAGCGACCTGTGGAGACCATTGATGTCCTCCGACTCTCCAAAGTTGTGGTCCTCATGGTCAGAGGGTTCTTGTACGCCTTGCTTGAAGACCTTTTCATCTTCCATACTTGTACGGGGAAGGCTCATTTCAAGAATGGACAAGGGTTGTAGGCAAAGATGAGGGTGCGGAGCATTTGTGGATAGCCAAGGGAATACAACGGAGAGCGAAGAGCAGAGGTCTCAGAAATCGGAAGAGATGCGATGAAGGAGGAACAGAAACTTACAGGGTCTTAACTTGAATACTCACAAACGACAGGAATAATCGCTTTCAAATTGTTGGAGACAGAGCAGAAAAATTGCCGGGTTCCGATAACACACTTTGAGGTGGAGTCGCGCCTTTCCCGATTTGGATAGTCGTGTCGAGAGACTCCATACTGGAATGTCATCCATGAATTGATGGTCTTCTTCCGGCAGCAATCAAGAAGACAAGAATAAGACTATCACATACCAATCATGATGGGGAGAGATATCGCTTGTGTCCCGCACCCTTTGCAGTCGACCTTGCCCGTCCTGCCCGACGCAAAAACAGTGACAGCAGTGGAAAATGTCGAACTTGGATGAAGCTGTCTTTGATCCGTCTGTAAGTAGTGATCATGGGACAAGGGGGACATGTGGCTCATGGGCCTAGATACATCTGGCATACTCTCCGCCGAAAGATGTCTTTTCGCTTGCAGACCTTGGAATCGAGGAGAATCGCTACACGACCCCTGTCGCTGGATGTAAACCGTTCAAATTTTTGTCGAAAGAAGGGGTACTTGCTTACCGGAGAGCGATTCTTAAACGCCATGTATTCGATCAGTGCGGCGGATATCCGTTCCCAGGTACTGTTACTCTTCGTAATGTCGCGAGAGTGTCACCTTTCGTACGCGATCTGTGGACACACCCGCAGACTTTAGCCATCATGTCTGCAATCCTCGGCACCAAGGTCGATGTAGTCATGCCCACAGAAATTGGTCATACCAATATCCAGGTCACAGGAGATGGAGACGTCCTAGAGCAATTGAGCGTCGAACCCACAACGGCGAAATACTCTCCAGCCGGGCAGGAAGAAGAGGCCTACGATCCCCTCTCTGGTAGTTCGGTCATCCCTTGGCAGTGAGTGGCACGCCATTCTTACCCGACTTCCTCTACAGAACTGATCACCATTAGTTATGACTCCTATCCTTATGTGTGCATAATCATGCTCAGCGATACCACAAACATGCGAGGCGGAGAGACCTTTATCAGTGGACAAGAGATACAAGCCGTAAGCACTTGACCTGACATGAGTTACTCCCGACTTACACTGTGGTTGCAGGTCGAGGGACCTACCTTGGGAACCGCCGTATTACTCCAAGGAGGAAAAGTGAAGCATCTCGCAGCTCGTACATTCGGAAGTGCCGAAAGGATCACGACCATTACGTCTTTTCGGGCAGATGTAGCAGGCACCTGGGACGACAGCTACTTGGCCAATCTCCGGGCCTACGATAATTTACCTGTCCTCTACCAACAATGGTCTCGATACCGCCTGACCAAGATGCGCGACGAGATCGACCTGGCTTTGACGAAGATTGAATCTGCCGAGGTCGCCGAAGCAGACTTCCCTCGCGTTGAACTCGAGGATCTGTGCGAGAGGCTATCCGAGTATGCCAGAAGAACAGCCAGCCAGATCGTGGATCCCCAAATCCGTGATCGTCTTGCAGCGGAGTATGGTTCGGACGGCATTGCCAGAGCGGGGAGCATGTGGCAGAAAGTGAAGTCTCGAAGCAACACTACCGCTGCTATTACGGGAGCGACCAAGTATGCAGAGGATACCATGCCAGAGATGCGCAAGTATATCCTTGACTGGTGTCAAACCAGGGCGCGATTGCTCCGAGGATCAAAGGAGAGTGGGACGCAGGGCAGCATCGAGTACGACGCAACTGTGGAGTATCTATTGGGAGATGAGCTGTTGCGGCAAGGACTTGTGGAGATTCTCCTCCATTGGATGGATACTACAGAGTTGTTGTCATTGTTAGAGGAATGAGACGGGCGTGGATAGAAAGCATCATGTTGCTGTAGATTGATACAGACGTATAATTCCAAAGACAGGGCCTCAACGATCTTCTGTCCATGTGGTTCAATCATCACCATCACTGATATACATCTTCAAGCTTCTCAACCTCGACATCGCTTCGTCCAAGACATCGTCTTCTTTGCAAACCGCAAAACGCAACCAATCCCCAACTCCTGCTGCATTATCGTCTGTGAAGAACTCCGATGCAGGAATTGCTGCGACGCCCAAGTCTTTGATCAAGAACCATGCCAAGTGGAAATCACGACGCCTTGTGCTGACATGCTCTGGGAGCGGATAGTTTTTAGGCAAGTGTACCCTAGAGAAATTGACCAAGACAAAGTACCCTCCTTGAGGAGAGGAAAACTGTAGTGCAATATCAGTGTTGTAACCGACAAGATTACTTGTGAGGTCGATGAACATACCTTTAAGCCCAACTCAATCCAGATCTGATTGAAGTAATCAATTTTCCCCCTCATCAGCTCCTTCGACCGCTCCCAAAATCCAAGCTTATTAGCTTTCTCCAGACCTATAGCAACTGCTTCCTGAAAAGGACTAACAGTGCTGAAGCATATACGCGTATGCGCCGTACTAACATGCTGCACCAACTCCGAAGGCCCGATCAACCACCCAACGCGCCATCCCGTGCAGTAGAAACATTTCCCTGCCGACCCGACGGTGAGTGTCCGACGAGCGAGCCGTGGTGAGAGGGAAGCAAAGTGTGTAAAGTCAGTGTATGACAGGCTGTCGTAGACCTCGTCGGAAAGGACAATGACGTCGTTCTGTTCACATAGATTGCCGATTTCTTCCAGTTCGGCGCGGGAAAAGACTTTGCCGGTGGGATTCTGCGGGTTGTTTAAGACCAGCATGCGAGTCTTTTCAGAGAAGGCAGCGCGGAGCTGAGCAGCATCGTAGGCCCAATCGCTGGACGAGGTTTTGCGATCAGGAACGTGCTGTGGGGGACTCAAGGGCACATAGATGACTTGGCCGCCGGCCATCTCGATATTATGGATGTATTGATCAAAGAATGGCTCAAAGACGATGACCTCGTCTCCAGGCTCTAAGAAAGCCATGAAGGCGGAGAGCATACCTTCGTTGGCGCCCGTGGTGATGACTATCTCGCTTTGGGGGTCTAGTTTTCGTCCGAATTGAGACGAAAATGTATCAGCTATGGCATTTCTCAGACGCAGCCGACCTTTTGTAGGAGCGTACTGGTTGCAGTCGACCCTGTCAATGGCATCTTTGGCTGCGTCGAGGATGAATTGAGGCGGATTGTAGCCGAAGAAACCCTGCCCCATGTTGGTTACAGGTTGGATATTGGAAGAGGCGGCAGCTTCGTTGATGATGGACCACACATCTTGGTGTTTGACACGTACTCGTGCTGACGGCGATCCAAAGGGGCGTTTCATGCTTCTGATCGTGCTGTGATGGGATGTGCAGTGGCTGTTGGTGCAAGAGAGAGCCAGAGTCGGTAAACAGCTCGATGGTCATGACGTGCGTTACGCTTACCACTGTGGACCTACCGTTCCCATCATTATCGTAACCAAGACAAACGATTGAGGTTTGCTATCATCGTGTCAACCGATATTGCGAGATACGCTTTACGATGAAGAAGCTCGCTCCTGTCGTGACGGCACGACTTTTCCGGCAAGTCCAGCCAGACCCTGTTCCTCCCCAACCAATCACCGCAGGTATTATTCTACTTCCATCTTCCCAGTGAAGATCTTATCACGTCGTGAGAACCATCCTATTCAGGTCCCTCGTGACGAACAAGTCTACCACAACACGTCGTAACGATTTCGTGACGAGTGCACCAAGATGGAAAGCAGACACGTAGACCCAAAGACAAACAACTGTTTCATATCAATCACGTCCCAATTCTGCTGACGCATTTGGAGTCATGTAAATATGCATGCTCCCTTACCTTTGCCTTTGAGTTGCTGGTATAGACCCTTTCTTCCTTCCTATTCCCTCGCTGTGTCATCTAACCACAACGATCTGGTACCATGACCAGACCTTCTCCTATCCACTTGGTAGGAAAGGTCATCCCTACCAAGACATCAGTCCCCCCGAAAGGATCCGATCCATTCTTGATCACAACAAGCAATGGCTACCTTCCCTCACGACCTCCATTGCGTCGGCTCCCGCCCGCTTTTGACTCCTTGAGCAATCTTTTGGACAACATTCCCATCCTGAAGCAGGATGGCAGCCCCGGTCTGCTTGCCTCTTTCGGGCTTGGCCCTTTCATCGACTCAGGAGGACTACCAGATCTCATCTCCGAGATCGACAACCTCGTTCTTGAAGACGGCACGATTGACATGCCCGCTATCACCGCGGCGTTCCGAGACTATAGCTTCGTCGCATCTTCTTACCTCCTCGAGCCATGTTGGGAGAAGTACAGCCAAAATCCAGCCCATGGTTATGGTCTTGGACGACAAGTACTACCAAGATGTATCGCAGGACCGCTCGTAAAGTGCGGAGCAATGTGAGTCCAATCAGACAGTGACACAAGCAAGAGAACTCCCGACTGATTATCGCAGATTAGATATCCCACCCTTCATGTCATACGCAGCTTCGTACGCACTATACAACTACTACCTCGAAGACCCCACCAAAGGCCACCACGACTACTCCAACCTCCGCCTGATCCGCGCCTTCGAACACGGTCTAGACCCCAAGTCCTCCGAAGCCGGCTTCATCCTCACGCACATCCACATGGTCGCACAAACAGGTGACCTAATCCGCGGCTCAGCCGAGGTAATCGAAGCCGTAAGCCTAGCACGAAGCATGATGCCCGACGAAACAACCACCAGCGAAGCCAAGCAAAAAGCCACAACCGCCCTCCACCTCATCCTCAAATCAATGACGCTCATCGAGGCAAACATGGAAAAAATGTGGACCCATTCGCTCCCGAAAGACTACATGAGCTACCGCACCTTCATCTACGGCATCACCTCCCAATCCATGTTCCCCTCCGGCGTTGTATACGAAGGCCAATTCGACAACGTCCCACAAGCTTTCCGCGGTGAGTCCGGCGCCAACGACTCCATCATCCCGCTGCTGGACCACCTCTGCGAGATCCCCATGCCGGAAAACCCGCTCACGCAAATCCTCAGGGAGTTTAGGGAGTACAGACCGCGACCGCATCGGGAGTTCCTCAAGCTGATACGGGAGTCGTCGGAACGGCTTGGTACGCGGGAGTTCCTCACGAGTGATATCGGATTGGCGGTGCTTTATATCAGGGTGCTGGACCACGTGAGGAGTTTTCGTTGGCGGCATTGGCAGTTTACCAGGGAGTATATCATCAAGCGGACGAGTCATCCGGTGGCGACGGGGGGAAGTCCGATTATTACGTGGTTGCCGAATCAGTTGGGTGCGGTGATGCAGTTGATGGATGATGTGGCGAGGACGTCGGGGCTTTGGGATGTTATCAGGGGTGGGAAGCAGAAGGACGGGAAGAAGTCGGCGCTCGATGGAGCTGAGTTGGCCGTGGTCAGGGATATTATGGAGAATGCAGTGAGTCAGAAGGAGAAGCTTGAGAAGGAGGTGGCCAAGTATTGTCAGGATAGAGGGGTGTGAATGATGTAATGCATGAGCGCTGGGCGTAGACCGAATCAGAGCAATTCTTTCATGCGATTACGAGATCCTCTGTTTGTTTGGCAAGCCATGCTCCCTGATCTAGTTGCGGTGGGTGAACCCATGTGGTGTGTTGACGTGAGACGCCATTCTCGTCTTGATAGGCGCGATAGTCGCCTTCACTACCGGTGAAGGTGCGAGCCGTGAATGGACGTCGTCCTTCGAGTGGGCGAGAAGACGACGTTTGAGCAGAGAAGGCGTCTTTAATGAGACGATCAATATTCTTTTGTGTACTCGGTGTGCTTGCGTGATTGAATTCGACAAGACTCCCATCCGAGCAAGGGTAGAAGTGGCGTGCAGGCAGAACTTCGACATGCATGATGGGGAGGACCCGATGGAAGATGTCATGGGTATGTATCTCCCGCTGTATGTGTTCTTGGCGCACATGTTGGACATGCTGGTCCACTTTCTCATGTGTGACAGCTGTGTAGCAAGTTAGCATAGCATTCCCGCAGACTTCCACAGTACTCACCCGGTGCCCAAGTCTCATGGATCGATGTGTCTACAGTGTTGGTGAGGTCGAGCTCATGCGGCTTGGTCACACTCGCTCGCGGTTCGATGGTCGCTGCTTGAATTCCGACGACAGACTGATCCTCAAAATTTTGCACCGCTGGCACATGAGGTGACTCGTTAGGTGATTCCCCAGCTACCGGTTTTCTCGGAATGGTATGAACAGACTTGTCATCGCCATGGTAGATCTCCGGTTCCGTCTCGGCTGCCCTGACTGGAGTTGGGAAAGATCTGGCCTGGCCGTTCTCACAGCGCGTGACAGTCGCTTCTTCCGGTGCTCCGTGGCGAGTCTTTGGTGCAGAACTCTTGCGACCAAGATTCGATGATTTAGTTTGCCTTTCGTGGGAACTCTTTGCATTGCCACGTATGTACGAGCCAACATCAATACTGTGGCGATTGGGTCTGAGCACTGTGACTTGTGAGTGGGCAGCTTTGCTTGCACATCTGCGGACTCCGATACCGTCTCTATTCAATACAGACCGGTCAATCCTGTGGAGGTCTTCGAGTATAGTTGAGCGTCGAGCGCTTGAACGCTTTCGGACATTGGCGTTATCAGCATCGAGTACATCACGTGGAGTTTTCCGGATGACATGGTAGCCCTTGGAATCATCTGGATCTACCAAGGCTGGAAGGATGAGAAGACTTCCACGATTGGTCTCTGATGTCTGGTGAGATGTGACAGGATTTGCATGCGCTATGTCTGCTTCGCCGGAAGTGTCGTTCTCGCGCGGTCGGGAGGAGAACAAGTGCTTGAATTTGCGCATATGAGTGGAGGGTAGACAGCCGAGCTAGACCAACAATAACTTGATTGCAGACGTGATCGGTATATCTGAACGAAGTGCACCACAGCGCCGCCCAACACCACAGCACCTCGGCGCTCCCCGCCATGAGCATGGCCGACTTTAAGAAATCCGGCGGCACCCTCGGTGGCCGCGAGCAGAAGAACGATTTCTTCGAGGGCGAACCCCGCTCCATGCACGGCCATAACCCGCTGAGCAATAATGCCAGCAGTGAGTTCCGCAATACCGGCCACGTGACCCGTCACGCTGACAATGATTCAGAAGCAAACGGCACGACTGGTTCGCATGGCCATAGCGGGACGCATGCCGCTGGTGCAGGCGCTGCCGGTGCTGGGGTGGTTGGTGGTTTGGCGGCGGGCAAGGCTGCTCATGATCACCACTCTGGTCGAAGGGGGTCGAGCTCGTCTAGTTCGTCGTCTGATGACGAGCATCACAAGACCAAGAAGGCGGGACTCGCGGGCGGTCTGGCGAAAGGTCATTCGAAGCATGACTCTGCCACTGCTGGCACTACTGGCACCGGTGTGCATAACACCGCTGGTACTGGCGTGAGTGGTGCTGACCACGCCGCCACGGCCAAGAAGCCAAGCCTCATTGATCGTCTCAACCCAATGAAGGATGCTGACGGGGACGGACAGAAGGGTATCATGAACTAGTTTCGAAAACCTTCCATTAGCGTAGTCATTTAGCAGCCTGTCATACCATGTATCTCCTTCCCTTCCCACCTCCACCAATCCATTTACCCCCATTGCCCGTCCATGTATCATCCTCCCCCATAAAGCACACCCTCGTGTCCCCTACACAACGCATTCCAAGGAAACCATCCCCCCGTATCAGACCACGCCCCCCCTTGGCCCCTCCCACTCACCCGCCCCGAATCCTCCGGCTCCGCGCCAAACCACACCTTCCCTCCAATAGCATCAGCATACAACCTCCCATACTCATGCGTCCCAGCCACAGCCGCGAGCCGCAACTCCTTTGCCCTCTCGTAATACCACATACGATCCCACCAGTCCGTCCGGAGATGTTTCTCCCCTGTAAAGTGCACTAGGACGGGGATCTCGCGCGTTACTGTGTTGATGCACAGGTCGACGTCGTCCCATCCTGTGATGCTGGTGGAGTGGTTGGGGGAGAGCAGGGACATGGGGAAGGGGGAAGCGAGGATGTCGGCTGGGAGGGCGTACGAGTAGTATGCTTCTAGACGTGCGATGGGATGGGGGAATTTGTCTGGGCGGTTTCGTGGGATTGTGGTCCAGACGAGCCAGTCTTTGTTGAAGGCGACGGTTTGGAAGAGGCTGGAGAGGTAGTCTATTCCGACACCAAAGTCTGTGGTGGCGAGTTCGGTGGCGATCTCGGGGGGGCTTGGTATGGGTACTGTGGGTTGCGTGGTGTTTGCGTTGATAGTGGTGGAGGTGTTGAGGAGGCGACGACGGGAGAGCTCCTGTTCGCCGAAGAGATCTGCAAAGTATAATTGATCGGAGTTCATGGTGAAGTTATTACGTATACGGTCCAGTGTGGCTTCGAATAGCTTGATCAAGGGGTCTAGCGGGCCGATGACTGTTGGATCGTGTCAGTGACTGAACAGGATAGCTGGCATGGTACGCACTCGTTCCTGAATTGAGCCAATCTGGACTGGTGAATATCGATTCTGCCACTCCGCCTATCGTCAGCGGACCAAATGCTGACTTGGAGAGAGGTGCTTTCGGCACAGCCCAACATGCAGGTCTATTGAAGTCTGTCGGCCAACAGAGCTTGTCGGGTCCAAACAGTATCGTCTGGCGTATTGGAGGATCCGTGACGCCTCTCCAACCGTACGTTTGGCTTGCGCGGTCAAGAAAAGCTTCGTTGATCTGAAAGTATCGCTTCAAGAGAACATCCGGAGTTAGCTGGAACCAAATGTCGAAGCCGTCGACGACGAGAAAGAGATCATCGTTTCTCGAAGACAACGCTTTCATGCGATGGAAGTAGTTCAAGAGTCCTTCGACCTTGGCCAGATGCTGAACGTACGGATCGGCTTGTTCCGGTTGGCCATGGTTGATCAAGACTGGCACCGGATAACCAAGAATGGTGGCCGATAGTAGCAATTTGCACAGGTCCGGGTTGCTGCTCGTGGCGGGTATGAGTAGGTGAAGATGCGCGCGAGGAGAGGGCGAGGCTTTGGTTGCATTTCCTGAGGTCAAGGGAATATGGGTGGCGGCCAAGAGACTCTGGGAGGTGTCAGAAGAGATGAGTGAAAGGTTGTATAGAGCTAGTTACAGTTGAGCCCCAAGTCGCCCACAGTGAAGACAAGACCAGCAGGAGCGGTACGACCGCAAGCAGCAATTTCCATCGTCGAGAAGACCAAGTCGAGCTGACCTGATCGAACCTGCTGTGCCATTCCATACGCTTTACAAGTTCGGACGAGCAGCAGATGATTTCGATGTCTGTCCATTGACTTGTCCGATCTCACGTCTTGCTCCCCCATATCTGCAGCTGACCCAGGAATGCCGCATGACGATGCTGCCCAGAGATTGAACGCGTCAGTGTCCTGCAGTTGAGATTGCAAGGGCGATCACGCAACTTCTGGTGGCACCTAAAGTCGTTGTACTTGACACGGGAACAAAAAGCTTCAACAACAAGCGAGCGGCTCACGAGTCATCCAATCCTATGGAATTTCTGTCAAGTTTGTTCGAGCCCTACGCCAATTTCGGCATCTGGTCTATCTATTGGAATACGCCTCTCTGATCATCGCCTGAACACACATCCCCGAAACTCAAGTGATTCCATCCCCCATCTCTCTGCACACGAACACCCTTATCATTCTTCTCCACCGGCCACCAGAAGCGCCTATCCGCATACCCCAAAGGTCCAAGCGGCTGTCTTTCCGCAGCATCGTGCAGAGTACTGGCATGCTCCTGTAGCCACAATCGCTCCCACCAAGTGTCTCGCAACGATTTCATGCCGTTTTGGTGTGCATTATGGTGAATGATGGCGGGTACGACGCCAGTCCATACGTTCGTGAAGAGCGAGACATCCTTCCACGATCGATCCTTTGGTAGGTTCTCGGTCGTCAGAGTCCAGAATGGTGGTCTTGAGCCCTGGACGTCCTCTTGACATTTATCCATCCTGGTGTTGTCCGAAGGGACATCGCATTCGCTCCTTGCCTGCTGGACAGATGTCGCATTGCTATAGGTGATCCATTGAGTGTCCTCCTCGGCGAAAACCGTGGCTAGACCCAGTCGTGATTCATAGTCCAGGCCCAGTCCGTACTCCCTGAAGGGCGTGCGGGTGGTATTCACGTCCGATGAAGTCTGTTGCTTCTGCAGCCGCTCATGGCGTGAGACCTCTTGCTCCCCGAAGACCTGTGACAATATGTACTGGTCACTCCCAAAGTTCTTGCTAGCTCTCATGAGCTCTTCCGCCCGACTGAAGATGACCTTGAGACTGTCGACTGTCCCCATAATCACGCCAGAATTGAGGTAGCGCTGTCGAATCTTGCGGTATGTGAATCGTTCGTCGGTGGAAAGCACATCTGTGGAAGATCCGTAGATCTGCGCTGGCAGTGTCGATGGTGGAACAGCAGCACAAGGCGCATCAGTGGCATTCCAGGGCCAGCATCGTTTCTGACTTGAAATCACCGTCTTCTGGTGGACTCGTGGGGCAAGCTTGTCACTAACACCATAGAGCTTGTTGGAGCGGTGGTCGGCGACAGCGTTGATATCAAAGAACCTGTCCAGGAGGAGTTGAGGTCGTAATTGAAACCATATGTCGTAGCCATCCACCATCAAAACCAGGTCCTCGCCTCTGGATCCGTCCAAGCCATTAAGAAACTCTAGCATTCCAGTGACCTTTGCGACATGGGACCCACCTTCTACCAGTCCCGGATCATCAAAGTTGATACCCCAGTTGAGCAGAGATGGCTTTGGGTACCCAAGTATTGAGGCGCTCACCAGTGTCTTGCACAGATTTATGTCTGGATGTGAAGCTGGAATGACGAGATGGAAGAGGCCAGGCTCCTCGTCTCTCTGGGCTGGCTCATGATGCCGGTAAGAAGTAAACTTTGTCAGATATCAGCATACATCTACACAGAACTTCAGCATACCCACGACCTGAGACTGAGTCGACACAATCCACAGACCGACCGTGATGACGATGAAGACACCGACAACTCGAGGGTAAAATCGTTGGATCCGGGTCATGGAGAAAATCGACAGCAGCCTCCAGCTTCCTGTCTGCCATTGGCATTCAGAGAATTTCACCCGTGTAGGATGCACGGCTGGTCTGACTCTTTCAAGGGCCGGGAAATTACCCCTTGCCTCCACAAGCGAATGACGCAATCGCCAATAACTACACGGAAGATGTCCTTGCGTTGACACGATTGGATGTTGAGCACCTGTGTTATCTACAGGAACTCACGACTTGCTCGCTTCCTTTGCACGCAGTTCCACCCAGCTGAACAACGCAGCACCCAATGCTGCTACCGCTAGACCCAACCCGTTCACCCAATTGATGTGTACATTGAAGAGTACAATACCCAGCAAGATCGTCAGCATCTGTTTGACGTTGCCGCAGACTGTCAAAGTCAATGCGCCGGCTGATTTGTTCGACTGGAACGAAGTGATGTTCAGTACGAGCGCCAGACACCCATTGCAGAACAAGGTCAAGATCAAGTCCTTTGTCAGCTTGTTGTCCGCCATGAGCTGCTGCAATTGCCCGATCTCACCCACCATGCCGGCGTAAATACACGACTGTGCAGCTGCGAGGGGAGACATCCACATCAAGACCTCCAGCGGCGGGAGGGAAAGTCGACCTGTCAAGATCCGGTTCGTTGCGATCGCCTTGCAGGGGGCCAATACCACCCCAAGCAGTGTTGTCGTCAATCCGAGAATGGTAAAGGAGATGTCGCCATACGTCGCCAAAGCCACTCCACAGACGATGGGGAGAATCGACAGTTGTGTCCAAGTAGAGTAGCTTCTCTTGTACAGAATGGCGTATGCGGCGATTGTAGAGGCTGGGATCAGAGCTCGTGCGGTCTGATGGAAGGGTACCGATACCAAAGATCTGGACCCGATCAGCACGCCATCTGCGCAAAATGGGCGCCCACACTTACAATGATACAACGGAGATGGCGATATTGATGGTGAAGAGGAACGAGAAAGCCACAAGCGTGATGACGTCTCGAGAGCTCAATCTGGTCAATGTTGACCTCGTCCCAAAGAAGACCAGACTACAGCCGATTGATGAGGAGGTTGTGTGTAGAGTCGTGAGCAGCCATGGACATGGTATCTGCATAGAACTAAGTACAAATACCTCCTTGATGTCAGATATGCTTACCTGCTGCAGGATAGCTTTTGAGTGCAAAGTCAAAGTCATGTTCAGACCCAAATAGACTGCAAGAAGCACAAGCTTGTACCGAGCTCCCACAGTGTACTCATAATTGCGGTTGTCGACGTTTCCTTGCAAAGATTCCACGTTGGATTCCAGGTCCTGCTTTAGTTCTCCGTTGCCGAGTAGATTCTCAAGCTGTTCAGTATCTCGAGGAGCCGACATGAGCGCAAGCAATCCCAAGGGGCTGACATCGACTGACAGCAGTGTATGCAAAGGTTGCCATGAAGTGACCTCGACGTTGAACTTGGTCAACATTTGCAGCGGAATGATTTGCCTCGTGTAGCACGGCAGAGCGCGGCCTGGCAGGCTGACTCGCAGATCGGCCGAATCGTCTGAGGTGCGCCAGTGGAGAAGATATATACTTTTGCCTTATCTTGGGGCGGAAGCCACACAAGCCACTTTACACTACTCTAACACATCGGTTATGGTCAGATGCAGGCACCAGATCTTTCCGTCTCGCTAACGCAGCAAACCGACAGGTCCTGCTTGCATGCAAATGGATCCATCTCCCGCCTCGGCGCTCGTCACAGGGCATGAAACGCCAAGCTGTCATTACACGTCCCACGGCTGATGAGCGGTTAGATGGACAATGTGCGGCTCGTCACTATCCCTTTGCTGTTGGTACAGTACACCCGTATGATACAGGTTGTGGGTTGACGCGAAGGCGTGATCGGGTCTAACTACTTTTCCGGTACGGACCCTAGATGAACAGGACGAGTTCCTCCGACATGGTGCAAAAAATGCAGCTTTTGTATGAATACAGACCTCATGTTCTGGAATAGTCCGTACCAAGCAGAAGAAGGCAAGGCTTCCTGAAATCACACCATGGGCTCGACAGCGACAATTAGGCCCAACAAGGCGGCCATCTCTTTCAATAAGAAGGTCTGTTGTATCGGCGCAGGCTTCGTTGTACGTATAAAGACCTTCATCCATGTGCCCTGCATGACTGACAAACACAGGGTGGCCCGACTGGAGCAGTGATTGCCGATAAGAACCCAGAGGTGCAAGTCACCATTCTCGATGTTAATGCTTCGAGAATTCGGGCCTGGCAGTCTGAAAACCTTCCCATCTACGAGCCTGGTCTCAAGGAAATCGTCTCCAAAGTATCCCGCACAGGTCGAGATGCAAAGTCCTCCGCTAATCTGGTGTTCACCACCAACGTGCAAGAAGCCATCAACGAATCCGATATCATCATGATTTGTGTCAACACACCCACCAAGCAGAACGGTTACGGTGCTGGTAGTGCTCCTGATCTCAGCTTCGTGGAATCCGCCGCCTACATGATAGCTGACTATGCAACATCCGACAAGATTGTCGTCGAGAAGAGCACAGTACCAGTGCGGACCGCAGATGTGGTAAAGGGTATCCTGCAGGCAAACGCCGAGCCAGGCCTCCAATTCGACGTCCTCTCGAACCCAGAGTTCCTCGCTGAAGGCACAGCCATCCGAGACTTGCTGAACCCAGATCGTGTCATCATCGGCTCCATGCCCACTGTATCAGGAGATCTTGCAGCCGAGCGGCTTGCAGCCCTATACGCTGCGTGGATCCCGGAGTATTCCATCGTCCGGACCGACATCTGGTCCTCCGAGCTAGCCAAGGTGGCCGCGAATGCGCTCCTCGCTCAACGAATCAGCAGCATCAACTCCTTATCCGCCATCTGCGAGCTCGTGGGCGCCGACATCGAACAAGTCGCCCATCTCGTAGGACTGGACCACCGGATCGGTCCCAAGATGCTGAAAACATCAATGGGCTTCGGCGGGTCTTGCTTCCGCAAAGACGTCCTGAATCTGTGTTCCCTCGCAGACACGCTCAACCTGCCTGAGGTCTCTACGTACTGGCATGGGGTCCTCAACATCAATAATTGGCAGAAGGACCGCTTCGTTAGACGGCTGATGCAGAAGATGAACAACACGCTTAGCATGAAGACGATTGCCGTCTTCGGGTTCGCGTACAAGAAAGACACCGGTGACACGAGAGAAAGTCCGGCCATCTCGGCTGTCAAAATTCTGCTGTGTGAAGGGTCGAGTATCAGGATCTACGACCCGGAGGTCGCTGAGCAGACCATCTGGCGGGATCTGGAGGACGATCGGTGGTCTGATGCAGATGTCCGTAGTCGGGTCACGATCTGTGATTCCGCCGTCTCTGCTGCTACGGGGGCGCATGCTATTCTTGTTGCTACGGAATGGGATGAGTTTGGCTCCACCGATCCTGCTCATACGAAGGCGGATGCTCGGCCTCGTACCGATAGTGTTGGGCCAGATTCTGCGCAGGATGGTGGCTTCCGGGACACGACAGATACAACCGGATTGGTCGATGGACACCCTGGGAAGGCAGCTGTTTGCGGAATGGACGTACATAGTGCCGGCCCAGGCCAGGATGCTCAAGTCGAAGCTAGCCGAGTTAACTGGGAGACAGTCGCCAAGGTGATGAAGAATCCCAAGTTCCTGTTTGATGGAAGAAATGTGGTGGACCAGGCTCGCCTGCAAAGCTTGGGATTTCAGGTTGAGGGGATTGGAAAGGCGAGGTCTACGTGAATGACCGTTGTGTCTACGCTCGGGTGCAATACAAGAGCTACCTAGCGGATTACTACCGGCGCCTACATGATCGAGAGCTGCGACGATCAAGAGTCTCTTGAGGGGCGTCACGGCACCGCTGATCAGAGGGTTGGTCGACACAGGCCAGCGAGGCATCATCCATAATTCGGCACACGATGTGGGCAAAGATAATGAAGATCTTGGTGGCTTCGCGGGTATGCTGCACTGCGTTGAAGTACTGGCGTTTCCTTTGATTGCGTAATGCTCGAGATAATGGCTGCTCCGCCGACCCAATAATCCGGTACCAAATGTAAGATATATCGATGACTAGAAGGTTCCACCAAACATCATAGTGGAACATAAGACCCAATGGACTCGTCGATGACGTTACATCCCACAGTATGACAGCCGTGTCCATGTCCGGACTAGCCAGTAAATGGACGATGTGTGAAGGTGATGGGAACCATTTCTAGCTCGCCGACTAGACCAGTCCTCGAAATCTTATACATCCTCTACTCGACCAGAACGCCCAACTCATACTTCCGCCACTCAGCGATGCTTGCTCGACTTCTTCCCATGTTCTCTCGCCATCTTCTCCCAGTCTTGTCTTTGGCATGCTGCACATCTCTCGGTGCGGCGGACCTCTTGGAGTGGGATGGATCCTGGCTTGTGTGACTGAGGATGGAGGCAATACCTGTACGAAGGCAATCGATGTCCGCAACGGAAGATATGAGTCTCTGCGATGCACATGATAGTGCCTTGGTATTGCTTGTTTCGAGAGGTCGATTGGGTGTTCTGAGCACGACTAGTACAAAGGATGTTCCAGCTCGATGGTTCATTATCGAGTTGCTTTAACGAGAGGTGGGGCTTCTTGTGAGATTGGGAATGTTGGCCCTTGATTCTCACCTCCTACAAACTTTTGTAGCGCTCTGGACGGCGATTATTGTCACTCGGATTCGTGGTATTTCGACATTGTTTGCTCGAGTCGGGTCCATGGCCAGTCGGGGATGTCTCCCCGAAATGAGGTCGTGCTATTTGGTGAGGCTTCAATCCGTTCGACTACGGGTACCAGTAACAATTGTGCAGTGTCGATGCAAATCTCGGGATTTTCCATGGAATAGCAGAGTTTTCAAGTGAACAGGCGCTCCGTGCCCGCAATGATATATGGAAGACATTGTGATGGACGAGTCGTTGCTTAAAGCATCGTGAATCCTGGTTTGACCCGTGCTGGTAGTCTATCATGATTCAAACTATGTCGTATGGATACTCTAATGAGGTCCGCATTGCCGATTGGATATCCAAGGCTTGTTTCACAGTGAGATCTGCCGGCGGAAACATCTGAATGAACGCATCCCCGCAGACGGGGAACTACAACATCAGAATAGTAAACGATACTGCAAGTAGGTGGCTGCTAGTCTCACCAGGTCATGCGGTTCTCGGTGTTTCTAGCGCCGAATATTGCTCGAGATACACATCAGTACGTCTTTTTCGCCCACACATCTGCTCTCCAAAACGCCACGCACGAGTCCTCTGCCGTGATGTGTGTTGCGCGGTGAGTAGCCGAGGTGCTCGGCGAATCACATTTCGCGAAGTACACGGAAGCGGTTGCGTTGGATCTGGACACGGGCTAGTTATTAGGTCCGCCGGCTTGACAGGTGGGATCCCGCCGTCATGCTGCTTGCCACTTTGCGTCCTGATCAACGAAACCTTCGGAAGGCTATCCGAGGCTCGAAAACTTCTCCGCGAAGCCAGTTTGCTTGGAGAGTCGCATAAGCTGAAGCCAGAAACAACTGATCATTAGACGAGGTCGAATTCTCGGGTCACACCTTGAAATGGTTCAAGGCTGCCACCAAGACTCTTTGCGTCGCCGTAATACTTTATTCGGTATCTTCCTTGAAGGGCTTGAATGGTCTCATAGTCGTCTGCAAATCCACAGATCGTGTTGCCGATGATCTGTGCGGCACGAGTAGTGCTTCGGTCGACATTTGTCCGGGCAGAGATTCTGCCGGTATTCGAGTCGCCATGACCGTCGCTGCGCTTTTCCCAATTACCCATCTCCCAACCAAGCTCCCATCGTACAGTGACAATGCTGGTACCGAGCAGCGTGCTTGTTCTTTCCCAGCTAAACACCAGACTCCAGTCACTATCATCTCGCACACGAGACCAGACCCCGGTATGCTCACTGAATTTCTCGACTACAACGAAGCTTCCCTCAAGACGAACGTTGTTGCGCAGGTTTGCTGCCTGGAAGCTTGCTTCTATTGCTACGGGATGATCAAGTCGGAGTTGATACGATGGCTCGGCATCTCTGGTCACCTCACCAAACGTCTTGAAAAGACCAGGAGAGTCACGAACAACGGGGTTGATGGAGCTTAGTGATGAGTTGGTGTGCACGGGCGGCGATGGTCCAGCATCGAGATTCGGTAGTGCTGGAACCGTCGGAGGCCTAGACCCACGCTTATCCGCAACTGCTGATTGTGCCATATACGGCAGCAGCTCTCTCGTCAGATCAGTGTACGCAGCGAGTGTATGAGGTCCATATAATGTCGAGGCCCCTTCATACCTTTGAATTGCGTACTCTTCCTCCGTAGTAATGTAGTGGGTGTAGCTATTTGACGGGCCTCCGAGGACGACTAACGGCTTGCTTATAGTCATGTCTCCTGAAGCGAGTGCAGCATTTCTCACAGCGGATTTCCACCGTCGACCAGCCATAGTAGTCGCTTCACCAGGACTGACGATGATGAAAAGATTGCCAACTCGGAAGAATTGTACATCAACCACGTTTGGTGTCCACAAGTAAGGCCTTTGGGTCTCACCCACATCGAGTAGTATGGGCTTCACCCCATGACATGCAATCTGTTCTGGGCCAGGTTCATGTAGCTGATTTCGTACAGTCTCCCACAAAGGGTTTGCATCGGGATCACCCGGGTTGTGTTGTTTGAAATCGAACGCACCCGGGCCATCGGTAGTTCCAGCCGCAAAAGAGTAGCCCAGAGCTGCTGGACAGGTTCTGACTTCGGTGCCGTTGGGCAGAACAAATTGTTTATCGCTCATGTCCACAAACACGTGGAGCGACTTGACTGTCGACCCTTCTAAGCTCGAGCATCCCGCCAATTCGACCGGTGTCGTGGTGGGACTTCCCTTCTGCAGACTCTCAAAGAGGAGCCTAGCAGCCACATACTGCCGCCGACCGATTTCGAAAGTCGATGCGGTCCCAGCGTCCTGCAGTCCGTAATGCGGGCCCCTGCCATGGCATGGCTGTGTCTTGCCGGCGCATAGACTTGTCTCGAAATCGCATGGTTTGCCCTCCTGTGGTCCGGACTCGCACCATGCTCCAAGCACATTCGGGGAGGTATCGCCGACGTTGGACTGAGAGAATCCAGCAACGAAGTCGGGCGACGAGTTCGGAAGCTTGCGGGCATACTTTTCGAAAATGTCTGCAGCCACACCTTTGTTGTCTCCAGTCACCAAGGTATTGTTCCCGAGCATCGAGGTGCCATGAACGGGGAACCAGGTCAGAATACCAAGATCCTGGTCATTACGAAGGGATCGGAATGCAAGAAGGCTCATTTCTTTGTCCACGTTGTCGTCGTATTGTGCTCGTTCGGACGCCGGGTTAGCATTGTAAGCAAAGGGACTCCTGTTCACACTAGCATTTGGAACCGTGGTCGTGCCATATGTCAGACTGCCTAGCTGGAGACTCTCATGTGCTCGTCTGATCGAAAGGAGTGTACCCTTGACGATCGCATCGTAGCTCTGATGATCGAAGCCCTTGGAGGTGATTTGTGGTAGTAGATAGTTCAGCCAAGCACCAGGTCCGGAGTGAGAATGCGTGCCCGTGATTGCAACGTTCTGCTGGCCATACATCGCATAACCTCGACCCATGGATTTCAAACCGTCCAGCACGCCCTGCCTGACAGCAGTATCGCCACTCTGTGTATCCTGCACGACATAGACTATACGATCTTCCGGCGTCTCGGTACTACCAATGATAAAGGTACGGGCGTACAGTCTCTGCCTCAAGCCAGATCCTACTTGATTTGGATCCGCATAGCCCATGAAGTTGATCTCGACGACCGGGCCCGTGATATCCGCCTTGCCGACACCGAGGAGGTACTGTGCATTTGGCTTCGCATGCAGTCGTCCTTGAAGGAATCGGAAAGGATGATCCGAGACGTGATTGATGCTTCCGAGGTTGTAGATGAGACTAAGGGTGGCGAGCAAGCCTAAGCATGCAGCCGTCACGGCGACTGTGATATGAGAGCGTGCCATTCTCGGAAAATCACTTCGACAGTGTTCAAGTGCATCTGGATGCAGTGATCTCGTTCGAAAGAACGACGACCAGGAACGAAATGTAGTTGTCCGGAATATCCGGATCACTGACGATGCTGACCCAGGAACCTGTGGCGTTTGACGGCGATCCGCATCCCCACAGATTGATGCATGTCAGGGAAAAAAGTGTCACCTCATAGACTCTCCAACTCTCTCGCTCGGCCAATTGGTTTGTTTACCCTTGTCGCTCATTTGCAGTCTCGAGAAGCACCGTCTTGGTGTGGGCGAACTGTATTCAATCGACTGCAGCTCGCCATCGGAACAACATCCCCGTCCATCAATCTTGTTTGCTCTCAAGATGGAGGAGCTACAGGCTCGGCACAGAAAGGAGGTCAAAGATCTGCAGAACAAGATCACGTCCAAGAAGAAGCAAGCATCCAAGAAGACACGCAAAGGAGTGAACGACGAGTGCGACAGGCTAGAGCAGGGGCTCAAACAACGACATGAAGCCGAGATCGCAGGCCTGAGCGGCCAACCCGGCGAGCCACAGGTTGACACCCCGCCCGCAAGTGAAGAGCTAGCAAACGAGACCGCTTCGTTATCTATCAATGGCGACTCTGCGTCTACAACATCAGCGGCGCCCACAACAGCGACCTCCGTCACCTCGGACACAACCCCGGAAGCCTCGCGGCAAACCAAGAGGGTCCCAAGAGCAAGAGCACGATTAGAGAGAAGAAAAGCTGAGCAGGAAGCATTATTCAATCAAGCATCAGCAGAAGCCTCGAACCTACCAGATCTCAAAGCACAGGAGCGAGACAGAATGGTCGCCAACTTCAAGTCGCGGGGATTAGTGGAGAAGGAAATCCGAGCAGATGGCCACTGTCTGTACTCTGCCTTCGCAGACCAGATGGAGGCGCTGGACATGCCATTACTGGATGGGAGACCGGGGAACGAGGCCAAAATGGGCATGTTCAAGCGGTTCAGCGATGGGTTCCGGCGGAGGAGCAGCGAGGAAGAGAAGGCTAAGCTGGAGGAGTACAAGGTTGTGAGGAAGGAGGCGGCGGCGTTTATGCAGAGGCATCCGGATGATTTTGCGCCGTTTTTGGAAGAGGGATTGGATACGTATACTATGAAGATCAAGGATACTGCCGAGTGGGGTGGGCAGATGGAGTTGATTGCGCTGGCTAGGAGGTATGGGGTGCAGATCAATGTCCTCCAGGGAGATGGTCGAGTGGAGGAGATCAAGGCGGAGGAAGGCGCCAGGAGTGAGAAGGTATTGTGGTTGGCATATTACAAGCATGGGTTTGGATTGGGCGAGCACTACAACTCGCTGCGTAAAGCGTGATATGATGTACGATGGAGATACCCCTTGTCCGCACTTTTATGACGCCACGCTAGAATCAGAAGCCATATCATTGATGCTTCCATATCGCGACCCAGTCTGTTCCCTTGCCGATCTCGTGCGTCCGGTCAGGTTGGTAATGTGCGACCCGTATGAGACCCTTTTCACTCCTTGATGGATTCTCTTCGTCGATACCCTTCACGAAGCCGTCACTGTCATACTCGAGCTTCTCCCCGGGCTTGCTCAGGTAGCCCACATACTCCACAGGTCGGACCGCCCAGGGAGGACCAGCTGTCGACGGCTCCTTATACGTCGGGAACTCCAGACATACCAATCGCCCATGGGGCGCCAGCAACTCCGCCATCCGAGCCGCCCATTTGGAGCGTAATTGAGGAGGAAGCGCACAGAAGAACTACCCAACCGTCAGCCGCCTTCGCAACCCCTCAATCACATCCAACGACCTACCGTATAGTCATAAATAATATCAAACCCCTCCTTCTCCCCAAACCCACTCTGCTTCAACCCCTCCGAGCTCTCCTTCCACCACTCATCCTCGAAAAAGTCCCCCTGCAGGATCCTCGCTTCCCCTCTGCCCATCTTCTCATCCTTGGTCTTATACTCCTCCGCATCACCCACCCTGACCTGCTCCTGCCTCGCCACTTCCGCCGCTTTCCCACTCACCTCTACTCCAAAGGCATCGAACCCCCAGCTCGCGAACAAGAATACATCGTACCCCTTCCCGCATCCAGGTACCAGCGCCCGCGGCCGCCTGATTTTCTGGTGGGCTGGGTTCACAGGGTCTTTGGGGGCGATGACAGGTGGATTGAGAGCGGGGTGACGGGATGCGAGCAGGTCGGAGAGAGCTGGGTTTGGTAGACCGCGGTCCCAGGGGGTGTAGGATTGGTTCCAGAGGTCGTCCCAGCGGGAGGAGTCAGTTGGGTCGGTCTGGAAGTGGTTGCGGAGACGGGTGCGGTCGTCGGGTGGGCCGGTGGCGACGCTCATGTTGATGACAAGCTGGTCGAAGGGTGTTGATGATGAGCTGCGATTGAATCGGAAGTCATGTATACGAAGTCATGTGTTTGACACGAGTCTGAGACGAATTGACTTATTTGGTCATGACGTCGCCGACCACGTGGGGTTTGGCGGGGCAGGACGCCGACATGGCAATTGTTGTGCTGCAGCAGCCGCTGCCGAGGATTAGCCGGTTGTTTTTACGTACTTTTCACCATAGAAAATTCTCTATATAGAATATATCAATCACATCAATCCTGCACCCTCAATATCGCGTATTGGAGCATCCAGTCGAGCCTCTGATTACGTGATTACAACAGCAATCGCGGGGTTGTCCTCCCTTGATCCTGGCATCAATGCATGGTATGGGACCCATACGAAATGCCACACAAGCCAGAGCCAATTCTGATTTCTCCAGTAGGGTTCTCCGGGACCATGGAAAATGTTCGTGCACATCCAAGATGAACGGAACCAACACACGGGCAACAACTCAGTGAAAAGTAATATTCGTGTTAACTTGGTAAAGTCCGCAGCAAATGCTTACTTACATGAGCGTCGTCCACGATACTGCCAGATATTGGATCTGACCGTCAATACTGCTACAGGGAAAGTAGCAGGACTGGTTCGAGCACACCGCTGGTTGACTGTCTTGATTTTGACTCGACTACTAGCGGCCACTGTTTCTACTACTTTTATCATCACTTCTGGAACGTGAATTCGCCCTCTTCTTCCTCGACCAGAATGCGATTCCGCTATTACGAGGAATCGGTCAGCGGGACATTCGCCAACTTGGTCAAGTACTCTTTGTCGCCACTAGCATCAGCCCTCGCAATGGCCGCTTCAAGCAAAGCGGCGTAGCTCCACGTCAAATCCGCAGCACCCTGACTGACCCCAGTACCTCTGTTGTACTGCTCCGACAGACTTTCGCTTTCCGGGGTGTGGTACTTGATCCTCCTGAGGAACGCATCGCCCCAACCCAGTAGCGCGTCGGTGAGGCCGCAGAACTCGGTGCTGTTGGTTGCGTAGGTTGAGTCGACCGATACCGTGGTGGCTGGGGCGAAGTATGTGAAGAATGGAAGGGATGTGTTGGTCACGGTGATGCTGCCAGCACTTCGGTACTCGCTGACAGCACGATACATCATCTCGGCCATGGTTGCTGTTGCCAGATACCAGGGATTGCCACCGTCGACAGCAGTTCCAGTTCCGTTGTAGACATCCTCAGGGTAACGTCTATGATGAGTTAGCACTGGCAGTATAAGTGAGCTGGTAGACTCACCCAATGGGTATACCAAGCACTTGACCGCTGGCCTCGGTAGTGGTATTCGCAATGCTATAGACAGGAATAAATGAGGTGGAAATTTGGAGAAGCGAAGCCAGAACCTGATCATTGGTATAGCTGAAGACTTCATCACCAATGTATCCATGGATGACACCGAGAGCCACGGCAATATCTTTGTATGAAGCCTTGTCTCTCAGAATTGGACCATATTCGTATAGGATGAGCTGACGATTCGGATCCCAGAATTGCGCCAGAGTTTCAGTCAGAGCAGCACCTGCAGATGCCAGAGTCTCGCTGGTTGCGCTATCTCCCATCTTGCTGGCAAAATCTGCACCCTGCAGAAGAGCACGGCGCTGAACCATTCGAGTGTAAAAGTGGGCAGATACGACCTCCTCCCACAGATCGAAATCAGGCGTCGTCCAATTGCTCGCCACGAACAAGAGATCTTTCTGGACAGGAGCATTTGGGTTTGTAGTCGAATCATAGATTTGCGATTTGACAACATCAATGCTACCGCCATTCTCGAGGTAGGTATTGGCAAACTCCATTAGGGTAATGGCAGCTGTAGCAGGACCATCGTTCTGAGGTCGCCCCCATGGTCCCGTGAAGATGGTGTTATTGAGATAGAACTTGGGCTCGCCTAGACCTGTCTGTAGGCCAGGAGTGTTCTGCTCGTCCGCCCTTGTTCTGGCGTATTGGAACAGTATCTCCTCGTAGCGAGCCTTTTCTGCAGCGTCTGAGGCTGTCGAGTAGAAGAGCTCCACAGTGTCAAGAGTCAATGAAGCGTCTCGTACCCAATTATATTCATAGCCTGGTAGTTTCTGAGGATAGCTGGGACCAGATTTGGCAGCCACGACTGTGCCATTTGCGACACCGGGCAGGTCGGGATTGATGTTGGAGAACATGGCCCGCTTTGATAGAGTGGCCTGAGATTCTGCATCGACGGTGAGCCATTGGGTAATATCGCCGGACAGGCCGGATGGTGAGGCGTAGGGTGCGGGTGGACCAGGCTGAGTAGGTTCCGGAGCGCCACTCGCGACGACCTCAATGTTCAAAGGTTGGACGAATGTTTGATCAATATTTACAGCACGATAGGTCAAGTTGAGGAGCTCGGAAATGCCGTCCAGGTAGATTGGAGCATTGGAGCCCCAGTATTCGTAGTTGGTGTCCGGAATACTAGAGCGGTAGCCGAGGGATAGGACCGTGAGTGGCGTCGACACATTTCGTCTATCCGTAAAGAAGAGCGTGACTAGCTTGTCATAGTTGAGGTTGGCGATGAAGACGGACGCATTCAACGAGCCTCCACAATAAGAGTAGGATTGGAGGACCACCTCAGCGTTGTTTGTGGGAACAGCATCCGTGACCGTGTTAATCTGACAGTCTTGTGCAGCAACAAACAGTGCTGGCAGACCAGCCAGAAAAGCCAAACTCTTAGAGAAGCCCATCTCAAAGATCAGGGGCGAGTAGATGAAGAATGAGGACAAGAAAATGATCGGGACGGAGAGCGCGAATAGGATATATAGAGCCATGACTACTTACCAGGTTTGCCTTTGTCCAGCGACAAGACGATGATGATGGTCGAATGGACGATCGACATTTGATGTCGGACCGGAGGCAAGGACCGCGTGTCAATGGTTCCTGCGTCCACGATGGTTGCAGCTGCGGAAAAGCCTTTTGTATGGCTACTCACCGAGTCTTCGTGAAGACGTGAAAGCGAGTCGACCCCAATTTCGTCAAGCACCAATCGGACTCGTACGCGAGCAGAGACTTGATCACGCATCATCCGGCCGCTTGGAGACTCGAGGGAATGCTTCGACCTGCCCTTCTGGAATTCTGCAGTAGCAGACTCCTTGAAGCTGTACAAGCACTATACCAGTCGACCAAATCCCATAATCCTCAATGTCAATGCGATCACCCTTCATAACCCTGTGCTAATCAGGAGCATTATCCCGCACCAAAGGAGTGATTCTGCCGCAAGTCAGGGTGGGATCAATGATTCCACAGCCAGAAAGCCCCGCATTCTCTCGTTCCTCTTTGAGCCGAGGTCGCGACCAGATTTGCTGCTTTTGCTGCAACCACTCCCAAGCCTCGTGCACCTCGTGCATCCGCCATCCCTGCTCATTTTCGTCCTGCCGGTATGAATTACCTTCGTCCAGCTTCCGGTCGTCTGTTGGTATCAGCCACACGATTGTCGACACCCTCTAGACCTTTGCAAGTGGCCATCGATCAGAGACGCAGAATGGCTTCGTTTCAGAAGATCAAGGTCAAGAACCCGGTGGTGGAAATGGACGGAGACGAGATGACGAGGATCATTTGGCAGAATATCAAGGACAAGGTTAGTGCCACTTGCAGAGACCAAGATGCCTCGGAACAAGACAGCTGCTGACCCTGCTGCAGTTCATCCATCCGTATGTCACGAGCCGCAACCTCAGTCGCGTGCCTCCTACCTAACCCTTCTTAGTTACCTCGACATTGACCTCAAGTACTATGATCTGGTAGGATTCGCCTCTCGCATGCTGCAGGCGTCCCACTCACATCCAGCAGGGTCTGCCATACCGCGATGAGACCAACGACCAAGTCACTCTCGATGCTGCCGAGGCAACCAAGAAGTTTTCTGTCGCAGTCAAGTGTGCCACCATCACCCCAGACGAGCAACGAGTGGAAGAGTTCAAGCTCAAGAAGATGTGGCTCTCGCCCAATGGCACAATCAGGAATCACCTGTAGGCTCAACCCCACCAGGTTTTTCCGAACAGCGCTGATCATACTCAGAGGTGGAACTGTCTTCAGGGAACCCATTGTCATTCCCAGCATTCCCCGTCTCGTACCCGGCTGGACCAAACCTATCGTTATCGGCCGTCATGCTTTCGGCGACCAATACCGAGCAAAGGACAGAGTCATCAAGGGAGAGGGTACACTCAAGATGGTCTTCACACCCAAGGGAGGCGAGCCTGAAGAGATTGAGGTCTACCAATTCAAGAACGGCGGAGGCGTTGCTCAAACGCAGTATAACACAGATGAGAGTATCTCAGGTTTCGCTCAGGCGAGTTTCAAGCTTGCGCTCGACAAGAAGATGCCTCTGTACATGAGCACCAAGAACACCATTCTCAAGGCCTACGACGGACGATTCAAGGACATCTTTCAGGAGATCTACGACAAGCAATACAAGGCCGAGTTTGAAAAGGCCGGCATCTGGTACGAGCATCGCTTGATTGACGACATGGTCGCCCAGATGATCAAGAGCGAAGGCGGTTTCATCATTGCCATGAAGAGTGAGTGTCTAGCCCTGTGCTATCCTTGCCGGCTAACATTATCAAGACTACGATGGTGACGTCCAATCTGATATCGTCGCCCAAGGTTTCGGCAGTCTCGGTCTCATGACATCAGTTCTCATCACCCCAGACGGCAAGACGTTTGAGGCTGAAGCAGCTCACGGTACTGTGACCCGCCACTTCCGAGAACATCAGAAAGGCAATCCCACATCGACCAACCCCATCGCATCCATTTTCGCTTGGACCCGAGGTCTCGTAAAGCGCGGCGAGCTGGACGGAACACCAGAAGTGGTCAAGTTCGCAGAGTCTCTGGAAGAAGCATGCGTTCACGTTGTCGACAAGCAGGGCATCATGACCAAGGATCTCGCCCTCGCCATGGGCAAGAAGGGCAAGGATGCCTACGTCACCACCGATGAGTACCTTGACGCTGTTGAGAGGCGGATGAAGTCTGTCCTGCAAGCTAAGCTCTAATTACTGGCGATTTGTGCTGTGCCATTTCGGTAGGCAACATTCTTGGATACAGTAGACCAGTCTGGATACAAGGGTGAAGTGTAAATAGGTCATCAAAGTATATATGAGTGCTTGACAGAGCCAGGAGTCTTCATTGTGGAGAAGTCTGCCGTCGATAGGGGCCAATGACCAGACCATGAACAGATGACAAGCAGATAGCGAACCATGTCCACACTCTGCAGACCCTGGCCTTGCCAAAAATGGCATGTGGAGGACAAAAAAGACATCTACCAACTCACCGTGACCGCATCTAGCTCCTTTTGCCATCGCGCCCGTCTTTGCTGCATCATCTTGGTCGCGACAAGGCGTGCCATCTGATCAATTCTGACATTTTTCCGCTGCGGGGATCTACTAGCTAATCGTGGCTATCGCTGGCACTCATCCTTCGTCGACTTTATCCCAGAACCCCTCACTCGACCCTTTTGGCCCTGCGGATACATATTTTGCGTTGTGGACGTGAGGAGCAGCTAACCAATCGTTCATCCATGGAGCTGCCTTTCTCGTGATCAGAAAAACAAGCCCTGCCCAGGCCCTGCGACCCCACCTTCGGCACAAGATGGTGGAACGAGAAGAGAAGGAAGAAAGAGAGGAGAGAGAAGACAAGGGCATATCCACAAATGTCTCATCCCTCACGAATAGCTCTACAAATACCACAGACGACACGGAGAGTGTAGAGTCTCAATCACATCATTCAATACCGGACTACACTGGCGATGCCCCCGAACTACAACTTACCCCACATATCTCTCGGGTGTCGAGTAGACGGAACATAGAAACAGCAAGGAGATCAAAGACAGATATATCGCTGAAAAGGACAAAGACCACACAAACCACAGGAACGACAGCGACCACCTCGGACCCGCTATTCGAGATTGACTTTGAGGAAGATGACAAGCGCAACCCCCACAACTGGCCGCTATGGTACAAAGCAATCATTATTGCCACCATGAGTTTTGGCACAACTACGGTAGTACTGTTCTCAACATCATACACTTCGCCTATACCTGGTCTGATAGCCGAGTTTGGTATCGACGAGCAGATCGGCATCTTGGGAGTCACCACATACCTCCTGGGTCTGGCTGTAGGATCAATCATCCTCGCACCTTTATCTGAGATGTACGGTCGTCGCCCGGTCTATATCATCAGTATGGGATGCTTCATCGTCCTTCTCCTTCCTTGCGCGCTGGCCAAGAATTTTGCAGCCATCCTCGCCACACGCTTCTTTGGAGCTTTTGCGGCAGCGGCCATGATTTCGAACGCCCCTGGGTCCGTATCAGATATTATCGACGAGGAATACAGGGCGTTGGCCTTTTCAGTCTGGAGTATCGGCCCCATGAACGGCCCCGTGTTTGGACCAATTGTCGGAGGCTTCGTCTTCCAATACCTGGGCTGGCGGTGGACGTACTGGATCGTCATGATTCTAGCCGGGGTTGCCTGGGTCCTGATCAGCATCGTTCCCGAAACATACACCCCCTCCATCCTCCGCGGCCGAGCGGCAGCCAAGCGCAAAGGAACCGGCGACGACCGCTGGTACTGCCGCTACGACGACAAAAAGAGCTTTTGGCCACTCCTGAAAGTCAACCTCTCCCGCCCCTTCATCATGACCGTGACCGAACCCATCCTCATCTTCTGGGACGTCTACATCGCCATCGTCTACGGCATCCTCTACCTCTGCTTCGTCGCCTACCCCATCGTCTTCTCCCAAAACCGGGGCTGGGCACCCGGCGTATCGGGCCTCGCCTTCTGCGGCATCGGCGTCGGCTCCCTGATCGTCATGTGCTGCGAACCCCTCATCCGCCGCATCATCAACTCCCACAAACCCGACCCGGAAACCGGCAAACCCCCTCCCGAAGCCATGGTTTTCCCCGTCTGCATAGCCAGCATCCTCATGCCCATAGGCGAGCTCTGGTTCGCCTGGTCCTGCACCCCAAACGTCCACTACATCGTCCCCATCATCGCCGGCGTCCCCTTCGGCGCGGGCTGCACCGCCATCTTCATCTACGCGTCTAATTACCTCGTTTACTCGTACGGCATCTACGCCGCGTCCGCGCTAGCGGGCAATGCAGTCCTACGCTCAGTGCTAGGCGCCACCCTCCCCCTCGCTGGCCCCGCGCTGTATCGCACGATGGGGAGTAATTGGGCAGGCACCTTCCTCGCGGGACTGGAGTTCATCTGTATCCCTATCCCGTTCATTTTCTACCGCTACGGAGGCAGGATCAGGATGAAGAGTAGTCTCATCCGGAGCATGCAGGAGGACAAGGAGAAGCAGGAGCGGAAACGGAAGAGGGCGTTGGAGAGGTTGGCGAGGGAGGGGGAAGGGGCGGAGGGGGCGGGGGATTTGTTTGAGGCGGATTTTGAGAAGCAGTTGGAGAGCAGGTTGGGAGCCGAGGCGGAGGTGGCGGAGACGGGGGCCGCGGTGGATGAGGTGGAGGATTTGGAGAGGGATGCTGAGAAGGGACGGATAAGGAAATGATGATAGGTTGGTTCGGATGGTGATTGGGAGATGTATTGGACACCAGCTCCAGAAGCAAGGCGTTGGGCGATAGATTGGCATATCACTGGTTTTTATGGATGTGTGGGCGGCAGTGGGATCGCGAGCATTGTACTCGACACGATCGTGCATTCTCGATTATGATGTCGTCTTAAGTGATGGGGTATCTCTCCTTTCCGCATAAACGCCGTAGCATGGTTACGTCACCCGAATCTCTGCCTGACCCATTCGACCCAGACACCGACATGTCCTGTCACCTCCAACGCCCTCGCCATCTTCCTCTTCGCTTCCAAGGTCGGGTTGTCGACATCCATGCCATCTGTGCCGTTGCCCATCTCATCGCCGCTTGTCTCGTCTGGTACAATGTCTTGTCCTATGACTGCCATCTGTCCATCCGTGCCGACGGATAAGCTTATGCTCCCCAGTCTGTCTCCGACGGGGAAGAAGAACCCCATCGTTGGTGTGGGGGGAATCACGCTTATGGTGATATCAATGGGTACACAGTCTGCTTCCGCACCCTCGGCGGGGGTCCCTCCATTGAGAAGAGCATCCAGGGCGAATTTCTTGCCACTCGCCAGCTTCTTTGACTGTGTCTTTGGCCGCCCTGACTTCGCCGCTTGGGTGGTCATTGTTGTCGAAGGCGAGGCTGGTCCAGGAAAGGCGGTCCTGAGAATGGTCCCGAACGAGACCCATTGGCGTAATGTCGGCAGAATGTCTACGATTTGACGTGGGTGAGAGAAAGGTATTTCCTTCAAGGTGTATCCGTAGTCCACCTTGGGAACGTACAGTGTGGTCCTGTGCGAGATGTCCTTGGCAGAATCTGGTCTTTGAACAAAGGTCTTCTGTTCGGAGACGGTGACCACTTCATTTAAATTCTGTCGCGTCGTCGTTGGAAGATTAAGAAGGTTCGTCTCATACAGTTGAAGTGTCTCGGAGATGTTGAGTGAAGACGTTCCGCATGCCTGGCGTATTTGAGTTGCCACAGTGTATGGCATGACGACTGGAGGATGCAGATATGCCACGAATCGTACATCGGGCTGTTTCACCGAAGCATCGACTGAGAGAGCATCATTGTTCTCTTTTGATGGCTGTATGAGAGTTGGCTCAGGTTCCAGCCAGTCCAAGGTGGGTTTGTCAGAAATGAGATCGGTGGGATCTGTACTTTCTTCAACGGGCTTCAGCACACGATCCGAGATCCAGTCCTTTGAGATCCTGACGGATGGGAAAGTAGTCGGGTCGCTGCTCTCGACAGCCAATTCCAGCGAGTGCAATCCCTCTGCATGAACCTCTTGGCCAGTTGCTGTTTGGTTCCAGTAGTCCAAGCTTAATCCGACTCTGCCTCCTACGTGCATCCCCGGACGACCACTTCTCTTATTCATCACATCTCTCTCGACGCTCTGCGCTTGATTGTTGTCCGTGTCCGAGTATAATGCAACCGCAATTTGCTTCTCGTGCTCGTACAGCTTCTTTAAACTCTGGTAAATACCGGTGAGAGCGTCGACACAGTTCAAGCTCTGCGAGCTAAGCTTGTCCAATGTGGCGAGACGTTGTAGATTACTGGCAAAATCATCGAGTCGGGTGTTGATCAAAGCTACGTTGTCCTTTGCGGCCAGATCCTGCATGAGCACTTGTGCAGCACCAGAGGCATGAGCCAACACCGCTTCATCCTCGCTGTTGAATGTGACCTCGACCTTGCTCGGTTCGTGGTTCGCGAATGCCAGATCGATCAGAACAGCATTCCTACCTGCAATGACAATCGGTCTGTTGCCTTCCCACTCTTTGCCCTCGTACCTGTTCTCCACTTCAACATCCAGTCCAGCCCATCGCCCGACTCTTCGAACGCCTTCATCACTGACTCGTCCCATTCCTGAGTGATTCGTCCCTCGCGTCGGTCCTCGCCCGCCCAATCTGTCCAGCACGCCCTTCAGCTTCTTCCGTCTTTCTTCATCTTCATCCCGCTTTGCCCGATCCTGCAGACTTATGCCCATGCTGCTCAAGCTGATGTCCATACCCACACCACCCATCCCAGTCAAGCCAGTGCCTGGATCGCCAATAGCGGGTGTACCCATGCCCATGCCGTCGAGCATCATGCCAGCCGGACTGGCAAAATTTAAGCCGTGGGCGAGATGGTGGTTATGCGGACTCACGCCTTCGATCTTGATGCCAGCGTTGTTAATGCCTAGTCCGGCTGCAGCGCCAGTCCTAGCACCTCCAGACGTGTTCGAGGCTTGGGAGAGGGACGGAGCCATTGCGACACCACCGGGTAATTGCTTGGGCTGTCTCGCGGACAAAGAAGATGCATGCTGCCGGTTCAGAGCTGGCGAGGGTACAGAGCGCGGAGTTGCACCCGTGTGAGAAGGTGTCGCGTGCTTAGCTGCGTGACCATGGGGACCTGGCGTGGGCGTTGACATGATGATCGGTATGAGGATCTGTCACCACTTGTGGAGCAAATGCCGCATGCGGCGGTCTATGAACGGGACAGGCTCGATTGCGCATCCATTGGAGTGATCTGCAAGGGGAGAACGCAATGCCTGTGAGAGAAAAGTGAATTGTATCGGAGCGCAAGCCGATCATGGACATTCCTCGAATGGAGGGAAGCGGAACTTTTCCGGCCCATCACCTTCTTCCACCATTGTTCATGTATACCACAACACCGTCTCCGCGAACTCTGTTCGTTCATCACTATTTCAAACGGTGGTTGACAGAATGGCCAAGTACACGATGGACTTCAGCAATAGCGAGATGGAATAGAAGACGGAAAAGGTCGATTGCATCAAAGCTATGGACAATTAGAGCATGCGTCAATGCCCTGCTCGTGGGTCTGATCCTCGTCAACCAGCATCTACCATCCGAGTAAAAACAACTGCACGCTCGTAAATCAATGACCAAGATACCACGTCTATGGCATCTTGGACTCAATGGTCGTCTCGGTGTCCACAGCTTCGGTCTTGAGGGCCCTCTTGGCGAGGTCAACACCCTCGACCTTGCCGCAGAGAGTCTCGACGATCATGCCGGTGATCTGGTATGGGTCACCGTTGGAAGCCGGGCGGCGGTCCTCGAAGTATCCCTTGCCTTCCTCGGCACATGACCTGTTGACACGGACTGATGAGCCACGGTTGGCAACACCCCACGAAAACTTGTCATATGAAGCCGTCTCGTGTCTGCCAGTCATCCTTGCCTCGTTGCCCTCACCATACACCTTCATGTGCTCGGCGTGGCGTTCGGCGAGCTTTGGCATGGCCGCCTCAATGGCCTTCATGCCACCCTCCTCACGCATCTCCTTGGTGGAGACGTTGGTGTGGAGACCAGCTCCGTTCCAGTCACCGGGGATGGGCTTGGGGTTGAAGGTGACCTTGACGCCAAACTCCTCGGCGACACGGTGGAGGAGGAAGCGGGACATCCAGAGCTCGTCACCCATGTCGATACCGGTGCAGGGTCCAACTTGGTACTCCCACTGGGCGGGCATGACCTCAGCGTTGGTGCCGGAGATGTTGATTCCGGCGTAGAGGCAGGCCTTGTAGTGAGCCTCCACAATGTCTCTGCAGAAGACCTTGCCAGTGCCGACACCGCAGTAGTATGGACCCTGAGGAGCTGGGAAGCCTCCCTTGGGCCAGCCGTATGGCCACCCGTTGGTGTCAAGGAGTGTGTATTCCTGCTCCAGACCGAACCAGAACTCATGCTTGGCGTTGGCGGCCATGAGCTTGGCTGCGTCGCATCGGAAGTTAAAGGCGTTGGGTGAGCCGTCGGACATCCATGTCTCGCAGAGCACGAGAATGTTATCGCCAAGACGGAAAGGATCGGGGTAGTATGCGACAGGACGGAGGTAGACGTCCGAGTTGTTGCCGGGAGCCTGCTCGGTCGACGAACCGTCAAAGTTCCATTCGGGGAGGTCCTTGACAGAGCCAGGCGACTTCTTCAGGGTCTGGAATCACAATGCGGTCAGCTTCAAGAATCTAGAAATTTGGCTGAATGACGCAGCTCCAGGTACGTAGCAAGTAAAGACGGTCTCGGGCATTGTGCAGAACGTTGGTGTCGAGCTTGGTTGGGTTGCGGCCAGTCACGGCTCACGGGTTGACCGGGCTGGGTGTTCGGCGCAACGCAAGCGTCAAAGCAAACGTAACGGAATGGTCGATTGTTGGGAACGCCTGCGCCATATTGTCGTGCAGCCCTGCGGCAATCCCTGCGTCGATGTGTATCGTATCTGCACCGGCAGTCCTAGAGCCAGACCGTATTCGGGCAGGAGAGAGATAAGGAATTGAAGGAGGCTTACCCTTGACTTTGAGCGCGGGTTGTTGTTTGCGTCAATCCAGACATACTCAGCGATGATCGAGCCTTTCTGAGGGAGCTGGAGGAACTTTTGAAGCTGTGAGGCATGTCAGAATGAGCTCTCACACTGTTACGAGGGATGCGACATACGTTTGCAGTGTTTGAAATGTATACACTGGTGTCGGCCTGTTGAGAGAGTGTTAGCAATCGTGTGACTTCTTCCGCGGCTGCAATTCGCGACTCGCGGCGGGGCAGAGCCGTGTACCATTGTGATTGTGGGAGCGATGTCGGAGGGGTGCTTCTTGAGCTGCTTTTGGGTGATTCTCCGAGGATAGTGGTACGGGTGTGTTGCGAAGACTTGGTGGAAGACTTGGAGAGCTTCGAGAGGTCAAATTTGAGTGTGTAGAGGGAAGAATGCAGGTGGGAAGATGTCAAAGATAACGAATGTCGGGAGCAGGCCAGAAAGTATTTGAACCTGAACGGAGCTCTGACGCACTGACGCACTCAGTTGACTTTCAGTTGAGGGCCCAATCGCTCCGGAAACACTCCCACGTCCCCAAGGTCTGTGGCTAGTGAGCAGGCCCTGATTATCCCACTTCCCTTGCAGAATGAGCAAAATCAATTACTGGCCGGCAGATTGGTCGAGATTATGAGACCCTTGCTCCTCACGAACTGCAGGAACAAAGAGGCTCTTTTTTTTTTTTAGAGGTATTGGCATCACGCGACTCATTTGTTAGACGTGAATTATTCGCGCACAACACGAGCAATACAGTCATGTCCCACCTTACGACAAATGCCTCACGTTGCACTTGGCTCATATCTTTTCCCACGCCGTCCCCGTCGATTGCCAGAGCCATCTGCACGGCAGATCCCCCTCTTCATGGTGGCAGCCACGCCGTCACCCCCGCGAAAGAAGATGAAGCCAGAACCAGCAAAAATAGATAAGCCCCACGTGAATCAATGTCACTTGCTGTCGGTGTAAACGAGCGTATGTCACTGCCTTTTAACATAGCCGTGTCTCGTTCGCCATCGTTGGGACTCTGGTTCGGACAAATGCTTCACTTTCGAGCATACTAAACGTAAGAAGAACTCGGCACACGAGCAACATACGACAAATATACGGGCCCACGATGAAACTGGTGAAAGACAGTCTACGTTATTCTGGAAGCGGCGCAGAAGTGGCAGAACAAACCCTTCCGACTGGTCGCGCTAAAGACTCCTTATCTGCAGCCAATCAGACTCGTCTTCTTCCGGCTTTTGATCATGTAACTCGTTCCGACACCTGTGGCGGTGCAATCGTCCCTGTGCATTTGTGGACTCTTTGACCTCGGGTTCTGTTGGCGCTTGAAAGTCTTACATCGTGCAGCGATTCCCGACAAGCTTTGCCTTCTCCTGACCCGACACTTTGGATAGCTCGAGCTGGAGCAGTCGAAGATGACATTGTGACGAAATGCGGGTATCTTCCAGACCTATATCCAACGCCTGTCAATGTTCCACCACAGTCTGTTCCGCTGCTCTCGACCTTAATCCAAAAACCCCATTTCTTCATCCAGAACTTGCTTGATTGTATTCGACTTTCGATGCTCTCCACTGTTCACAGGTGGCCATGACTGCACCTTGTGCCTGGCCTCTTCAAGCTTATCGAGAGCCGTAGCCAAGGCGCTATCCTAGTCAGCTGGAGTGTCATAGCCTACAGATTGGTCACCTACTCTGTCCGTCCATGGATCACGTATCCTTGCTGCGCTAGCACTTCTGCCAATTCGACTTGGTGATTGTCCAACAACTCCTCATTCGGCACCACAATAATAGGTACCGCTAGTCGCATGGCAGAAAGAATGGTTCCGGTTCCTGGTAAGTCAGTGTCTTAGTTGCGCGAATTGAATATGCAGAAGAAGTGACATCTCCAAGCTGAAGTATTTCAGCCAGTCCACGTTCCGCATGTGCCAGAATGAAGAGTACAAACGTATACTGATTGACGACAATGCACAAGACTTACCGGCGTGACTTATAATACAGCCTTCCCTGGCCGCCGAATCCTTGCTCGCCTTTGCTTTGTTCATGTACTGGTCGAGCCCGTTGGTGTCCACGGGGAAGCCTTCTATGTTGATACCAAAGAGAGTTGATTGATCTCCATCTGGGGAGGTCGAACGTGCTTGCACCTGACACGATTCAAACAAATCATCTCCGCCTGCTCCGAATTGTACCACAAGATCGGTATAGTGGTGGCGTTTCAGTCCTTGTAGAAAGTCCTGACTTAGCACTGCTCGGACAAGTCCTTCGAAAGCCGCCGTAGCCCCGATCGTAACGAAGCATGTCCGTTTGATGTGATCGGTTGCATCATCCTCGACTTCGTGCCTCGACGGCATATCAAATAATGAATGGTATTGACTATTGTTTTCGGTCAGAAGAGCGATCGAATAGCTCCGCAATGAGATTCCGACGGGTAGAGCCGCAAAGTCTAAATTTGATAGATGCCCGTCCTTCGAAGCAACTTTTCGATTACTCCCGTGCCTTCAACCACGACACACAATTCACACAATGGCAGCACAGGTATCCAGTCTGTACCGGCAGACCCACAGACTATCACATCGCACGCAGTGGCTTTCATATCGGCGACAACAGGTCTTATCTCTACGCCAGCAACCTCTCCTGCGTCCTCTCTCAAACACCACCTCTCGAGCAGCGACAGAGACATCAGGAGCCGATGACAGCACACCATATTTCAATGATGCCTTTTTTGATCGCTTGTCGCCGCCCGAAAAGTCCATCTACCTCAAATCATCCCCCGCGGATCGCCGCGCGCAAGAAGAAGTCCACGAAATCCTGCACAACGAGCTCGGTACAAATTCCAACGCTGGACGCGACCTGGAAGCTCTGGTAGAGCGATACGTCAATGAGACAAAGGATGAGATGGGAGCCGACCTTGGTGAAAAACCAGGACGTCCCCCAAAATTACCGGAGGACTTTTCTACCATGGCCGATCCCGACCCAGAAATCGCCCCAGATGAGGAGTTCAAGGACGACGACATATCGAGTCTTGCCCACGGAGAGCTGGATCAGCATCGAGAGATGCGCGAATATATGCGCCTTGCCAGTTGGGAGATGCCGATGCTCTCGAGTTCGTGAAATTTGAACCTCATATCTCACCCTGCTAACCATGCTAACCATGCACAGCGCTGACCACACCCTTCTCTCCACCCACAGCAGCCACTCCGCTCCGATGGCGCTACACCACCTATCTGGGTACCGAGCATCCCGCAGCAAACAAGGTCGTCCTCACATTCAGTCCAGCGGCCCTGGGCCTCGCTCCGCAGCAAACGGCAAAATTGATCAAGCTAGCTGGACCCCGCTACCAACCACACCAAGGATTGATCAAGATGTCCTCCGAGTCATTCAATTCACAAGCACAGAATAAGCGTTACCTGGGTGACACGCTTGCCAAGCTGATCGAAGAAGCCAAGAACGAGCAGGACAAGATGGAAGACATCCCGTTCGACTTCAGACACGCAAAGGAGAATGCAAGATTGCATTTCCCAAAAGAATGGAGGCTCACAAGAGAGCGGAAACTTGAACTCGAGCGAAAGAGACAAGAAGCCAAGCAAGTCCTGGAAGGACAAGAGATACCTCAGATCGTAGACGGCATCAGAGCAATCGAAGAAGGCAGATACAAAATGGTCAACGCGCTCGAACAAGCCGCCGCACAAGGAGCCACAGGTCGAGCAGCACAAGGCATCGCAGTGCGAGGCAGAAGCCGATAGCACCATCTCAAATTCAATACCAACACAAACATCTACGCCTGCCTGGGCACCAGAAAACTCCACGGATCCTCTTGCCTCCCCAAACGATTCCACTCCATCAACTTGGTGATATTATACGCCTGTTCCTCGCCATACACCTCCTCGATCCAAGCCAACGTCATGTCCGTCCCCGCGCTCACCCCCGAACTAGTCCAGACATTCCCGTCCACCACCCACCGTGCTTTCGGGACCCAGTTGACACCTGGCCCTGTGCCCCGGACAAAGGCCCTGGCGTTTTTGTTCGTCGTGGCGTTGCGTCCGTCGAGCAGGCCGGCGCGTGCGAGCAGCGAGGCGCCGGTGCAGATGCTCATGAGGTAGGAGAGGTTCTTGACGTCTGCCCCTGTGGTGCTTTTGCCGCTCCCGTAGCGCTTCTTCAGGAAATCAACGTAGGGTTGCGTGCCGTTCAGGTTCCTCGCCTCTGCTCCGCCCGGCACGATGATGATGTCGAGCTCCTCGGGGGCCGTGGCGAGGGTATGCGTCGGCAGCACGGTTTGGTAGAAGCCTTCGCTTATGGGGCGGGCTGATTGGAGGAAGAAAGGGGAGTGGTCGATCGTCACTGGCTCTAGTGAGGTGGAGATGAGGGAGAGGGAGAGGGGTTGTTTGATCGACAGGAGGTTGAGGGCTTGGAGGGGACCGAAGAGGTCGAGGGCTGTGAGGCCGGAGAAGATGAGGTAGCCTATGGAGAAAGTGGGCATGATGGTGAAGGGGTGGGGGAATGGTGGTGGTGGCGAGCTGAGGTACTAGGGTGGGAACATATACTTACTGAGCTTGACTCATGGTACTATGCCTCGGGTGTGGGAATACTGAAGATGCGTGTCGCCGTTCGTAGTTCGTTTCGGAAAACATGCTCCGCTTTGGCAGAATTGCATTTGTGTATCAATTGTAAGCGCTAATGAAGGACAAGCAGTATTGGCGTGTGGATACTTGCTCAAAAGCTCTCCAATATGGAGGGTCGCCATACGTTGGTTGTGTGGAAGGACCGAATCTATTGGTCTACCTATTCAAATGGGCCAGCTGTCGAATTACGCACGAGTACGTGAGCTGAGCTTCTAGGTCAAAAGATGTTGAGAAGCACCGCACTGTTCGACTTGTGAGCGAACGACTGCGTGGCGTCCCTTTCCAAGAGCATGGCTCGCCGCTCAAATGCGTTAGCAGATGTTCGTGGCTCGAACCAGTCTCGACATTGTCGCAGATCTTCTAGCCGTCCTGGCCAGCGTGCTATGAGTGTGCACGGATTGCTCTGGCATGGAAGCGAAGCGGTCCTGCACTGCATCCATGGGCAGGCATGGCAGGGCTAACAAATCTCACGGGTATCACGGTCACGATGGGCAGGTCCATGAACAGGAAGGTGAGGAGGTCACGACCTGGGTACCATCATCGGGCAGATGCACTGCAACGTCGAGGCGCATTGCAACACATGGTAAAGCGGACGAGGGGAGGAGGATACGCAAACGACTGAGATCTCCCCCATGAGCTGACAAGCCTGACATGCTACCATACCTACAGTGTCTGTGCTACCATCCTTGTGAAGACTCCTTTCTCCGTGATTCTCGGGCCAGGGACGCTGTCCAGCCTTGTAAGTATGACACATTTCCATTCATCCAAGTGCGATCTGCAGTGCGAATCGCAGGATACCATGTGGAGTTGTTGCCTCGCAAGCTGGGACTTGTTCCGTCGAATGCACCTCTGATCGACGCCATCAAGGAAAGCTGTATTGCACTTCAGGCATTCGTAGCTGCATGGCAGGTCATCGGGCAAATCGTCGAGGCCCACTCCGTGTGTGCAAGCAAGCTACCGCGACACGCTGGTGGCGTCTGCAGGAAGTTTTGGCATGGCTTGCTGCAGCCCTGGGCGTCCAATATGCATCCCAATGCATACTCTGATCTGCATGGTCGTTTTCGTGACAGTTTGACAGAGGCGCAGGCGCGAAGAGAGTACATGCCGACCGCCAATGGCTGTCGATTGACGATGTCCATACTTTGCAGCACTCACATTTGTGCCGGCCCCAATCGCAAAGGCACCAAATGGTATGCGTGCGGCAACATTGAGCCCTTCAAGGTCGTTTGTAAGAGGTGACGGGCGGTGAACCAAGATCCACGTACCGAGATCCATGTACTGTACCAAACACTCTCGCACCGGTCAAAGTGATCGTCGCAATGCATGATGCATGGCGTTCAGCTGCAGCCATCCTGGCTATGCACTGTGATTCGCCGTATGTTCTCGTAAGCCACAATGCGCCAGCGCATGCACTTGAATCGCCGCAGGGTGCGAATTTCCGCCCACAGCTGCGGTTCCTGTCATGTACCGTAACTCAGTCGTCATGCCGTCCCGGTTGAACATGGGTTCGGTACATTGCTACCCCAGAATCCCCAGGTTAAATGCAGATCATGATCATCGGCGTCGCTGATTCATGCCTCTTCAGGTACCGGGACTCCAATCGTGAAACCCTTTTGGGACGACACGCGAACTACTTGTCCCAGGATGGTTGTCTTGTCAGTGCATCCAGCTCATAATTGGCCAAGATGGTCCGCATCTTGACCGGAAATGGTCAAGGGGTCTCAAAATACTGTCCCTTCTGTTCCCGAGGCTCCAGATGTACACCACGCCGATCTATACACATCAAGCTGTACACTTCTCAATACTCTTGGCTAGACTACCTCAGCGTCTCCTCACCGCAGAAGGCACGCAAGCCACTGGTATCATGTGTTGGCAGCTGAACCTCACCAGCGAGGTCACCTGGGTCATAGGCGCAGTGCTCTTGCCCTCATGATATACCTGATAAGTAAGCAACTTCAACTAGCATGCCTCTTCCATTAAGGCCTCGGCTTGCTATCAGCATTTTGATACTGCAGGAATGACCTCACTTCTACTGCAGCCATCTGAAGGAGACATCTCAACTACAAGGAATGCGTGGCAGCATAGACCCTCCGATTCAATGTCTGTCGATCACATATCCATGCTTGCGCCCCTAGACTGGAGGTCCTGTCGATACATGCGTTACCATGCATAACTAGTACAGGCCATGGTGACATTGCATTGCATACCTGGATGGGTGGGCACGCTGATCCTCGTATCCAGAGCAGATCATTTACTTGCGAGAATGCTATCGCCATTGGTACGAAGCGAGCACGAAGCCGGCTGAATGGCAAGTCGAATGGGCCTCGAAGGGCTATAAAGATGTCCATGTCGCCCTGTCTTTTGGTTCATCAGAATCAACCAGCTCAGATCTTCTTCACAGACTCACCAGTACTCCAAGCTCAATTGTCTCGTCTCGGACACCCACACCACCACCAAGATGCAGTTCACCTACATCGTCACCATGGCTCTCGCCACCCTCGCTGCCGCAACTCCAATGGAGAAGCGCACCGACAAGAACACTCCCACCAACGAGGTTGCCAATCAGTGCTCTGCCAGCCAGAAGCTCGCTTGCTGCAACCAGAGAGGAGGTCTCCTTAGCTTGAACTGCATCAGCCTTGGTCTCGGTATGTGAAGACAGATGGCTGCAACAAATAGGTGTACTAAGAGTGGCAGTGACACTCCCCATTGGTCAGACCTGCTCTGGATCTGACAACACCGTTGCATGCTGCAACACAAACCAGCTTGTGAGTGTATTCTTACTCAACAGGGGAGCACTTTCTTACCATGAACAGGGTCTCATCAACCTCAACCTGTCCTGCTTGCCAATCAACATCCTGTAGGGGTGTCGGGACGATGATTGAATTTGAAGTAAGCTTGGAAGCTCTGTCGCTACTGTGGAACAGCGCGCCTGTCTTTACTGTATGAAAGTCGATTCGAGAAAGAAAATTTCAGGAAAGCTTCATCGTGCGCCCGACAATACATACCGTGCGGATAACCTCGACTATTTGAAGCCACGAACCTGTTCCTGAGAGAACCTCCCGACACAAACACCGTGTGACATGCATTCGAAAATGTTGAGATCGGCCATGGCCGAGCCGTCCAACTTGGTCTGTTCCCATTCCCAGTAGTGAGCAGCGCAGTCGAGGCGAACGTTTCGACTTCCAAGAAGAACATTCATTAGCCCCCTCGTGCCCCTGCAGCCTATCTCCAACGGCGCCCCTAAGTAAGTTCATGTCGGATTGCTGATCATCAATATAGGTCAGTTCGTGACCCCCTCGCAAGGATTTACGTATTTCTATAGAACCTCTGCTCAGACCACTCCTCACAGTAATCTCAATGGTTGGCGACTCTACTTACCATCTCCTTCCGCTGAAAGAACGCACTTCTACAGACATGGATCAAGAAACGCCGATGCCCCGTTTCCTGCAGCATGGTCCGACAGGATTACCAAGAAATGCTGTCTTCACCCTTGCGGCACTTGTGGCGGCGTTCATGGTCTTTGCTGCGGGAAACTATGTGGGCAAGAACGATCTGACCTACACGGCGCTACTCTCAAAGAGCGCATCGACGTCCGAATTCCCGACTGTGAAATTCGGGGCCCCCGCTGGAGACGTGTTCGATGTGCTCCGCTCGCTACCACCGGTAGACCTGTTGAAGGAATATGGTATCACGGAGGAACAGACACGGCTGTTCCCAAAGCCTCTCAAGGAAAAGATTTGCATCCTCAATACGGACTCCCGGCCGTGGAACTCAGAGGACATGCGGCTGGATAAGATGAAGACTATGGAATCATGGGGTTCTCTGAACCACTATCTATATGGTCAGTCCAGTTAGCTCAAGGCTTCCTGCATGATTCAAGCTAACCCTGCCAGCCACGCTACACGGATACACATACAAACATGTACAAACGCCACAAATCAAGCCGCTGTTTCCTTCTTGGGGACGATTACCCGAGCTGTATCGCCTGACCAAGAGCAAGGAATGCCAATACGTCGTCTACCTCGACGAGGATCTCATCTTCAAGGACCTCCGTGTCCCATTGGAACCGATGATGAGCTACTGGAACATCACATCCGACATTGCTCTAGCGGCAGGCCTGGATCTAGCACTGACTACCGACGAGAAAAATCGCACCGCCCTCAATAGTGGACTCGTCATCACGCAAGACACTCCACAAACCAACAATCTCTTCCGCGACTGGATCGAGTGTCCCTTCGGCAAGAGGTACCCGCACTGCAAGAACTGGGTGAACAATTGGGCCAACGAGCAGAGCGGTCTGACTGAATTCGTCCGCTACGACTACGAACATGTGATTCGAGAGTTGCCGCTTGAAGAGACACACCAGGGCAAGTTCATGTTCCACTACTGGGGTCAGGCCAAGTCTGGGATTCCGCAAGGCGTCAGGGAGTCGATTGCGAATCGCTTCATTCCGGAGATCCTGGAACGGTTGGCAGGTTCGTGGTCGCAACATCATGAGGTCTCGACGAGGCCTTATACTGCGGATTCGTTTGTCCCTCTTTAGAGAGTGGTAGTTTCGAGACCTATAGATTTGTAGTACATATTCTTGTCTTAATAATGATACCTTAAATGAAACCTGATAGAGAGCTACCTTTGAACGACAGACGAATCACGAACTACGCAAGTGCTGATGTAACGACTGAAGATGACATGAGATGTACTTTTCAAACAACGAAGAACAGGAAGCAAGCGGTCCTCGCAGCGCAGCTTAGCCATACCAAGCATCGAACCCGACGGAATGGCTAGACATCCCATCGCTACATGCTCCAAAACTCAAGTCGTACACAATCTATTATATCGTATCATAACCTGCGTAGAATTACAATCCAAGCCCATCCCATCCCCGTCCAACTCCCCGGCCATCCTGTCTCATGCACAAAGATCCCCCTCAGTCCTCAAATCCGGCTTCTTCTGCACCCACCTCGCCGGCAACGTCTGCTGCATATCGCAATGCTCCTTATCCGCGCACCGCCTGAGGTGGAACACGCCCGCATGCTCCAGGGCATCGACCGTGCTGTTCGTACCCCCGTTCAATGGCGCAGGCTTGCCCTCGCAACCGACTGCCACGTAGAGCTGTGGATGGGCCGCGGTGCAGACTGCTGGGCGGGAGGGAGTGGTGGCGTCCGACGAGGAGGTGTGCAAGCCGAACGCGGATCCGATGGAGCGTTTGTTGCGCTTGTCGCAGAGGAAGTTGACGTTGAAAAAGGCCGCGGCGTGGGAGGTGGAGGGCCAGCCTTTGCCGGCGAGCATGGAGTGGTGATCGTTGGGCAGGCCGGCGTCGTGGGATGACTTGGCGAACGCGGCGCGGGTGGCGTCGGTGTTGCGGGCGAAGAAGTCGCCGCTTGGGCGGGCGCGGATGGTGTCGGCGCTCGCGATGGTGGATTCGCTGTTTTGGTAGAAGAAGGAGTCGATGGAGGAGGCGTAGCTGTTGCCGAGGGTGGCGTAGTGGACGTCATAACCTTTGGTGAGGAGTGCTTCGACGAGCTCGCGGCTGGATTTGAGGGTCTTGCGGACGTCTAGGCAGGGGAGGTTGAGAAAGTTGCAGGTCTCGAGGGCGGCGTCGTCGGTGGCGGCGATCATGTAGCGTACTACACCTCCGTAGCGGACGAGGGAGTGGACAGTGTTGAGCAGCAATTCCCGGAGACCGTGCATGCTTGACGCTTCGATGCCGGTCGCTGTTAGGGGTATGACCGTCACGAGTTGACCAGCTTGGGATCCAGATTGAAGAGTTTCGCTGAGGTGTTGGAGTCTCCCAAGCAGTGAGTCGAGATCGTTTTGTACCTTTGGCCAAGAGAACATTGGATCGCCAGCTGGCAATAGGTGAGGTACGGAGAGTGCTCGGGCAAGTGTAAACCAGTGCTGGATGAAGACGTTGCCTTCCTTTGTCGCTTGAACCATGTAGCTCATCTCCTTGATAAAGTCGGTCTTTGGCTGGAAGTTCAATAGTCGCTTCATTTTACAAGTATCGGCGAGGGTACGAATGAGATCGTTCTTCCGAGGCGGGAGATGCACTTGGTCGTTAGATACAAGGTCGGCAAGGTCCTTGACAGAGTAGGAGGACCCAGTGCCGAGGTTGATCACCTCACCGTGAAGGGTTGGAGCTTGTTGTGCAAGGATCAATCCCTCGACGATATCACGAACGTGGATGAAATCCCGGGCATGGGTACCATCACCTTCAATAGTGAGAGGCTTGCCCTCAGCTGCCTCCTTGGCGAACACACCAGTGACGATGGCGTAAGCGCCTGTAGTAGGTTGACGGGGGCCGTAGACCATGAAGAACCGCGTACTGACGGTCGGCACTCCGAACAGCTGATCGAACGAGTGCATCTGAAGCTCGCCCTCAAACTTGCTACTAGCATACGGCGTAAGGAAGTCGCCTGCCATGGTCTCTTTGTGAGGTGGGGGAGCATTCCCGTAGTAGGTTGAAGAAGCTGCGTAGACTACCTTCTTAATCCTACCAGCCAGTCGTGCCTCTTCTAAGACGTTCCAGGATCCGAGGGCGTTACTCTCCAGACAGAAGCGGGCCATATCCGGCGACTTTAATGATGGCACTACCTTGCTCATGGCAGCAAGGTGGAACACATAATCTACGCCCTTAATAGCCTCCTGTAATGCTTGTCGATCCAGAATATCCCCGAAGAAGAATTCTACGTTGCTGTTTTCTAGCGGCACGTTGCGGATGAAGCCTGTGTATAAGTTGTCGAAGATTCGCACTTTGTACCCGAGAGTCAGAAGGCGGTCAACAAGGTTGGACCCGATGAAGCCAGCACCGCCGGTGACAAGCACAGTAGTGCCTCTAGCGGAAGTAGCATTCTTGCCGCCATCACTCAAGTCCAGGTTCTCACAAGGGTCCTTCGCATCCGCCAAATCAGTCGTGAATTCCGAGGCGTCGGGAGGAGTCGAGCTCGTTGGCCGGTTGTGTTCTTGATTGCTGAGAACGGCCGCATTACTATTAGTTGAAACACCGCTGCTCTGTGTGTATTGACTCAAGAATTTCGGCACCCGGACGGAGCGGATGGTGGACGAACTTGGCGAGCTGATTAGAAAGATTGTACAGAAGATGAGAACGAAGATGGTGCCAAGTATGATGCGGCGCTGTTGCACACGGGCCTGGGCGGAAGAAGCTAACATGATGCCTGAATGAATGAATGAATGCCAAAGTGAGTGAACGAGGACAGAGATGTCTATCTTTATTGAGCGTACAAACCCAGACCGCGTGCACCGTTTCAACAGGGCGATATTTTTGCATGCAAGTCGAATTTGAACCGTTGCATACGAAGACCAGCTTGGTGAAGGCGTGGGCGGTTCATCAAATGCTAGGCGCAACGTTTCGCCCCTCTTCCAAAACATGGTTCAGCTAGACCGTTTCCAACATGCAAAGTGCAAGCCCGGCAGCTGAATCTCTGCAAAGACTCGCCTTCGCAGATGAGAGGTAACGGCCTAGACAATGACACCACTTCAGGGGATCCGTCGTGCCTGCCATTCCCGTCCGAGATAAGTCAAACACTAGCGGCATGGGCCAGTCGATCAATGGCAGTCGAGCTATCGATAGATTACCGGCATGAACCATGTCTGTCCAGGAACCAGCGCGGCCTTGTAGCATGGCCAAAGGAGGTGTAGTTTTTTGAACCCCTCAGGGGCAGAGAACGCTCTCGCCGCAACGTTTCGACGTATGCTAACCCTATTTGCGCCACCGCGCCTATCAAAAACCCGCAGCTAGTCGCATTAGAAATCTGCACTAATCTTGCACACATGAGTACATAAATAGCATTGTCCATTACTTGATCGCGTAGGCTTAGAGGTATGATCGAAAAATTTCACGCATGAGCAGCTCTGCGCGATGGGTTCGGTGAGCTTGTGAACTTTGCATCTTTCTTTTCCTCACGGATTTTTCTGCATATAATTCCGCCAACATGGAGCGGTCTCGGTTTGACGAGCCTGCGTATTCGCTTCGTCCAGGTAAACAGGTCGACATGCCAATTCCACCAAGATCTCGCAAGCACCCTACCGTGATCGAGATAAATGGCAACCCGTTGAAAACCACAGACGAGCCAGCAGCCAGCGCCAAGGGCACCCGCTACATCGTAGTCCGCGCGATAGAAGACAACAAAAACCACAACGCTGAGCTTGAGGCGCTCGGTGCGAAGCCTGGGTGGTCGGTCTCTAAGAAGATGCGTATATGCATAACACAGTCTGACGACCTCACTGCTCTCCGTCGGTTATCTTTCGTGGATTTCGTCGATATCTACAGACCCTCAGTCAAAATAGGACCAGCGCTGAGGGAGCTACTCCACGATGCCGGCGTAGACCCTCCATCAAGGGAGAGAGAAGACAAGTGTATTGGTTCGCCCGCACACGATCTGAACACGGACCAGAAGAAATACCCTGCAGTCTCATCAAACAAATCGTCGGAGAAAGTATATGTTTCCGTTTTCATGCAGGACGAACCGATCCCCTCCACAGATGAAGTCATAGCTCGACTGGTATCGGAACAAAAGATCGACCCAGAAGACGTCGAATCACATGGCTTCGTGTTCGAAACTCACATCGCATACAAGGATATCCCTGCTATTACCATGATCGATAGCGTGCGGCACATCGAAGCGGAAGGCGAAATGAGATTTTGCCTTGACCAAGCTCGGCTGTTGATCAACTTCCCGGTCGCAGCTGCAGGTGTCAATTCTCTGGTACTACCTTACGAATACGATGGTTCTGGACAAATTATCCACATCGCGGACAGTGGTTTCGACAAAGGGTCAATGAGCGATGTTCATGATGCCTTCGCTCCGGTCGGCGGAGAGGGAAGGATTGTAGCTCTCCTCGGACCGAAAGGCGCCTCTCCTGCCAAGGTCAACGACACCGACGGTCATGGAACACACGTAGCTGGCTGCGCTCTCGCCAATGGGTACACCAAATCGATGTGTGAAACCAACCTACCGGGCTCCGAAGGACCAGTGCGAGGGACCGCGCCCGCTGCAAAGCTCGTCATGACCCAGATCCTGAGGCGCAATGGAAAACTCCGTAAATGCAAGCCGGCGGACCTCTTCGATGAACCTTACAGCCTCCATGGCACCCGCATCTCCAACTGTTCGTGGGAGGTCAGTCTTCGAAAGTCCAATCTGAAGTCTGATCACCAAGCTTACGATTCGTGGTCGAGAGATTACGATGACTATGTGGAACAGAAAAATGATCTGTTGGTCGTCTTTGCAGCCGGCAATGACGGCAAAAATTCCAAGCTTCAAAGCCAGATCGGCGGACTTCAGGCCTGCAAGAATGTGCTCACGGTAGGCTCCACCATGAACAATCGCAGCGTTGACTCGAGGAGCCATTTCAACGCCCGATCCGGCTTGGATGCAGACATTCATGCGGTTGCAGCGGGCAGCAGTCGTGGCCCTACGAAAGAGGGAAGGATCAAGCCGGATATTTGCGCACCTGGTCATCCTATCCTGTCCGCACTCTCACGTGACATTGACGATCCTCAGCTTCCAGAAAAGGCTGGTGTCTCGACTGACCCTGGGCTTTGGTTCTTGAAAGGGACAAGCATGGCTGCGGCTCTTGTTTCAGGTTGTGCTGCAGCCCTTCGTCAGGCTCTCAAATCGCACGGTTTTCCTGCCCCATCTGCGGCGCTGATGAAAGTGCTTTTGATTCATGGGGCGGTCGACATGTACAGGGGAATGAACATGATTGACAACAAGGAGAAGGTCAACCTTCAAGGCTTCGGTCGGATGAACATGAGTGGCACCCTTGCAATTCTCCGAGCTGAGCAAGAACCAGATCCGCGCAAGAAACACGGGGGTTTCGTCGATGCCCCTGATCCGAACAAGAGCATCGGTGGCCTCACTTCCGGACAGGTCCACTCTACGGTCGTCAAAATTCCGGCAGGCCGTGTCCCAAAACAACTCAAAGTCACCTTGACCTGGCTTGATGTGGGCGATACCGATTTGTGCAATCGCCTGGGACTTGCTGTTCTTATCGGCAAGAACCGCAGGCATGGGAACCAAGGATCCGCAGAGTATATCACAAGGCCGGACGACTATGACCAAATCAACAATACACAACAGATTGTCTGGCCCGAGGTGCAAGATGGAGAGGCCATCATACAGGTAGCTTGCACGGAGCTCGACCCAAGGATACAGCACACTGGATATGCCATGGCATGGACTCTGGAATAGCAGCGTATGCAATGTCATGATTGGCTTGCTAGCTATTCCGCCCGGTCTGCACGAGCGTTTAGGTGTTTAGGTGCGGGAAAATTGTGTTCGAGATACCCATAGGCTTCTTGCAAGAAGCAGTAATTTGATTACCTTGTCCTCTCATTTCTCCATTGCTAGTATTTGTTCTAAATGTGAAATGGAGGCACGGCAACACTTGGCTGAACTTGTTTGTGCCGTTTGGTGGAGTGGTTGACAAAGCAAAATTGGCCCCACTTCGTCCAAGTTCGCACTTTTTACGTGTGGATAGCAACTCCTTCAGATGACTACAAGAACGAGTCTCATTGTCGCCACGTTGCCCCGAAATCCCAAAGATTTTTGCTCGTTCTGGTGTTACTATACGGTGCATTGTCACGCACTTGATCACCACAGTACTCTTCGGAACCTTTGCCCCATCTGTCTCAACCTACAAACAAAGCATGAAGTAGAGTCCTTTTCGCTATCTAGACATCAAAGCTAAGTACCTGCAATCTGTTAAGCCATGGCTGATGGAGTAACGTAGTTTAGTCTCAACGGCGCTTATGGACGACATCCTGGACTATGTCTAGGAGTAGCGCGTGCCGTGTCCTTGGTCCCTGGTCGAAGAGCAGATGTCGTGTGGATTGGTGATCCATAGTTCTTGCGCTCCACGTCCAAGCAGTCTCAGTATCATGGTGTCGCCGCCTCTTGACGACCTCAAGGTCAGCGGCTACTCAATGATCCCGATTATCTGCACCGATGGCCATGTTAATCAACCAATGACAAGCGCCATAGTCACTGTATGGGCTCAAGATACTGCATCAGTGGCCAACGATGGCGATGGCTCGATCCGACCTCTTGCCGTGCAGCTGCCCCTAACACCACCATCGGACAATCGTTGGGCTGCGAGCATCCAAGTAGAAGTCACCATCGATCTGCCCAAGCCATACCCTCTGAAATCAACAGTACAGCTGATTGGAACATTGAGATCTGGCAAGACTCAACTCGTTCTAGAGAGTGCGAAGCAGGACATTTGCAGACCCTCAATACAACCAGGCAAAACGTCACGACTTCTTTTCGACAAATTTTCGATGACACCTCCTTTTGGCCCACACGATCAAGCGGTTCCCTTTCGCGCAGCGGGAGATTTTGTGTGGCATCTGAAGAATTTGACTCACCCCGATAGTATGTACATCTCCTTTATCAAGGCCGAATCTGACTCATTGTGTGAATAGAGACAAAGCTGGACTACGGCAGAAGTACACGTCTGGAACTGTTCTGGTTATCTGATACGGCTTCCGCAGGACCCTCATGGACTGATGACGAAGACACGGCGACAAAGTCGGATCTCCAAGGCTGTCATTCGGTCTCCTTTCTGCGACTCCTGATACCGTCCTACTTCGCCATCATCAAGCAAGGAAAGTTGAAACCCGATCGACAGCAATGGTGGATCAATCACGTTGCGAGTGTTCTGCAAGCTCTTAGCTTGAAGTACAACACCATCTCCGGAAGATCTGCTTTTGGTGTTGGCTGCTCTGGTGGCACATTCGACCTAGATCTTTTCCTGGACCAGAAGGATAAGTCTCCGCTGGTCAATTCGTTCGATCTCTGCGCCTTGATTGACCTCGGATTTGACCTTGTTGTGACAGCGTATGATCAACCAGTCACCTCATGTGAGTGGGCATTCAAGGCTCCTTTCGGGAAAGTGGTCGCTGGGGAGCCTTTCGGTCTCTCCAAGAATACCACTCCGGCAATCACTCCGAAAGGCGTCAACAACCCCTTCTTTCATGGTCGCAGTGAGTCAAGCCTTGAGTTCGCCGGTGGGTCATCATTAATTCTTAAATCTAGATCACGCAGCCTCTTATGAGCACAATAAAGAGAATCAGGATCCGTGTGCCGTGCGCGCCTGGTTAGAGGTCAAGCTACCGCAGCGATCAACGAGGATGGTGGTAGATCTGGCTTGGGCGGCCAAGAAGGTCTCTAAATCGAAGAATCAAGCTACCTTGGCCACTCTCTCACGCAACGACTTTCTGAAGGCGCAGATCCTCCCCCCAAGACCACTCAGCGACTTCGCGAATCACGATAGGAGTTCAGCTCCTGGAGGTCAAGTCTGTTAGTACAGTCCTCTCAATGCCTGAAGACCGTCACTGATTTTCTAGTTGTCGAGACATCCTTCATCGGTCCTACCGATCAGGTTTCGAGGCGAAAGACAAGGCTTGGAGTGCACGATGTCGGTGGACTTCATGTCTCTAAAGACGCCGACGGACGTCCACGGTCGATCGTACTTCCCACGTCACTCGAGACCACTATCGCCAGTCTGATCGAGACAGGCCGAAATCTGGACGAGCCATTCATGGGCTTCAATGATGCTTCATTGCGAGAGCATCATGTCACCAGGGTCTTGAAGTCTGTCTATCGTTGGTGGATGCCCGAAATCTCCCACAAGAATGACTACAAAGTAGCACCTGATGTCACAAAAGTCTCATACACATACACAAACATGCCTGTCACTGGAGGTCTCTCAGGCAAGCTGGACATCAACATCCACATCTACGACTCTCTACCCGCAGCGTTCGAAGCATTGGTGTGCGAACTCTCCAGGTATGAGTCGAATGTCTCCAAATCGTGTTCAGCACTCGAGAAGTATGGTCCAGGGAAGCACATTGGACATGTCTGGCTTTCTGCTTCGCCTTTCGCTCTCGTTCTCGTTCCCGCCGCGCACTATCCTCTCGAGATAATTTCACTTGCTCCAGAAGCTCAGCGATCTGAGCACTGGATGCCTCTGTGAGGCCATTGCTGATTGAGACCGGACCAGAGATATTCTGGATACCAGCTTGGTTGGCGACGTGAGCTTGATTGTTGAAGGTGTTCGAGCTGCCAGTCCGTGCTTGCGAGAGTATATTCTGTGGTAGGGCTGACACTCCCACTTGAATGAGTGGTCCTTCGTCATCCGACGAGGACTCTGCGTCCGCCCTGACAGACATTGATCACGACATCGATTTGACTGTGACAGGGTATCGAACAGAACGTCGGTTAAGTTGTGCTTTCAAGTGCGGGCGGGGTCGGCCTGGACATACCTCAGCAGCACGCCATGGCGCGTGATGAGATGCGGTGACATTGTGATTGGACGCGGCAGATCTGCAGCTTCATATCTGAGTAGGTTGATGGTGACTATCACAAAAGCAGATCTGTTGAGGAGCCCAAGTCAAGTAAGCGAAGCATGATACTTGTCGTGCAGAACAGGAAGGTATTGTGAAGCTGTCATCGCGAGCGTCTAAAGGAAGACTACGATACGGTAGGCTTGATGACACCTCTAGATTCCTAAGCTGAAGACAATCCTACCAGCTGGCAAGGAAAATGTGTGATTGGATAGAAATGCTGGTTTGTGCCTGGTAGGACATTTGAAGACCTGATCGCGAGCCCCCTTTTCTGTAGTCTGTTGGCTGTTGTCTCAAGCCTCGAGCTGACACTGGTATCGCACTCACGTCGTCTCAATACTGCAGCCCGCACTGCTCGGTCGATTTGCAAAGATATGATTTGGGCCTTTTGAAAGTCGCAATTGATACTTGTATGGACAATGGGTCGTAGCAGCGACGACGAACATGGGAAGGGTTCTTCCGAAACTTTATTCCGATTCTATGCAAACACCCCTATCATACAATTCCCCATCCCTCCCACCATGCGTCCATGCAATTCCTCCATACAATTCCTCCATACAATCCCTCTATGCATCCCATTCCCTATGCCCAACCGGATATCAAATGCAATCCCCAATTCCCCATTTCCGTGTCCCTTATCTAACCACCATACCTCACCATCCCCACCGCCCTCCCCTCAGGCGGCCTCGTCCTCCTCCCTCCAATTCCTCCGATATCAATCTTCGCCATCTCCCTGCTCAACGCACTACTCCCATACCCAAACCTCTCCACCTCGTCCTCGACCGTCGCCATAGGGATCTTGGGCGGCTTAGGCGGTGCCTGCTGGCCAGGAGATCCCCATGTCGGACTACCCGAGCCGTACGGGTTTGGTGCAGGTATCTCGCTCAGTGGACCCCCGGACCCCATGTTAGGGCTTCGAGCATACGGTCCGTTCTTCTTGCTGAGCCGATTGCGGCCATCTTTGGTGGGGCTGACGGGGCTGCTGGCGGCCGAGCCACCGAAAGTGCTGCCTGCTACGGAGCCAGGGCTGGGGACGACAGGACTGCCGTCGCCGCTGCCCATGCGACGAGTGCGAACGTTGATTTTGATGTTGCCGGTGCCAGAACCGGGTGTGATGTTTGTTGTCCGTGGGCCAAAGCCGCGGCTTCCGTACTGCTTTGCGGCTGTCTTGACCTCGGGCTCCGGTGCCCAAGAGTCGACTGGTAGGTGGTCGGAGGGGTCGATCTCCCGTCCATCGAAGCCGACGATCTTACCGTCCGCGTTACGAATGGTTGTATCCTTTGAGCCTGCAGCCTTGGTGGGCGCGGCCGAGATGTGGTAAGGGTTGTGAGGATTTGGCTGCGCATCGAGCTGAGATGTTAATGCGGACGGGTTGAAGTGATCGAAAGCGTCGGGTCCAAATGGGATGACGCTACTACCATTTGCAGACTGCGGAGTTACTGCGGGTGATACTGACTTCCGAGCCACTGGTGTACCCCGCGGGTGTGCGTGGGGAGCAGACGGAGGAGAATTCTGGCTGGCAAAAGTTGATACAGGATGACGAATCGCGGCAATCGAATGCCTCGCCCGTGGTGAAGCTTGAGGTTGTGGCTTGATCACGGGAATCGTGTCGTCCGGAAAGTGAAAGTTCGATGGCTCCGAGTATCCTGGTTGGCCATGGTATGGTTGCGGAGATGTCGACCGACGCATCTCATGAGATAGCGGATGAACTGACTTTGGCGGAGTGACAGCAGCGTAGGGGTCAGACACGCTGTGTCTGGTAATGCCAGGGTGGTCGTGCAGGGGGTACGGTGGCATGCCCGACGAAGATCCGACCGACCGCGAGAACGGTGAGACTGGACTCGAGTGTGGATGAGCATGCGACATCTGGCTCGGCGGTGGAACCTCCCGCCTGAGAGGGCTTGGACCCGCAGAGTTCCGGATAGGCGTGCTGTACTCGCTCATGGTTCTACTTTGAGACGGGCTGCCGTAGCCACGCTCGATAGCTTGAAGTGGTGATGTGGATGAGACGTAAGATTGCTGGTCGAAGCTGTGATGTCGCTCGTGCTGCGGCGTGTTGCCGTGCGAAGGGGGAAGAGGTGGCAGCTCCGCAGCATCAAATTGACTGCCGTGCCACGACTGCGTGTCATGGTGCGTCGGTGCGACAGAGGAGTGATCCCACTGACTATGTATGTCCAATACCCCATTCGTCGCATTGGCAAAGTCGAGAGGACCCGATTGGTATCCTTGCTCGTCCATGTCATTTTGGTAATGCGAATCAGCATATACAGAGTGAACACCTGGTGCCGACTGCGAGTGTGCTAGCATCATATGTGATTGGGCTTGCGGTAAGGATCCTCGGTGTCTTGACGATGGCGGTATCTGTGGTAAGAAGTCTGGTTGGTAGGGGTTGAAGTGGCCGTCTGCCTGGTCGTAGTCCGGTTGTGATTCTTGGGCGAATGGCTCTGGTGGTGCTGTCGGATTTCCGTCCGGATCAAGGAAGACAGTCTCTCCTCTTGCACAGCCCAACTTTCTTGGGCCGAACTGAGGAGTTGTCATCTGCGATGGTCCAGCCGGTAGGGGTCGCCTCTTTACTGGCGACTTCTTCTTCAAGGTATCTGTGGATTGTGGTCGTTCTGGTGCTCGCGAATCGTAGTAGGACATTTCTATCCGTACCTCTCCAGCGTATTTGCCTTTGTAGTTGAGATTGTGCCAACCGTCGTGCCTTCCTCCACCAGGCTTGATGACTCTGTCCATCAGCGCGACCCATGTTTCACCAATCAAGTCCGTCCTCTTGTCGTCATTAAAAACCGAGACCTTCAGATTGTGGTAGTCGGGTGATTCGTGAACAGTGAAGCGAAGCTCTTGATCCCTGGGCTACGTCAGTACATGACCAACACAGTGTCCGTGAAGAGAGACTGACCATCGCGGTGTTTGCCCTCCTCGCATATCCGTGTTTGTCTTCTTCGCTTCCTTGCCCAATCTCGCAGCACAATATGGATCCTGCTTCCCCATAGTCCTCCTGTTGGGCAAGTTCTTCGCTCTGTCGATGATGAGAACCAGCGTCCCAATCTCTGGTCCATCCACCGTCATGTCCGCGTACAGACCAGCGGTATGCTGTCTGGTCGCCATTGTGCCTTTGGTATTCGATCTGTCAAGGTGCTAGACCAGTAGCGTACCCGAAGCGACAGTGGAATGTTTAAAAGAAATATCGATTGACTGCACAAACGGTACAGCGTTGCTGCCCGGCCACCGTTATGGGCTGTACCGTGGGACGGTTGTGGGTATGATGCAGTTCCTTGGTCCCAAGCTCAAGGTTTGTTTACGCTGCCGATACCACGTGGGAGGACATGTCGATGCACTGTTGAAACAAAGGCGATGGTCCGGAGAGCGAAGACAAGCGGCGAGCAGTAGTGAACGACAGCCTCGATACCTCAGTAAAGGAATGGCTGACCTGTGGTTCTCTGGCGCGGAGTGGTGCGGGAGGAGCTTGCATCATGTCATGTTTGTTTGATGCGGCTCTGGGAATAAGAATTAAGCTTTGGCGCTGTTCAGCTGTGCAGGGATTCGCAGGCTTTGGTGGCTGGATTTCCCGACCTCCACTTTTTGCACTTCGCTCCGCAAGTGGCTGGGCGAACGCGCAACGCCGCCCACTCTTCTTTAACTCAATCTACGATGAGATGTTCTCTACACAATTGACCAAGCACTATTCTTTTCCGACTTGGCAGTAATATCATGTCTTCCGACGCGTCAGGCGTGTAAAGTGAGCGTTACAATCATCAATCTAACGTATGGCTTTGCCCTCACGACCTGCCTGATAGACATTTGATAGGCATGACGCCTATTTCACGATATGCCAGTCTACGCCTACAAGGATTCTCTTGCCTTTGTGATCCGTCTCCCAAGTCGGATCTCGGATTCCTAGTCTGTCCCCCTGTCTGACAGTAACACCAGGTTTGCTCTCCAGCATCGCGAAAAGCCTATCCCCACTCAAGATCCGAGCCTCTAATAATAGTACTCCATCGTCCATGATCCGGTCCACTTCCACGACGGCAGAGAAGCCAGACACGTCTGCTCTCCTTGAAGCGGTCGATGTTCCTAGCTCCGTGATCCAGGATTGCATCTCGGCAGCCATTCCACCAGGAACGAAGCGCTGGCCACGTCGGTGGGGTGAGAAGAATTCAGGGGAAGGATCAATAGAGTGAGAAGGTAAAGAAGACCTCAGGAAGGATGGTTTCGATGATGCGATTGGTTCGGAACTTGGGAATGCTGCTGCCTGGGAGAGGAAACGAGCATTAGGCCGTTTTGGTGAAGTTTCTGTCGGGTGGATGTCTTCTTCGACACGCCTTCGCTTGCTGTAAGGTTCCTCGTTCGACTGGTCATGATGCTGTGATGCCGCGTGGTCTTGCTCTGTTGTGGGATAGATGTGTGTACCAGGTGGAGGATGTTTGTCCTCCGGACTTGCATCCAGCTGATCCTCGACACTCGTTTTCAGGCTGAATCTAGGCTTGGATGATTGCGTACTCGTCAACTGTGTGCTATGCTCGGTGGACGATGTTGCGAATCGAGGCGCTGTCCGAGGTGTTGGCGAAGGCGCCGAGGGCGACGGAGCTGCGGGTTGTGAAATATAGCTCGGTCGTAAGGGCTGATTATTTAATGTATTCGAGCTCTTCTTCTTGGTCAAGAACCTGTGAGGTGATGGCTTCTGCAGTCGTCAACGCCCTGAGCTGCGGGGATTGATTCATATACAACTCACAGCTTGCCGCGGTGGCGGCGGTGGCGGAGGATCCATGCAGCACCCATACTTTCATCAGAGACTTTGATTCCTGACCATACTACATCGACATTGTATTACAGCAGCAATCTATGACATCCTCTGAGTGAGTCGCAGATGATCTGAGATAACGAAGCAGAAGATTCGGTTGTGTCCAAACTGAGCAGAAGCCGCCCGCAATGACGATATAACCGAGCGACCACGACTATAACAACACAGTCCGCCGTGATTTGAACTTGGATTCGTAAGTATCATCCTCTCACAGCTTCATCCCTTGAGATCAAGCTTTGTGATATGACAACCCCCACCACCCTCTCTATCCCCCTCACCCGCCCCACCGACTCCACCCCCCTCCGCCTCTCCACCATCTCCGCCCCACCCACCACCTCTCCCTCCCGCGGCACCATCCTCCTCATCCACGGCTTCCCCCTCACATCCCACCAATTCCACCACGTCACCCCCCTCCTCACAGCACAAGGCTACCACCTCCTAATCCCAGACTACACCGGCGCCGGCCTCTCCTCCCGGCCCCTTTCCACCTACACCAAATCCGCCCTGGCCTCCGACCTCCTCGCCCTGATCGACGCCCTCTCCCCTCCCGAGCCACTCCACGTCGTCGCCCACGACATAGGCGGCATGATCGGCGCCGCCTTCTGCCTGCAATACCCCGACCGCGTGCGCGCAGCCGTGCTAGGCGAATGCCCTCTCCCGTCCACTTCCGCGGACGACATGGCCCTGCGCGACGAAGGCCACTTCCACTTCCCGTTCCACTCGCATGTGGATCTTGCCGTTGCGCTGGTGACGGGCAAGGAGGAGACGTACTTGCGGTATTTCTTCGATCGACAGGCTTACCAACGGGGGAGGATCACGGATGAAGACATTGCGGTGTTCACGAAGGCGTATTCCCAGCCTGGGGCGTTGAGGGCGGCGTTCATGACGTATCAGGCTTTCGGGAGGGATCGGGAGGAGTTCAGGGCTTGGAGGGAGAGGGGGAAGGGGACGACGGAGGTGTTGGCGTTGTGTGGGGAGGAGAGCCATTGGGGGAAGGAGCCGAGGAGGTTGTTGGAGGAGGTGTTTGAGAGGGTGGAGGAGGGGAAGGTGAAGGGGGCGGGGCATTATATTGCGATGGAGGAGCCGGAGGGGTTTGTGGAGATGGTGGTGGGGTTTTTGAGGAGGCATGAGTAGGCACTCTGGAGGGGAAAGGGGAGAGGGGCCAGAGAGGGGCTGATGAGTATGTATTGGACATTGAACATTATCTGATAACAAGGCGGCGATGGATTAAGCTGGGATCCAACCTGTGCCCTTGGCGCGAAGCTGTCTTGTGACTTCGTCCATGCTGACACCGAGAGCGCGTTCAAGGTATCGCGGAATCTCAACGTTGTCGTGATTGCCAGCGAGAGCGAGCTTGAGCTCATCACCCATGCGGCCCTTGGCGTATCCGAAGAGGGTAGTGTCGACACCAGTGTGGCCACCAGTCGACCACTTGAGACCAGACCTGGTGTTGAGAACATTCGCAAGGTTTAGGGCGAAGCTGTCACCGCCAGCTACGAGCTGCTCGATCTCAGCAGCGGTAGCGTCGGTCACACCGTATGCAGGCAAGATGGTGCTTGTCAAAAAGCTACGGCGGTCGGTGCCGTTGTAGCTCCTGAACTCATCGGCGAGAGTCTCGGCGGTCTTCTTCGCGCCGGTGAGAGCCTTGACATTGTATCTGCTAGGAATGGTAAGACCGCCAGTCTCATGATCAGCGACGGAGATCATGGCAGTGTCTGGATGATCATCAATCCATCTGCGGACTAATGCCATGACACGCTCGTACTCGAGGACTTCGTGCAAGTGAGCGGCACCATCAGAGGCATGAGAAGCGTGGTCGATGCGGCTAGCTTCGATCATGAGGAAGTAGCCCTTGCCACGCTTGACCAAGCAGCGGACACCACGGCACCTGGTGGCATTCTCGAGAGCTTCAAGGGCCTGGCTAGTCATCTCGGATAGCGATGGCTCACGCTCAGTCTCTGGCTGCTGCTGACGGTCGAGTTCGTAGTTGAGATCTCCATCATTGAAAGTGCCGAGCCAGGGAAGATTGATGCGGCTGCGTGACTCGGAGATCGCGTTGAAGCCGGAGCGATTGGTGGCCACGTAGTAGCCTTTCTCACGAGCGAAGTTGAAAATGTCAAGGTCATCCTCGCGGCAAGAAGTAGGGTCTGATTGGGGCTTGAAGTAGCAGCGACCACCACCAAGTAGAACATCAACAGACTGGTTGAGAGGATGAGACAAGCCAACCTGCTGCTCGACAATGGCAGCAAAGGCATTGCGATTGATGACGTGCGAAGAGAAAGATGCTGGGGTCGCGTGGTTGATGATGCTAGTTACAACGAGACCGGTCAAGTATCCCTCAAGCTTTGCCGCCTCGAGGATGGTCCCGACGGGTTGGTTGTCAGCGGTGACACCAATGGCACCGTTATTGGTCTTGAATCCGGCGGCGAGAGCAGTTCCGGCAGCGGCAGAGTCAGTGACCAGATTGTTGGCGGAATGCGTTCTAGTGTTGCCAATTGGCTGTTGTAGAGTCAGATTATGTGGCGTCGTGGAGCACGACCACTCACCATTTCATCGATGCTGATACCGCTGTTCAGCGCATCGAGGTACGTTCTTGCGATAGTCTGCGACACTGGGGCCATGCCATCTTGATTGACAGTATCAGCATATAATAATACGACCCTCTACGAGTGGCATACCGGGAATAACAAAGATGAAGTTCTTCGGCTTCTCCCTGAAGATAGCAAGGGCCGCAGGGGCAAAGGCCGCGGAAAGTATGATCGAAGAACGCATTTTGGCGACAATGGGGGCTGATGTGACTGTCGGATCACATTGTAGATGCGTATTACCTCCAAATATATACTGCTCCGTCGTCTTCGAGCGCCGTGAAAACGGTCAGACGCCACACGGGTAGTAGCGCTTGTAGTAGCCTTGTGCCCTGCATGTCCGCCCTTTCGATAGCACGTTCTCGAAGTCGTAGGGAAAGAGTCGGCCATGTTGCCTTTCCGGCGCGGTGGGAATACTGTGGTCAAGAGTCCATCTCTCTTGGCTCCGGCGGGCCAAGCAGTCCGGAACAGGAAGGCTGAAATGAAGCTCAACCCACGTGTTGCAAAACTGACTCTTGAGCAGCAGAAAGCTCTGGCTAGAGGGAAGTGAATGCGGTTCGGTAGCAATAATTGAGATTACCAAGACGAAAATTCTATAGCAATGCAAGACTATTGTCTTGATGCCAAGGGATACTCACTGTCATGATTGTATGATCTGCACCTCGTCGTCGCTCAGGGTCGCAGCCGGCCGGGTTATCTCCTGACCAGGAACAACATCCAGACAAGCACTTCAGGAGGCGATAAGGTGGTATCACTTGGAACCATCCTGGCCAGATACGGAGCATGCAATGAGGGAGGATATCCCGGATATTCAAGCAAAGACCAGGGTGACTGGGATCGTTGTCGTTGACAACTGAGGTCCGGTGGAGCCGCAGAGTGTCGCTTGTTAAATAATGCAGGGCAGATTGAACGAGCCACTGCGAAATCCAGCATGATCTGAAGGTCACAGGGAGGCGTGGAACCTTTGGGTCTCACGGTGAGTGCTTCACAAGGTCGGCGGTGGTAGCCAGCTCAAAGCTTGAAAAGATGACCCGACACTCGAGCGGAGTCGACAGCGACGACATGATCAATCGGAAGCGATGGCAGAGCGGCGTGGTGATGACACGGAGTGCCTGTCAATCCGGCAAGGATCAGGCATCGATCTCTCACCCAATTCACTGCCAGAACCCACAAATTGTTGCGTGTTATGTGCATTAGCGGCCGAGGTGCTTGTGTGACTTGGATATTGATTAACGAGCTGAGTCGGAAGGTTGTGCAAAAGGCCGATGGGAGTGCATTGAGATGTACTGTAAAGGCGACTTGTGTGAATGACTTGCGATGGAGCAATCGATCTTGATAAATGCCCGTGCTTCACGTGTTGCTGCATCAACTCGGGCGTGTGTCCCCACGTTGGCGCTGGCAAGGAAAAACAGCGAAAACTGGCCTTGATGATGTGGGTGGATGCGGGAAGTCGAGCCGCGAGTCAGGCCTTTTCTCCTCCAAAAGAGCCCGTGCCCACTTGATCCCAGCCTCTCTTGACCTTTAATCTCTCTCCACCAACTTGACGCCAGCTCACATTCACCTTGGACATTGTAGTTCCGAGATTTCTTCTTTTCCAACACACATCCAGCGTGCAGTAAGGTACACCTGCTGATCGAACACCGACCTCGATATATTTCGCCACGACAGCATCCTAAACGGCCAAACTCGTCCAAGCTTTCGGACCGTTTATCCTTGCCGTACCGAACCTGCGATTTGGGTCTTGCCGTACTGAACCTGCGATTTGGGAGAGCAGAGCTCTAGGAAAAGCAGCTCAAGAAACCCTTCCAAAAACACAGGCGCAAACATCGGAACAGCTCACCGACACTTTACTATCCGACAGCGATCGCCAATATCCATCTTGAACTCTCATTCGACCTCACTGCTACTACACCCGCACATGTCACACTGGACAAGCAGGTGAACTCTCATCACTCACGACTATCGCTCGCACTGCCCTGCGACTGCGCAATCGATAAGATTCACTCCGTCTACCATGTCCTTCTAATTCAATTGCTACCATGGGCGTAGACACCCGTCGACCTCCTTTGCCAGCTCCTACAGAAGATCCGAGCTCGATGGACAACGAGACCGATCTCGCGACCGACATCTCCCGTCGCACGGATCGCACCTCCTACTCCATTCCCGAGGACGGTAGTCCTATCACCATCACGACCTCGAAACCAATTACCACGAAGGAGAGCCTACACAGACGGAACCGGTCACAGACTTCACTCCTTATCGAATACTTCGAAGCAGGGAAGAATGGCGACAAATCAAGATCGAAACCAAGCGTAAGAGTAAAGGTCACACCATCAGCCGCGCGAAGGTCCAAGAACGGCAGCGGAAGTGATTCAGTCCAAATCACAGGCATTGGAAAGGATAGGAAGCCTTCATACACTCGCCGCATCTCTCTTGGAAGCAAGACCGAAACCAGCGAAAAGGTCATCATTGACGGAACAGAAGTCTCACGACTATCACGCTCGACAGACTCGAATGGTTCAGCTCACCCGCCTGTCGAAGTCGAAGTCTTGAACCCGAGCGATCTGTCCAACTCACGGCTGTCTAGAGACTTGCGTTACGTGGAGAACACCTCGGACATTTCTTCCATGCCACCAGACAGTCTGCTTGAACCAGTCACGCACACGGCGACGACAGAAAGTGACACGATACAAGCTGGAAATACCTTGAACAGGAAACGGAGTCGAAGCCTGGAACGAATCACGACAGACACGAAAGAGACAACACATCTGAACCCTCCCAGCCACACCAGGACTCGCAGTCTAAGTCGCGAGCGCATTACACAAAAAGTCATGGAGAAACTAGCTGGCAGACCGGTCGAGTCCACCAGTCGCCGTCGCAATGTCGAGTATGAACCGGACACCAAGCCTGTAAAGGAGCGGCGCCGACGTTCATCCAGATCGCACCACACCGAAGATGTCATCAGCCCCGGATCCAGTCAACTATCCTCCAACATCACACAAAGTCAAGCATCGTACCGGTCTGGGAATTCCAAGGTCTCTCTGACAAATCCACGATTGCTGGAAATGGTCGAAGACACTGTTAGGCGCTTAATCATGCCCGAGTTGCAGCAGATGAAGACACAACAGAAGACAACCAAGAATCTAGAAGATTTCGAAGAGAGCCGGAGAAGCTCAGCTGCTGATCGCGGTTCTCGCAGCGGGCTCGACCGAAGCATCTCCAAATCATCCAGCACTCCCAATATTCGAGGCAAGCCCAAGGTCGTCCTGAATCGACATGATGATGATCCTGGAGAGGTCTTATCGAGAGGCGATTCCGAACGCATCAAGGTCAGAAGGTCCAGCCGAGGATCCGCCGCAGATTCCGACTCCCGAAGACGGCGACGATCATCGCGAGCTGACTCCGTTGAGGAGGAACGCACAGAGCGGAAGACCAAGTCGAGCCACAGGAAACGCGATGCTGCAGCGGCAGCCATTGCAGGAGGAGTCCTGACTGCAGCAGCTCTCAAGCACCACAACTCTCGTGACAAGGACCGGAAGGATCGACTGGCTGACAGAATCGATCACAATGAACACGACAGCTACACCCTTTCAGACAGCTTCACGGACACCACGGAGCGCGACCATGGTCATCATACTCGCGCAGACGCCCCGCGGATACCCTTCATGGGCGGACCTACTGACTCGGAGATGACAAGGCCATCCATCATGTCTGCTTCGACCGAACGACCTCTATCTTCTCACGTCGAATCGCTCGACACTCCAATTCGAGAGGTGCCTAGACGTACCTTGGGCGAGTCGCACTCAAGGGGCACATCACGTTCTCGTGGCACATCAGTCGATACTAGGACTCCCGAGACTGCGCGTAACATTGGAGAGAAGACCAGCGTTCGATCACTGACCGAGAATATCGAGCGCCACAATCACAGTGGATCTTCGACCCCAAGTAGATCACGCAACCCCGCACTCATGGCTGGCGCAGCCGGACTTGGTGGAGTCGCAGCTGGCTACGCACTTGGTAAGAGCAAATCACCCAAGACGGGCAGGTACGAAGACACGCAACAGAGCATTAGTCCAGTGCAAAGTGTGTCCAGCTATCGAGATGATCTCAACGATCCTTTAATTCCACAAGCTTTGAGCCCGAGAAGTCCAACATACCAGGACGGGTTCAGGACGGGGGCATATGTGCCCTCGCCACTTTCGACACCTGGCCTGACTGGAGCAAACGGCCACCTTCCTCCAGGGAGTCAAAATGTCGACTCTTTCGCCGCGCGAAGCAAGCGTCAGAACTTCCGCCCGGACTCTGAACTGTACAATGACACGACTCCAAGGGGCGAGGAGGTTGATGAATGGCTGGAAGAGGAGCACAGGAAGAATGACAGGTTAAGGGACTCCATGACTGATGGATCTTTCCGCGATTCCTACACCGAAAACAGAGACTCCTATATCGACACCAACCGAGCTTCATACACTGATGCAAATCGAGATTCGAGGTACACGGCCGACAGTGGCAGCATCAACACCGGCGCATCTGAGCGCGGTGTCGCTGCTATTGCCGCTACACCTCACTATGTGAACTTGCCAATGGGCGTCGAGTCGAATGTGGCGTCACTCATAGATCCATCGACAGTCGACAGCTACCAATCTTCTGGAATCAGCATGGATCGTCCATATGGGGGTGTTCATTCTCTGCGCGACGATGTTGATACCTATCACAACCGAGAACAGTCACCGAACCAGCACGGGTATGCTGCGATCATTGACGAGCATGATGCAGGCTCTCGAGACTCAAAGAACCTGGGTCAATCACCTTTGCCAAGCAATGATCTCGAGCGTCAACGGACTGTTGTGCAGTCTCCCAGGCAAAGCGAAGCTTCTTCTCCTCACAGGCGATCCTCACATGCTTCCACACCCGTGCAACTCGGTGCGAGCGGTGTCCCAGATCTCAATGATCCCATGCCAGAGATCGGACACGGCCTTGACGCGGCTTCTGTATCAAGTGCTCGTCACTCCATTCCGGTCTCGCCAATCAGTGCCAAGGAGAGCAGAGAACGCATTCAGTCCGGTCTCGTCGATCCCCAAAGAGATACCCGTTATTTCTCTTTCGAGCAAGACGACGATGTTTCTCATTCCAGCAAGGGTCACGGCAAAGCCGCCTTAGCGGCAGGTGCAGCAGGTCTTGCAGCTGGTGCAGCTGTAGGCGCGGCCGCTAAGAAGAGCCGATCTTCCTCGCTGAGAAGTGAGGAACATCGGCCATCTGTGGAAGATCTCGAGCATGAGGAAACTCATATTGAGCCACACACTTATCAAGATGGACTCAAATCAAGCATTACGCCGGTAAATGCACAGCCTACTCACGACGAGGGCTATGTCTCTGGTGCTTATGCCCGATCTGTTGATACTCCACAAGCACGAAGGCACGATGAAAAGACTTATAGCCAGGAGGATCTCGCCGAGTATGAAGCTGCCATGGGACAAGACGACGTGTTTCAGAACCCCAAGCGCGAGACTTTTCTCAGCGGCAAGTCTGATGGTCTTGATTCTCCGCTCTACGAAAGCGCCACTGGCCGCGGTATCGACAGGATACATTCCAAGGACATCGTGGCTTTGATGGACCATTTAACTGTCCGTGATGCTCAGCGTAATGCTCGCGATACCGAGATCCTGGTCACGCTTGTCCGCAGTGCTGCCGAGATGCGTCAGAACTTTGAGGATCTCAAGAAGTTCATCAAAGAAGAGGATCGCATGATCATGAAGAACACTGATCGTAATGCCGATTCAACTGTTCAGCGTGTACTGGGAGGACCCAGACCACAGCCTCAGAGCTCGCCTCGTCCTCCACGTGTGGCTTTTGACGAAGAATCTGTCTCTTCAGCTAAACGACAAAATGTCTTCAAGCGAGCTCTCAAGGGTCTTGGTGGTCGTAACGCGAATGATCTCGCAAAGATCGAAGACATGCTCAACCAGCTACTGGACGATGTCGAGTACCTCAAGGATGCACAGTCTCAGGGTGTCAATAGCCAGCCAATCTCATCCGCCGGCGATAGACATCCCCCAAGCATAGCGGAGAGCCGTAACGATGGCTTTTCATCATACGAAGCGCTTCGTGCTAATACCGGATCCGGCTACGAACCCGAAGGTCTAGCTGGGACTGGCTCTACTCCAAACCACTCTGGCAACGTTCAGCTTTCTCCTCCGGCAAAACAGACCTTCCATTCTGGCTACGATGGACGTCGTGATTCGATCAACCGTGTCAGCACTGTCTTGGAAGGTGACGAGGATGAATTCGACAGAGACGACTCTCTAACTCCAAAGCCACTTGCGACCGGCAAATATCCAAGCCCCATCCAGGACACTCGGCGGAGTGGAATGGTCTTCGGAACTCCTCCACAAAAGTTTGCCTCTGCAGATAACAGTCTTGAGAACACACCCGATCGCCGGAGTAAGCAGTCATTCGTGCCAAAAGTCTCAAGATGGTCCAAGACTACTGCCTCATCGGCTCCAGATGGCTACGACTCGCGAAGACAATCACATGAGCAACGACCACTATCAGACGCTTCGCTTGGCAGCCGGGGCATAGCAGCTCGTGATACTCAGTACTATGATTATGACGACTACGACAGCACTGCATCTCTTTCACAGCGGGATGCACAAAGCGTGCGGAGCGGTATTAGCGATATGACACGTTCCCCCTCCCCTCTTATCCCTTCTGAAGCAGGGTCGGCAAGCAACCAACGACAATCGTACTCGACCACACGGGACTCTTACCACTCAGCGCCTCGCTCATACAACGCTCCTGCTGGCCAGTTGCCCTCGTCTGCTTCGCCAACTTCTTCGCGTCGCTTGTCGGGCAACACTGATCGCTCCGCAACCAATGAACTGCATCTTCCCATCAATGAGGATGATGACGACTACGACGATCCAAAGTACCACGCTCACAGGAAGAGTCTGCTTCTTCATGCACCCGTCGCCGTGCCAGGAAAGAAGCCAAACCACGGTAGCACGCTCGAGCGTGGAGCCATAGACTATGAGGATGATGGCAGTGAGCTTGGCAGCTTGCCTGGAAGTCTCAATGGTGGTCTGCCAGGTGGCATTCCTGGGAATGTCTCCAATATCTCCGGCTCTGATCTCAGTCAGAGATCAGTCGACACCGAGTTCGATCCGAACATGTGGGGATCAAACCCCGCTCTCTCTCTAGCTCGGGCGCACCGTCTCGGCAAGATTGATGGAGGGCAGCCGCAGCAGAGCCCCCTCCGCAAAGCTGTCCCTCAGAGCATCAGTCCAGCTCAAAGCCCAGTCGAGGCACTTCCCAGCCCTCGCAGCGGTGGAGGTAGAGATGAACTGCCCATCCAGCGCCCAGAAGATCTCCCCATCAAGACCAGCAAGAAGATCAATCCAGCTCCGGCAAGGCAATACGACGACTACGAGGAAGATCCAGAGCGTCGCTACACCCGCTCTCACGCTCCGCCAAGGACATTCGACAGGCTGTACTACTCGTCTCCACTGGGGAGCGGGCATCTCCTCGAACCTATCCAGGAGGTGAGGTACAGTCTCGAGACAGACGTGAGTGTACCACGCGAAGCACCGAAAGGAACAAATACTGATGCTTCGCAGAGAACACCTCCAAGCAGAGAGATCACACCGGAGCCATCCGTGACGCCTCAGCCAGCTGTTGGTGCGGGAAGCAGGCTGAACCCGTTGAGGAAGATCACCGGACCGAGGCCGATGGGAAGCAAGGCTTTTCCAGGTGGAGAAGAAGGAAAGGGGAAGCTGATCAAGAGAAAGGCCGTTGGATCTTGAGACCTAATGCCATAAGATCCGTGTCGCAGGCGGCATGGACAGGAGTGGACAGGGAAGACTAGCACTTGGTAATGAGAAGTGTCCTGAACAGGAGAGGCGAAACGGAGATGGAGGAGTTGACATAGCACAGCGCAGGATTTTTGGGAGAAAAAAGGCATGGCGAGCGTAGCGAAACACTTTCATTTGCAGATGAACGAAGTCACGATGAGGAAACGACGACGCTAGGTATGAGATATGATATGCGACTTTCTCTTTCGGACCTTTTGGGGTTCGTGGTGATCGTGCCGCTTCCCTGCTGTGACCTCTCGTGTCTGCTTCCACTCCTCGTGACATTGAGCTCTTGCCACCTGTGACAGCTCATCACAATCTCACTCCCCTTCATTTCCGTCTCTACAAATCCTCTACGATCCACAATCCGCGAGTGACTTGTTTCCAAACGCCTCGACCTACCCTCGCCGATCCCTTTGCATAGGATGACGCTCAAGCCCAAGACTCCCTGCCGCACCGCCGACGTCGCCTCCGCTTAGCCTCGACCACGTCCCCCCTTCTGAAAACCCCCCTGCCTAGGCTGCCGCCCATACTCCCTCCTCCCTTTGATCTTCTCATCGGCACTCTTCATGCTCGCGCCCAACTGTATATCGATCCTGGGCGGGTGGGCGAAACCGAAGCTCTTCGCTACTTTGACTAGATCGAGGGAGTTGACGTTGAAGACTGATCTCAAAGAATGTGAGGCGTAGGCTTGGAGGTAGGAGCGGTAGCCGTCTTTTGCTGACTGCATTCAGGTCAGCATGAATGAAAGGCAGGAGGGGTAGGGGGTATGGGGATGGGGGGATCAGGAGGATTGGGGAAGGGAGATAGACGGACCTTATTCAAATAGTAATTCTTCCCGATCAGTCCTTCGAGTTGGGACTGGATGTTGAGTACCTTACCCATCGGCATCTCGAATTCCACGAGCGGCACGCGGGCTTCTTTGAGGTACTTTAAGAACCCAACCTCACTGGGCTGGAGAAACATCAGACTCTTCCCCTTTCCGCCGCTGCCTCGTGCTGTGCGTCCTACCCGGTGGATGTAATCCCGCGGGTCATCAGGGGGGTCGAATTGCACGATCCAGTCTACGGCTGGGATGTCGAGACCGCGGGCTGCGACGTCGGTGCAGATGAGGGTACCCTTCTTGGCGTTGCAGAATTCAAAGAATGTGTTGGTTCGTTTTTGTTGTTTTTGTTTCCCGTGCAGGTCGAGGACTGGGAGATCGATGTAGTTGAGGAGCTCGGAGAAGTATTTGACGCAGTTGCAGGAGGAGAAGAATACGATGACTTTCTTGTGGGTGTGTTTCTTGAGGAAGGTGAAGAGGAGGCGGAAGCGGAGGTCGGAGTCGCAGGTTACGTAGCCTTGCTCGAGGCCTGCAACGGTGGAGTGTTCTTGTGAGCTGTCTACATTGATGTAGAGGGGATTGGGCCGGAGCGAGATGCGCGCAAGATCAGAGACCTTTGTGGTTTGAGTGGCGGAGAAGAGCATGGTCTGACGCTCTTCCGAAGGGAGAACCCTGACAATTTGTCGCATTTCGTCCTCGAAACCGACTTCCAGAATGCGGTCTGCTTCATCTATGACGAGCGCTCGAGCGTTCTTGAAGATGAAGCCTGGGGTATTCTGCAGATGATCGAGCAGTCTACCTGGCGTGGCAATCAAGAGGTTCACACCTTTCGAGAGCTTCTCTGCTTCCGCTCGTCGATTTGCACCGCCAATCACGATGCCAAAGGTCTGTGAGTGGTGTGCCATGAGCTCACGAGCTACACCGAAAATCTGCAGAGCAAGCTCGCGCGTGGGAGAAACGACGATCACACCAGTGCCGTTCCGCGGCTTGAATCGCAAGGAGTGTAACATCTCGACAGCTGGAATGAGGAACGCCAGTGTTTTGCCCGATCCAGTCTTCGCAGCCCCAAGCACATCCTTCCCGGCTAGCAAAGGTGGAATGCCCCGCCGTTGTATCTCTGTCATGCTCTTGAATCCCATGTCATTGATCGCTCGCATCGTCTTCTCGGAAAGGTTGAGCTCGGTAAAGTCCTTCGGGTCGTTGTCGGCGCCTGGCAAGGAGACACCGTTGGATGATGGCAAGTCAGCACCTTCGTCGACCTCTTCCACTTCTGCGCCATTCTGCGGTGCGTCATCCTCATCGAGACCCTCAAACTCCGAGTCGGCGCCCTCGTCGTCGCCGTCCACTTTGCTTGCGCCGGCCTCTGCTGCGATGGCTTTGAGGCTGGAGTTGAGCTCTTCCTCGCTATTTGCTCCTCCTTCGTCTTCGTCCCGCTCTGCCTCTTTGATCACCTTTTCCTTGCGCTTGTGCTCTTTCTTTGACTTCTTCCTAGCCTCAACATCTTTGCTCGCAGAGGTGACGTCCGTCGGTCCGACAGATGTCGACTCGTCTACAGTCTTTGCGTGCTTTCTCTTACGCTTACGCGAGACTTGGTCTTCGTTTGACATGGTTGCTTCAACAAGAGCTACTACAGAAAAAGTTTCTAGCCGCAAAAAGATGCTGACCCGCATCGGTGAAGTCAGGCAAAATTTCTGCCAGAGCGGTGAGAGTGGTGGAGAGATCGACATTGCCGAAAGTTTGTATACGAGGCCTAGCGCAGCGCGGTACATGAGGCCTCCCATACCAACGACAACGCTTCCAGGCAAGTGTCCCGACTTCTCTTTATCATCATGACTGTACATTGACCTACGCCTTCTACGATATAGACACTCGCTGTTCTGGACTTTCTCACTTCGACCATCCGTGGTGTTTGGTGTTGAGCGTAGTAGGCCAGCAGTCCAGCATGGCTTCATCCACAACTTTCAGCAGCAGCTTCGCAACATCCACAATCACCCCTTCGATACCAATCATCACCCCTCGCGCCGACCCAATCTCTGTACCACGCTTCACACCTGCAACAGGCTGCTTCACCGATCTCAACATCTGGGCCGCACAAGCGAGATGTTCAAGCCCCAACGAAGACCGAAGCCGACTATGCAACTACTTCCACCTCGCCGACCCCTGGTACGGCCGCATCCAACCCGCCCCCTCCGTGATTCTCCCGCGTTGCTACCTCCCCGCCACTGCCATTGCTCCCGCCACCGAATGCCCCATCTACTACACCCCAGCCAGCACAAGCGACATCACCGTGGGCCTCTCCCGCACCTCTCGCACCGTAATATGCTGCCCCACCCTCTTCTCCTTCACCTACACCCTCGCTACCACCACCGTCTTCAACGGCAACGTCGCCACCTTCTCCACCTCGACGTGCTTCGCGCCTAGCCCGACGATCTCCCCTTCCAACCCCTTCATCGACCAGCACTCTGAGATCCCCCTGCTCGCGACGACCTGGTCGTCAACAACATCAGGCTACTTCGTCCCATCACTGCTTACCACAACCTTCTCCACCGCCTCCGACGTGCTACTGGCATCCATGGTGTCCATCTCCTTCGAAGTCTCCAAGGGACGGACTTGTGCGCCGAATTGCGCCACGCCCTTCACGGGAGGGGAGTGGCCTTTGCCCACGATGGAGGTGGGACCGACGGCGACGGTGACGTTGATTCCTACGAGGGGAGAGGAGGAGGAGAGGGGGTGTTGGAGTAGTAGTCTTTGTGAGTTTTGGAAGGTGATTGTTGTTGCGGTGACTGTGCCGGTGGGATTGACGTTGTTGTGCTGTGTGGGGTGTTGTTGGTGTTTCGCGGGGAGGAGGAAGGAGAGGAGGAGGGAGAGGGAAAGGGAGGGGGAGGGACGGACGTGCGAGCACGGTGATGGGGTGGTGAGGTCCGGAGAGGGAAAGGGGGACGATCGGCGGGGAACTGCGCCACGCTTGAGGACTGAGCCAGAGATGGAGCCATCAAGGCCCGGGGAAGTTCTAGGTGACGATCAGCGGATTGGAGGTGGGGAGGGTTCATCCCGACCTCGCTAAGCAAGCACATATCCAGCATCTGCGGCCAGAGTATGTCGGACATTGTGAGAACTATTGTAATTCTACCACTCTGCAGCCAATCTGTTCTCATCGACTTGCACAACGACTGCATGACCTCATCCCCGTCCTACTTATTACCAACGTGTCCCTCAAAACCCATCCCACCCCTCATCAAAAACTTCCAACGTCCTCCTCGCCACCTCCGTCCCCAACTTATCCCCCGCCTCCGCCGCAAAATCAAAATGAATCCCCCCCAAAAACCCTACTCTCGCCATTCTCCCTCGTCGCCTCCCTCAAACTCGTATATGTCCTCGTCACCTCCCCTATGCCATCGATAGTCACGTTCGACGTAACTGTGATGTTCACTTCATCAGTCCCGAGGTAGGAGGTGATGACTTCCACCGCTGCACCGCCAAAGGTTGCGTGAGTGGAGGTGTAGTCTTGGTGGCTGGGCGTGGTGAGGAGAGGGGTCCAGGTGGGGTTGGAGATGTTGCGGCCGCTAGAGAGGTAGACTTCAGGGAAGCGGATGGCGGTTATGGGGCGCCAGGCGTTGTATTGAAATCTGGAAAGCGTCAGGGCGGGAAAATGATAGAATAGGGGAGGAGAGGGCAGCTTACTTGGCTTGCCAGGAGGCGATGCCGGCGTTGGCGAGGGCGTAGTAGAACTGGGCGTAGAATTTGGCAGAGGCGGGGACGTCGGTGGCGAGGGATTGACCGATGGCGCCGTTTGCGAATCGGGTCCATTGTCTGGGTTGTTAGCTGGGAAGGTAGAGATGGGAAAAGGACGTACGAGATACTGCTTTCCCGCCAGTAATATGCTGTCAGGGTATCGTAGGGTCGGCGGACCGTGGAGTTGCGCTCGCCCTGCGCTATGACTCTGTCGATGTAGGGTTCATATTCTGGGGACCTTGGATCTGGCGGCCCATCTATCTCGAATTGCTCGACGTCGCCTACTGATCCGAAGAGTCTGACAAAGCGCGCTTGTGGGTTGTCCGGCAGCGAATCGCCACCAGATGTGTTCTGGTAGACGCCCGGCTCACGAGGGCCAAAAGTATAGTCGACAAAGTCGTTGATGCGGTCATCCGCGCGCGCAGTGACAACCCTCGCGGCTGCAGCTCTGCCGGCTTTGATAGCAGCAGTGCCGTCGGAAGAATTGGGGGATATTCCAATCTGGTGGATGACTCGGCGCAGAGTTGCATTCGTGGGTCCGTAGTTCCTGGTGCCGTGAAACATCCAAACAAGAGCATTTTGCGCCGCATGAGACACCGCAAGTTGCTGGTACTCGAGAGACCTGTTGCTAGCCTCTGTCGCTGCGAGGTAGACTGCACCGTGCACGACAGCCGGACCCCACGCGGAAGGCGGCGACTGCAAACCTCCTATGATGCTACTATTGATCAAGACACCACCCTGATCGGCCCTGTCCAGTGTGTCAGCTCTTGCGGAGAACCCTCGACGAACCACGCCTACCAGTACTGGACAATGTCGCCGGGGTAGGCGGCTAGTGCGCCAGAGGCCAAAGTAGCCAAAGCGGTGACCGAGAACTTAAGATGCATCTTACAAAGGAAAGAAACGTCTCAAATATCAATACCTACCAGGATGCTGTACCTACCCTCTTCTCAAAGTTCTCTACCCCTCCTCAACGATGATGATGCACAAAAGCCGCCAAGCGAAGACGCAATGCAGTTGGTCCAGTAGAGTGTCGGTACCTGGCGAAATGGCGCATGGTCTTTAGATGCATGGCCATCAATTCTGATGATCGGATATGCGCCAAGAAGATCGCTCGCTCAATAGAGGAAAGAAAGCAATATGAGATGCAGCACAGAATATCACGTCATCTGCGGACGCGGTGGAGGTCGAGAAACACGTGCTTTCGCTCACATTTGACGAGCTGAATTAGGACAAGCTTCCCAGGTTGGATCAGGTTGGATGGCGATGATAACATCGTTTTTCCGTCTGACAACTAGTAGTGACTTCATATTGCTGCTGTGTCGAAGGTGTGGTTTTGATGCGGAAGAAAGTCGGAGACTTCGATCAAGGTGATGAAAATGTTTACCGAGGTCAATCTCTCCAAATGCTTCCGACGAGCAGAGAAGAGACACATCTTCAATCTCCCATCGCAGAACTCACGGATGTGTAGGCCGTCGGTGGCGTAACATCTTGACACACAACTCCATCTAGTCGATGGGTTCCGTCACAAGGTCGATGATCGATATTGTGAATATAAGTGGGCTCGGTCCGTAAGATCAACGATAGCGCTCGCAGCTGACGATGCAAGTTTCGCTTGCTATGGCGTGGTACTGATCCAGTCGTCTTACAAGTCTTGGGAGCTATTTCGAATAGTTGCGACTGTTGCCGCTTCGTACAAAGTACCTTGATGGTCTATTTGTGGACCCAGATTCCAAGTGGATGTCAAGCGTAAGGGAGCTTGTTCCGTTCCACCGGCATTGCTCGTGCCTTCTGTATTACTCTTGAGTCCAATAGGCGCGGCGATGAAATCGCCAATATTCTCTTCTCGCGGCAAATCGATCTTGACATCGTTCTCAATGTCCAATCTCTTCGGCATCAGCAACTTATCGGCGAGCTTCTGATATCTTGGAATCAGCTCCAGTGCAAGGTTGATGTACTGCGGATAGTCGCTCTCTCTGCTCCGCTTGCCATCACCTTTCTGTGCACCACATCTTTGGGCGTTTCCGTCGAGCTCCCGTTTGGCTTGCTGGAAAGTCGTAAGCGCATTTGCTAGATCTGCCGCGTACCACTTCTTCACGTTCGCTTCAACTCGAGTAAAGAACAACGGTACGAAGTCTCCCCATGCTTTGACTCAGCCTGTGGCCAGCGTACCTCCGTGGGTTTCGATGTTACGTGACTCGGCCTTCACACCATCGAGCTCGTGGAACAGACGCTTCTTGATCTCTTTGTGGTTCAGGTACTGGAACGTTCCAATAGTCTAGCATACTGTTAGATGTCGAACCGACCTAATTCTTGACAACGTACCGATCGCATTGGAGACAGCTAGTCCGATATCCACTCGATACTTTACTTTTTCTCAAACTTCCGCATGTCTTTGGGCGCCAGAGACTTTCCCTGTTTTGCAGCCTTCTCTTGCGCCTTTTTGAGGGCCAGGGCACTTCGTCTAGCGACATACTTTGTATCACCTCTTTTAAATGGCTGCAGACCGGCTCGGAGCTCCATAAGCCAACCGGGGTCACTTCAATCTGCAGCGACTCATGCCCAATAGGACGGATCGACGAGACTCACGAAAACCAGAGTATGTCAGGACGATGCCGTGTACTCTTGTTCCATTAAGTTTAGAACAATCTGCAGCCCCATACTCAACCTATAACATAGATGCCTCATGGTCTCACCACTTTTGGAGGCCGACGATATGCACCTTCCCAGCCTGGGTCATCGAGGATACTGAAAGCTCTTGGAGCCACATGACTGACAGCAAGCTTCATCCAACCGACATCATCCATGCGGCACCCATCCAGTGGATCGAAGCCCTCATCTGCTGGGTCCTTTCCTCCGCCTGACGCACCATCGACGTTATCTTCGTAGTGTCGCTGGCGCCAGTTCTTGTCGATGATGTAGACAAATGCTTTGTGCTCACTGTCATACTCAGGTGGTGCAGGAGCTCCTAGCGTGGCGTCTATGCAGTCCTGGTCGACCATGATACAGAAGCTGCTCCGAGGCGAGGACAGGTCAGCATGCTCGGATGCCCAGTCGCGGAACCTCCTTGCTGTGTATTAGCTACAGCTGAGTCGAAACACAAAAAGGGCCTCACCTTCTAATCTCTTCCTTGCTGGCACCTTCAAGCTCGGGGGTCTCCTGGACAGCCCAGTCCAACGTATCCATAAGGTCGAGGTACTCTTCATCATCAGCCTCAAGCGACTCGCGGACGTTGTCATTAAGGATTTGGAGAAAGCGTAACCACTCCCCGTCGCTTTTGTATGAGCATCTGTATACAACGAAGCCCCATACTCCCTCATCTTCCACAATCTCACGAGCATACTCTGCGTCGCTGCTCATAGTGCCGGGATTGGGAAGTGAAAGTTGCCAAAGGAAGACGTGAGAGATCGCATGATATCACAAGTCTCACTGGATTCCAGCTGCACTTACCTCCACCAAGAACAGCTCATGCATCGGGCGTCGACGATCGTTGAGCAAGGAAGATGAGGTCCGTGAAGTGGTTACAGAGCGAGTCAAGGTGCGGGCTGTGATTGGCCGATCGGCCAGGGCCTCGCCAAGAATTTCCCCTGGCTGGCCTAACTGTTTTGAGATGGGCGGGCAATTTACACCAGACCTCTCTCCGTTGTCGACCTGTACAGCTGCTGTCTCTGGCGACTACGGATGCTTCGTGACATGTCTGGCTGCGAAGGTTTCGTCTACGCTGCAGTCCTGTCATCAGCTCCTTCGTCACATCGTTGTCCTTGTATCCAGGGACATACCTCGCCCCAAGCACGAGCGATGCTGCGCTGTCTACCGCAGACATATGGTCGGGCCTGAAGATGCAGTTCCCTGGCCTTTGCCTGCACTAGCGCTCGCACCACCGTTCATGCTGTATCTCCACTGGTTCGTGGCTGATCATACCCTGCCATGGTGTTCTTTTCCATCGCCAAAGCTTGTCCGGCATTCCATGGGAGTCACCACAATAGACGGTACTCATCTGTATGGTCGGAGTGCCGGTCAGTCAATTAGGATCCTAATCGTACTGCCAATCCCAGAGCAGAATCCCTTGATATCTGACCATTCCAAGAATAGATGTGAACTGCTATACAAGACAAGCATGTTCGACCTGACAGAACTGCATAGTCAAGTTCCCTAACACTCTCTTCTTGTCATTCCTTTACCTATCTACGAGACTCATTCTTTACTACTGCTTCAATCAGAATAGAATTCATTACCTCTCATCACCTGGCTGTCTACCAGCACGCACCTCAGTATGCGTCTGAATGCATTGCTGCTGCTCCTTAGCTGGTCTACAGACTTTGCCGTGGATGCTTTCTCAATCGGCCGCCGAGCAGACAAACAGTCCAAGGAGACTTTCGACCAAGAGACCAAGGCATTTGAGAAGGAGGGTCTATGCAGATCATACGAAGGCAATGGAGACACTCTATCGACTTGTAAAGTATATTGTAATCAGCCATCCAATATTACCTGTTACGGCGGCGTTGAGGTCAACGGCAAAAAGACATACTACTACGATCCGGACGGACAGCCGTGGATCATTGGCAAATGCGAGTGCAAGGTACCAGAGATAGCCGTCTTCCTGGCCACGGAAGTGCTTGAGGCTATGCCTCTGGTAGCTGGCATCGGATGTACCCTCCTGTTTGGAGCCTTGCAGATGGTTATCGACATCGACACCACCGTCATTCCTGGAGGAGCCGCCGTCAAGGGGGTCGAGAATGGTGTGCAAGCCGCTAAGACTCTCGTCGAGAATGGTAACGACGCTGCTGGCTTCACCGGCTGGTTCTCCAAGGTCTGTAATCCTACCAATTCGGACGAGGTTGCTCGTATCAATGCCGACGTCGGCAAGTTCTTCGACCCGCTTGCTGCTGCAGCTGACTATATCGGCGTGGGAGCTGGGTGTGTCCTGAAGGACAAGTCCAAGTGCAAAAAGAATGATAAGAAGCCGAACGAATCATCTAGGGATAAGCAGCCGGATCAAACGACGAAAGACAACCAACCCGATCAAACGTCCAAGACAGACGAGTCGAAGACCACAACCACCGACAAGAGTTCCACAACCGATTCCAGCACAACCACGACCACGACCGGTGGATCAACTACAACGACTGACGGTTCCATTACCACGACAGACGCTTCTAAGACGACAACCAACACTGATTCGTCTACCACGACGACAAGTACAACCGAGGATTCCTCGGCATGTGGTACGACAACGACAAAGTATGCACCGGCAGCGACGGACGCCGTCTCGGTCTGCAAATTCGCACCGGATGTATGCAAGAACCCCGATGACCTTGAAGCTGCAGACTTTCTAGATGACGTGGTCGACGATACCGGCATCGAGGCTCGCGACCTCGAGAAGCGTAGCAGTCCTCGCCCATTCAACATTGCGCTGCCTCATGATGAGGAGATCAAGATGTCATCGATACCTTACGTCGAGCGTCCGGCGTTTGTTGAGGAGTTGCGAACTACGACCGACAAGGATCTGTACACCAAGGTATTCGACTACTCTAATTCCAAGCTTGATAATGTCAACTGTGGTCCCCAAAAGCTTCCTAGGAAGGAAGCGAGGCATGGACCCAGCAGAGTTTAAGAAAGCAGTCAAAGCATCTGTCGACCCAGGCAAATACGCAGATAGCGGACGAGCTGGCGTTAGTCCCACTTCCGTCGACCTCGTGTCACAGTGGATGTCCACCTTCCGCCTCGTAAGCCATCCTTCCCTCCCCTTGCTTCCCCTCGATACACTAATCCATGCACAATGTCATCGGCACCTACCAATACCTCAACCACAAAGAAACCAAATCCCGTCTCTGGGAAGAACTCGCCTCCGTCCGCGCCGAACTCACCAACATCGAGACCAACGGCCCGGCAAGCGGCGTCGGCCTCGTCGCTCTCTGGGACACCTTCGTGCCGGCGTACTTCCAGCGCATCGAGGAGAAGACCAAAGAGTGGTACGACAAATACCTCAAGGACGCTCGGGTCGAATTCGAGAAAGCAAAGAAGACCTTCGACGACGACAAGGCGAAGAGGCAGAAGCAGTGTGCGGCTGGCAAGAGGCCGAATGATGAGCCGACGCCGCAGTATATTGAATTTACACTGAAGACGATTGGGAAGTATGAGAAGATGTCGAATAAGTTAAAGTTGCCAAAGGAGAAGGATTTGGATGTGGATGTCGAGTTGGATCTGCCCAAGGATGATGCTGGGGATGGTTCGTCGGGGTCTGAGTGCTATTCAGACGATTGAGGATGCGAAGAAGGCTCAGGGTTCGTAGAGGGGTGACTTGGGATCCTTGGTAAGGCTAATGTTTCTTCAACGAGGAATACACATGTCTCCATCACTGGCTTTCTACTGATCATCTTCTGCCTTGAGAGAACCTCCATATCTTGAGTTCATTGTATTGACAAATTGCTGGTGGCACTCGTTCACCTTCCTTGGTGGGCTGTGGTAGCCTCAGGCGACGCACCAAACGGCGACGAATACTTTCTCCTACCACCACCCGCTACCAATCACTCAGCTCATGACCATTCCGTACTTCGGGGTTGCCACGTCTACGTTCTGCCTATCTTGACGGATGTGCGTCCGTCGGGCTGTCACAAAGGCGGGGACTTTGCCTTCTTTTCAGGCCTTCCGCCGCCTTGACAGCGCATCCGAGCTGGATTGCAGCTTCCATCGTCCTCAATGCAGCATCTTCAGTGGTCGATAAGGTGCCATCGGCCACGTCAAGCATGTGCTACCACACTACAGGGAGGGTTGATCTCGTGATGCATCCTGTTCACGACCATGCAAGCGTTCTGTACAACACGATGATGATGCCGTCTATATAAGTTCCCTGACTGACCTTCCTGCCTGGGTCTTATGAGCAAGCCCGACTTTGCACTCCAACAGATCTCAGACTCATACATCTGCTTCCTCCCCGACCACCTGCACAAACATGTCCACGAAAGGTCCTCGCGGCCCCGTTACCAAACCGCCAGAGCATTGGATCCCCCGGTTTCCCATGCCACCACAGCCACCTCCCCCTCCACGACCTCTCCCAACCACAAATACAGGACGACCTACCCCTCGCTGTAAGCTGGCCTGATCCTTACTTAGGTAGCGCTTGCTGACAATCACGGAAGAGTCCCCGTTTGTGTATCGAGATTGTCGGACAGCACACAGGCTAAAAGGGTGGAGTCTTTAGATTTAGTCCCTTTGGAACAGTGAATGTAGAGGAGGGTCCCAGATGGAGAGGGGGGTGCCCATGTCGGTAGTTCGAAGAGCAAGTGTTTTTCATGAATGATAGTTCGGCTTTGATTACCTCATCCGGTTCGCTCAGGACAATTCATTTTCCAAATCGTTCATGATGAAGACATGTTAGGTCATGCTTGAGCCAGGCACGTATAGCAGGGGCATCTTCGTGCATCGTTCGTGGTCCGCTTTGATGCGGGATGCTCGTTCTTGACTGGATGTGGCGGATATGCCACAGTAGGATGTGCAACCGTCGGCGCTTATCACTTAACGGTGAAGAGGAGAGACTTCTGTGAGTCTGCTTGGCAAAGAGCACTTGGATAGCGAGCAAGATGGTGGAATCGCATACTCGTTTACTCAGTGGTCCCCTAGCACACCAAAATTTGCGTATGCAAATAAAGTCACATCGATTTGACGATTCTTGGTGGTCGCTGGTAGAACTCGTCGAACTTGTCGTCCCTCATGGCAACGAATGCTTCAGGGACCACTGAATCGCCGTCCAACATGATCCATCCCACAAACTTCCTAGTCAGGCCTTCCAAAGGCTCATATCCGTCATCGTCATCGTCCTCGTCCTCGTCGTCTTCGTCCGGGGTGTCGTAGCCGTCATCATCACTTTCGGTCTGGAGACAATTTGCATGTTATAAGCAGACTTCTCCTTGGTTGCGGCAGCCCAGAGGCTCGGAGTGTAGCATTGGAATGTGTTCGGCACCTGTAGACCAATCGACGCACCACATTCGTGAAATTGCCTTTTATGCTGTCGACAATACATTCTCGCCAGTAGAGCGTACGTGCGTACAGGTAGAGATGAGATGTAGACGTTCATCCAACCCACATCTTGCATGGTGCAGCCCTCGGTCTCCTCGAAACCCTCGTCTTCTGGTTCTTTCTCGGTGTCATCTATCGTTGCGGCATCTTCATCGTCGCTGTCTGGCGCGTAGGTGCCGTCGCTGTAGGCCTGTCGCCATGTTCTGTTGACGATAATGACATATGCTTCGTCAAGGATGTCGTACTCCGGTGGCGGGTCGGCCTCCAGAACGGAGTCAAGGGATTCCTTGTCGACCATTACACAGTAATTTGATCGTGCTTCCGTCAATCGACCAGCTGTCTTGACATATTTCCTGAACTCCCTGGACAGAGGACTTAACATGGAGAACTTGGCAGAGGCAATATGTTTGGATAACACCTACTGTCTGATGTAAGAAGTCTGCGCTTCATCGTAGGATGTATCTTCTTGGACATCCCAATCCAGGGTGTCCATAAGGTCTTCGGCGTTGCTGTCTTTCAGGGCCTCCAGAGCATAAGCATTCAAGCGCTGCATAAAAGCTTGCCATCGCTCGTTGTCGCCGTAAGTACATCGGTAGACAACGAAGCCCCATTTTCCGTCAGTCTCCGAAAGTGCGCGGACAGCGTCTGCTTCATCACTCATTTTCCCTAGGCTTCGTAGTCGCATCTTCATCAACGACAATCGTCTGAATTGGAACATCTTCGAGCCATGCAAGGCCTACTGCAAGCAAGATAACAACTTCTACTGCAACAACTTCAAAGGCAGCAACAATGAGGAGATGGAAGGATATGATCCTAAAGGGAACCTGTATGTGCTCGGACTTTGCGAGTGCGAGGTTCCTGAAGCGATCCGGATTCTCGCTATAGAAGTCATTAAAGCTTTGCCTAGAGTGGCCGGAGTAGCATGCTCAGCTATGCTCGGAGGCCTCAATCTCGTCGTCGATCTTGGCACAACCGTTATGCCTGGTGGTATCGCAGTCAAAGGTCTGAAGCAGGCGGTCAGTGCTGCTAAGACAATTGTCAAAATGCAAAAAGCTAGGATCTGACAAGGATTCAAGTAACGATCGCTCTGCCAGTGACTCGAAACCCGATGATGCACCTGAAGAAAGACTCTCTGGTCCAGCTAGCAGCCTACCACCTGGCCAAAGATCAGATCTTCCAAGTGGAACTTCAAGGAGCGATTCGACTGCTTCGTCTCCAACACCCCAGTCAGCTGGGTCGACCACTTTATCTACTACAGCAAGCGGAAGTGAAGCTTCTGTCACAGCCTCTGCGTCACCAGCATCTGGCACGGCGACAGCGACATCGGCCACGGATTCTCCAAGCACCTCGACACCGGCCACGAACACAGCATCTTCTACAGGATCTACGTCAGTCTCATCGTCGACGTCCGCGTGCCCGGTCACAAGCGCTACTTACCTACCAGCCGCGACATATGCCGTCGGCGAGTGCTCCGAGAACTTTCCAGCCTTTTGTCCAACAGAAGACGACGAGGACGCCCTCACAGAGAATCTCCCAGATATTGATGATGCCGAGACTGTTGAGAGTAATCCTGAGGATGGCATTGAAAAGAGGAGTCCGACCCTCGTCAAACGAGGGGGCGCACGAACCTTCACGGTCAAACACACTGCAGGCGACATCGCTGTAACTTCGGTACCATACCCGAAACGGAAAGATTTCGTTGAAGCAGTCCGATCAGGGAACGATCCCAAAATCTATCAGAAGGTATTTGACTGGTCCAAGAACGACAAGGTCAATGGTGTCAAAGCCCAAATCTGGGACGGCATCAGAGCGCAGAGTTCCAGCGACTTCAAGCGCCTCTTGAAACGATCTGCCGAGCCAGCGAGCCATGATGAAAAAAAAACGTCAAAGCGCAGAAGGCAAAAGCCGATATGGAAGCCAAAAAACTGCAGGACGAAGCCACCAAAGAGGATCCGACAGCTAACGCAGACCCTCAACAACCCGGCAAAGGGTCTGGTAGGAAACCAACGAAGACGAAGTCGAGGAAGTTCGTTTCCAAAGATTCAACCGAATTGATCAGTGAATGGCTGACTCCTCTACGGCGAGTAAGTCATAGAATTCGTATGCGACAGAGCTTCATTGACAATGGCAGACGGTTGGTACATTCCAGTATCTGCAGCATCGGGAGGTGAAAAAGCGATTATACCAGGAGATTAAGGATGTCCGCAAGGAACTCGCGTACTTCGAGGCGCACGGCGGTCCATTTGCAGCCGGCACCGTGCAAATATGGGATGACTTCATTGTGAAGCTGTTCGACCGTATCGAGAGCAGGGTCCGCTCTTGGTATGCTACCGATCGTCAGACGGCCTTGCTCACTTTTCAGCAAGCCAAACGGGATTTTGAGAACGAACAGCGCCGCTGTGCCGACAAGAATACAAATGGAAAGCGCCCCAAACAGGAAGATCTTCCACACTACATCACATACGCACTCAAGATTATACCGAGATATCAGAAACTCGCCACGAAGCTGGTCATGCGCAAAGAATCCGAAATCGACGTTGACTTCGACATGAATTTTCCAGAAGAGGTCAATATCGGCGAATTCATCATGGCGCCATTCCAGCCGAAGACAGGTGCAGACACATGCGCGAATGTCGGTGGCAATCTCGCGGGACTTCTGGGTAGTCTTGGTGGCATCGCAGCTCCAGCATGATTGACCGGGTAGGCAGAGCCATGATCTCTATGGTGGTCAACGGTGTGTCAGGTGAGGATCGTCGCCTTGACGAAGATTCGGGTATGGGGGACTTTTGCTCAGAGATGGACGTTTAAAAAGGATCTGGCGTTGTTCTCGAACTGTCGGATGTAATGTGTAGATAAGGAAGTAGCCGGCAACAGCGCTAGGCCCGAACAGGCAGCGAAGGTCACGCAGGAACGTTGAATGCAAATCCGGGGAATCGATTGGATTACGATCAACAAGATGGCCTTTTCCTCATCTCACGCGGTCTGTCGTGGCCGTTCAGCCCTGAAATTGCAGCTTGGGATAGGCAAACATTGTCGGTGACAAGCCTCAGTCCGGGCTGGTGAGATGAGGAGCTGCTGGGAACCATACCAAGCGACTTGGTTAACGACATCGAGTCCACCATGCAGAATCGACATGCAGGCCACAGGGATCAAAATAGACACGAAGGCCTTTTTGGGTTTTGGCGTCTCTCGGGCAGAGCGGGTCTCCATGCACAGCCTCGTCGGGAGGGCAGGGCCTAATCGGCCACAATACGAAAAGTCGAGAGACACGTTGAGGTACATGTCAGATTCTCGTCTTCACCGGAGCGACGAAGAATACAACTAGCAACTCGAACTTGCTTCAGACACATCTGCTTCGTCTTGACATCATTCTGTTCAGGTTCTGACCAGTCAAAGTCTCACAATCCGACGACGGACCCTGATTGCGCGGCCGCCGGGACGAGTGATCAGGCATTTTGTGCATTTCGCGGAGACGATCGCCAGAAATTGGGCGGGTGAGCTGCCAAGGGAGACGCACTTGCCAACCCCTGTACGGAAGACCTGGGCTGGTTTTGGCTGGCTTTGGCTGCCGTCACCACTCTGCAACGCATACTCTCCTCATTTCACACATCATCCGTCACTCTTCTCACCCTCACAACCCTCCCACATCACAACACACGACCGGAGCAAATACCTGCTGTCACCACTGCTCTATTCACAGCGAGCATCCACGTCCACCCTGGGGCAGTGTCCGACTACCGTCTCTCGTTAAAAATAAGGAAGCGTACGCACGACTTTGCGACGGGACGTTGGAAAAGGGATCTCAACTTCCGTCAGCACAACAACACAACATTTTCAGATCCATACGCGGCGTCCATCGACTTCATGAGAAGGAGCGAAAGAGCTTGACGAATATTATACAACCACTACATTAATAATATCAGGTCCGGCACCACAATGAAATTCGGACTTCCGTCATGCGGCGCCCTGGCAGGGTCGCTGCTCGCATTCTCATCAGTCGTACACGCTGCCGGCAACGGAATCCTCACATCCTCATCTCTCACCAGCTGTCAAGATGACTCTCGTTTCACGGCTACCGAAGCCAACATCAACTTCTGGATGTCCAACCAGACCCTGAAGGTCGACGTCAAGGGAACATCAACAATTACCGGCAATGTAACCATTGAGTTGGACATCGTCGCCTACGGTCTGAACGTCTTCCAATACACCCTGGATCCTTGCAAAGCTGGTCTCCTAGGCATGTGCCCGATGAATGCTGGCCCGCTTGGCATTCCTATCAATGTCCCCGTCCCAGACGATGCCATTTCCCAGATTCCCGGAATCGCCTTCACTGTTCCTGACTTGGACGCCGTGGTGAACGTCAACTTTAATAGCTCCACTACTCGCGAGCGATTCGCCTGTATTGCAGTCAGACTGAACAACGGCAAGACCGTTTACATGCCAGCAGTCAGTTGGGTGATCGCCATCATCACTGGTCTTGGTTTGGTCGCTGCAGCTGTGGCATCCGGTATGGGTCACTCCAACACCTCTGCACACGTCGCCGCAAACACCATGTCTCTCTTTGGGTTTTTCCAATCCCAAGCTTTCCTCGGCATGACTGCTGTGCGTCTACCTCCCATCGTCGCAGCTTGGACCCAAAACTTCCAGTGGTCGATGGGTATCATCGGCGTTGGTTTCATTCAGAATATCGCCGAATGGTACCAGCGTGCTACTGGAGGCACTCCATCGAATACCGTGTCCGAGAGGGCTACGCGTATCATTGAGGTCCAAAAACGTTCCTTGGACTTTTCCTACCATCTCCTCAAGCGTGGAGCCAGCGCTGTACGTCATCTTGTCGCACGAACAAACGGAGCGGGTGCCAGTGGTGCAGATACGTCCAACATCATCGTCCTCAGAGGCATTGACAGAGTTGGATTCAGGGCCAACATTGAGCGGACCGAGATCTTCATGACTGGTTACATCTTCTTCATTGTATTCGTCATGTTCGTTGTCCTCTTTGTCGTTCTCTTCAAGCTCATCTGCGAAGGACTCGTCAAGGCTGGCCGGATGAAGGGCGACAAATTCATCGACTTCCGCAACGGCTGGACTACTGTACTCAAGGGCATCCTCTTCCGCGTGGTATGTATATTAGACTGCGGTGTTTGTGACCAAGACTAATATTTGAATAGGCTCTCATTGGTTTCCCTCAAATGGTCGTTCTTTGCTTCTGGGAATTGACAGTCCGTGACTCTGCCGCCATTGTTGTCCTGGCCATCTTCACAGTTGTGACCATGATTGCAGTGCTAGCTTGGGCTTCCTCCAAGGTCATCCGCCTGGCACGCCGATCCATCAACATGCACAAGAACCCGGCTTATATCCTCTACTCAGACCCGGTCACTCTCAACAAATGGGGTTTCTTATACGTTTCTTACAAGGCCACCGCCTACTACTGGGTTGTTATTTCCTTGGTCTACATCCTCATCAAGGGTCTCTTGGTTGCACTCGCGCAGGGCAGTGGTATCGTCCAAGCCATCGCTTTCCTAGTAGTCGACGCCGCATATTTCATCTCTCTGTGCGTCCTGAGGCCTTACATGGACAAGAAGACCAACGCCTTCAACATCGCCATTCAGGTCATGAACTTCCTTAACGCCATTTTCCTCCTCTTCTTTACCAACATCTTCGGCGCCCCGGGTATCGTAAGCGGTGCCATGGGTATTATCCTCTTCTTCGTCAACGCAGTCTTCGCCCTCGTACTGCTTATCCTTCTACTCGTCGCATCTGGCTTCGCTCTCTTCTCCAAGAACCCCGATGTTCGCTACGCCCCTATGCGCGACGACCGTGGATCTTTCATCAAGTCGCAGACTCACCTTCCCAACGAGCTCGACGCTCTTGGAGCTACTGCTCGTGGCGAAGGCCGCACTGGCGGCAAGGGCTCTCGATTCGAGGATGACGAGGATGGATACTCAAGCTCCGACGTTTCTCGCATCGGTGGCAATAGCTCCAGCATGGCCGGACGGTACGAGAACGGTCAAGTTCCTCCATCCCCAAACCCTGCATCGCCCAGCACTGCCTACTCGAACGGCATGTACAATGAGAAGGCCAGCTACTACCCACCAAGAAGCAACAACGCTTCTCCCGCCCCAGGGTCTAGGGGCAATGGCGCGGCGAGGGCTAGCCCATGGCAGCGAGGTGCAGGCTACGACTAAGCGACGATGCACTTCCATCCCCTGCATCATACTCGCGTATTAATAATGAATCATTGAAAATCTGAATTCGGTCGCGAGGAAAAGGAATTAGAGCCATCCGTTGGCCGGTGGCTGGTGTTTATTACATTTTGGTACATCTGCACTGCCGGCTTTTCTCTAATGGGGCTTACGATCTGGCGAGGGGGGGTTGAAGGAGAAAAGAAGAAGATGTAGGTTGAGAAGACACTTGTAAATAAGGCTTTCTTTGGGGTTTCCATAGGATGATAGTATAGCTTAGGATAGGGCGGAATGGACGAAGTGATAATATTTGTTTCCTCGAACTTGCGTGACATGGCGACTCTGTGATATCCTTCCATCAATCCAACCTGCAGTATCTTCGTTATCACAGTCTCTACCTTCGCTCCCGATCCCTACACAAGGCAAAAGACACGCGGGCAAACCTGGAGCCACAATTTTCGGGCATCCGTCTCCAGAAAGAACGACATGCAGCATCCTCCCACGCACAGAGATGCAGCGAATAGTATCGCAACGCGTGTCGTGCATTGGGACTACATCGTTGAGCAGGTAGACATATCTCATTCGCTCTCCGTTCCGTTTCTTGCTATCCATTCGCTACCCTGAAGCCATTGCATGCATAGGTCCACGTTGCACCGCTTAGTACTGTACCGGAGATGGCCTTGTGAGCTGTGGAGCGGTGCCCAACTTTGGGCATGAAATGGTCTTTTCGCCCGCTTGCCATTGATCTTACATTCAGCGACACTGAGATTTGTTTCTGAATTTTGTTTGAGCAGCGATCAAGTGAGCGAGCGGGATCATCATAGCCATTCTATCTCAGCGTCATCGACAGAACGCTGTTGTTCCCCTCGGCCTGTACCATATCACAACCGAGGGCTTGCGCTCCAGAATTTTTAACACTGCGTAAGGAGACTACAGCTCGACAGAGGTTCACGTGATAGGACACACCGTTCCTCTGATCTCGGATTTGCACGGCTGGTTCAGGACTTGGAATTCTGGACCGAGTCCAGTGACTCCAAATGCAATTTCCTGGGAAGAGGCATAACAACACGCATGTTTTATATGAACGAAGACCACACCTAGAGATTAGTCATCTTTCACTGTCTACAGTCATACCGCAGCTCGTTCTATCGCTGTGATCAGTGACGAGTCCTGATCTTGCCAACCCGCCTCGGATCTGTCAATATCCCTCTCGAGGGCAAATCCACTATACATCAACCCCCCTCTTCCCACTGCTGGACCACTGGAGATTCCACACACTCAGTATCAGAACCCCGGCAACCATGTATCCCTCCCGCCCCACTGGGCCCCCTCTCAACTTCGGCCCCTCACGTCCCATGCGCTTCCTCTCCTCCAAGGACCTCTCCCCACCCACCTCCCCTCCTCCAACCAACACTACCTTCACACCCACACCCACCCCGAACTTCACCTCCTCCTCCCTCTCCCCTCCCGCAGCCTCCACCCGCCCCATAACCTACGCAACAGACTACACCCACAAACTCGCCTCCTGGCAAGCCACCGGCTGGGAAGGCTACCGCCTCGCCCTCTCCAACGCAGGCAAAACCGACGCACAGCTGCAAGCCGAAGCCGACGCCAAAATTGCCGCGGAGGAGGCGGAGCGGCACCGTATCATCTCCGAAGCGAGAGAGAGGGCGCAGGCAGAAGCCGATGCTCTAGCGGCGGAAGCAGCGGAGAAGGAAGCGAGGAGGGAGGCGAAGCGGATGGCGAAGGAGAAGGAGGAAGAAGAGAAGACGAGGAAGAAAGAGGAGAAGAGGGCGAGGGAGAGGGAGGAGAAGGCGGCGAGGAAGGTGAAGGAGCAGGAGAGGAAGGTCAAGGAACTAGAGAAGAAGGCAGCGGAGAAGGCAAAGAAAGAGGAGAAGAAGAAAGGGGAGAAGTGGAGGGAGAAGGTTGAGAAGGGGAAGAAGGGAAAGGGAGAGGAGGGGAAGGGGAAGAAGGCGAAGGAAAAGGGGGGAGCGGCAGAGGCGGGAGTAGCGGCGGAGGGAGAGCAGGGGCAAGGGGAGAAGGCATTACCGAGTTTGGAGGACATACTTGCTGAAACGGCCAGTGTGACAGCTAGCGCGGAAGGCTCTACTGTTGTGCAAGACAAGGGGAAGGGTGGCAGTAAGAAACACGGCGATAAGAAGACCAAAGAGAAGAGCAGTGAGAAGAGTAGTAAGGTCAAAGAAGAGAAGAAGAGCAAAGAGAAAGAGAAGAGTCGTAAGGAAGACAAGAAGAAGTCGGGGAAGAGTGGGAAGGGGAAGCATAGCAAGTCGGGTAGCAGGGAGGTAGAAGCCATGCCGGTGTATAGTGTCGGTGGAGCGGAGCTGGATGGGGGCGATGTGGTGATGATGAACGTTGGAGGTGGGGACGGGTCGCCGCCGCTGCCACCGATGGGGTCGGATGAGACTGCGTCGCCGCCGATGGACTTGACTGATCTGTCTCCTGCACCGGTGGTGGCAGCTGATGTGGTCGAGCCAGCTCCTGCTGCAGTGGAAGATGTGTCGGAGGACGCAGCATCTTCATCCCTCATCGAGCAAGGGAATGACGCCGAGCCAGCCGTCGAGGATGTCAAGGCCGTCGAAGAAAGCGTGGACATGGAGGAAGCACCTGTTGCCGTTGCAGGTGAGCAAGCTGCAACAGACGATGTGACCTCGTCGAGCGAGAACAGCACTGACTCCGCAGATGAGCCTGCAAGCGAGATCACACCTTCTTCCGACGAACCAAGCACATCCAAATCTGCGGAAGAGGTCGTTGACTCTGCTTTGGCTGATCCGCTACCGGCAGCAGCAGAAGCTCCGGCTGTGGTCGTAGAAGAGACCCCGGTCACGGTCGTGGAAGAGACTGCGGCTGTGGTCATGGGAGATATTGCAGAGGAAATTGCAAGCTCGCCAGATGATGGCGCTGCATCTGCTGAAGCCCCACCAGTGGCCGACGACACGCCTGTCGAAGCAGTACCAGAGCTCGGTCCAGACTTGGTCGTCCCTACAGAGATGCTACCGCCACCTCCTGGCATGGACAAGCCGAAGCGGGTCAAGATCTCCGAAGAGCTGTTCGGTGATGATGACAGCTCTGATTCGGAGCTTGAAGACAACCATGTGCATTTCGTAGGAGATGTGCCGAGTCCGCCTGCAAGTGAGAAGGGAGGCAAGGAAAAGAACGCGGAGAAGTGATGCACATGTGGATTGGGTCCAGTCTCGATATGTTTGCAAATGTCACGATCAATGATGATTCATGAAAGCGTGCAGTAGTACTGAACTCGCCATACCTTTGAGAACATGTTCTGATGTGAGCCGTGAGACATAACTTCCGACACGTTCGAAGACGCTCTCCGACGAGCCTCGTTCGTCTCAAAGGCGCAAAAGGTCTCGATGCACAACCTCGTGGAAGCGTTTGAGATCTTGGGACGGCAGAGCTGCTCGGACGGAGCCATTGAAACGGGAATATGTGGTGAAAAAAACGGCCTTCTTCGGTGCAGCCGGCGAAGCGTCGGATACCGCAGCGACCATGACGACGAGATGCCCTAGAAGCAGTACTCAGGATACGAGAAGTTTTCTCTGGTCGACCAGACAGATGGTGGTGTATCTTCACCCGGCGGTGTACAAGATGCGATCTGTGCTAGGGACGAGCCGTGGTAGGGGTGCAACCACTACGGGGCATCCGAACCACAGCTTGATGAGCCGGAGGATTCCCATGTGGTAGGCCGGAATTGAGAGCAGACATCGGATGAGCTAAAGCCGACGCTAAGACGCTTGTGATGGCCGGTTTGGTGAAGCCGTTGCAACGCAGAAGTAGGACCTATGCCTCTGCCGGGCCACGAGGGATGGATAGAAGGTAAAGTGTACGTTCGTGGTGGTCATGATTCATCTGGATCGACTTGAGGAAGATCGGAGTGAGAGCCGTGCATTTTTCCAGGGTAATTGCAGCCTGCATATCTTCAAGCTAGCCGAAGCATCTGTATAAAGTTGGATAGCGCGCCCCTGGTCCATTGCTTCAGAATAAAGGTTACGGACAAAGGCGAATGGATGACTTATGGCGGCCCGATAAATCTTTCGTGAAGAGTCGCTGGAATGGCATCAGTAGACCAACGGCGTGCAGAGAAGGCATCCTGAATTGCTCGCCTTCCAGCCATCTGTGCCATCTGTGCTGAAATCTGTGTCTGTGCATGCACCTCATCGTCAAGTCCATCTGAACATCATCGTCGTCGACACCCCAACGACATCTCCTCCTCGGTGTGTGCACCCTCGATGCTAACTAGCTCCACTCCAACTACACGACTCAAGCACGTCGATCTCCCACGACGACTTGACCTCTTTCAGTCTTCCCACACGGCTTTATGCGTCGCAGATAGAGTACCGAGCTTGAGCTTGGCCACACGAGTCGACGACAAAAGGACAAAGCGATTTGACAGAGAAACCCCTGCTCAGGTTGCTCGGCTTCGGCCCTCGATCACATCCCTGCCCTGAAGCCGGAGCCACTCCCTGCACTTTGGACAATGGCAACCGACCTCATCGCCAGTTCTCCCCCTCTCCCACAACATGAGCTGTACTTCCAGAACCACTCCTCTATAGCAGTCGCTGCCACTCCCGACATGTCGCGACGTGGTCCGCCATCCGTGGCCAGCGACAGCACTTCAGTGGTTAGCAGCCTCGCCGCCGCCGGCATTCCCCCTTACCTCACCTCGATAAACCCAAAGCCCGATTATGTGTCGCAGGACAGCGCCTCTCGTATCACGACAGAATTGTACAGAGCGCAGAGGGATCTGGACAGCGAAGATGAGGACAACAACACAAGGGAGCCAGACAGTCTAGAAGTGACCGATGGCGCAACGCAATATGTCAACAGCTTTCTCGATAAGCTGCTTCATGATATCCTCTCAGTCGCAAACACTACACAACTCGCGCAACTACGATCAGCGACAGCAAAGACACTGCGAAAGAGTCTGGGAGTCGAGGCGGTACAATACGCCGACGCCAATCTGGAAGATCTCCTCGCTCTGGAAGATGAGGAAGAAGAGCAAAGACCAGTATCCAAGGACTCCAACTCGAAGTGGGATCTAGAGTACACATGGAAACGCTCACGACTACGGGTTATGATGCGCAGCGAGAAGAGCGAGTTTGACATTGACGACGACGAACGATGGGTACAGCAAGAGGCATTGATACCGCCTGGTCGTCACTTCTCAGAGAACACCGCCATCATATCTCTCCAAAGCGAAATCTTCCTTGCCGGTGTGTTAGACTATGTTGCCGACACTCTCTTCAACCTCGCCATCATCCCGGCCTCTATCCGCATGCGCCGCGGCAGCAAGAGATCACCGGCGCAACAAAGCAATCCAAACATTCTGGTAATAGAAGAGCCTGATCTAGAAAAAGGTGTGCTCAACTCCCCTCTCGACAAACTCTGGCGCATGTGGCGCAAGTCGCAGCGGCCTCGCGGCTTCGCTGGCACGCCGAGACACGGACACAGTTATTCAAACGTGAGCAGTCCGGCGACCACGAGGCGCGAAAGCGATGTCTGGGGAGATGGTCCTTATCACGGCGCTTCTCAAGATCTCCAGACTCCGCGAGGCATGCCCGGAGAGTTCATCGAAACACCAGCGGTCGAGTACAACCAGCGTGATGTGGTTCCCGATGCAGACGACCATCCAGAGCATGTGATCGCCTCGAATATCCCTCTCCCGCAAGGACAACGAGACGTAGATGAGATTGAAGTGCCTGGACTAGCGAGAGATCCGGATGAATACGAGGAAGAGCTTGTTGAGGAACCCCGACGCGCCAGCTACAACCCTCCCTCGAGAAAGACCCGTCAATCGGAGCCGACTGAAGACAGCACTCAGCGACCAGGCATGCAAAGGAGGCGATCTAGTTCGGCACCTCCGCCGTTTGCTGCGCGCGACTTTGCTCCCAACAGAAACGCCAACATCTCAGAAATCCCCGCCGAGCCTTCGGCGAACGAGATCTCGTCACTTCCTGCACCAGAGAACACGTTCTCGCTCAAGCGCGAGGAGAGATCTGCAGGAGACTCGGCCGAGCAGGGTACAAAGGTTGAGTCTACTGGCAAGGTCGTAGTAGACCCTCAACCACAAGAGGACACGGCACCATCGTCCGGCAAGATTGCTACTGGTATCGGCGCCGCTGCAGCAGTCGGAGCTATGGACACCGCAGCGGCTGCGTCAAGATGGACAGACCGCAATGATCAATCGCCTGAACGAGACGATCACTCACCGACAGATGGGTCTCCTAGAGGCAATCGCCGAAATCGAGAAGCAGCAGTTGGCTTTGGATATCCCAACGGCATCTCCCTCCCAGGACAAACTGCGACTGGTGAAGTGGACAAGCACAAGCACATGTCGGTCGCCTCTTCCGCAGCCTCAGAACCAGAAGTCCCGCCAAAGGATATCCCCAATGCTCCAAGCGAGCGATCACCCTCGGAACTGTCAAAGCTCAGAGCCGGTAGTCCTGGTTCAGAAACCGAGACGAGCGAGATCATGTCACCCCGCGACTTTATGGCTTCACGAAATTTGCAATATACCCGATCTACACGCTCGGACTCCTTGCCAGAACATCCCATGAACCCGCTCGGTTCCAACAAGCCACCGCCCGCTCCTCGAAGCAGAGGTTCCTACGACTTCAGCAGGAAAGGCGATTCCAGTCCCGTCAGCCCCATCAGCCCTGTCGATAAAGGCCTCGGTAGCATCGATGAAGCTGGTCACCTGCCGAACATTGATCGCGAGCAGAAGCCGACACACAGGAAGACGAGTGCTCCTGCAGGCCGACTGCAAGAGGATCTTGCTCGAGCACGAGGCTCGCCAAAGGTCCGCCAGGCTTCGTTGCAGAACGACTTCAATCAAGGCGATTCCAGCCCTGTTCATCGAAAAGAGAGCTTGCGTAGAATCGCGGTCGAGCGGAACGGTTCACTTGTATCTCTCGTCGACGAGAATACCCACAAAGTCCGCAACAAGGCGCCAATCACCAGCTCATCAATCACATCAGCAGAAGACTTTGACAGTCTATTGAATGGAGGTGAGACGATTAAGATGACTCTCTCTCCATCAAGCGTCAGAGAAGTACCAGTAAGTTTTATCTATATCATTCAACGTATGCAAGGACTGACCATCCCCCCGTCCGCCCCTCCGTCCCGTAACGGCTCTGTTGATCAAACTGCCCTGGCCAAACTTTCCGGCGGCTCTTCACCTCGAATCGGTAACCTCCTCCACAAGAAGCAAGGCGATGATGGCAGCATAAAATCACCCTCGATTGGGTCGTCAGACAAGAGCAATAGAAGTCGCACAGGCAGCACAGCTACACAGGACAGCAGAAGATCCATCAGCAGACCATCTGTGCGCAACAAGAGCAAAACAAGAGCTGGGTTGATGGCCCGGGAGCCAACGGTACAAACAGATTCTACTCGAGACTTTGCCGATTTCATCAGGTCAACAGGTCCTGATCGAGAGCCGAGAACTCTTGTTCCTGCCTTGACCAACCGGACCTCAGAAGTCGCCGACGCCCAGCGAGCTAGCAGCATATCCGGTCGGAGCACAAGTGGACTCGGCAGATCTGAGGAAATGGCGCCCGCCGTGCCCCAAGTCTCTGAGAATGCTGGCATCAAGTACAAGAGGAGTTTGGCACCAAGAGAAGCACGCGGCTCTGAGCCAACAGGCAATGATGGTCTGATCGACTTTATCAGAACAGGCCCGGGTTCTGGCAAGCAAGATGCACGCCCGTCAAAAGACATTGCACCATTCCGGTACTCCATGGACAGCGATGACATGAGGTTGCCAGTTGAGACAATCAACCTTGACGATCCGACACGGAACCCCAGCATGACTCCTAGCATGGCTCACGGCAGCTACGGCAATCCTCGTGGATCAGTCTCCACCATGGCAACCATGCAGACCATGAACACCTACAACTCACTCGCACCTCTCGTGTCTAATCGCGGCGGCACTTCAATTTCCAGTCCAATCCCTCAAGGCGGAAGTACCACCCCGAAGCTCAACACGCAGCCGAAGAAGTCCAGCACAACCAAGAACTCGGACGGCGTGACCCGTTACCGCAACAAAGACCCCTACGCAATCGACATCTCCGACGAAGACGAAGACGACGAAGAAGAAGAAGACCTCGGCCCACGCATCCCTCAACTCCCACGCAAACCGCTCTCCCCGCAAACCTCATCCCAGAACAAATCCTCCCCCACCCGCTCACCCCTCAGCCAATCCGCACCCTTCACCTCCTCAGCTCCCTCCCCTGGATCCCCACGAATCCAACCCCCACCCGCCTCCGGCCTCGCCCTCAACGGCGTCTCCTTCCAACCGCCCGCGCAGACAGCCCCACCCGCCTCCCCTCCCAAACCCCAAGCAAGCACAACCGGCGTCCCCTCCGCCAACGCCGGCCCCAACGCCATCGCCCCCAACCGCTCCGTCGTCACAAAGACAGCTTCAGGCGGTATTATCCCGCGCAACCCAAATCGCAACCGCGCGCCGGCCGACGACGGGATGGCGCGTCGCAAGGAGACGTCGACGCGCGACCTGGCGGATTTCTTCAGGGATAGTGCGCCTCCGAGCGACGGACCAGTGGGAGGGAAAGCGGCTGCGATGATGGGAGGGGGATCAGGAGGAGGAGGAGGAGGAGGAGGAGGAGGAGGAGGAGGAGGAAGGTATGTTGCTGGTAAAGATCAATTGTTTGGAGGTGGTGCGGCGCCGAGTCCGACTATCGGGAATGGAGCGGAGGGGAAGAGGGGCGAGGAGAAGAAGGGCAAGTTTTGGAGTCGGAAGAGGTATTTGGATTTGCCATAGGGGAGAGAGAGGGGAGTGCTGATGTGGTGTAGGTGATGATCTTGTTTGGTATCAGTGGAGGAGGTTGCGATTGGTATGGAGGAGAGGGGCGAGTATCAGAGGAGAGCATGGTAAGGGGAAGGGAATAGGATCAAGGGATGAATGAAGAGCTGGAACGTGAATTCTGCATGAGGGGGACATGGTCGGCATGGACATGATGAGGGAAAGACGGGTTGACACGGTTGGCGTTGACAATCGCTGCCTGTCCGGCACAGAGGTGCTTGTGGATGAATTGTACAGTACGGATACCCTTTGACGGCATGGGAGCAGCTATGGGGGGAGAGGTGGACACACAGACGACCGCTCCGACCCCTGGGGCGGAGGGCGGATCACGTTAGCAGGCACAGCTCAGGCTTGTGCTTGAGCTTGGTCTTGGAGGCAATTCACCTTGGGGCTTGCTGATGTAGAAGAAGGAAAGCTGGAGAAGCTGCTGCATTTGGAGTTGATGTGAGCGTTTGCATTGTCTTTGTTAGATACCTTACTTCGTTTGCAGATGTTTGTTGAATGAGATGTTTGATACCTTTCTTCTTCTCCATTGTTCTTTGGGTTTGTGATCAGTGAGATCGTGGTGGACGAGGGAGGACTGATGGGTAGAGAGAGGGGATAAAGGAAGGGAGAGAGGTGACAGAGGTAGGTAAGGTCGCGGAGAGGAGGCATCGGGGTAAGGTGAGGGAGGTGAGGGGGTTAGGGCAGGGCGGCAAAGCAGGAAAGAGTTTGAATAGGAGTAGCAAAGCCGAGTCCTCAACGAAGCAGCCTGGAGTCTTCGCCCGTCGACTGCTCTCGAAGGCAACGGTGGTCGAGTCAATATGGCAAGGTCATTGGGGCTCGAACGTGGGACAGCAGGCTTCACATACAGGATGGCACAGTCAAGAAGCTTCAGGATTGTCTTGTCCACTATAGATTTGTCACCATCTCTGCGTATCAGCCACCCCTCTGTTGATCTTGTCACCGACCTCTCCATCCTGCTTATGGCAATCAACCATCTCCCCCGGTCCTGACAATCCACCATCTCCCTCCCAGCCACACTGCTGTCTCCTTCCACCCACAAACCAGCTCCAATAATGCTCGTCGGTGTACAGCTAGTGCTCTACACCAACGAGTTCTCCCACCCGGTCTCTGTTGCGACATCTTGTGGTCGCGATCCAGACAGCCAATGTGGCTGTGGCTGTGGAGAAAGACCAGTCTTGACCGGTTCTTCCTCTGCGCAGGCCAGATTCCTCCGCCCGTCCTGTCCCTCCTCTTCACTCTCCGACTAGCTCGGTTGTAGTCGGAGCCTGAAGGAGGAGGCGCCGATATCGTGGCTTTCGTCGCGAATCCAGACTGTGTCGCCGTCCTGCAAGCCATCGATGATGCGCTCAGCGAAGATGTGGTTCACTGTCTCGTAAGCTTCATAGGTCGACTGCTCAAAGGGTCGTGCACCACAGTCGGTACGTGGTAGTGACCTTGATCTTAGCTGACCAGATGATGGGAGCGACTCGTCCTCGGATCCTGAGAAGCGGACCAGATCCGGTCTCCTACTGATATATACAACCCCTTGACATGCCGGGTGGGAACTCAATACTGAGGCGACTTCGACGCTGATTCCTTAGCTGCCTGGTACCAAGGCTTGCGAGGGGCGAAGCGACTGACCTGGACCGAGGACTTGAGTAAGGAGAGTCGTTGTCGAAGCCGGAGACCTGGACAGGATCGGACCGTGAGAGTCACCTTGACGCGGCTCAATAGATGAGGAAGAGGCGGTAGAATTTGCGCTTCCCCTCCCACGGACGTGCTTGTTGGTGCTGTCACTGGTCGCAGATCGTGGGGGTATCCAGACGAGTCCACCCTACCAGCCGTTGTTGAGTTGGGAGTAGCCAGCAACAATATTGCCACAGCGCCCTTATCTCCAGAGATAAGAAGCACGTGTGGCGAGTCCAAGCAAATGGAAGAGCTGGCTCCCCTCCCCATAAAGCAGTCCCGCGTAAGAAGGCGAGTTGACAGGACGAGCAGACGGCCCAATGAAAGAGGATGGCACTTCAATGGTCGTGAGTGCTTATCCGGACTGCCTTGATCTTCTCGGGCCAGTAAGATATGTTCGATTGCCAGGACAGGACGACCACTTGTTTGACGGCTTGATGTCACGCAGGGAAGCGATATGATGTCGCGCCATCCCTCCAGCCAGGGATAAGAAGCACGTGTGGGAAGTACAGCAGATAGCAGTACCCACCCCGTGCCTCACGGTCTGGATTGGTTGCACTGTTGTCAATGTCAGTAAGTGATTATGGTTATGAGGATTGGAAAACACTGACCAGAGATGGCGGATAGCCGACATCCCAACGTGCTCCCCATTGATCCTGACCAAAAGCCAATTCCTCCTCCCAATAATCTAACTCTCCTCCTTCTGCCAGCTCCTTTGTGCTCGTTGACCGAATTAGCACCATGATAGGATGGTGCAACGTCGAACCTGGCCGCTCCATGCCAGCCGCCTCCAAGCCTCTGGTCTCCCGGCTGTACACTTTCCATCGCTGGGGGTTCAGATAGATCCGCTGATCGTGCGGAACGTATCTGGACTCGCGGGTCGGACGCGGCGATTTGAAATTTCCTTGACAGCCACCGAATAGGTCGAGCCAGACAGGATCGTTCTGCAGAAGTCAGTCAGATGAGATCGAGGAGACGAAGGGGAGGAACTCACCTCTGGCTCGACCCGAGGCCGACAAGGAAGAGCGTGAATATGGCTCCAAAGCCGGGAGCCGTCGTAATTTTTGAGCTTGTCGATCGGCCAACAATAATGAATGATGGGTCCCGGCATCATTATCGATGGCCGATCCGACAAGCTTGTTGATACCACCTCCCTTCCCAGCAACAATAATGGATGATGGATCCTGGTCCACTATAGATCGGCGGTGCTGGGAAGAAGGAGGTAGAGAGTTGTGCCTTTCGTTTGTCGACCAGCCAGCAATAATGAATGATGGGTCCGGGAGATCATTATCGCCAGCGGAGTCGACAAGTTTGAAACGCGCGTCCTTCCACCAAAGACAATAATGAATGATGGGGCCTGGCCCAACATGTTTGTCTCTGGTGGAGGACATAAGAAGGTGTCACCGAGATACTAGTTGATGTATCCCGGTGAAGTTAAGATGATGAGAAGACCAAGAAGGGAGGAAAGAAGCTGGCCTTTATAGGAGTGTCTGGCTCTTGTCGAAACCTCGTGAGCGTGATGAGTGGGTGGTTGGGGCGCGCGATCAACCCTACAATCGACAAAGGAGGCCTGTTGTCCAGGCGCCGGTGATACCTTGGACGGAACATCCATGACTCTGAACGTTGTCATCGGTGTGGAACGAGTCCAACAGAAGATCCTGTGTTGCTTGGAATGATTGCCTGCCTGCAATGAACCTTGTGTGTTCCATCTCCTAAGACCAATCGTCGCTATCTTTCTTGATGCTGTGCAATGCTGTGTATCATGTCCTTCATCTTGTTTGTCCTCTTGTGGTCATCAGAAACGACGATAGTAGGTTGAGAAGCGTCGTCGCCATTGGAACGATGTGCCACAAGAGTGCGTTCAGGAAACTGGGATGTAGCAAGCCGGGAGGTTGGAGTGAACGACTAAGCGACTGGACTGACGTCTACCCATTTGTCACCATTGGAGACAGTGGAGGGGACGGATAAACTTGGTTGGAGCTGTGATGATACGAATGGCATTCAAATTGCCTTCGCGATGGGTGCCACGGAGGCAGGGAGGCCCTCGGAGGTAGTTGATAGGTTGACATTGGACAGGAGGTCTCTGTAACAACATTAGCTCGCACCCCCAGGTTCTCCTGGCCATCTGTCATCGGCAATTATCATTCTGTGCAACCTGACAGCCGCCGATGACCGGTGTGATCGTTGCGAATCGACCGGTATGAGCTGCTATCGCTCGAGAATGATTTGGCACAAAGCACCAGCGTCAGAGTATCAACAGTGGAGTCATCTGGACGGTGTCGTCCCATCGACAGACCACCAATATCAGTGGCTGATCGATGGGCGCCCTAGAGCCCTGATGCGGGCGAGCGAGCGCCGTCGGCCTGGTCTGTAACGCCCGGACCCTCGGCAGTCACCCTCCTGTCGCCCGGCCAGATCAGGCCATTTCCATGATCATCGGGCTGCGGAGCAGGCAGTGGATGACCTTGAGTAAGGATGGGTCTTTGTTCTGGCGCTAAGCTGCGACAAAGAAGACGACTCTTGTGGTATGCTGAGTGCTGGCGAACCTGCACCAGGCTGCTCCTCTTCAGTTCCCCATGGCTGGCTCGCTGCAGCCATCCGCGATGATCTCGCTGTCGCTGTGCTTCGATGATTGGCGAGGGCATTGAGCTTGGCACGAGGGGCAGACAGTCGTGTGGTCTGTGTTTGTCTGGTTGTCCAGCGCATGGTCGAGCAGCTCGCCATGGCGATGAGCAAGGCGGCTGGGTTGGTCGCACGCAGCACCCACGCGCAGCGGTCGAGCGGAGGCTTTGGGGATGTGGTCCGAGCGGTGGTGTCAATAGCAGTGCCGAAGGATCGCCAGCTCCGACAAGCCCGCCGAAAGTCAAACGCCCCCAAGCTCGACCATGGCCAGCGGCAGCATCGACCTATCCCCTCTACAGAGCCTACACGGCGTGTCCAAGCAGAAAGAGCCTGAATAACGCCTTACGAGCTTATAGAGTGATTGAGAAATCGAGAAAGGGCGAAGAGGATACGGTTCCCCTTCGACAAAGCCAGGAAACGCAGTCCACCCTCGATCCGACAAAGGAAAGCTACGGATCAACAAAGGAACAACGCCCAATCACTCTATCACGCCTGCAATGATGTCTGAAGAGGCAGTGAGGTAACACAGAGCAAGAGAGATTTTCAAGCATTGACGCGTGAGGAAATTATACCGATAGCGCATCCTGATCCTGTTTCACAGAGCCATCCTGCAGCACAACAGAGGAGTCCAAGCATACGCTACAAGGGAGACTCCTTCGCATTGGGGAAAAGATCGGGATGGAGCATTATCGTCGACATCTCACTTGACGTACGAGTGCAGCACGGAATTGCAGCTCCGTGGAAGTGCAATGGCGTTGACCCCTCTGTCGCGCATAGCATCTGCATAGCTCACGAGTGCCAGTAATGCCAGTGGATGTATGCGAGGAGAAGCGCATAGTCCTGCATCACCCGTCTGCACACTGTCAAATACGAAGCCCTCCGGCGAGGTCGCTGCGCTATCCTCACACGGCTGCACTTCGACTACCTCCAAGACAGTTGACCACTCACCCTCTTCACCGATCTCCATCGAACCTTCGCACGAGCACACCTCACATCTCCCTCGAGACGCTCAGCACCAATCTAGTCTTGCAAAACCAGCACGAGATCTTACGAAAGAATCGACAAAGAGAACAAGAACACTGACAGCAAGGTCTTGGGAGAAGACACGTCAAGGAGAGCATTGGCAATACTTAGCTGGAAAAAATCCACATCAGCGGTGCCAACAATAACTCACCTGTGTCGGACCTCCGAGGAACCTCATCGCACATTACCACTCTCAAGCCTATCTCCTCCCCAGCCTATCCAACATGCCAGCTGCCCCGGAGAATGGCGCGAGCAGTCGTGTGGGCGGTCAACATCAGCGCCATGGACAGTCTCCCACGGCCGCCCAGCAGACACCACGACGCCCACTGCGTCCCGAGGCACCAATTTTCAGTCTGCTCAGGCCTGAAGCACCGGCGTTCACGCCGGCCATGCCATCCTCGGCCAGATCATCTTCGGCCGTACCATCTGCCGCCATACCATCTTCAGTCAACCCATCGTCAGCCAATGAGGGGTTAATTCCTCGTCTACCTTTGGCAGTCCACCCTCATCCGCTGCGTAGCAATGTTCCATTGAGAATGATGCTCCGAGGCATAATCCCGGCACGTTTACCGAGGGGAGCGACACGTCGGATGGGGCCTAGGTCCTCAGATTCAGACCGAAGTGCCGTGGATTCGGTCATGAGTACGAACGAGGACCAGCCCATCGCCGCCCCGCTCGCTGGCCAGGGTCAGAGAAACGCCCCTGACCTCCCCCCTCCTCCCATATACCCACCGCAGGTCCGCTTCGACAACTGGGAGCAGGATCCGAGGCCTTCAATCACTCCTCCACTCACCAACGGCACAAGGAGCCATGGCAGTAGCACGAGGTCAGTCCGCCAACGTCGGCTTCACACCACCCCAGCAGGAACTCCTGGTCGAGCGACCGGACCCGGTAACTTCAACGGCACCTTCGAAAGCGACACAGGTGTCGAAGAGCCGGAGGAGGATCTAGACGGGGACGAGTTGAGCTACTTCTTCCCGGAGGACGACTTGGCCGACAGCGACGATATTGACGTCGACTGGAGCACCAGTAGCCGGTCTGTGCTCTCCGCCGAGAGGTACTATCGGCGTCTCGAGGAGGAGCGATTGGAGGCTCACAGGAGGATGGCAAGGGAGCGGCAGGCGCACCTCGTGCGGTGGCAACGGGCTCTTCTCGAGTAGGTGTCTTCGATGTGCGGTCATACAAGCTCAGCTAATTGGGTTAGGTCCTACCATGAATGGGTGATAGACGATTGAGCAAAAGAGGTGACGATGGACTTTCGGTGAGCAATTTCCTGGTGTTTTCTTTTCCTCTCCTTTCGTGTGTCCTTGCAACAAAAGAGGGGTCCACTCTTTGTTGGGCATTTCCATTGATGTCCCCCAACACAATTCGCGATGGTCGGCCTGTGAGGTCTCTCATTGTCCCACCGGCCCATGTCTACTCAACAAGGCCGTCGGAGACCGCATGGCCGCTGCACTTGGGTTGTTCGAAAGATCATCGTCTGCTGGACTATCATCTCTGCGGTTCATGTTGCTCCCTCTCAAACTCCGAGGATCCCTCTTGTCCTCGCTCTGCACGTCTCTTTCATCGTTGCCGTATTGTAACGCGTGGTTTCCATTGCTGGACCGGAAGCCTTGTCGACAAAGTCGTTCATAGTTCATCGACTGATCATATCAGTGTCGTTGGAGGTCAATCAGACCCAGATACTGGACATCTCAAGCACCAGGATAGATTGAAAAGAGGCACGAGTACTAGATGAGCTGCTGAAGGGTCGTCGTCGAGGGTCAGGATAAATGAGTGAAGTCCTTTGTTCCGTCGGCAAGCGCGGCCGACAGCCAAGCAACTTTCAGGATTGGCTCGTGCGGAGGAATATCGAGGTCATTAGAAATGTCCAAATGAAACGTCCATCAACAGCTCTTGTTCATCACTCGTCCCAGTCTTCTCGCCTGATTTTGTTGGATATCTCTGTACTAGTATTGCGAGCTCTGGACCAAATGTTCTAGCGCAGCTCTGCATCCTTTTGCATTCCTCCATGCATGACTTTCACACCGAGCGATAGAGGTACCGGACTATTCTTACAGCTCTGGCTTGCCTGGAGTTCAGCAAAAGAGGCGGATAGGTGATGGCTACACCTGGTGGGTCACATACATGAGGGAAGGCTATGCAGGGACATCTGCTGGTCATCCCTACGAAATACGATCTATTGTAGTTGCTGATTCTATCTTCAAGAGCCCAAATGGCCACGACGGTCCTCCGTGACTAGGAGCCCCGATACTGTATCTCCGTTGTGGCCCGATAGACCTATACGACCATTACCTAGGAATCGTCTTCGGTCACAATTATCACCGGAGCAAGCAGATTCTATCGTCTACCCTCCAGTGCCTACGCAATCGTCACCACTCTTCAGTTTTCCATACAGTGTTTCGGAAGGACAAGAGGCAAGGTCAGGGAGCAGGACGAATGGACACAGGCATAGCAGTCCAGCGCACTGTGACTGTGGAGGGTACCATCAGGACCACAGCGATGAGGAGGAGGTAGCATACGATCACCCCAGCTATCGATGGTCCTCTCCAGGCCCAGATGGAGCGCCTCTCAGCAATGCGCAGCAGAAACTACTCGCCTCCTCGCGATCGGGCAAGATTCCTCCGCCACCGGCGTCGACGGCATCTTCCGCCGATGGCTACGAGTCATTCGAGAATACCAGCAACAAGAAAAAGCGGAAAATACCTCTTTCCGGTGGCTTCAGTGTTCACCAATCAAATTTGTCGGCCGAGCTGGCGAACATGGGTATCTCCTCGCCTGCAGGAGCAGGAGATTCAGCTGATCAGGTCAACGGCACATCACATCCGGGCAATTCGTCCCCAGCTCCTTCGTCAAACGGCGGAACAGGGATTTCCGGTGCAGGCAGAGGAAGATACAGCAGGAGCACAGGCAAGGGTGATCGCCGCGGCATGAACGGCACGATATCAGGGAATTACTCGTCGAGCTTGTCTGCAAGATCCCGCGGTGGTGACTATCGCGGTGATGGCACGAAACCGAGTGAGTCAAGCGTGGGTGAAACCTGCGCACAACGGAGCTAATCTCGCTTGCAGAGCACAACGGCGATCAAGGCATCATCTCAGCAGCGATAGCAAACGCCGCAGGTCAACCGCCGACGACACCGCCAAAGGGGAAGGAAAATGTGAGCCTACTTTCGCAGGAGGCGGACAACACCACTCCCAAATCGCAGTTCACCTTCACCTGCGAGACGGATGCTTCTAGCAAGATATCGTGGCCCTTGCAAGGATCCGAACAATACAGCAACCCACCACCGAAGCGAAATTACTACCCGATCAGGCAACGCCCAGGTGATCCTGTCAACGTCAATCAGGGTACACAGACAGTACCTGCACCTCGCGGTCCACCCGATCCCAGGATGGCAGCGCCTGCACCACCTCCAGCCCCGCAGTCGCAGATGCCAATGAATGGGCAGCCACCACCCCCAAAGCCAAGACGCAGACGCCCGAGCAAGGAATTTGCCATGGCAGCACGGGAGAGGCGCTTGCGTCAGGAGTTCAACAATTATCAGCACAAGCCGACGATGGATTCGATGTGGATATGCGAATTTTGCGAATACGAAGATATCTGGGGTCAGCCCCCTCGTGCTCTGATCAGGCAGTACGAGATCAAGGACCGCAACGAGAAGGCAAAGGCGGAAGAACGCCGCAGGCTACTGGAGAAGGCCAAGATGAAGGGAAAGAAGGGCAGGAACAAAGGGAAGGGCGGCAAGAACAACAACAATCCTCCACCAGCAAGCACGGATCCGGCGTACGACCAAGGCCTGGACAGAGTCAACATGCCGCCAGATATGCAGGGTGACGGATACTACGAGGACGAGTACGACGATGGGTACGACCCTGTCGACCCGAATGACCCAGCGTACCACCAGCACTATCAATACGATGATCATGTGGACGTGGGACATGGCGGTCAGCAAGGTCATGCACCTCCTGTACCTCCTCCGCCTGCTTGACCATGCAGCTTCGGTAAGGGCGTTTGCCCTCGGACTGCCCTAAGTAGGACAATCTTAGGGGCGGCCTGATCTGCACAGCATGAGCAGTACACACCGAGGACCACAATCATACAGTCTTGGCCAATCGCCAAAGCAAAGCGGTCAGTGCGTCGACTGGAGTGAATATGCGTACTCGTCAGACACGAGCTGTCGCCGTATTGCGAAGGAAGGGTTGGACAATGAGCTCACACATTTGAGCCCGACTTGCATAGCCCTGCCTTTCCTTTGTCAAAGCATCCCCTCTCCAGATAGCCAAGATCCAATGGCAGCAATAGCCGTGAACGTTCATGATTGTGCTTTCACAGTCTAAGTGATCTGTTGAGGCTCAAATGAAGCCCTTGTCGATATTCCGAACGCCGATCGGAAAAGTGCCAAAAGAGGCAAATCCGCACCATCCGAGGCTTCCTTCGGGCCACTCTCCGCCGAACCTTCCCCTCACCTCTCCAAGCATTAGGTTGCCCGCGATCATCTGGGGGCGTAATCGTTTGCATTGAATGTGAAGACATCTAAGGTTGCTTTCGCGTGTAGGTATCAATCGTGTATTATTATCAATCCACTACCTTCCGCTCTTTGAGGCCATAGAATGCAACATGACAAGCACCACAGCCGAGCCCCCAGCCCCTCCTCAAGCACCATTCACTCTACCAGGCAAGACTGCGATTGTGACAGGGGCGGGCTCTGGTATGCTTGACGGTATCATCTGCATTCTTATAATTTTTGATGCATGACAGGAATCAATCTGTGCTTCGCCGAGCTTCTGCTAGAGGCTGGGACAAACGTGGTCATCGCCGACCTTGCCCTTCGACCTGAAGCGGAGGCTCTGACCAAGCAGCACGAGACAAAGCAAGATGGCAAACCGCGAGCCGTCTTTGTCAAGGCGAATGTCACGATATGGAACGAGCTGGAGAACATGTTCAAGGTAGCTGATGAGGAGTTTGGGGGAGCTGACATTGTGAGTCGACCAAACACATTGAACGGCAGTACGGATGACAGCTTTAGGTATGCCCCGGAGCGGGAGTATTTGAACCACCTTGGTCCAACTTCTGGCACCCACCAGGCACTCCACTGTCAAAGGACTCTATCACTGGTAGCTCCCCAAGTGGACTGGGCCACTACATGACCCTCGACCTGAATCTCACTCATCCCATCCGAGTCACACAAATGGCCATTGCCCGCTGGCTGAACCCCATCCCTAGCTCCAAAGTCGGCAAGGTATCCCCTCAAAATCCCAAACGAGTAGTCCACATCTCCTCCATAGCAGGGCAGTCGGCGTCTCTGCTCACCCCTCTCTACCATGTCTCCAAGCACGGCATCACCTCCTTCATCAAATCACTTGCCTTGCTAGACCAGATCGGTATTCGCGTGAACGGCGTTGGGCCAGGTCTGATCATGACACCACTCTGGCACGATCATCAAGACAAGATGCAGTTCGTCAAAGAGGGGCACGAGACGTGGGTGCACCCCAAGGAGGTGGCGGAGGCTATGGTGGCTTGCTTAGTAGACGATCAGTATGGAGCTGGCGCAATGGTCGAGATCACGAAGGACAAGAGGAGATTGGTGGAGTTCTACAATGACCCGGGTCCTGATCCTGCGGTTTTGGCCGGGTTTGAGATGAAGGACGCTTTTGGTGCTGTGTTTCGGACGTTGGGTCAGGAGGGGTGGGGGACGAAGGAGCAGAAGAATCCGTAGTCATGTCGATTACTGTACGAATGTTCAAGATGCTCAACCAGAGTTGTATCTTTCTTCGATGCCGCTTGCTCAGGTACAGAAGGTGAAGAAGAGCTACCCCGCCAAACACCGACATGACCACATCACCCCCGCAACCCGAGCTGCCTGCCTATTCCAGGCACAATCTCACCATTAGGGCACGCCATCACGGCACCACGATGCCGATATTACTGTCTATCCGTGGCTCATAGAGGTCAATTGCTATTCCAACCATTTCACCTCCATCTCTCCATCCCTCGAACTCCTCCAAACTGATTTCTCTCACATACCATCATCCAGACAGCCACAATGACAGTCCGCACCCGTCTAACCCCTCACACCCTCCTGTCCGCCCCTCGCCGCTCTCCCGCCATCCCCAACCCCAGCGGCACCCTCGTCCTGCACACCACCACGACTTACTCCTTCAGCGCCCATAGCAAATCCACCGAACTCCGCCTCCTTTCCCCATCCAACAACGAATCCACCCTCCTCTCCACCTCCTCCTCCCTCTCCTCCCCCGTCTGGCTCGACGACACCACATTCCTCCTCCTCTCCTCCTCCGAAGGCAAGACCGACATCCTCGCCTCCCCCGCCCTCGATTTCTCCGCGCGATACACCATCGGCTCCATCCCCAGTTCAGCAGACAACCTCAAGATCACCCGCTTGGACAACGGAGGTATAGGCGTTGTCGTCTCCGCGCTGCAAGACGAACAGGGCGAGTTATGGGAAGGGAAGAAGAGGGAGACCTACTCCTCTGGCAAGCTGTACAAGAGTCTCTACACGCGACATTGGGACACCTGGGAGGGCCAGGGGAAGAATGCATTATGGTACGCCGTCGCGGCGTTGGAGTCAGGGAAATGGGGTCTGCGGACGGAGTGGCGGAATCTTCTCAAGGGTCGCAAGGGGCTGGAGAGTCCGGTGCGACCGTTCGGGGGAACGGATAGTTTCGACGTGAGCAGGTCGGGGATTGTGTTTGTGAGTAAAGACCCCGCGAGAAATCCGGCGTTGAACACGACGTGTGGGGTTTATTTGGCGGGGTTGAGCTCGTTTGAGGAGGAGCCGGGGCAGGTGGAGATTGAGAGGGTGGACGATTTGCCTGGGCAGGAGGGGGCGGCAGGGAGTCCTGTGTTTACGCCGGATGGGGATGGGGTGGCGTTTTTAAAGATGAAGATTAATGGGTATGAGAGTGATAGGAATCAGATCTGGGTCATGCTGGATGTGCATACGGGGAAGAGGAAGGTGAGGGCGGCGATGGAGGTGGAGGCGGTGAAGGGGTGGGATAAGAGTCCTTCGGTGAGTCCCAGAGACAAAAGGATGATTCGGGAGAAGATGCTGATTGTCTGCAGAGTCTGGTGTGGAGTCCAGACGGGCAGACGCTGTACATGGTTGCGGAAGAAGCAGGATACAACAAGCTCTTCTCGCTCTCACTAAGCGGCAGTGCTTCGTCATACCCCAAGACACTTACAGAAAAGGGCTCAGTGTCATCTGCTGTACCATTGACGGACGGCTCAGTATTCCTGTCATCTACCTCACTGATCGACAACAGCTTGTACTCAATTGTGAAGCCGACAGAGGCAGACTCAGTAGCATCTCTGGTGTGGTCACACTCGATCTCGAAAGGAGGCTCAGCATTCGGTCTTGCAGAATCACAGATCTCTTCAATATGGACACCTGCGGCAAATCCACATATCAACGAGAAGGTGCACTCGTGGGTGATTCGTCCGTCGAACTACGACAAGTCGAAGAAGTACCCCCTGGCTTTCCTGATCCATGGAGGACCTCAAGGAGCGTGGACGGATGCTTGGTCAACGAGATGGAACTCCGCTGTTTTTGCCGAGCAAGGTTACATTGTGGTCTCACCCAACCCGACCGGCTCGACAGGATACGGTCAAGCATTCACCGATGCCATTCGAAAGCAATGGGGCGGTGATCCGTATCGCGACCTCGAGAACGTATTCGACTACGTCGAAAAGGAACTGTCAGACGTCGACACATCAAACGCCGTCGCTCTCGGGGCCAGCTACGGCGGCTACATGATCAACTGGATCAACGGCCACCCACTCGGCCGCAAATTCAAAGCCCTCGTCAATCACGACGGCATCTTCTCCGTCAACGCCGGCCTCGCAACCGACGAGCTCTACTTCCCTTTCTACGACCTCGGCGGCCTCCCATTCTACTCCCCCTCCTCCGGCGCCGACATCTCCGCCCAAGAAACCGAAACCAAACGCACCTTCGGCACCACCGACCTCAAAACCTGGATCGCCAACGACCCAGCCCAACACCTCGACAAGTGGGAGACGCCACAACTCGTGATCCACAGCAGCAAGGACTACCGTCTCTGCATCAGCGAGGGACTCTCTGCGTTCAACGTCCTGCAAGCCCGCGGCATCGAGAGCCAGTTCCTCACGTTTCCCGACGAGAATCACTGGGTGCTCAAGCCCGAGAACTCCTTAGTGTGGCATAAGGTGGTGTTCAACTGGATCAACAAATTCACCGGCCTAGCCCAGCTCGCGGACGAAGAAGCAGAAGGGCCGGATTTCTACGGTGGGGTGGTGCAGAAGGAGGGGCAGAAGGAGGGCGAGCAGGACGTGATTGCGTTTGGGAATCCGACGACGTAGAAGTTGAGCATCGTTCTGTGAGCTAAAGAGGTTGGATTAGAGAGATGGTCGGTGAAGACATCATCTCGCGTCTCGCATCTCGTGCCGCAGCTTACCTAGGCGAACGTGCATAAATCGCGCATTTGCCGCTCCATCTTCCCTCCTGTGCCCCCTCTCGGTAGGCTTGCGGGCGGCGTCAACCACGTGTCTGCCCATGCCGCAGCCCCTCTACCGTCGTCACCATTGAGTGCAGTGCAGTACCTCAGCTGTGGTTGCCATGCACGGAGATAATTCTTGTCTCCGCGCGCTAGGGCACGAACGCGTCCCTCCCTCCCCAGCGGGACGAGATCAGGGCTGGCAAGGGGGTATGTCTCAGTAGGCGAACCAGCATGAGGGGTACGCGGATGGAATTACAAATTGCGAACGTGACTTGCTTGGGTGGACCTGGTGGGGTTTGGTATGGGCAGTGTAGAGCGATGGTGAGGAGCAGATGGTAGGCTTGCGAGGTCGCTGCACCGGCCAGTGCGGTGGAATTGTGTTGACCGAAGACCGACAGGGCAAAAAGTGCGGCCGCTAGCGTCCCTCCGCGTGGTCGATAAGCGAGACTAGCGCACGTTAGCGTGGGATGGGGACTACAGCTCGCGATTATTTGCACCGGTCGAGCTGCCACTTCTCTGTAGAAGGTGATGAGGTGGTTGAGGCTGCTAGTGGGGACACAAGATGGTCAAGCTTCGGCTTCGCTTCCTGGAAGGGCGCTAGGGGATTTCTTGACCGGGAGTGATTGATTGCGATAGAGCTGGGCTGGTGGAACAAGTGGGCGATGGCGAGCACGCCGAGCATGCCCTCGAAGGAGACAGGAAGCCATGTGTTGCTCTCGTGCGTATGGCATGCTTGCGTGCCTTTCCTCACACTTCCCATTGCTCATCTCGCCTATCGCCCGCGAGAACAAGTGAAGTCAGTCTGATATGCCCTGCACGATCTCAGATCTCATCTGCAGCAGTCCAACCCAACCAATCAGAGTCCCGCAATCGTGCTTCCAGTAGCGAAATCCAGACGCTGCCCTTCCCCCACTTTCCCTTCCCGGCGCCATTCTTCGGGCGTCGGGACGATGCCTCCCCCTTCCTTTTGCTCTTCCAAGGTTTTGCGACGGAGCACGCTCGCCTGTGGAGAAGGGTGATAGGCTCGGTAGCCGAGGAGTGGTCGTCGTCAGGTCCTTGCGGGCAGAATGCCATGCCGTGACGAGTGCACGGCATGGCATGGCATGCGATCAGGACAGGTATGTGGTGCAAAGCTAGGGGACGAGAGAGCAAAGTGCCCAGTGAGAAGCTTATCTCCCTTTCTTCCGGTCTCCAGTAGGACAGAAGGCCGTACAATCTCGCAGTGTCGGCGCAAAGCGACATGCGTTGACAGACACTAGATGGTGGAATCTCGCTAACCAAGCCGCACGATGTCACAATGGTTGATGCTTGAGCTGCGTCTGGGACTACGCTGTGCATGCAATACTGCAGTGTATCCGTGCCTCTAACTTCCGGGTAATAACGACTCAGCAGGCGAGTGCAACCCTTCCAATGCCCAATCCCTTACCCTGCTCCGGCGCATGCCACGCAGTGACACGCTCCCAGCACCTTGGTTCTCGATCCCCCGTGTCCACATTGTGGTTCCCGCCGTTGACGTCGCATCCCGTTTGGAGGGGCCCGTTTGGCGCGAGGCTACAGGCGCAACGGTCGTTTGCGTTCTCGATCTGTTTTGTTGATCTTTTGCTGTTGATTGCGGTCTGGAGATAGAGCTCAGACAGGAGCGTCAGGCTCTGAGACTTGAGATTTGAGATCTGATTATTACTCTGGTTGATTGCATCAGGACTACATTGTGTTCGAAACTGGAATTGTAGGCGGCCGAGGGTTCGCAACATTATCGACAGGGATCACGTTTAGAGTTCACCATCTCGCTTCTCTGGAACGGGTTGCACTTCAACGAGCGAATCTATCCGGGGTATAACCCGACCAAAACGCAGAAACGACGTCGTATTTGTGGTGTCGATAAATTGACTTGGTATTCCGAGAGGAGCTATATACTGTCTCAGGTCCTGTCAAGGAGGATTCAAGATACCATTACCTCGCTGCCGGCCGACCCTCGACTCTTCATTACAGCTGATCTCGGACAAGACTGCACAACTCGCCTTTCATGGGTGGCCGACCTCTTATCCAGCCTCCCATCAAATACAGCAGCGGAGCGGTGATGCCTCTCGAGGTGGTAATAGTCGGGGCAGGCATCGCTGGTCTCACAGCTGCGGTGGCATTGGCACCTCACGGACATCAGATCACAATCCTAGAAAAGTCCGCTTTCGCCGCAGAAGTTGGAGCAGCATTCCACTTTGGTCCATACGGAGTGAGATGTCTCAAGCGATTAGGCGTCGATGTGGCGGCGATGCGGCCGAATGTGTGTATGCGGTGGAACCAGACAGAGGCCTGTACACTTCGGGACCTTGGACTGAAGTTCGACTTGCGGCAGAAGCAGAGTGAGCTCGAGGTGGAGGAGGATGAGATTATGGTGCACAGGATCGATGCCCATCGAGTGTTGCGGAAGACAGCGACGGACCACCCCAATGTGCGATTACGACTGGGAGATGCGGTGAAAAGTGTGGACGCCGAAGCTGGAATTGTGACATTGCTCTCTGGCGAGCAAGTGCGCGGCGATGTGGTAATCGGAGCAGACGGGATACATTCCCGGTGTGTGGCTGCTATAGACCCTGCAGCGACCGAGAGGAAAGCGGCTGGCATCAACATGTTCCGGTGGATGGTGGAGACCGACAAGGCCATGGCAAATCCGGTGGTCAAGGAATTCCTGGATAAGACAAACTTCCCGGAGCACCACACCACCTTCATCCACGGTGGAACGAAGCACAGTCTGATCATGTACCCATGCCGGAATGGTGAGCTCATCAATTGCTCAACTTTTCAAATGGCCGGCGCAGAGATGAAGCCATTACCGGAAGGAGATTTTACCTCACCAGGCAGCACAGAAGAGGTGCTACACCTCATGCAAGGCTGGCCGGAAAGCTACCGAGCACTCGCCGCTGCAGCGATAGATGTCAAGCATTGGGCTGTGATATCGCGAGACGTGCCAAAGTCATTCAACAAAGGTCGACTGGTGTTGATCGGAGACGCCGCACATCCTACACAACCATTGCATGCGGCAGGTGCGAACATGGGCATCGAAGACGCTGGCGTCCTTTCGATACTTCTTGGGACGGACGTAACTCCCGAATCAGTTGCAGACCGGCTCCAGCTCTTCCATGACTTGCGCTATGAACGAACAGTCGTCACCAAGTTCAGCTCCGAGTTCCAGAAGATAGGCTGGCTGCCGACACCCGAGGCTGCAGAGGCGCAGATGGGCGAGAAGGTGCCTGGAGCAAAGCTTCCGCCTAGCATGGAAGACTTCCTTTGGCCAGTGGACGTCATGGCGGACGCCGAGAAAGCTGTGGCGAAGCTGTCCACCAAGGCCGTTGGCAAAGATTAATGGATTGGTCCGAAGTGCTCGGGCCATGGCTGTGATTTGGCGAGGTAGATTATGAATTCTCGATACCCTTTTCTGCAACTAGGATGTTGACGGTGTATGTGCGGCGTAGATATGCAAGATATTGTCGTGGACGGTCCTCAAGTGTTGAAAAGACTTCCCCTCTCCCATTCGATATTTTCCAGCCAAGTCATCAGCTCTGCGTCCGTCACAGCAGAAGGGAAGTTGAATTGCAGAGACGGGTCTTCATATGGATTTTCGGGTGAAGGATTAGTGACCGCTGACTGTTGCGGCCCCGGTGACAAGATCTTGTCTAGGACCTTCTTCAACAGCTTCCTTGCTTTGTGACAGATTGCGTAGTTACCACCGATATTGGGCTCCACAGCTGACAGAGCAGAGATGAAGACGCTCAAATCCTGGATTGTTTCCGATCGTGGGAGAATATCAGGTGTGTACTGTCGGGTGTTCTCTTGTTTCAGCATCTCGACAGCGAGGATGCCGGCGGATGGAATGCCGTGGAAAGCAATCTGTCATGGTCAGTCAAGATCCAGTCTCTCTTGGGCATGAATTACCAGATATGTGAGATCGATCTGCAAGTCACGCAAAAAGTCTCTCTTTGCCGCCCCGGCGAGCACATACTTCAGCAGCTCCCGAGCATGGGTGAGCAAGACTCTGTTGTCATCACTCTTGAGACGATTGATCAACGCTTTCTCCAGCAGCAGCGAAGTATGCAGCATGCCGCATTTGATGGACAGCAGATGCAGGGTATTCCATGGTACTCTGTCCCGATCCCATTGTGCTATGAGTGGATGGTTCTGTGTCTGGCAGTGGGCCAAGGCTTGCACGACGTCCATCTTGATAAATTCTGGCATCTGCTCGTTGACCAAGCGAATCTTTTCTCTGATCGCTTGACCGCGCTGGAGCAGATCTTGGACATTGGTACCCAACGCTACTTCGAGTATGTCTTCTCGAAGCTGTGCATGTGCAGCCCACACTCGCCGCCATGTGCTCCTATGCAGCCGACCTTGGGTATTCCAGCCATTGTCGAGCCTTGCAATGGCCTGTTGAAGCTCTTCACCGTCCATGAAGAGCTCTTCGTCGGAGAGATCGAGTGGTAATTGCAGCACACAATATCTGTGGCTAAGCCTTGGTGGTCGTCCCAAGAATGTTGAAAGAGACTTGTCGTGCCCATAAAGCATGTCAAACATCCTGATGCGGGTTTCGTTGACCAGGAACGGCGTATGCTCATCTTGTCGTTTCTCCTGGTGCAGTCCCAGATGAATGCATGTATTGATGACCTCTCCAATACGAGCCCAAGCCTGGAAATGCGTGTCGCCCTTCATAGACTCTATGACAATCACGGATTCGAACAGTACGCAAAGGTACAAGTCTGTGATACTCTCGCAATCACGGCAGAACTCGAGCGTGCTCTCCATGGCCTCCTGGATCCTCTCGGTAAAGTCCCGGCGGTCTTTCGCAACAGAATGGATTTCACTGAGAGCCGGATCCCAGTCTGAAAGATCCAGAGATACAAGGGACACACCAGAGAGGAGTATCCCAATTGTATCCCACCTCAAATTGGGACCAGTATGCAGCATTGCCCACTCTCGAGCCGTTGTGTTACCATCAACAGGTGGCGTCTTCTCTGTATTACGCCACACTAGCTCGGACAGAGGGTAAAGTTCGTGAAGACTTTGATGATTGGCGAGCAAGTCTCCGAAAGCTTCCTCAATGCCGTTGATCCAGACAGCGTAAGTTGGCTTTACGATTGTGATGCCATCGGCGCCTCGGAACCTAACACTCCTTAGCGATACGCAACACAGTCCACCACATTACTCACCATCGTTCAAAGATGTTCCTGAATAGATTCATGTTCCGAAGGTAATGCAGCACCTGAGCGCCCTTGTGAATCTTCTCCGTCGAGATCGGTGTAGGAGAGCTAGACCTCTCTGGCTCCTCATCCTCGATACCCAGACTTCTCTCATTGTCAGTGAAGACGGCCGAGAAGGCCGTCTTTCCCAGGAACCCAGTCTTGTCCTTCATGTGCTCGTTGGACCGGCCAGAATGGTTCGCATACTTGCTCACGGAGGCGGAAGAGGTAAGTGGTGAAGCGCTCGTCGAGGAAGATGCAGTTTTGATTGGTGCACTGTTCGCTGATCGAAAGCGACCTTGCCCGTTGTACTGAAGGAAGTCCGGAGGCGTTGGTTGTTGCTGGTGTTGTTGCAGCGGCTGCGCAGGCGGTGGGAATGGTCTGGACGGTGGAGGGGGTTGAGTGAACAACGACAGACTAGCTAGTTGAGGATCTGTAGCAGATCTTATAGCAGAAGAAAGTGAGGCGGGAGCACGATCGTCCTTGTGGATGGGGGAAGAACGGTTACGGGTCATGGGTGCCGGATGATATATGCAGTCGGCTTGCTTGCCTCTCCGCAAACAGCGCGAGCAAGTCGGTAGTTCGTGACCACATTTGAGCTTGCCTGTAGATAAGAAAGTCAATATCAAGTCACCGCTGATCTGATATGGAAGGAAGAGTGGTAGTCTTGGAAGATCCTACCTTTTCTGCATGGCTCGCATGAGAATGGCTTGCCGTTCCGCCGATATGTGGGAGTCAGAGTTTCGTTTGAGCCTCCATTGGGGCCGGTGGTATCAGAGGCGTTCATTGTTGCCTGAGCCATTGCAGGTTAATTCAGAAGAGGGGTCCAGAATATCAGCGAAGTCGGCGGCACGCAATTCTGTTGCCTGAGGTGTCGAGGCGGCTCTGGCGGTCCATGAAGCTTCTGGCCGGGCCGCGGATGAGTTTTCGGTGGAGACAGAACAGGCTTCCAGGATTAAAAGTGGTGTCTGTGTCGATGCGACATGTTAGACTCGTCCTCGAGAAATGAAAGTCGTGATGGGGCAAAGGACAAACGCAAGCCAGGTGGGGGAAAATTCTCCGACGCGCTGGCCCCGCCGCCGAAGGTCATCTCGGCTGACGTGCGGCTCCGCAAGCTGTCTCTGATTGGCTGGACAAAGGACGGTACAGATTCGGCACACCCGCCTCGGTGTCAACCTTGGTCCGAGATCACTCGACTTCATCTCCTTTTTGTCACATTGTGTATGCATCTAAGACTTTGTAAGGCGCTGATCTCTGGACCACAGGACATTGAATCGCTCTGTGTGGTTCGCGCCCGATGGTTGTTCTTCGAGTAAGCACGCCACTCAACAACCTTCTCCCCTGAAGTAGACTAAGGAGGTGTGCAAGAGCATTGTCCGTTGATGATAAGCAAAATTGATCTCTTCTTTGTCATTGCAGGATGATGATATGTATTCGTGATATTGGATTGTTCTTTGTCCACGCCAGTCACACCGTCAGCTCATCATGGGATCCAGAACAAAGAAATTGGTCATGTATCATGAACGTTCCTCCTGCATCTTGCCTGTTAAATCTCCGTCCTCTAAGCACACGCACAATCAGCATCAGCACCAATGCCAACAACAACACCCTCCATGTCCTCCTCCCAGTCCAAGAAAAGGTCCTCCCCCTCCTTCACAGCCCGCATCTCCCGCCTCCGCCTCCCTCTTGCCCCCCTTCTCCCCATGCCCTCCGGCCCACCCCACCCCGACTTCCCCTCAACCCTTCTCGCGTACCACCTACTCACCGAAGACCAGCTCGACCGTCTCGCGCACTACTACCACCAGTCCACCCCAGGCGTCTACACCAACGAGTACCCCGCCCCTGTCCTCTGGCCGAGACGGAGGAGCAGCGCGTCTTTGTTGTCGCCTCGTGCGGGAGAGGTGCGGAGGAGGGGGAGTACCGGGTCGCCTGTGACGGAAGGTCGGACGAGAGCATTGGAGGAGGCGTTGGATGAGGAAGGAGGGGAGGGGTGGTTGGTGGGATTGTTGGAGAGGGTGGCTGTTGATTCGCAGCTGAGGAACGGGGAGGGAGTGAGGGAGAGGAGATGGTCGGCGGTATTGAGGGACGATGATGAAAGGATAGCGATCAAGAGGAGGAAGATTGGCAAGTTCATTGGATTGGTCGGGATGCAAACGCCTGCTGCTGAGGTGGAGAGTCGGATGCAGCATGACATGGAGAGGGCAGTGAGGGTGATTAGGAGGGAGAGGAGGAGGGAGGAAGAGAGGGAGTTGGCGTCGAGGAAGTGGCGGTGATGTTGTAAGGATGCTGGTAGAATATTTGTTGTCGTACTTCAAGCATGTGCGGAGAGAGGAGGCGCAGGAAAAAAGAGAAATAGTGTTGTTGGGTGAAAGATGCGTGCATGTCGGCTGTCGACGCGTCGACGGAAGCGCGTCTTTGCCTATTCTCCTCGGATCACACTACATGGCCTTTTCTCAAGTGTTTCACGCCTCACAATGTGGGCCAATCAGCGCTGGTGCTTTGGTAGATCTCCATCATTTGGCAACTTTTCTATCCTTTTTGATCATGTTGTTCGATATAGCAATACTATCAACCCGTCACCCGTCTTGATCGTGCTTTTGCAAGAGATGATCCTCCCTCTTGACTATTGTCTCTGCTACAAGTGTGATTATAGCAGGAAGAAAGAGGGGTCTTCGCTCACCAGTCTCACGTTCAGGGCATTGATCGTGAGGAGACTCCTCATTACTCGATGGAGAGGGCTCATCTGCGCCGTGCGAGGGTTCGCTCGAGGTCCAGGGGACATTAGCACGCGCTCAGGCTCTTTCTGAACCCCTTGAGATAAGATAGAAACACAGCTTTCCAATATGCGTAAGGTCGACCAATAATGCATGGTCAAGCAGTCTGAAGTGCCGAAGGCTACACGTCTGCTTCCCAGCGGTGTGTCGCGACCGCTCCGCCCGTGGCTGGACCTCATTGTGAACGCTTCGACAATATCTCGGAACAGCCTGTGCAGCAACCTTCGTTGGGGTAGCAGGAGTTCCGTGACCATGACTCTGTGGCGTGAACCAAATCCTGCTGCCACGTGGTCGAAGTAGGCGGATGAGCTCCTCCGAGCCACCCGCTAGCTCAGGAGCGTCAGCACTGACTCAGGCCTTCTGTATCACAGCTGTCGTTTCTTGAGATTACGTTTCTCATTTCGTCTCAAGACGAGAAGAGGATCATCTTGACTCGGAAGCCACGTGGTTGAGAACGCCTCAGTTGTGCATTGACAAGACACTGACGAGCCGATGGCGCACTTACCGAGTCGTGGTGTCGGCAGACTCCCTCATCATTTCAACCAAACCTGGGAGATTGTGTCATTGACATCGGACTGAGAAAGATATGTGATGGGATCGAGTTGATGAAGAGCCACGTGGTCGATGATGGAGATTACAGGAACGCCAGGGTCGGAGATCAGCATGTGGCGACCTGTTCCATGGAGGCAGATCATCTCCGCAAGGCATTCACGGGCTTCGACGTCATTTCGTGGCTACTAGTTGATTATCGTCATTCTATCAAGATTGGTCTCTGATTAAATGCACAGGATATCGTGGAGACATGGAAATGGCGGTGCTTGTGAACTGCGAGCCTGGCTGCGATACAACTGCCTGCTGACATGACATGATTGATCTGACCGGCATACCTCCCACGTTACTTTCCGCCCGTCTTGTAGAGACCCTCTTAGTGGGGACCGTACGCTGCAGCATAGAACTCTTGTGGGTTTGCACCAATGCTCTTCCTTTGCTCTTCTAAGAAATAATCTGGACCCAGAGTCTTCTCGATGAATGTGTAGTCCTCCCGCTGAAGTGGATAGCCATAAAGTTGTCCACATAACTTGGCAACCTGTAGATCTGCTCTTGGAATACGACTGAGGTCGATCTGGTTGCGTGAACCGGCAGTCGATACACCCATGTTCATGCTTTGTGATGAGTTCTGACTGTATGATGTCGATGAGGCAGTCGGGTACTGTCCAAAAAGCGTGGACATCGGTGTATGACTTGGTATAGGACCATTGAGTGCTTCCGCCATGTTCTGTGCGAGGTACCTGTCGCGATTCTTACACTTGCCGAGATGGGTGGCCATGTGGGCAGGGTAGGATCGAGGCGTATTGCATGCGAAACAAACGCCTTCTCCTCGGAAGTACGCTCGAGTCCCATCAGAGTTGGCACTGCCGGGAGGACTTTCTAACCGGAGTTAGCTGTGTTATATGGTTGGTAGAAGAGCATGTACTCACTGGACCAGATTGTAACCCCAAGACTATCCGTGAGACTATGTTCTGTCTCGATTAAATTGCATCACATGCCAGTATGGGGAATACTAACTCTTGAACACCGCTTGGATATCCTGAAAGACCAAGCTATAGTCCCGGGTACCAGCCTGGATAGCTTGGGCAGACATGGTGGCTGACAGATGCGGTAGTCGATTGCGCTTCAGGAGAAGGCTGATGATTGGATTGCTTCAAGCAACGGAAGTTCCTATGCCTGATCTCGATGGTTTCAAAGAGTTCAATATCATTCTGATGCTTCGAGCCATATCGAGGGCGGATTTATAGGCGAGGGCTGTAGGACAGCATCCAACGTGTGTGCTCTCCGAACACTCAACATCGCCGAGAGGGTGTGCTCCAGTGTCCAGAAACTCGAGAGATTATGCTGAAACTGTGTCCTGAGACGTGATGCTTTCTTGCTAACAGAGATTCAAGACGTGTTATGGGAGGCCTTGTGTTTGCCGCTGCGGACTTTCGAGTAGTACGATGCAGGAAAGCATTTGAGTGGTTCATTTTCGTGATCCTCTCGAGTTTTCTGGCGAAAGGAGTGTATCACAGGACTGGCGGTGAGCGCGAACATTTGGAAGATGACACCACAAGTGAGGGCAAAGCTGGTTCTCAACCTGTTCGTGGTGTCAGGGGCGTCTCGAATGTCCAGAAACTTAAAGTTCTAGTCAATATCCGCAATGTAGGTTGCGACGCCAGCAGAATTATGCAGTCGGCGGGCAGTGCGCTCGCATACCGCACGGCCTACTGCACTGCCGACTGAAGCTTCACTGAGAATCACAGCCAAGTGTTGGACTGACACAAGCCTGTCGATCTGTTGATGGAGCCGTCGGAAGTGACGTCGATCGCCTTCCAACGTTTTGACAGGCAACTTCGATTGTCGCGGATCCTACGCCGGAGATCCCGAGTTTGGCTGCTGCTGGCGTTGAGATTCGAGGACGCCAGAGGATTTCCAGGGATATGGCGCCTTGGCAAAAAGGGGGAAGTTCGTCGAACAATGACGATGTCCCTGAAAGGCGAGGAGAAGCCCTAGTTCACACCGAGGGCGCGAAATGCGCATCATTGGCGGCGTCGTGTAGCCTCCGGACGAAGTTCCGCGTCATGGCTGAAAGGATGCTCCAACAACTCGAGGCAAGCAGGGTCCATTTGTGCAAAGGAACACAATGCTTACAATGATTTGATCTGCGAGGGATACGGTAGAAAAGGATAGGGGATGAATGGCGTGGGTCGTGCTGGCCAATGGGTGATTTATGAAAACAAAGTCTTCCTCACCGCTCTGGTCTTGTTGAGACCCGTCTTCGGCCAGCAACAGCTTGCATGGTACAGCTCGTGCGTGCATGACGGCCACTGATCACAGCGTAGAGGAGAAGGGGAAAGGGTCCCCTTCACCCAACGGCTGTTAACGAGTGCTCGAGTCAGGTCCGAGAAGACGGCATTTCCTCAGACCCGGTCCTGCAAGCGTGGGTGTACCCATTGACCCTTTCTGGCTAGAACGACTTGCTTGAAAGTGATGGCGCGGGATACCGCATGTTCGAGAGCGGCCGGCGCATGTATGATGGAATTGCCTTCAAGCGAGACAGGTTGTTGAGGGAGAGACGTTGATTGTGGATCACCGAATCCATGGTCGATCCTCCGCACCGATCCGTCCCCCGCTTTGGTTGCCAATGCCATGATCTGCCCGTCGGAATGAGTTTGGGCGGATCAGATGTACTCTCGTTCCAAGTGAGATTATGTCCAAGATCTGATTTTGGCACGATGGGACGTCTGCAATTTCGTAAATTCTTTTAGCGACACAATAATGCACAGATACGAAGCATGCCGCCCCAAAAGTCCAGCTGAAAAGAACCCTTCACCCCCGGCCAATCATTTGTCTACAGCCCCATATGTGGCTGAATGGTATTCCGTCCGGCTTGATACAAGTCTACTGTACATGATGCTAATGCAATGCATCGGTGCAGCTGAAACTACAGATTGCCTAGGACTGCCGGCCACCTGCTCAGCTCCAGTCCAAGTGGCCATACATACTGTCAGGGTTTGCACCCTGGTAGCGCTGTTCCTCATCTCTCACAATCCCATCAATCGACCCGTACCAATCCATCTCCGTGCCAATGTTGAGCGAGGGCGAGCTCATGGCAACATGCCACTGCCCATGAGGAGGATCGACCATGTACTGGCTGCCGTCTTCGGATGGGAAAATGACATCGGAGTAGTTGCCGCCTACAACTCCGTTGTTCACGGGCAATTCGGCCGGCGCTGCTGTCCATGTGCGTGGAGTATCGGAGTGAATGACCGACGATGAGGCGACTGTGGCTGATCTCTGCTGATATTCCTGGGCGCCAAAAGCGATTGGAGCAACGGTCACACCAGGTTGGCTCCAATTCGAGGTCAATTCGACATTCTGAGAGGGATTCTGCGTTCTGAAAGAGCCTGGCACAGCAAAGTACGGTCCGGAGTGAGCATTGTCGTTGGGCATGTCAAATCGATACCGAGCATGCTGCCTCTGGCGCAATTGGAGCTCGAAGGACGCGTCAAAGGACAGCTCCTCCACAGCCCGCTGATCTCGAGTACCACGGCAATTGCTCAGATGCCTGGCCATGTCTCCGAAGTATCTGCGTGGCCGCCTGCAGCGGAAACAAACGGTGGTACTTTGATGATTCCACCGTGATCTGGCGGTCGGGTCTTCCACCTCTGCGAATTGGTGAGTCTGCAGTCGGCGTGGATCGTTTACGGACAGTCAGAACACAGTCAGAACACACCTTGCCATATACGTATTCCGCTGATACGACAACCATAGAAATCTGCATCAAGTCAGCAACGCTCAAACGTTCGATGCAAGTCTACTTACGGAAGAGGAGATACCGTAGGAACATGAACGCTCGTTCGTCAAGTTCGCCTTCCATACTGGCAAGAAACTGCTCGCTTCACTATATAGGTGATGTGTGCACCTCTTCTGGGCGCTCGGGGGTTGATCCCTCTCCCAATGTCCAACCCCGGGTAGACCAACGACAGCAACGATTCGGACTTATTGCACAGCGGAGAGAGTCGAGAGGAGGCTTTCAGTATCAATCTGATCGCTTGTAAGAGCTGGGATATAGAAGCGCTGATGCTGATCGTGCAAGCGCCGGCTGTTGCTCCAATAGATCTGGGAAGAGCGGAAGTTGCTGGAGATACAAGCGGTTGGAGTAGGGTATTGTACTTCTGGTGGATCAATAGATATGCTGAGTTCTCGGTTTTGATTTTCGCGGAGGCTTTGTGTCACTAGAGAGCCCGTCGTTGTCGTTGTACCAATCGAGTTGAGCACCGCAGCGGCTAGGAAGTGCGAAAAGCTTGGATTAGCTATGGAAATTGAGGTCAATTCTCTGTCCAGTGATGACGAGGGTCTGCAGCAGGCAATACGTTCGTGATTGCAACTGATGTGAGTCTCCAGGCGGCTGTGCACAAGTCGGCTTTTGGAGTCTTGCCTTGTGCTAGACTGCTCCTCCGGCTCGGACGTCAAAGTCTAGTGACGATTGAGGTCTCGTCGTGTCACCTAGGCTGTCTTGTCTATTACGCTGTGTTGTTTCTCAGTCAGAGAACAATGAACCTGTGAATGTCAGCACTCAGGGCGAGAACAGCCACGAGTACAAGGTACACTGAACGCTGATTATCCTTACACACAGCATGCGTGGATTTGTCGTAACGGCAGTGCTGCTGTTTGCTACGTATCCGACGAGACAACCTTCAAAGCGATCTTGCTTGCTGAAGTCTTGAGCGTGATCAGTGAACTGTGCAGCAAGCCGGCGTCTCAATCGAGATGGTATGGCGGCCCAACGAAGAAGCCCTGAGGCAGGTTTTGGCGACATCTTCGCAGCGTCAACCTGCTTCCGCCTCTGGCGCTGGCTCTGCCGGCTTGGTCTTTTGGCTGCATCGCCCCCGTGGCTCACCTCTGACGAATACGAAGCTCGAGACCGCATGTCAATAAGTGCTCAAGGCCCCTCGATTCGCCTGTGTACAACCAATGCTTCCGCAAGAAATGTGTTCGAGATGAACAATGCGGAGCGCAGAACGAGGGGATGATCTTGTGCCGTCGTTAGCGTTGTTAGAAATCTAGAATTCTATATTTCAAGACAACCGCATTCGTGGACGAGCAAATTCAGAGCCCTACCATCATCTCTATCTGCTGCTGCGGACGGTCATAGTGATGATCTCGTGCCAGATCACCATCGGAGACCAGAAGAGCGGCCAGTGCTGATCAAATCTTGCGTGCCTTGCAAGGTTGTCAGTAGGCGAGAGCAGCGCCCTATCACGGCGATTCCTCGAGTCTCTACTGGCGACTGTTCCGGCCACACCAGGAGCACGCCCTGTGTTCCTGCATGTGTGTCGTCGAACGAGCCAGTGGGGCACCGGGCTGTGAGCTGCACCTGTGTCGCGCTTCTGGCCTCTACAGGCAGCATGTTTTGCATTATCGCAGCGCTCATAAAGAATGATTGACGCCAGTCTCACGCTTCATAATGTGCAGCTCGATAACGATCGAAAGCAGAAATCGGCGTGCAAGTGGTAAGGAGAGTTGACATTGCAATCAGTGAATTCTTGACCTTTGAGCGGGGATCCGACATCCGCCGGGATCGGGCGGAACCGGCACGCCGAAAGCTACCAAAGATGCCTCTCCGACCTCTCCATATCACATTGGATGTACCATCATTCTAAGCATGTCGAGTCCAGGTAGATATGCCCCATCACCATGATTTCGCATATTCAGCGCATCTGGCGATATCAACTTCTTGCTGGATACGAAAGCCGGGGCCATCTATTGGTACGAAGGCATCGGTCACTGTGAGGGCTCGTCCATAGAGCAAGGCGTCCACTTCGATGACAATGCTTGGGTACCAGAAAAAGAGACAGGCTGATGATTCAACTCACCTGCTTGGACAGTGCCTGACTCGGGAAACAAACAATAAAGCGGCATAGATGAAAACTGTAGCCGGTGCTAATGGATTCGGCGACTGAAACTAGTAAGATATCGGACAGCGGTCCATCATCGCATTACCCGAAGACGTCATGTCAAGAAGCCTCCAGGAAGTCTTGTATCGAGTCAAATCTGATAACATCGTTCCTCATTCCGGGTCATAATCATGGGAGTGGCTCATATGATACATCCCATGGCTGGATTCCTCCTTCGAAGCTCTCAAAGGCCTGGTCCAGATCGACAGAAGTCGACTGGTCCCACGTAGCGGTCGCTTGTTCCTCGTAGTAATCGGGATCCGCTGGTTGAACGAAAGCTTCATTCATGTAGGAGCCGATGGGCATCTCATCGGTCTGGTCGGAAGCCATTCGACGATGCTGGGTTGAGTTTGTCGACGTCGAAAGCTGATGCCAATGGCCTCGAATCGGGCCTGAACTTGAGCAAAGATTCTGATACTCTGGACTGGGTGCGGGGAAAGTCAGGCTGCCGACTGTAGGTACATGACTTGCGGACCAAGAGGTAGGACGGATCAGTGGCCTGGTTAATGGTCCAGCTTGCATGATGGCGTTGATGTCCAGATTAGCCGAGATCATCAGAGGCTGATCATCCGCGTTGCCATGGCAGAATGGGCCTACCTGCGATGCTTCTTGAGCGACTTCGAAGCTCGGATGATGGGTGGTGGTTGGAAGATCGGATGTCGAAGCCGCTCGTGCCCGTCGGTAATGATTACCAATGCTTTTGCACTTGCCCACATGCTCACCAATCTTCTTCTGGTAGCCGAATGTTCTGTCACAGAACAGACAAGTCCCTCTCGCATCGAAGAATGATCGGATGTTGGCCGTCCGGGACGGCTCTGCCTTCCCTACGGGAGTCAGCCACGGACAGATACTCGAAAACCCCGACACACTCCTCCAATACATGACTGCTACGACATCACGCCAGTCACGAGCTGGGTTTCGTCAATACGCTGAATGACCGCCGGGTGGAGACAAGCTTACCATTGATCAGCTCCTTAAGCCCGTGCAGTATTTCGTTGTCTGTTGCCGACATCCTGGTAGCTGGTACGAGCTAACATCAATCAATGTGAAACGGACGATGTAAATTACCAGCCAGCTGGATCTTATTTTGTGGTTCGGTGGAGGAGCCAGACTTCAAGCACATACTTAAGTCTCCAATGTGCTGTACCATGTCTGTCCCTCAGGCCGGTGTTTGTATTGATCCATGCATCCTTGAAACTGTAGTCTAGGGTGATACGTTCCACCGTCTGATCAATGCCGTCCTTGTTCGTGCATTTAGCGTGGTCTGTGGATGCCACTTGACCCGTTGGCGGAGGCCGACATGGCCAAATCTCTGCACCATGCTTTACTCCTCTACTGGGCGGGCACATGTCTGAGCGCCGGTGGACGGGTCGTGTATCCGCGGCTGGTGTTTGTCATATCTAGCCTCAAACATAGCTTATCGATTACAAGTAAGCACGGTACGGTGCCTCAGGGGTAAGCAAGGGCCGCAGATGCTGTGGGTCCTGCATCTTGGGAGCGAGTCGAACAAGATCTAGACCAGTGACAACACTCCAAGGAACTTTGAACGCTCGTGGTAGGAGGCATCCATGATGCAGATATTACTGTGGAGCATCTGCACCAAAGCGATAGTACCACGTTTGTGGGTACTTGTGTGCAAGCAGGGCAAGCAGGACGCAAAACGTCTGCTCAGGCCCAGACTCGAGGAATGTAGAGGCGCTAGAACGAGTCGCAGATCGAGGTTGCCGCACATGGGCAGACAGACATGTGCAGGTATGCTCTTTGAAAATTGAGGGCCGTCCAAACGGTTCCAACGCCTGGAACAAGGAGCTTTCGAGGAGCGCTTGGCCTCCGCCGTACATTCTACGGGGCGCTCCTGGTGGCCTGTGCTACTGTCACCATGCTTCAGCACCAACTCCAATGCAGCGTCTCGATAGACCGAGTCTCCTAGTACGACAGGAAGGGGCAGCAGGTCCATGTCAGTCGCGAGGTCAGACTACACGGGAATGACTGATATGTGCAGTACTGAAGTTCAGCAGCCCGTGGCTACGAGTAATATGCTAGAATTCTGGGCTCAGATGACCGGATCGGCTTTGACCTTGATCGTGTCGTTCTCTCGTCTCGAACTCGCCTGCAATCTTGCCCAGTGTTGCGATTGTCAACGCGAGCATTGGATCTGAGAGCTTGAGGTAGAGTATAGGAAATCAATACTACCAGAGTCACAGCGCCCACATCTGGGCCATCACCTCGATGGTTCAGAGAAATCGAACAAGGACAGAGCAATTGATGGAGAAGTCCGGATGAGCTGGAGGATTTGCCACCACTATCCGCGTCAACGTTTTGCCGAGAGACTCCAAAGCCTGCAACTCCTTCCTCCACAACCAAAAAGTTGAAGATCTATTCCCATTCTCACATACGGCTCATTGGCATTCAATTCAGTGATACTATGGCTACTGTGCTGTCACGCTGATCGGGGCAGACGCTTCATCATAATCCGAGCCGATGAGAAAAGACTCGCAGCAATGAAAGACTCTTGACATGCGACCAGACAACCGTAAGCAGTGTAAGTGTACAAGAAAGCCACGAATCTCTCCCATCTGCCCTGTAGCTCTTGATACAATTCCCCCTTTGCACAATGTCACACACATCCTTCAAAGCTCTTTGCCTGGCTTCACTCCTTTTCCTCGCGGACTGTGCTCCCGCACGTTGCACACCTTCCCGCGGGAGTGTTCGCCGACAAGCGAATCAAGGACCCGATGCACCAGTGGGACCTCCCGGCGCCTCCGGTTAGCTTCGTGAGCCCGCTAGCCTGGAGACTATAGCTCCTCCAATCCAGTAACTAGCCCTGATACCGCCATACCATCCGGCCAATATGAGCTTGCCCCAGGTCAGGAGGCTGACGAGGACCTTGGCTTCTACCTCGATCTATCGAACATCGATAATCCGCAACCGATTCGCGGGACTCCTGGTAATGCTCCGACTGATCCTTGTCCACGCAATCGACCTCTCGAGAGGGAGAGCAGCGATTTCTTTCACTCCCAGGGACCGATGTCGGATCAGTGCCAAACGCAAAATGGCCCTTAGGGATATCCCACAATCGCCACGGACTGAATGGCGCTGGCTGGGCCCGTCAGGAAACCTTTGACGTCTTACCAGTGACCACCGCTCTCGCCGGAGTGAACATGCGTCTGGAAGCGAAGTCATACCGCGAACTCCACTGGCATCAAGCATCGGAGTGGGCATACATCCTCAACGGTACCGTCCGCTTGACTGCCTTCAACGAGCTCGGTCAGACCTTCGCCGATCATCTCAAGCCGGTGATGCCTGGTTCTTCCCCGCAGGCATATCTCACTCCATCCAAGCATTCGCAGAAGGCGTCGAGTTCCTCCTCGTCTTCGACAACGGCGCTTTCTCAGAGGACGAGACCTTCCTGCTTTCCGTGCTCATCATGCGTAACCCTCGCTCCGTTCTCGCCAAGGATCTCCGCGTCGACGTCTCCGCTTTTGATCAGATCCTCGAGGAATAATTGTACATCTTCCGCGGCACTCCAACCCCTTCCAACATCACCGAGCAAAACGTTACTGGCCCAGCCGGTATCATCCCCCAGAGTGGCACATACAGTTTACCATCTCTCTTCCCAAAAGCCCTACGACGTCCCTGGTGGTAGTGTCAAGATCCTTGACACTGTGTCCTTCCCAATCGCGAAGAACTTCGCTGCAGCACTCTTTACCATTTGACCGGGCGCTATGAGGGAACTCCACTGGTATCTGCCAAACAGTGACTCGGGCGACGAAGGGGACTTTTTCATCCAAGGTCAAGCAAGGGCAACCGTGTTCTCGGCGCCGTTCTAGTAGGACATTCGATTTCCAAGCTGGGGACGTGGGATATGTGCCCACGCTTGATGCACATTACCTTGAGAATACAGGAGATGCAGATCTTGTGTACCTCGAGATTCTGCAGGCGCCGCTGAACAGGCTGCCGATGGTGAAGCCTGATATCCTGCCCGGGAGCACGGATAAGACCGAGATGGGTTTCAGGCAGAAAAATCTCTGAGGTAGCAGCAAGTGCAGAGCGTCGGCTTTCCCCTGATCAATTAAGACCAGTAGATTGGCTCATTGTTGTACGTATAAAATTGAATGACCTGATACAAATCAACCTGGAGGCCAGCAAACATGAGCGAAAGTATGTGAGCGGGCATGGTGGATCTGCATTGACTTTTGAGAATTGCTAGAATCACACTCAGAGATGAGTATCCTACAACTTTGCAAACGTCACTTTCTTCTTCTTCAGGCCAGCCAGTATCGCATCCTTCATATCCGCCGTCTGTGTGTACGCCGCATTCCACACCGCTGTATAGTTCAATCCTATCGATATTAGTACCTCGTCCATACTCATGTAGTCCGCAAGACTCACCATCAGCAACCCCATGTTCCTTACTATAATTCAACAACTCCTTCGTCCCCACCACCGCGACCGGGCTCTTCGTCGCCAACAACTTCGCTTTCTCCAACCCGGCCTCCACCACCCCTTCCTTGCCCTCATAAACGCCACTCACAAACCCCACCTTCAACGCCTCCTCACTGTGAAACTCCCTTGCGGTAAGACACACATCCTTCACCCAACTCATCGGCACATTAGCATGCGGCAATCTGGTCAAAGTCCCAATATCCGCCGCAAGCCCAATATCAACCTCCTTAACACTAAACCTCGCATCACTACTCGCCAGTCTAATATCGCATGCAAGCGAAATATCAATCGCCAACCCAAAACAGATCCCGTGCAGCGCCACGATGACGGGTTTCTCGCACTGCTCGATGGCTGTGATGCACGATTGAAAGTCAAAAATATGGCGCCGCATGTAGTTTGCTTGGCGGGCTCCGTCGGTTTCTCGCGAGGAAAGCGTGCCGGCTGCTGCGGCTTCGACGTCCAGGCCGGAGCAGAAGGCGCGGGGACCGGCGGCTGTGAGGAGGATGGCGCGGACGGAGGGGTCGTGGGAGAGGGTTTGGAAGATGGTGCGGAGGGTGAGCCATTGACTGGATGTGTTAGGAGGGCTTGGAAGGGGGAGGCGCGGGGGAGGGCCAGGGGGGCCGGTGAGGTTGGTGGCAAGGATCTCCTTTTGGGCTTGGACAGGTCATACGTACACTTCTTTAAAGGCGTTGAGCTTCTCGGGTCGATTGATCTCTACTACTGCCACATATTCGTGAGGGAATGTGATGTTGAAGAAGTCGTGTTTGTACTTGTCCGCCATGTTGTGCTTATGCCCTGACTTTTATTTGTATGTACAAGATGAAGAAATAAGCTGAATTGGTGTTCTCCCTGAGCATACAAGTCAACATACCGAGGCTCGCATGTGATGACTATTCCAGCACAGCCGAAGGCGCTTTGCCAAATCAGGCAATTTTGGACCCTAGCTTGTCGTTAACGAATCATGACATGTTTTTTTGAGCTCCGTGAATTGCCACAGATTCGGGTGCTTCTGGCACTTCATGAAGCGACTTCATTCATTCACAACCAACATGGAGCGCCTGCGGCAATGTAGTAATTTATGCAGGGGCGCGCAGACGAAGATCGCCACAGCTGGTCAATCAATATACCTACCAACTCCTCGACTGTCAGTATACTCTCGACCTCGCAAACTCTCTACAGCATCAATACAATTCAGAGCGTCTACTCGCCCGACGACTGAAGCATTAGCAAAGTCTAGATCGCGAACTTTCGACCATGCCGTACGACACAAGCACAGTATCCCCTTTACCGGGTCGATCGTACAGAATGCTAAAATTCTTTTCAACTATTACCCCTATGCCATGTCACTTGCTGCATTCTTCATAGTAGCGGGAGTCGGGACCTTAGGCTTCGTCAACTACTACTATTTCAACCATGTGGCGACCTCATTCCACAACTTTCCCGAATCAGTCGGTACGTGATCTATCAGATGTATCCACTGCCACACCTAACATGGTGTGCAGCAAAGCAACTCCGTCGGGCCCTTTACTACACTAACATCGATCTCCAACCACAAAAGGCCTTCCCTTACTACCAAAAAGCCATCAACGCCGCCCGCGAAGAAGGCATGGACCCCTACAGCGACGAGGTAATCGGCATCAAACTCCAGCTGGCCGACCTCATGGAGAAATCCTCCAACATCCCCCGCGCCATTCGCGTCCTCGAGACCATCCGCGCCGACCTACTCGCCCGCTCCGAAGAAGCCCTCGCCCTCCCCGACATCTCCCCAGAACAACAACAACAACGCCGCACCCGCCTCCTCTCAAAAACCGTCGCCATCGCCCTCAAACTCTCAGAGTACTACTCAAATCCCTACATCCACTCGGACGCGCAAGCCCTCGAATCCGCCCTCTGGGCCGTCAACACCGTCCTCCGCGAACTCGACGTCCGCCGCGCCGCCCGCGCCACTGACGAATCCCACGGTCCCTTCCTCTCCCCCGACGAGTTCGGCGCCACTCTGGAGTCTCTCGCGCACCAGTATGAGCAGGGGAATAACCACTTCCTCGCCGCGCCGTTGTTCCTCCAAGCCCTCGCTTCGAAGAGCAAAACGGATTGCCACTCCGTCGTGTTGATGAATAACCTCTCCATCTCGCTGGCGCAGCAGTCGCCGCCTTCGGAGCCCGGGGTCGCGCCGCCGAGTAGGGAGGCGCTGGTGCAGTCCGCGAAGGAGTGGGCGGAGAAAGCCATCAGGATGGCGGGGAAGATCGAGGGGGAGGAGAGGAGCGAGGAATGTGATGTTGGTTGTGCAGTGGCGTTGCATAATCTGGGGGAGTTTGCGGAGATGTTGGGGCGGAAGGGGGAGGCGGCGGGGAGGTATAGGGAGGCGCTGGCGGTGGCGAAAGGGGCGGGGTTTGTGGATGGGATGAAGATGGCGAGGGAAGGGTTGAGGAGACTGGGAGAGGCGGAGGCGTTGAGGAATTCATGAAGCGAAGAGGGGGTGGGGAGGAAATGTACAGTCATGAATACGTTTGTCTAGTCGTGATATCCACAGGCAATGAGAGCCGTCCAAGCGCCGCGCTTGGTCATGTAGAAATAGCAATACCATAATCCCCGATCCTGACTCCTTTTCCTGTTCCGAGTGTATGTCGTAAAGTCCAGCTGTTAGTCATATATGTGTGACCTCTCACTACCCCATGCTCCCCTCCCTTCCATCCCTCACCGTGCTCCCGGCACTCCTGCTACTCCCACTCCGCCCCACACTCTCCGCCGGCGGATCAATCTCCACCACCTCCCTATCATAGTCCGGCGGCTTCCCCAACCTCGGCTCCAGGTCCCTCAACCCCGTCCCTTCCTCCCTGGGCTCGTAAGGCGGTGGCGCCTGCCCTCTCTCATCTAGCCCCTCCTCCTTCCTGCCCCCAGGCATCCACCGTCTCCTTCCCCCCGATCCACCCATTCCCCAAATATTCCTCGAGAACCAATCTCCCGCCCCAGCACTGGCACTAAGATCCCTCTCCAACGCATCCCGACGCCCTTCTCTTATCGCTTCTGTCCGCACCTTACGACGGCGGTAGTAGAGCCATGCTACTAGAGCAGCAGCGAGGACCAGCAAGAGGAGGAAGACGAAGTAGAGGTTGACTAGGTTGTCCCGCTTTTGTTCCTCTGGAGAAGTCGTAGGCGGGCGGCCGTAGGAGCCGGAGGTAGGAGGGAGACCAGGGATGGTGGGATCTGAGGTAGTGGTTGGGAGTGGGAAGGAGAGGGTTGGGAGATTGGAAGGGTGAGTGTAAGAGGGGTTTGGCAGGAGAGGGGTCCAGGACTGAGACGTGGTGGCGGTGGTCGTTCGTGAGAGTGTGGTGGAGGAGGTTTGTTGGGCATGGGTGGTGACGGTGTGGAGGGTGAGGATGAGGAGTGATTGCGAGAGGACGAGAACTTTGTTGAATTGATTGCGTAGTGGCATGTTTATGAGAAGTTTTAGGGCGAGGTAACGGGGGGTTCGCGATATCAAGGGCCGGCTCAGCGCGGGAGGCTCATGGTGGATGCTCACAGGTACGTGTGCCTGGTATCCTTGCTCTTGGTTGCAGCTCGAAAGTGTCGACGGAAAGGGATGAAGGTTGACAACTAGAAGATGTGTTCGGCGTCCGGCTGAAAGATACCGGTATTGCAAGCCTGATCGTAGTGCTCACGCGAGTCCCCGAAGCTTTTTGATAGAGGAGTGAGGCCGCTGCCAAGGAGTTCCCGCCAGTTTGGTCGGCTTGCTGACCCCAACTTGGAAGGCGCCCCACGTATTGCGGTTGTTATACTCGGATTGCCGACAAGCTGAAATATATTGAAATAGATCTGAGAATACACAGCTTATACCCTCAGCACTGCACGTGGCAGTCGGGACAGACGTTACCTCGAGTCAGATGTGAAAGACAATATCAAGTTGACAAACGTCTTCACATCTGCACAAGTCGGTGGGAGCACAATCAAGTCGAAAGAATGCCTCGAGCAACGCCAGGTATGCACCACCGTAAAGAGCAGCAGTACTACTCATGCTGATGCCAATACAGGTGTTCTGGTACAATGCGATGCTTCTATCAAAGCTATCATAGTCAAGATCGACTCTGAAAACAACAACGATTTCATCGTCGAGGATATCGATGATGAGACTGTCCTCATCAAAAGTGGCAAACACGAAGAGCTCAAACAGAGGCTGAAAGCAGTATGGTTCACTATCAATTACAGAAATGGAAGGCGTATTGACAGACGACTAGGCACTCCAAGACACAGTCCGTGAGGCAGAGGACTCCGAATCAGAGTGAAATGAGGACCATTACGGATTGATTCATGAATTTGATATCCCAGGCGGACTTGCTCCTTGTTTCGACTTTCATCCTGGGATACTGCTACGACTGCACCAAACCCTGTCTACAAGCCTGCGGCGCCTCAAAATTCAGAGGCGAAGCATCTATGGCATGGCAGCTTTCTCAGCAGAGCCGTCGACTTGAGAAATCCACGGCATTCTGCTTGGAGCAAAAAGCTCAACACCCGGCTTGCCGTTGGTCAAGTGGTCGACATCGTCCAGCACTCCAGCCTTGATGATGACCCCAGTTGGGTTCCAGTCCCCGAGCCGATACAAAGTCGTGCCACAGTCACCGCAGAAGTAGCTGGTGATCTCCTTGCCGCTGTCTGCCTTCTTGGTGATGGTCTTTGGCTTGCCTTTGGTGGTCTTGAACGAGTCCTTTGGCACAAGGATATTGGTGGAGAAGACAGAGCCTGATATCTTATGACAGTCTCGGCAATGGCAAAGAACATAGTAACGTTAGAGTCGACCCATGAGCTTCTGTGTGGTGGCATACTTTTCCTTGCGGCTCTCCAGTGAACTCGATCTGAATCGCTCCGCAGAAACAGCTTCCGGTAGACATTTTGGCAATTGAGGTTTCTAGTCTGTTCTGATCGAATGAATCAGCGTTCTGAGTTGAAAAAGAATTCAGCAGTACTTAAGACTACTGCAAGACCAATTCCAAATTATTTGCTAGACCTTATCCAAAAGTGCGGGGCATCCCGCTGCCCGAGGAGGGGGCCTTTCACCCGGAGTCTGGCATGACTTGAAATTTATGCGTCTGATGCCTGAGCTGACTCGCTGGTCTTGGCGCGCACCGCGAAGCTCGGATTTTGGGGACCACACACGCCCGGCGAAAATTGAAGATATCATTCTCCACGCCATTGAGTTGCCGCAGACACCACACAACACTCTCCGACCGCCCAATTCGAGCTCAGATCTCTCACACGGTCAACAACTCTGCGACATCCCATCATGGCTGAACAACTCGTGCTTAGGGGCACCCTCGAGGGCCACAGCGGCTGGGTCACCAGCTTGGCTACCTCTCTCGAGAAGTAAGGAAAATGGTGCGGAAGAGGTTGGACAATACTGACAGCACAAAAGCCCCAACATGCTCCTCTCCGGCTCTCGCGACAAGTCCCTCATCATCTGGAACTTGACCCGCGACGACACCTCATACGGCTACCCGAAGAGGAGTCTGCACGGCCACTCTCACATTGTATCTGACTGCGTATGTTGAAGATGCTGGGACATCACACATGGATTGGGTCTGATTTTGTATCAAGGTTATCTCCTCGGACGGTGCTTACGCTCTCTCGGCCTCGTGGGACAAGACCCTCCGCCTGTGGGAGCTCTCCACCGGTGTCACCACCCGTCGATTCGTCGGCCACACCAATGATGTCCTCTCCGTCTCCTTCTCCGCCGACAACAGGCAGATCGTCTCCGGCTCCCGCGACCGCACAATCAAGCTCTGGAACACTCTCGGAGACTGCAAGTACACCATCACCGACAAGGGCCACACCGAGTGGGTCTCGTGCGTGCGCTTCTCGCCAAACCCCCAGAACCCGGTCATTGTTAGCGCTGGCTGGGACAAGATGGTCAAGGTACGTTCAACAATTCTCCAGTCATTTGGACAACGGACGACGGCTGTAAAAGGATGCTATGCAATTTTTAAAAGTATTTGCTACTTCAGAGCTTCACGCTATGAGACAAACAATCACCAACGCACTGATTACACAAGAAAGCCTCGTCCCATCCGGCGCGATCAGCGCTGCCATATGCGCTTGATAGATTTGGGTTTGACTGACTCGATAAACAGGTTTGGGAACTCGCGACTTGCCGCATCCAGACCGACCACATCGGCCACACTGGCTACATCAACACCGTCACCATCTCCCCTGATGGATCTCTCTGCGCTTCCGGTGGCAAGGACGGAACCACCATGCTCTGGGACCTGAACGAGTCCAAGCACCTCTACTCTCTCGCCGCCGGTGACGAGATCCACGCCCTTGTCTTCTCCCCCAACAGGTACTGGCTCTGCGCCGCCACTTCTTCCAGCATCATCATCTTCGATCTCGAGAAGAAGTCAAAGGTCGACGAGCTCAAGCCCGAGTACGTCGAGGTTGGCAAGAAGAGCCGCGAGCCAGAGTGTGTTTCCCTCGCCTGGTCTGCTGATGGCCAGACTCTGTTCGCTGGCTACACGGATAACAAGATCCGCGCTTGGGGTGTCATGTCGAGAGCGTAGAGTGTATGAGAGGATGGGAGGGGAATAGATAGGGGACGCTACCTAGGAGACGAATGTGCAAGAGGGCTTCAGGGATGGCATTGCAGTTCCTCAAAAGGGGTCACGGCGCATAGCGAAGGCTCACAGTAGCCCGCTCTTTCTTGAGTGGTTATCTTCGTACGGTGAATGACAGAAATCTTTTCAAACATGCTCCACTTGGCACGCGCCGCCTGCAGGGACTCGTCAAGTAATGAAACTGCATGTTGTACGCTACGCATGGCTGTTGAAGCCTACTGAGAAGGCATACATAACTACCAGCGTGCTTAGATAACCTATTATGATAGCCCAATGCTACATAAAGGGTCATGATGCAGCATCTCCATGCATTCCACACATTTAGTGTAGCTCATCATGACTGCCGCAGCGTAAAATGTTCCGTCAGGGCAATCTTCACGTTGACGTCACGCCTACTACAGCTTTCCGCGTCCCCCACCACGAACGCGCTGCACTTGGCTTTCACGTATCTAAAGTCAGCGTTGAACAGCTCCCCTGATCGTGCAACACAAACATCATGTGCGGCCGTTACGTGCTGCATATGGTAAGGTCACTGCCTGCAAGATGAGAGTACAACTGACATCCATCAGCGGCCATCAGAGGTCAGATATCGACTTCAACAAGACAACATGCCCGCGGACGAATGGCCAGATGACGACGACCCTACAATCAGACAAAGCTACAATTTTGCGCCAGGCTATCATGGATTGGTCTATCGCGCAGATGTGCCTGACTCTGGAGCGAAGAAGCAGAAAGACGTGGGTGACGCCAGCGGAGAGAAGGACTCGGGTGAAGCACATGAGGGTGAAACGGACGGGCTCGCGACCAAAGAGACCAAATACAAGCTTCAAGGCATGAAATGGGGACTCATTCCATTCTGGACCAAGAGGTCACCGGACTACGGCAGCATGATGCGAACGATCAACTGTAGGGACGACTCTTTGGCGACTTCAGGAGGCATGTGGAACACCATGAAGCAGAAGAAAAGGTGCATAGTAATATGCGAGGGGTTCTTTGAGTGGCAGAAGAAAAACAACGGCAAGGAGAAGATACCACATTTTATCAAGAGGAAGGATGGACAGCTCATGTGCTTCGCTGGTCTGTGGGACTGCGTCAAGTATGAAGACGCTGAGGACAAACTCTACACCTACACCATCATCACCACCGACTCAAATAAGCAGCTCGGGTGGCTGCACGACAGGATGCCAGTCATCTTCGACGCCGGCTCAGAAGCAATTCGGACATGGCTGGACCCTGGGCGAGCAGAATGGTCGAAGGAGTTGCAGACCCTACTGAAGCCATTCGAAGGAGAATTAGAGCTCTACCTAGTGGACCGATCAGTGGGTAAGGTAGGCAACAACAGCCCGAGCTTCGTGGTACCCATCGACAGTAAGGAGAATAAGAAGAACATTGCCAACTTCTTTGGTAATCAGGCGGCCAAGAAGGAGGAGGCCACGCAGAAGGTGAAGCAGGAGGAAGAAGACGAAGATCCGGAGTCGAACGCCCCGCTACCCAAGCCAGAGGATGACGCGAAGATCAAACAGGAGAAAAGTCTAAAAAGAGAAGCACCTGAGGGGTCAGAGACGACTGACTCAACACCAAACAAAGCACACAAGGGTGAAAAGGGAGATGATGCATCCAGCAAAGCAAAAAGTCCAGTGTTACAACCTACCTCGGGACGGAAGACGAGGAGCTCAACGAGTAACAACACGACGGCCAAGAGTCCGTCAAAAAGCGATGGTAGCAAGAAGATTACTAGCTTCTTCGGAAAGTGAAGTGTTCAGCTAGATACTACCACACTTCCCAGACGCTGTGGTAGTTACACGTCTTTCAGGAGAAGTGATGAGATTCCAGCCTGGTAGGATATTAGCACATGGTTCGGGACAGGACAGGCGGGAATTGGTGCCTGACAGCGGGAGGCTCAACAAGGCTTCTCCCGGTGATTGACGAGGCGGTCAGAAGGTCAACCCACGCTTGCGAAATCCAAAAAGAAGGCTTGCGAGATGAGACGGAAAAGCTTTGGGTCGAAACCTTGAAATGGTGCAAAACCACTGACTCTGGAGAGAGCTTGACTCGATTTATCCACGCGAGATGAGGCTGCAGGCTGGTATTTTCATGCTCGAGAGGCTTGGTACGATGAAAGACCGAGGCATCTCGAGCAAGGTGCAAGTAGAAATGCAGGTAAAATGCATGACAACGTGGATTGAAACGCCAGTGCGCATCCAATTACTACCAGCATGACAGGATCGAAAGGACGGGTGCATGATCTGTGACGACGCTGTGCCAGAGTGTGGTGGTTTCTCAAAGGTTCGCGGAGGGAGACCTAGACCGAGCATGTCCACATCCCTGTCAAGGGCCCAGCAAAGACCTCTTCGTAAATTGCTGGTCGGGAGACGGATAGATGACGCTTCGGCTATCGAGCAACCAGATTGGCTGACGGGGGTGGTAGTGCCTGGCTAGTGCGCTGTGGGGAGAGGCAGCAAGATCGACGAGATGAGCGCGCAAGAGCAGGGAAGAGCGATCTGTACGACTCATAACAAGATCAAGACACAAGATGTTACCTGTGTACTGTAACCTGGCACCTGTCCTCGGATCACTCGACCGAGAAAAGCCATGACAGACGCACGACGACGGTTCGAGATGAGATGCGAGTGACAGGACTGTCTGCGCGAAATAGAAACCCACGTGGCCGACAGAGGGCAAAGGGCACGCAAGGAGAGGAAGCCGTCGCAGCCAGCGTTAGAGATAAGATTGATCTGAAGATTGACAAATACCTGCTGCATGAGCCCTGCAAGAACCTGCGCCAGTGTGCACCCGCCTGCACCCGACGCTGCAAGATTTGTGCGGGAACACGCCCGCACGGCTCACCACGCTCACCACCGCTCATGACCGAGCCCTTGTCGGTCACACCACCTGCACTCTTTGATCTAGAGTCGTCCGGATGAGGGAAACAGTCTGGACAAACTGGTTTGTCAAAAAAAAGTACTTTCTCCTTGTTTAATATCTACAGATCTGCCACCATCGCCCTCCGCCTGGGAATCTTTCGCTTAAGCACTATAATACTACTATACGTGCAGCGACCCGAGGCTGATGCTTTTTTCGATTGCACCGAGAATAGTGAAACGACGAAACGAGGGCTTTGTCTGCGATACTTGTACTCTGTCAATTGCTCGTGCTGGACATGAGAAATACCACGACTGACTCCCAGCGACTGGTCTTTGCATTCTGAGCGGGGTGTGGAAGTGGGACACTTGAATTGCTCACCAATCACAACATTCACAATGGCTTCCATATTCGACATGCTCACACGACAGCAACCACAATTTCAGACCCGTCAGGCATTGTTAGTGCTGGGATTGCAGCATGATTTCATCTTCCCGGAAGGTGTACTACCAGTCACAAACGGCGACAGGTTTCTGCGGCGGATCAAGAACCTGGTCCCGACATTTCGAGCAAATGGAGATGTCTACTGGGTACGGACAGAGCGTGGAAGCTCGTCGAAGCCGAGAGGTCGCCAGGATCATGGAACCGTTGTAGTCACAAATGAACCGACGCCTACCCATTCGCGCCCTTCAGATGATCTGTCCGATCGTGTAGATTCGACACTGGGAACCGATGAGTCAACCGCTAAGGATACAAAGGCCGGCACAGAACCGCAGCCTTCACTGGTGTCGAGACCAAAGCATCAGACTGACCCCGAACTATTCTTGAAATCGTCATCCGACGGACCCCGTTGTTGTGATCCTACTTCACACGGCTCATCGTATATACACGACGTCGAAGCTCTGCAGTCACCCAAGGATACACACATTGTTAAATCACACTATTCAGCATTCCGAGGTACCCAACTGCTTTTCACGCTCCGCGCTCGGCTGGTCACAGAAATCTACCTCGCTGGATGCATGACAAATCTATGTGTCTACGCCACTGCTCTTGACGCTGCCCAGCACGGTATCCAGATCAACATCGTCGAAGACTGTCTGGGGTACAGGACGCCACATCGCCACGCAGAAGCGATCAATCGCATGATTGATGACATGGGTGCTTACATGACTACGAGTAAGACTGTCATGACCCGGTTTGAGGAAGGCGACGACCTCGATCGTATGGACAGTAGAGGTGCTAGTCCAGAATTGGTGGAGGTCTGCCAGAACGGTGAAGTCCCAGAAACGGGACCGTTCAGCTATCCGACCTCGATCAACCATCCCAATAGTAGTACAATGGCCACAAGACCCACTTCTGCGGAGGAGCATCTGCCGCCAGTCGGGCTCCCGCAGGCTGGAATCGTGGTACCAGAATACGTCGCTTCTTTGTGTGCGCTGGGCGATGTGCCTGGAGCTCTCGAACCCGATGAAGGCATCTCGCTCGAAGCAGAGGACGAGCCGAAGCAAGAATTCCCTGTCTACCAAAACATGGACGCCATTCGCAGCATTGAGCGGATAGACACACGGACCAGGACCGAGGAGTGGCGGAAATCTTGCTCACCAGTGGAGGCTGCTTCTGACACCAGGGAAACCCAAGAGGAAGAGCTCGCCGCTGCTCTCACACGTCCTTCTTCGTCGCGACCAGTCTCGAAAGAGGCGACACCAGAGTCTGCCGAAGGTCGGACTAGCAAGAAGCGGCGCTCAGCAGATCTGGATGATGTCGACATTGACTTCACTGCGCAACATCTCCGAGAGACGTCGACAGCTCCTACCTCGACCCATGACTCCGACCAGCAGCCTCTTCAGAAGAAGAACAAATGCATACCTAGTCTAGCGAATTTCCCAACCAAGGTCCCAGGTCACTTTATCGGGAAGGGCGACACGACCATCTCCTATGATCTGCTTTCGCCAACAGAAGCAGATAAAGCCTTCAATACACTCATCACGGAGGTACCATGGCAGCGAATGAGCCATGTGACAGGTGACGTCCCACGCCTTGTCTGTTGTCAAGGGACGTTTTTATCAGATGGCTCCATGCCAGTTTACCGCCATCCATCCGACTCCACCCTACCACTCTTCCACTGGTCGCCAACAGTGGACCGCATCCGCCGTCTTGCGGAAGCTCACGTCGGCCACAAACTCAACCACGCCTTGATCCAGCTGTACCGCAGCGGTCAAGACCACATCAGCGAACACAGCGACAAGACCCTCGACATTGTCCCAGGCAGCCAAATCGTCAACGTCTCACTCGGCGCTCAACGCACAATGCGGCTACGAAGCAAACGCATGAAATTTCCTCCAACCTACTCTTCGCTATCCCCAGAGCCCCCACAAACCAATATAGAAGCCACAGAGACCGCAGACACACCCACTAATTCCTCAGCTTCCCAGACTCTCACCCCTCTCGAAACCGCCCGCTCAGCCTCCATGCCCCCGAGTCTCCGCACCATCTTCGCCCGCACCGTCCCCAAAGACGGCACCCTCCCGGCAAGAACAACAGAACGCATCCCCCTCCCACACGCCAGCATCCTCTCCTTCGGTTTGGCCACAAACGCACACTTCCTGCACGGCATCCAGCCTGACCGCAGACTCGGGCATGACTTGTCCCTGGCCGAGAAAGCGTACGGAGGGATGAGGATCAGCTTGACATTCCGCGAGATAGGGACTTTCCTATCCGGTGACGAGGGGTGGATATGGGGTGTTGGAGCGAGGGGAAAGGAGAAGGGAGAGGCGGGGAGGGTAGTGAATGGTGATGAGGAGGAGGAGGGGAAGAGTGAGGCGGAGGAATTGTTGAGGAGGTTTGGGAGGGAGAATCAGGGTGGGGAGATGGAAGGGGAGGGGGTATATGAGGGTGGGAGCGATGTGCTGCATCTTAAGCAGCGGCCGGGAAAGGGGCCTATGGTGTTTCTCAGCGGGGAGGAGGGGAGGGACGGGGCGGTGCTGGCGGCGATGAAGTTTCTGGGGTTGCAGGCGCAGGTGACGCTTGCGCCGGAGCTGGGGTTGAAAGACTACCAGCGACCCGCCGCCGCCCACTCCGCGGCACCTGCAATCGTCTCAACGGCATCTTCGCCAGCCGACGAAGGAAATGCGCCCGCACCGACCCCTTCCACCTTCTCCCGCCCCCAAGCATCTCAAGCAGCCACAGCCACAGCCACGGCCAGCGTCGACGTGAATCGGAAACCCTTCCTCAACGCCCTCGCCGACCCCATTCCCCCCCCAACGCCAACCCACCCCCTCCTCCTTCGCGACGCAGACGACCACCACACCGAAGTCCGAGGCTGGATCCCGATCCTATCTTACCTCTCTCGGTACTACTCCCCCTCGTGCCCCTCATCCAGCCCCCCCTCCGCCTCCCGAGCCCAAACAGCGATCGAAACCGAGCTCTTCTCTCTCTTACCTTTGTTCGAGCTTTATATCCAGAAACACATGCCGGAGACCAGAAACGTACTCGAGGATCTACAAGGCAGATTAGCCCTCCTTGCAGCCAAGTCATCCACAGGACCAGGCGAGGGAACGACACCGGCAGAAGCAGGAGATGGGCTAGACGGGGAGAGGGTGGAGAGGGAGACGGTGGGGGGCTTGGCGGGAAGGGAAATAGGTGTTGTGGATGTTGCGTTTCTGCATCTTGTACGACTAGCTTTGGTTGGGGAGGGAGAGGAGGAGTGCGAGGGGTTGAGGGGATGGATGGGGAGGGTTGAGCAAGTCATTGGGAATCTAGGGTAATTGGAGATGAGGGGTGCGGAATGGCGCCAAGGAGGAGGAGAGATTACGAGAATGGAGTGTATCAGGAGGGAGTGCCTAACAAGGGATTTACCCGAGAAGGGGTCACTCGAGGAAGAAGTACCCGTACAGTCTTGGATTTACGTGTCAGCGGATTAGCGAGCGTTGCGACTTTGCAGCTTTGCATAGCGGTTCTGCAGGGTGAATGAGAGCATAGCGTCGGGATGGTTCGGAATCAATGGATCGTAATTCATTATTTCTCGCACCCTTCGCGGCGTGCCTAGTCATGGTGTATATATGATGCAAAGGCACTTGCTCTGGGACAAAGCTACTCAGAACACACCGACTGGCCTGTATGATATACTCCGAACAACTCCCCTCCCACTCCCGTGCCCCGCCTCATCCAACAACATGTTCATTCGCCCTACTATCCCCTTTCATCAACCCACAAACACTACAAGTCCAATACCTATGCTCCATAAACGTCCTACACCTCCTGCACGCCCAGCCCAACGTCTCGGGCTGATGGAGCATGACGCTCTGTCTCTGCACCCGTTCCAGGTTGCGCGCGGCGGAGCGGTCGTTCAGGATGCCGCTCGTGCCACTCGTGCCCGTCGAGGAGGAATTGGTGGAACGCCGGTTGGTAGGGTTGGTGCCAGCGGTGGTTTGAGAGCGTGCCAGGATGGCAATTGCGGATGGGGAGCGTTCCAGCCCGCAGGCGTCGCAGGCGAGGTAGTCGAGGGGGTTGATGCAGGTGCAGATGTCGCAGGTCCAGGTAGTCGGGGACGGGTCGGTTTGTGCAGGAGGCGGGGGGAGGGGCCGGGGTTGACTTGGTGGGGTGGGGACGGAGCGAGGGGGATCTAATGGGCGAGGAGGCTTGGGTGGTGCGTGGTTGGGGAGAGAAGGCCGATTGGGCGGAAGTGGTGGCGGAGGCGATATTGAATGTGAGTGCGGTGAGGAAGTGCTTGAAGGGGGGGTGGCGCGGCGTTTGACTCTTTCTACGCTGCCTTTCCAATCGTGCCCGTCGGCTGCTGATAGGGCTCCAGCGAGATCGCTGAGGACAGAGGAAGCACTGCTGCTTCGGCTGGTGCTGCCTCTGACTGTCCGCTTGTTTGCGGAGAACGATGATGTTGGCCCACTAATGACCGATGGAGGACCCAGGCTTCCCGACATAATCACATCGCCATCACCATCTGGGGTGAATGGTCGAGGTCGCTTGCCTGCCGTTCTCGCCTCGTCCTGGATATGAGAGGGTATCGGTGCACTTCCAGATCTAGGAATGGACCGAGCGACAGGTGCTGGTAAGGGTGATTCTGAACGTTGCCGGGTCGAAGATGTGGATGCTGATGTGGTCCGCATACTTTCTTTCAGTGCCCATCTGATCTGTTCCTCTTCGGACATGTGGTTGGGCGGTGTTCTACCACGCGGTGGTGCTGAGAGTTCAGACAGGCCATTCTCAGCACTCCATGTCAGACCCTTGGACAAAGAAGTTGGGCCATCCCAAGACTGCTCCAATTTTGCCATTTCTTCTTCCTCCATTAGTTCTAGCAGAGCTTCCGCAATGGCCCTGTCATTGGCATCGTCATCGTCCGCTTTAGTCCGGATCGTCCGTTGGGAGCTTTGTCGTGCTAAGCTGTCCGCATTTGAGTCATCAGATGCACAACCTCGCTGTATCGTGTTTCGTCGTTCCACAGCATCGGCTATGACCTTGCGTGCATCTTGGCCAGGAATGATCCTCTTTCCGCCTAGTTTGAATCCGCCCTTTTTGTCCTTGTCCTTCTCAGAACGCTTCTGTTTCTCCGCGTTCTGCTTGGCGAGCCTTCGCAGTTCACTGTCAGGGGGCATGCGACCGCCACCCAGCTTGCGTCCCTTGGTCAAGAAGCCCTCTCCAGTGTAACCCTTGAAGAGAAGAGTCTCGTGTTCGCTGCGAAGCTCGTCCCAAAGCGCATGAAATTTGGCATCGTGTGGGCCATGAACAATGTGTGATAGCTCGTGCAACATCGTGTCAACGCATTGTTCTATTGGCATGAACGAAGAAGGTCGATGTGAAAAGCGTAACCGGACGCATATCTTATGGCCATGATTGATATTTAGACCTAGTAGTCGTGGATCCTCGGGTAGAAATTCTGTGAGTGTGCCAACGTGCCATCCACGCTTTCTCATGATGGGTTTTACAAGAGATGCGATCTTCCGTAACCTGTGGAGAGCTTCGGCTGGATCAGGCAGTCCAGTAAGATGCTCGTACGCCTTGATCAACGAATCTGCTTCATTCAAATTTGAGGCATAATTCTTCTGCGCTTGTGATGGACCTCCAGCCCAGCTGCCTCCCGGCTTACTGAACCTTCGGTCCATCGTGTTTCTTTGGAGGACTCGAATGATGCCAAAACAGCGGTATTATCGACCGCTGACTATCGGAGGAAAAGACCTGGGCAAGGTGCCAGGTTAAAAAGAGTGAAAGAAAGTTATGCAGATCATCTGCAATCCAAATTCACCATACCAGACTGCAGGGAACAGGAGCCGTGGTGCGTGGAATGCCATTCGTCATCGAGGGGCGTCGAGTGGATTGAGCCCTGGTGAGAAGGCCGCGAATGCAGAAAGGACAAGAGCGCCTAGACTGTGGCCAACTGCGGACGCCGAGGGATATATGCAAGATCTGCCAGTCGTAAATCTGAGCCCACCATTCACCAGCTGATGGAACAGATCTGGTTTCTAGAAGATTACGGAGTGGCTCGCGGTGTTGGTAGCCGCAAATAGGTGGTTCGTGAGTGGTCGCGACGGTCTCGCCGGCGGCTGTGTTCGCGCGTGCACAGATGGAAATTGGGTGATGTGGCTGTGGTTGATGAACAGAGAGTGATCGGCGTTTCGAGACGCCAAGCACCGACCATAAACGAGCCCCGCCAAACATCATGTGGATGCCTGCGTGCTGCGTAATGCCAGTCCAGACATACTGATTGTCCCTGCGGTACACGCACTTGGCAATATCAAAGCGTACTAAGCTACGGGCTATCTGACGAAGCTATCAAACGAACAATTTTCCCGAACATGACCGACGCGCAGTATCTGTTCGACCTGGTATGTGCATCTGTCGGTGAGATGACTACGACAGCTGCTGATCGTCTGTATTTCACAGGCTGCGAGACAGTACAACGAGACCGCCGAAGTTATAGAACGACACTTTGAGACGGTCGCAGATCAAATCAGAGATCTCATACCGAAGCGGACACCATTTTCACCACCTCCAGCACCTCCGCCACCTCCGCGACGATTACCGTCAGCTGCATACGTTCACAACATCCAAACATGGGCACTGCGACATAAAGCCATCACTGCGGGTCTGGCCGCCTTCTTCGGCACCGGGGCGGTCTATCTTGTTTATCAAAGATATACATACAAGCAAAGGAGAAGGGCCAAGAGGACGGCAAATGGGGCGAGGACAGAGGTGGTGGTGCTAGCTGGATCAGCTGTGTCACCTCTCACCACCGCCCTCGCCCTGGATCTCGAAAGGAGGGGGTATATCGTCTATGTCGTCACAAACTCGCCGGAGGACGTTCAGCACGTGCGAGACCAGAAGCGTGTGGACATTGTACCACTCAACTTGGATCTGGTATATGTAAGAAGCGCGTCCTATATGTGGCGCATGACGAAGCTGACCATGACATAGCCCGAGATTGCTCGAGATCAGGTTCATCGTATTCATGACCTCTTGTCAAGGCATCATTACCCCATAGAAGGGGAGCAGGGGCACCGGTTGAGCCTAGCCGGTGTCATTATGATTCCAGATGCGCAATTCCAGACCGGCCACATCGCAGAAGTCACACCAGAGACTTGGTCATATTCGCTGAACGCCAAAGTCCTCAACACAATTGTCACAACCCAGCATCTCCTACCGTTGATCACCGACTTCCGGAGCCGAGTACTCTTACTTACACCGAGCATCATTCCGTCCTTGAATCCGCCAAACCATGCTATTCAGAGCACAATCGCAGGTGCACTTCAGGGCTTCTCTGCAGCTCTGGCAGCAGAGCTTCGGCCCACTGGAGTTCCCTTGACGCATCTTAAATTAGGTCACTTGGAATTGCCAGGGAGCCAAACTAAGGTGGTAGACGGAAAGAAGAGAGTCAAAGGAACACCACTTCGTCGACTCCACGACAATGTTTTTGACGCATTACAAGCGTCTAGACCATGGAGAACATACCATGTCGGCAAGGGAAGTCTCACGTACGACATTATTGGATCATGGTTGCCCAGTGGTTTTGTAGGATGGATGATAGGCCTGTCAAATCGGCAGACACCACAGCAATCCGAGCCACGCTTTATCGAGATGAGTGATAGTGGAAGTGAGGGTACTTCAGCACAATGGGAGAGAGTCGACGATACCGAGCAGGTCTCTGCATGAACATGACGACAAAGCAACGACATTACTGTAGCATCTAGATCCAGCTCAATCTTGTAATATTAGCAATGGGAATAACTTTGCCACTTCTCCTGATCACTGATCGTTGAATACAAACCCGATGGGAACATCGTATGATGTATGGTATGAGGTCAAAGGGTATTTACACGAGTCGTTGTTGAAACGGTCTCGCACAGATGGTCGCAGATGAGGCTCTGCCCAAAACACTGGCCAACAAAAAAGTTGACATGACTTGCATGACAGGCATATCACAGAAGCGATGCAAGACCTCGCATTCGCGCAATGTGGTCGGACCTTTTGCAGCACAAGACACGTCGGGTAGCGTGAACTTCCCCTGACACCATCTCGGATTTTGCATCTGGATCCACGATCCCACTCGTATTCATCCGCTCAATCATTCTCGTCATTCTTCTCTTTCGAGCGACATTTGACGGATCAGCGATTGCCCAAAGAAGGTGTATGCAATTTTAGCCCGGCTGACAACCATAGCGTGCAACCGTTGAAGGACTTCAACTGTCTTGACGACCACGGCCGGCGCATCAGCAGCGACCATGACAGCATCGTCTAGGGTCTACAGACCAATCTCTAATTTCTCAAGCCCTGGCATTAGCCTGGCGTTAGCATCAAAGCAGGCGTCCGCGTAAGATCTTGGTCGACAGCAAATGAAGCGGCCATCTACTCTAGCTCTAGCGTGTATGGTGAAAATTAGATTGACGGGTGGCAGCGGATAAGCGTTTCTGCCGGCCAATCGCCAGGGCCATTCCTGTGGAGAAGGTTTTCCCAGCGCCGGGCAGTCCTTCGTTTTGCCCTGCGCCAAGACCTCTGTGCCAGACATTCGCGCTCCACTGGCTTCGCTTTGGCCTGCTCCGCCGTTCCTCACGAGCCGACAACCTTTGGGCGACCTTTGGACATTCTCTCACATCAGAGAAAGGTCATACCGATCTCAACATTTCCCACGCAAACCTGTCAGTCACTCCTTCACATTTCGACAGCGTCATTCCTACTCAACAACAAGTCGGCCGACATTGACTTGTCTTCCGCATCCGTTCTCTCATTCTCCGGTCACTTCTCGTATACCCCGGTTCCTGTTTTCTGGACCCCCGAACTCAGCATTGTCTTGCCTCAGGGACGTGAAGATCATCCAGCACATCCGAGGGTTAAAACACACTTCATCTGAGTGAAGGTTATATTAATCGACTGGTGTCTGTACGGACCCCCACTCGTGCTTCATCTCAGTATACAGCCTGCTGCACAGCCGGTTCCGTCTCAGGTCTGCAACACAACATAGCGATACTGGAGAGGCTTAGCATACCGTACTTCGCACACAAGATCAACTTCATTGCAACAAAATGTCGAAACGACCGGGCGCCCTGGATCTTTCTGGGGCCAACAAGGCTCCAGCAAGTATGGTGTCACCGCTTAGCCGACTCCATTTGGACCTTCCCTCTCCCAGAGTAGGTGAAGTACCGCCAGCACTGTCGCCGCTGGACGCTTTTGCACAACATTCTCGCATGCTGGCACGAAAATTTGAAGAGTCGCAGAAGAAGGGCAAGAGGATCAGCAGATTGAATGCACTGGAGGTTGCGGATGAGATTGGGAAGAGACCGACATATTTCAGGACGCCCTCAAACACGTCCCAACATGCATACTTGGGAGATGAGGAAGAGGATGAACCACTAGCCCCACTGCCCAACATGCCGATCCGCCATCAAACACCTGGAGGTGATCGTCCAATCTCGCACTACCCCATGATGAGCACAGCAGACGATGGTAGCAAGCGCAACACCGTCGCTTCTGACATGTACTACGATGCTGCAGATGCACCAAAGCCCGCAGACAACTACTTCGGCATCCAAGTACCACGAGCAGATTCTCCGGAACCGTACGAGCAAAGACAGACGAATCGTGCCGGAGATGCTTCACCAATCGTACCTAGTCTGACGGGTAGCATCGATTCTCTCCACTCTTCTCAGCCGAGAACAAACACAGATGAATCGACATTCCACAATCGACACGACCGCAGCCTCGCCCCGCCAAGATCCCCTCCGCATCTGACTGGAAAGAAGAGCTTGATCAGCATAAGGTCGGTCATGGACAGCGCAGATGAGGAGCTCGCTCCGCCTCGAAAGTTCTCCGAGAGCAGTCAGATCTCACGGGCCAGGTCTCCATTCACACCGGATCCTCAGCTTGCATCACGATCTCCATCCATCATGTCGGAGCACTCCGCGTATCAGGAAGACTTCCGTCGACCATCCTTCAATTTCTCACGACCACTTAGCAGCTCCGGCAACAAGGACTTCTCCGCCTTCCGACCACCTCTTTCTCAAGCAAACTCTTTTGACTCAAGACCTTCCCATGACATTCAACGCGAGCGAAGTCCTTTACGGCAGCCCTCGGATTCTTCTACCACTTCCCGAGGGAGCGAGAGAGGACGAGGTCGTTTCAAGGGCAATGACGCAAGCTCACAAAGCGGCGATGAATCGTCAATGGAAGTTCCGAATAATGGTGCCCCCTCGTACATCTATGCAAAGTACTCGCTACCACGTGGTCGTACCATCGATCGCAACTCTGTTGGCGGACGCAATTCATGGATGCACAATCAATTCAAGTGGGAGGACGGCGCCAGTGAGGGCGCGTCAGTTGGCGAACCATCACCGATTTTGCCGCAGGATGGTTTCGGGAGACCTGGCAGACCTTTCAAGCAAGCGCTAGACATTCAAAAAGCGCGAAGCCATTCGGCAGATGGCAGAGGTAGTACAACTCCTACCAGACCAACGCATCGATCAACGCCCTCCAGTCCATCCATCCACTCTCACAGCACGGACCGGACCATTCGAGCACACACGAAGAATAGCCCCTCGCAAGAAATCGCGAACATGACTGCAGAACAGCACCTTGAGAAGGGTATAGAGTGTCACAGCAACGGCTCATTGAACAAGAGTACCTACCACCTTCGACACGCTGCGAAAGCTGGACATCCTACGGGCATGCTTCTATATGCTCTTGCATGCAGACATGGCTGGGGTATGCGTGCCAACCAAACTGAAGGAATTCAGTGGCTTAAGAAAGCCGTCGATTCATCCAGTCTGGAGATGATTGAGAACAATGACCAATCACGGGAAGGAGCACAAGCGAACAAGTCACGCAAAGCTCAATACGCCCTTGCTATTTACGAGCTTGGTATGTCATACATGAATGGCTGGGGAACACCAAAGGACAAGGCACTAGCTGTTCGCTGTTTTGAAATCGCCGGCAACTGGGGTGACTGCGATGCCCTGGCAGAGGCTGGCTTCTGCTACACACAGGGCTTGGGAGTGAAGAAGGATTTGAAGAAAGCGTCGGCATTCTACAGGCGGGCAGCTGACTTGGGCATGAGCATGGCTGGCAACAGCTGGTAGGTCTCATCTCGACAAGAGCGCAAACACTGCTAATAACATCCCAGGATCTACAAGCAAAAGTACATGGACGAACCTCTGCCATCTCCAGCAGGAGTCAAATCGCCCAACCCTTCCAACAGCGACCGCTCCACAAAAGGCCGCTCACGAGCTCGATCTCTCTTTGGCCGCAAGAAGAGCTTCGTCAATGCATGAACAAACCCACCACCACGATCACGACTAAACGCATGTCAATGAAAACAAATTGCCATGTACGCTAGCGCATCCTTGTATCTCGTCTCATTTGTCTTGGATATGGAAGCGCGATACCCACCAAAATATACATTATCGGTCCAACAATGGAGGACATTTCGAGGCGTCTGAGGCTCTTGGACGCAAGACTCGGAGTTCAAGTGTAGATACTAGGCTTTGAGGCGAAGCTTGATTGATTGATGAATGAATAATATTTAATGCCTCCATCGTTTGTCATGTACTCACATCCCTCCGTCAATCTTCTCCCTACATGCGTTCGTGCGGCTTTGCGGCAAGATGCGAGATCTCCACAATCGGCGCCAATGCCATGGGTCTGCTGCGCTAGCCTCGGATCTTTCCTCCTGGCGGATGTCGGCGGACGTCACCGTTTAGCTGCAGCTGCCTGCGATTTGGTGTCTCGGTAAGCACAACAGCGCTTCTTATCAACTACACTCCCTTGTGCCATTCAATTCAATCACTTCATCCTCCCACGACCAATGCTAACCTGACCGGTATCGCGACCCCGTCAGCAGTCCTACCCTTTCGCTCCCTCCGACCAGGCCCATAGCGCTATCACCGACACAATGCCCGCTCTCCCTCCCGACGAGACCGACAATGAAGACTACACCTCCACAGCACGCTTCCTAGCCAACCCACCGCCCCGTCAATCTTCAATGTCGCCCGCGCAAAAACGCACTCCTTCCACCTCCCGCGGCCGCCTGCCCCCATCCGGTACCAACCCTTCCCTCTTCCCACGCTTCACCACCCCCAGCTCCCGCCAAAACTTCACCTCCCAATGGGGTCCCTCAGGCTCCTCCTTCTTCGCCCGCTGGCAATCCACCACCACCTCCCTACGCACAACCACCGAGCGTCTCCTCCACCGCTTCACGCCCCTCCAACGCATCCTCCTCCTCCTCGCCGCCATCGTCCTCTTCATCGTCTCCCTCCTCTTCCTCATTTACAACGAGAAGATCTTCGCCAGCCTCGTCCCCCTCGTCAAAACCTGGCGGACCTCGCCCGTCGGCTGGCTCATCCTCTGGCTCATGGTCCTCGCCGTCTCCTTCCCGCCCATGATCGGGTACTCGACGTGCTTCACACTAGGCGGCTTCGTCTTTGGCGTCTGGAAAGGATGGCTCATCGTCGCCTCCGCCACGGTCGTCGGTTCCACAGCCAGTTTCCTAGTCAGCCGGTACTTCATCAAAGACTACGTCACCCGTCTCACGGCGCGAGACACCCGCTTCAAGGCGTTGAGCCATGTGATTGAAAAAGACGGATTAAAGCTGCTCGTCATGATACGTCTGTGTCCCTTACCATACAGTCTCAGCAACGGCGCCATCTCCACGATACCGTCCGTGACGCCGCTGCAGATGGCGCTCGCGACGGCGGCGGCTAGTCCGAAGCTTTTGATAGGGATTTTCATCGGGAGTCGGCTGGGCGATATTGCAGAGGGAGGGGACAAGATGGATGCCGGCGCCAAGGTGGTGAGCTATATCTCCATCGCGGTTGGGGTGGCGCTCGGGGTCGGGACCGGCTGGGTCATGTATCAGCGGACGATGAAGAGGGCGGGGGAGTTGCAAGAGGAGGGGAGGAGGGCGGGCGGGGGATCGCGGGGGAGCGTGAGGGGGAGTACGAGAGGGAGCACAAGGGGTAGGGATGAGGAGGCCTTAGGGGAGGAGGATTTTGTCTACACGGATGAGGGGACGGATGAGGTGCGGGGTGCGGATGGAATTAGTCTGCATACTGCTGAGGGAGAGGATGAGGGGTATAGGGATGTGTTTGATGACGAGGATGGGGCGGATGCGAGTAGTCTTGATGCGGTGTTTCAGGCGGGTGATGGGGACGATAGTGATGCCGAAGGGAAAGGGTATAGGGATGACGAGGATAGATGATAGATTGGGTAGATTTGGGTATGCATTTTGGATATGCGGCTTGAATCGCTACTTTGAGCTTGTTTTGTCACTTCTGTACCTGCGTTAGTGCCGGTCAAGGACAAGTTCACGATGGCGGTAACGAATGGCCAAATCATGCTTTCCTACACGATGCTCGAGGTGGTTTGGATGGGCTCTGCTCGATTCGACTGGAGACTTGCGAGCTCTGTTCAGACAGGTCTCAAGCAAATCTTTTGGCTGCTTGTAATCATCACGTTGCAAGCAACGCTCACTTCCTGTCGGTCACGAAGACGAGAGATGTGGCTGATGCGCAGTCAATGGGCGAAGTCGATATGACAACGTCAGCGAGGGCGGTCAAAGCTCGGGGCGGAGCTTGAAGCTATCGACCACACCCTGCCTTTTCTCCTTCCTACATCACAAGGCAAATACTGTCGTTTTGCAAGTCGTGCAGACCGGAACAGCATTGCGACCTGCATGTGACACCAGCAACATGACGAGACTAGCTTCTCGTCGCCAAAGAGCACGTCCTCACGATCAGGCAAGACCGTCGAGCACCGCCGCGAGGCGCAAGCAATACCGCTGAGATGGCTTGGACGAATGATCCCTGCTCACTAATGCAGATGACTTAATCAACGAGGCGCCACTTTAATCATCGTTATATTACACTGACGCACCCCATCGACGAATCTACATAGCTGCACTCGCCCGTGACGGACGTCCAGGCTGGAGGAAGCACAGTGGGGAAACGCTCTGCCACAATTCTCGATGTGGCCAAAGTATGTCTGCTGCTCACGTTACCTGTGCCTGGTGCCTGGGGCACGCCAGATTGTGGAGCCATAGAGGGGGAGTTGCTCTCCTGGTGCTATCCTGCAGTCGCACCAGCCGCACCATGCCTGATGTTTCTATAGCCACTCATACGCCTTCTTCCCTTTTTTTCTACTACTTCCACTGCGGTATGCCTTATAGCCTGTGCTATTCCCTGTGTCTTTTTGTCCTTTCTTCCTTGGGTTTCCACTTGCTGTGATCGCCTCACACTACTCAGTCCCATTTTTCTTGTCACCGCCACTGAGGCTGATCCACAGTTCCCTTCGGGTACCTGATCCTCTGCACATCGCGTTACAGCTCATCGACCCTTTACCAAACACCCTCTCGCCGATGACGCCTGCCTTTAACCGACACAACTCCACTGGAACGAATTCAACCAGGTACGATCGACAACGTCGACACAGCGCAAGCAGCCACGCGGCAGCAAGTCCTGCCTCTACTGCCATCACCGCACCAGATGCCGACCTCTTCACCAGTCTGATTCAGTGCTTGGATGAGAACGGGGCTGACGATGTGGTTGCCATTACTATCTACCGCAGGCGGCCTGCTTCGAATCAAGAAGCACGGTCCCGATCCACGTTCTCTGCGACTGGCGTCTGTCGCCATTGCGACGCCGGTAGAGGCTACGAGAGGAACATGTGCAAGCATCTAAGTGATTGCACGCCTGCCAATCGCCACCTGGATCAACTAGAATGGCGCGATACTCATCAAAAAATGGCTCCCGGTCGGCCACGATCACAGACCGATGGCAGACCCAACAGGCCCATACTTCCACAGCCACAGCCACCGTCACTGGTGATCCCCGATATGAGTACTCGGATCAACGTTGGTCCTCGTTTCCCCAGCAATCAATTGTCACCGCAAGATGCCCTGAATATCGACACCTTCAGAAGCTCTTTTCACCGTACACCTACTGGGATTTTCCACTCCGCTCCATCATCTCAGCTCGGAGACACGTCAGACTATATGCAAACTACGGATAGCACTCTATCTGAGGCGCCCATCACTGTAGGAAACCAGGACTACACCAATAACATCGATATCATGAGCGATGCGAACTTCGTGGCCGGCGAGGAAACCTTTGAGCACCTCATGCAGCCTCAACAAGCTCTTTCCGCGAGCATTCTCGATGACGGCGCCATGGACACGAGCGTCGCGCAGAGCTTCTCAAGCTCGGATCCGTTTGCAGTCATGGAGTCATTCGAATGGGAAAGGGACCAGTGGTGGGTTCCAAACAACCAATTCAACGGAGTATTGTAGGACTGAACTTGTACAACACATTACTTTGGCAGAGGAACTTTGAATATTTCCATCTGATTTCAATGTCTTTTTCTAGTTACTCAGCCGGATCTGCTCGATCGATTGGTGTATATCATACAGGAACGCACATAGAACGGTCGTTTCGCTCGCACATTCAAGCAGGGATTGTACACCAGACGTTTATATATTGATACCCAAGAACATACCTTATGTTTCCTATTCAACTGCATTGCCCCGATCCGCCCGGACTTCAAACGCCGATATCCGTACCCCACTGTCATCACACGTCTGCCGTGCAATGCTCGACACGGTCGATATACTTGTTTGACTATATGAGCAGTCATCGATACCACTCATGCGCAGGGCGTAAACCCCACAGAAACACTGACGAAGCTCCATACCCGATAAGTCGTTGCATATCTCGACTCCGACCAAGCCCCCGGCATCGCTGCCGAAACCCCGCGCTTTTCCCTTCCGGGCCACTCCAGCCGGCGTTTGTCGCATGGGGACCACGCTTCCCAAACCGGACAAGAAATCCTCCCCTCTATCAAAGACAAAGATATACACCACCATGCTCCTGGTAACCACGATAACGTAGGTATCACAACCCTTCCTCCCCTTCATCCCCTCTCTCCACCACGCAACCATGTCCCCCAACACCACGTCCTACCTCATCCTCGGCGCCGGCGTCTTCGGCGTCTCCACCGCCCTCACCCTCAAACGCAAATACCCCTCCGCGACCGTCACCCTCGTCGACCGAGACGCGCACGACGCCTCGACCCGCGTCGCCGCCTCGTGGGACTGGAACAAAGTCGTGCGCGCCGACTACGACGACATTGTGTACTGCGGGCTGGCAATCGAGGCGCAGGATATATTCAAGACGGAGGAGCTATGGAAGCCGTATTTCCATGAGACGGGGATATACTGGGTTTGTCGCAGTGATTATGCGACGAAGGTCATTGATAACTACAAGAGGTTGGGGAGGAAGGCGGATTTGAAGAAGGTAAAGACTGAGGAGGCGAAGGAGATGTTTGGGGGCATGTTTAGGGATGCGGATTATGAGGGGGTGAGGGAGGTGTTGGTGAATCGGACGAGTGGGTGGGCTGCTGCGGGGGATTGTCTTAGGGCGGTGACGGAGGAGTGTCTAAGGTTGGGGGTGGGGTACTTGGTCAGGGATGTGGGGAGTGTGGCTGTTGATGGGGAGGGGAGGTGTTATGGGTTGGTGACCAAGGAGGGGGAGACGATCAGGGCCGACAAGGTGATCTTGTCGACGGGAGCCTTCACGCCGAAGTTGTTGGAGTGGAGCGCGGCGAAGACGGGGAGGGAGGAGCTGAGTGCTGGAGATAGGATATTGGCGGCGGGAATCACGACGGGGATGACCAAGTTGGATAAGGAGACGTTGCCGACGTACAAGGATATGCCTGTGGGGATGCAAGGGTATGCGCCGCATGTAGGGCCGTTCATGGGGAGTCTGCCGCCGACGCCGGATGGAGAATTGAAGTGGTGGGGACGGAATATCTTCACGAATGATCAGGAGGTGCTGCCTGGTCGGGTAGTGTCAGCGCCACCTGCTGCATCGGATTATGGCCAGTGGAACGTCACGAAGAAGATGCAGCAGGATATTGCGCAGGCCAATCACATCTTCTATGGCAAGAAGACGTCGAATTGGAAGTTTGAGAAGTTCAGGGTCTGCTGGTAAGTTCTCACGCATCAACAGATATTTGAGCGTGTATTGACTTCTTCCAGGGATGCATTCACAACCAGCGGCGACTTTATCATTTCACCACATTCTGGAGCAAAGGGGCTCTATGTCGCGACATGCGGTAACTTTCATGGCTGGAAATTCTTCCCCGTGATTGGGAAATATGTGACACAGATGCTAGACGGAGAGCTTTCGCCTGAGCTGGCACAGAAGTGGGCTTGGGACCGTGAGCGGCCATCGCCTGATGACAATCCAGAGTACCCGAGGGCAGAGATGAAGAACTTGCTCGATCCAGTGAGAGAGGCGAGGCTGTAGACAGGGATATGATCGCATATAGCGGGCAATGAATCTTGACCTTACGACCAGTCAAAATCGGCCCTTTTTTCTTCCCATATCAACGGCCTCTCATGCCTCGATTAACCAGACCTGTGTTTCATGCTCCAATCCAAGTACAACGGCATCGCGATCTCCGCCTAGGTTACGTGAGACGTTTGACGCCAAGGAATGCGGTGGAGATGAACGCGGCTGGACCGTATGGTTTGTTCTGCAACATCGAAGTCTGTCAACCCATAGCTGGTTTACTTCCGTGATGATGGTCTGGCTGACGATATGAGATGAGGTTTCGGTGTCTTGAGGGATTCCCTTGTCCTTCGAGATAGGTTTCGAAACACCGCTTCTGGCCAGCAGCGCCATCTACGGATAGTCCTGCTTGCTTGCTCCTCATTGAATGCTTCTATCAGATGCATTGATGAAAGTGCCAGAATCAACAGCTTCAATGTCAGTGCGAATCAGCTAAATTCACGTGGTTCATATGATGGAACACTTCTCGACGTTGACAGCGAACGGTCGCCTGTCATCCAATATGGCCGCTTTCACGAAATGTTTACCATATCAATGGTAGCGTCAGTAGGTATGTATAGAGGTGGGTTCCGTTGCGAGTAGCTCGACACAGCAGCTCCTCCATCATGCACTACATTCAATTTCTGTTAGTTGCGCTCGGTCTTTGCGTTCTCCAGGTTTCCGCCTCCCCTGAGCATGTCATCGGACGCAGAGCAACATGTCAGTCAAACACTGCTGCTCTGGCTGCGATTCGGAAACAGATTCTGGCTCCACTCCCTTTCTGCAAGTTCTGGCTCTCAGTCAAGAAGCGAAATGGATCGCCGATCAGGGGATTGAGCGCCACTGCGATTTCACAGGCATGCTCCTGTATCATCGCTACTCCCAGTCTCGCGCCTGCGAGATCGACCAGTCTCCCAGGCCTAACAGTACCGACAGGCAAATGTGCCGCCACCGATCCGAAAGTACTGGCACTCAAGGCCAATGTGCTCAACACTAGCCAATTCTGCAATTTCTGGCGCAGTGGGTATGTATCCCTGACTACAGAGCGAGCAAAAGGCTAAAGACCTCTAGTGATACCAGAACGCCCAGATCTCGTTCACCATTCAAGAACGTCAATGCTGCCCAAATATCTAGCATTTGCGCTTGTGCTCAGAAAACGCCCATCTTTGTTGGTCCTTCGAGCACCAAGTCAGCTGCAAGTCGGTCCACTTCAAAAATCACCACCTCTGTCCCGACTACACAGTTTTCCAGCACTGTAGCACCTACGCCATCAACCACCAGTCGCTCCTCCTTGACCACCACACGGCCCGGCTCAATGTCAACCGCCATCATCAGCGGCACGTCTACTCTCACTTCCGTCAACGCATCAGCCATAACAGCGGCTTCGAGCATCCGAGCTATGCCATCTATTCCAGCGGACATGGACAGGACATCTTTGGAGTTGCTTACGCCGATCAGTGCTCCGGAGCTCTTCTTTGGAGCGCAACAAGCGGCTAGCAATGTCACCAATAGCACTGACGTTCCTGTTCAGGTATGAGAAGCCTCCTATCAGGTTTGACTGCGATGCTGACTACGATAGGTGGCTCTCGATTTTGGCATGCCCTCTGTTGTCCTTGATTACAGTAGCCGACTTGAGCTATCCTGCGACGAGAACGGATTGCAAATAAAGTTTGCTGACGAGGATGCCGCGAAGAAGGCCAGAACATGACCTTCTTAACAAGAGCCATGGAATGCTCTTCTAGCAAGAATAAGAAGCGACAGTTCGGAATGCCGACCTTTGATTGGGCTGCATGGCAGACTGAATTTGTACGCCCCAGTACCCGTACAAGCAGTCGATGCCTACAAGGTAGTGGAGACTGTCAATTTTCTTGTCGGAACGGCACCTCGTCAATATATCTATGGGCCTCCGAAGGACGCCGATAGCGACCGCGATTTCAGCGTCTGGCACGATTTTGGCTGGATCAAGTCGAATGGTCCGGAGGACGGTCCATGGGGACGCAAGCAGATCCTTGATTCTTACGATGTCCCGGCGAGTGCTGCGGAAAGCACAATTTATGCCGACAAACCTCTCAGCTATTTCAAGGCGCTTGCTAGGAAGCTCAGGCTGTATATCATAGGCAGTATCCTGGTCTACCCAACCAACAAATTCAGGTTGTACAATGTAGACACCAGCGGTCGACTGAGCTATGGAACTACGGGCAGCGTCCTCTGGACCAAGAAGACAAACACTATCACTTACATCCACACTGTCGGCCTTTCCGATACCAGCTTGCATACAGGACTTGGCTACGAAGCAATGATACCCTATTCCTCCAAGTTCAAGGGTAATCTGGCGACCGGTTACGCTAACGGAATGTTCATTGATGGACTTCTGCAATTCACGCCGTTTTTTGCCATCGACGTCGATGCTAACATTACGACTACCAACATTGGCCAAATGTAAGTAATCCTTTCCCCCAGGTAGAGCCACTGTGTAAGAGTGGGAAGCTGATACTTCAGGCTCTTCACACAAGACAATTTCATCAACTTTGCAAGATACAGCGATAATGGAAAGTATGTCCTTGGACGAGGATACTTAGCAAGCTCCACAGACGGCGCAAAAACGGTGTCGAACTGGCGACCGACTGTGCAGCAAGGTACTGCGCTGGCAGGTGATGTCGCTGCAAATGGTGGTATCAAAGTGACGGTATCCTTGGGTATGAGGTGGACTATCAATGGGGCATCGACCGACCTACTATTGACCGATACCACCGAGCACAAGATCAGTGCCAACACGGTCTGCGATGCCACTGCCGACAATTGCGTTGGTAGCTTTGTGAAGAACTCGACCTTCTCTGATGTTGCAATCTTCAACGGCACGAGGCTCCCACCTCAGGCGACGGGAACCCTGCCCGCAGAAGTCCAAAAATACGGCCTCCAGATGTCCACGGTCAAAACGACCTCATATGTGCCTCCGACGGCAACCGCTACTTGCGTGCCAACTGGAAGTCTTTTCAAGGCAGATGATGGTTCTCGATGGCAGAACTACGCATCATCTGTAGGTGGTGGCCCTCTACCCGGAGCATGGAATTACCCGAACGTCATTGTCGGCTACAACAAGTACACCTTCACCATCGAAGAGTGCGTTCAGTACTGCGCATCGTTCCCAGAAGGGATGTGTAACGCTGTGACGTTCATTTTCAGCAGACCACGCGAGCTGTTCGAGAGCTTCGTTCTGCCAACTTGCATCCCAGCGTATAACGCAGATGGTGCGACTCGTCTACCCAGTAGTTGGTGGACGTATTCGTCCTTCCGGTCGCTGCAGAGGGACTGCGTGATCCCGACCACAACGACAACAACAACAACTGTCAGGACTACGACGACTACATCGACAACCACTTCTCCAGTACGGACAACCACAACGACCACAACATCTCCGACCACGACCACGACCACCAGACCGACCACGTCGACTACATTGGCCACAACGACCACAACAACACCACACCACCTACCACGACCACCACTACGACAACAACAACTACGACATCCTCGACCACAACTACATCCACCTCTCCGACTCCAACCTGCATCTCTGGCTGGACGCAGACTGCCAGTGACGGCATTGTCTTCAGCGTCAACAGCACCTCAGACTGGACCACCGGCTTCGGCAACACCATCATCACCAATTCTCTAGCTGATTGCCTGAATTATTGCGCCGCTTTAGGTCCCGGCTGCGCTTATGCCGTCTGGGTTGCTCAGGGTCAAGCAGCACAGTACTGCTATCCCAAAGCGAGCACGGCAGCAAGAGGGACCTTGCCATTTTGGATCACGGCTTACGGAGCTGTAAGAGAGGCGGCTGGGGCGCAAGCGTGTATGGTCTTGTAATGGCAGGGATGATGGGGCTGCTTGTAACAATAGTTCCCTTTGTAATCGTCTCACCTTCAAGGCCGAGCCAGCAGATGAGCCTGTGTTACCTGCAGCACTGACAGTTGAAGCAGACTGCAATGCTGTTCCAACATTTGCATAGCCTATTGCTCCCCGCAGCTAAAGTGAGACATGCATCAACTTACTGCCTCGGAATGCCATCGGTATTGGTGGAACTTGCACCACGTTCACGCTATCCTCAAGACCAAGCGCACGCTGCACTGCAAGACGCATACCCCATTGCCCATCTGCGCCATTCCTCGCCTTCGCCCTTCCCGGACCAATCTCGTCGCCGCATGCTACCCTCCCCACCTGCACGAAGCAGAACAAAGAAACCGGGCGACCGCACCCGAAGGCAAACGCCCCATACCTGGTCCAGGCTCCTGTCGTCCAAGCGGGAGGATGGTCCGATGAACCCACCTCTCTGCCGTCCCGTCAAAGGAGCCAGTAGTTCCCAATAGGGGACGCGCCGAGCCCTCCCCGCATGGGCCAACAACAGATGAGATATCCCGCGTGTAAAACTCGACAAACCGGAAATAGAACGAGCGCAACGACTGGCAACAACGCAGCTGCAGGAACGGCATGAGCTGCAATGTAACCAGACATGTCCAGTCCTTCACGCATGGCTGCTTACCCCTCCCCGGTGGTGCAGAGCGCAACACAATCCCCAATGCATCGCTGACAGGGCGCCTCGGCATCTTTCACGCGTCCAGATCGAAGATAGTGGCTTCCCGCCCGCTCGGTGCGTGAGAGATATTCAGGCACCTCATGCTGCTGAGACCAGGCACGCAGCCAGAACCGGCACGCCTGATGAGAAAAAAAAAGGCAAATGATCAGATCGACGACGCATACCCATCTCCGACCGGGACTGGGCCGAGGCGCTGCGAGTGGGCGAGAAAGCGTGCCAAGACTCTACTGACTGCAGCCAAGCCACTCTCATGCAGGGTCACGTGATGCGTTTCGATCTCTCGCGTGGAGAAGCGAGCCCAAGCGAGAGTGGAGCGAGAGTTTTGTCTCACGTTGCGGCTTGGTCTGCACTGTTGGAGGCAGTTTGCTTCATGCTAGGCTTGGGCGGGAGTAGTGCGAGGTTGTTTTTGGCGGCGCGTTGGCTGTTTTGGGACCAAGGGACATGCGGGCTCGGTAAGGATGTCGGTATGGGGGAGGGTGTAGCGAGTGCAGGGGTTGCATGGTGGCTTGGCGAGTGGGTGCAGGGCGAAAGGGCGCGGTATGGAGCTTTGTTTGGTGAATGGACGGAGGGAGAGATCGAGATTGTTGACTGTGCGTGACACGGGCGAGGTTGGTGAGGGGCAACGGTGGCTTGATAGACTGAGGCAGGTGAGAGGCCAAAGATAGGTTGGGAGTAGTGAGGAGAGGGTGAAGAGAGCCAGGCCGTGGTATAAGTATGTCGTCGATGGCCGGGGATTGATGTTGTCTTTTCAGATCAGAACACCAGCTCCAAGATCCAGTAAGACATAGCAACCATGAAGTTCATCCTCGCAGCCGTCCTCGCCTTCACTGCCGCTCCGGCCTTCGGTGCCACCCTTGAGGCACGCTCTGTGCTCAACGGACCTTGCTCCGTACCCAACAGCAACTTTCCTAACGGCCTTTCCGGTATGTATTGGCAGGTTGATCGTCGACTTGAATCTCATGTTCTTCGTAGGTACTTGCATCACCACCACCGCCTGTGCCAATGGTGGAGGCACCTCGAAGGCTGGCTACTGCCCTGGAACGCCAAACAATGTGCGATGCTGCTACAAGGCCGACTGCAGCGGCACCAGGTCAGCTTGCCTGTGGACAACCGACGGATCTTGCAAGGGCCGTTTCCTTACCGGCCTCTGCCCTGGCCCAACCAACTTCAAGTGCTGTGTTGTGTGAATGAGATTGTGGTACGGCTGGTGTTCACGTGGTGCAGTGCTGAGGCTAGCTTGGGGTTCTCTTCATGGTGGGGGTGTTTTGATCTTTGCGTGCTTGGTTCAGAGAATCATGATGACCCAGGATCAAGGAAATAAGAATGTCAAATACCATACCATGCCTCTCGAATCGCGGATCAACGATGCCATAGAGTGAAATAATCGTGCCCATACGTGGACGTCAGCCATTTTGACACTGTGAGTGTATTGTCCCCTGTCCAGTCTCATAGACATTCCATTGAGAAGAGGCTGCTTGTTGTTCGAGTGGCTCAAGCAGGAGTAGCGCTGTCCCGAGGAATGGAGTCCTCAAAGGGCCTGGTTCTCGCTCATATGTGCCCTGCGTACAATAGATATCGTCGAGGCATGTCAACACAGGAAGATACATATACTTATCAGAATCCAGAGACGTCGTCCGTTCTCCGTCGATGGGAGGATGCAGCACGTCATGACATGGCGTAATGGTCAAGACTGTCCAAGGGTCTTTGGCCCACGGTGAACTAGATGCATGCGCCTCGTCAAGAATGCTAGCTATCGAGAAACAAATGCGATGGACAATTCAATGCTGAACATTAAGGCATCAGAGGTAAACATTATATTACATTCATGCAAATTAATGATCGCTCAAGTCCTTTTGGCGATCGATGACAAGATCGTGACATTCATGGGCGCAGCATCCCGGACCAAGGGACTCGTGTTTGAGCCTCAGCCTTTACGGTCATTCCGGCTCGTTAAACCACTTATTTGGACCATGGTATTGTATCCACGAGCTCTGGTGTCCCATATCACAGCCGCGGCGCAGCTCTGTCCATGCAAGGTCAATTCGTTGATGCCTGGTTTCGCGGCAGTGATTCAGGCGTGCCAGGGTACCAGATAAGTACAGTCGTCGTTGCACAAAACAGAAATTCCTCAGCCTCTCGTTGTTTTCTACAAGCAATTATGAGGGCCTCAATCGCTTTGACGTGGTCATGGAATGAGACCGAAGGCGAACGACAACTATCATTGCCTACACAGAGACAGTATCAGTCTGATGGAGCTCCAACACGAAACATCGACCTCGACCCATACCCGCATCTGTCCTTCACCAAACATCCTCTTCTCTTCTATCGTCTCTACTTCATCGTCGTGACAATTCCCATCCTCGCAATCGCCATCTTTTGCCAGGAACGATATTTCGAAGGATTTTGGATACCCGCGTTATATGGCTTCGCTGTGTCAACACTTGTGGCAGTCTTCGATCTCGCCAGCTTCAAGTCTTCTAACTTTGTAAAGCGTGGGATTCAGCTCAGCGATGACAGCGTTGACGCTCGCCCATTATGGGGACCTAAGTTGCGGTTCCTTGTCGCTGATATACTATTGATGTTATATCATCTGGTCTTCGCTATTTTCTATGGTTTCAACCCTGCCCACGAATACACTTGGGCGCCTGGGACCGTGTATGTGATTAGAATTGTTGGAGCCTTGATGTTTGTTGGCTGGTAGCACCACCTTATATGATTGATCTTAGCTTGTCACTGACATTGAACAGCGTCCTGCACGCCATCTCCGCAATGAAAGAATCGGATGCTCGAGAGCAGGTACAGCGGTCGTCTCGGGCTCGGGCAGATCACAGCGAGCAGGAGGAAGCTGAACAAAGCATGACGGATCCAGCAGCGGTGCAAACAGAACCCGAGATCTCAGGCAGCTCTTCATCAGCTATGGAGCAAGGTCTAATGGAATCTGGAAATAACAGAACGTACGGGACTGTGGCTGGGGGGGATGTCAACAAGGGCAAGACGAAGCAGCTTGTTGATGTGAACGAGTAGGAGAATTGATCTGGCAGGTTATGGACAGCTATAGTCTGTCAGCTAGCATCGAACCATGTGTACTAACGATATGTGTCAGCTCCGATATTCGGCCTCGCTCTTTGACTTTGATGACTGGCCGGTAACGGCAATAAAACGTGAGGCTCTGAATCAGAACATGTGAAAATGCGGGATGAAGTCGGAGGGCCAAATCCGATCTCTCCCGATAGGCAGATGAGTCGTCACATGCGAAGTTCCTCGGCAGTCGAGCTCCCATTTCCCCATCTTTTGACCCATCTGGGACCTAGAGGCAGCTGCTCGGGCCAAGGGGTGTGTCTTCTCACGCCTGCGTCACTCCAGCTCAAACTCACAGAGCCGTTCAGAGCCTCGGTGCACGTTTGACCCTGTCCCTAACAGGATCGAAGATGGCTCATGGCCGAGGTGTCCCGCACTCGTCTACCTTTTCATATTAGTAGGTCATCTGTGCCATCGTCTCAATCGCTGTCATACATCTCATCCCTAGCCCCGCGTACCTTGCCTAGCAATCTCCGCTCAACCACACATTGCATCACCACTGCACCGTTGCAGCTCTAGCACTACAGGGGCAATTACTTCAACCTGGCCGAACGACTGAAGCAGGTTCTCAACCAAGTCACGAGCATACTTCCAACCATGGCATCATCCGACGCAGAAGAGCAGAAGTACCAGCAGGAGGTCAATGCTGTAAAGCAATGGTGGACAGACTCGAGATGGAGATACACTAAGAGACCGTATACCGCTGAGCAAATTGTGCAAAAGAGGGGTACAATCAAGGTCGAATATCCCAGCAATGAGCTGTCCAAGAAGCTCTGGCAGACTGTCGAGGCGAGATTCCAAGTCAGTAATCCACCAAGACTGTGGTGCTTGATACTGACATTTGCAATAGAACAAGGAGGCCAGCTTCACCTACGGTTGTCTCGATCCCGTCATGATCACCCAGATGGCCAAGTACCTCGACACCGTCTACGTTTCTGGCTGGCAGAGCTCGTCAACAGCATCGACCTCGAACGAGCCAGGCCCCGATCTTGCGGACTACCCTTACGTATGTTCGATCAATTGCCATGTTGACCCAACGCTAATGCAACATAGACTACCGTTCCAACCAAGGTCCACCAGTTGTTCATGGCACAATTGTTCCACGACCGCAAGCAGAGGAACGAGAGACTCACCACGCCTGCCAGTGGCCGATCAAAGCTGGCCAACATTGATTACCTCCGCCCCATCATTGCTGACGCCGATACGGGTCACGGTGGTCTGACTGCTGTTATGAAGCTCACCAAGCTCTTCGTTGAGAGTGGTGCTGCAGGCATTCACATTGAAGATCAAGCGCCGGGCACAAAGAAGTGCGGGCACATGGCTGGCAAGGTGCTTGTGCCCATTGCTGAACACATTAATCGCCTGGTAGCCATTCGTGCCCAGGCTGATATCATGGGTATGTTGAGTTTATTCCATTGTTTCTGTATGTGCTGACGTGGACGAGGTTCTGACCTCCTGGCTGTGGCGCGTACCGACTCTGAAGCTGCGACGCTCATCATAAGCACTATCGATCCCCGCGACCACGCATTCATCCTTGGCGCAACCAACCCGGCCCTTCAGCCCTTGAATGATCTGATGATTGCCGCCGAGCAGGCTGGAAAGAACGGTCCAGAACTCCAGGCCATTGAGGACAACTGGAATGCTCAGGCCAATCTTCGTCTCTTCCATGAGGCCGTCATTGACACTATCAACGCCGGTGTGCACGTCAACAAGAAGGGTCTGATCGACGAGTTCCTGTCCAAGAGTAAGGGCAAGAGCAACCAGGAGGCTCGCGCACTCGCAAAGGGTATCACTGGGGTCGACATTCACTTTGACTGGGATGCGCCACGAACACGTGAGGGTTACTATCGCTACAAGGGAGGCTGCCAGTGTGCCGTAAACCGCGCCATCGCCTACGCGCCCTATTGCGACATGATCTGGATGGAGAGCAAGCTCCCAGACTACGCTCAGGCGCAAGAATTCGCCGAGGGCGTACACGCTGTATGGCCAGAGCAGAAGTGAGTTGTACCTGAAAGCACTCTTAGGTTGAAGACTAACAGTAGCAGGCTCGCATACAACCTCTCACCATCCTTCAACTGGAAGGCCGCCATGCCCCGCAACGAGCAAGAGACCTACATCAAGCGTCTCGGTCAGCTCGGCTACTGCTGGCAATTCATCACCTTGGCAGGTCTGCACTCGAATGCTCTCATCTCCAACAACTTCGCCCAGGCATACGCCAAGCATGGCATGAGGGCGTACGGAGAGATGATCCAAGAGCCGGAGATGGACAGCAAGAACGATGTCGTCACCCACCAGAAGTGGTCTGGTGCCAACTATGTCGACTCTTTATTGACTATGTTGACTGGTGGTATCAGCTCGACGGCGGCAATGGCTTCTGGGGTTACTGAGGATCAATTCAAGTCACACTGATGGTATTTTGGTAGTTTTGTGGCGGATGTAGGATTTGGTGTACCCGAGCAGACAAAATAGTAGGATATCTCGTTACAATATACAAGCATCCAAAAGACCCGTTTCCTTTGGAAATCTGGACAGTGGACGTAACTCGTGTTGACCGTGCAACGAGGTCTGTATGGGATACTGAGCATAGGCTGGTAGTGAAGCTTCGGAAACCACTGAATAGGTCTGCCTTTGGCCATGCTACAGAATAGATGTCTTGTTATATCACTTCCCTCAAGACGGCCCAGTCCGCAATTCATGCAAAGAAGTGCCGGCACAGGTTGTGGTGTGGTCTGCAGCACCTCCGAACCTCGGCCGACGTTCATGGCGATGTCGCAACCTTCTGCAATTTGTATCGCACCACGAATAATAGTGCAAGGGACACAGAGCTGCACGTTTCCATGCCATGGTCATGGATGCCTCGGGTGTACAAAAGCCACGCAGTATACTAGCACAGTGACCAATTTCTTGCACGTCGCCACAACACCGACATCCTGAGTGCTTACGGTCCTCATACTCTTCCTTGGAGGTATCGCAGCATGGCAAACATGTCTGAAAGGAAGGAATACGTCAAAAACTTTCAGTTTGATGCACTACCAGACGAGATACTCGTCGAGGTCATATCCCACTTGGACGATACGCCACCTCTGTCAGAAACGGACACCAGGAGATTGCCACACGAAGAGATGTTTCTTCACCCTTGTCTGCCGATCAAGATGCTGTCAAGGACATCGAAAAGATGGCGAAGAGTGACACTACCAGTCTTGTTCCGCCATCTGTATATCGACCTCGACAACCTTATGGTGAGGACAATCGGTACACAAGAAGACGCACTCGAGCACACTCGATTTTTCGACTCGCACCACGATCAGCTCTTCCTAGACCAGCTACAGGTCATGGTCGCCGAGCTCACAACACTTTCCATCACGCCATATGCTCGCTCCCTTCTCGTCTTGTCTCGCGCCTCCGCCGTCTACCATGCTCTTCGAAAGGTCATCGACTCCGCCATGCCACAATTCTGGCGCTCTCTCCTCTCCACCTTCCCAGAACTCCAACGCATCGTCCTTCTCGCCCCCTTCCTCGGCCTCGCCTCCCTGACCAGCTGCGTCGACAGCTCCTTCATCTCTTCCGCTTCGTACCACTCAGACCACTTCTCCATCCTCGAGCTGACCATAAACCCTACCACCCCCATCATCACCTCCGACAGGAACACCTCCGACTACGGTCTCGCCACCAAATCCCCCACCGACTTCCGCTTCAAGCTCTCCAGCCTCATGCACATGCGCTCATGGACCCACATCGGCCTAAACGAAGGTAACCTCGGCGAGCTCGCAGAGCAATACGAATACGAAGCCAGCGCCACCACTTCCCTCCTCCCCTTCCTATTTCCCCCCTGTTGCCTCCAACAAAACGTAGAGCACTCCCACCGCTGGGCGCACCTGCGCGATAACATGACCTTCCTCGACTCCTTTGCCTACACGGCCCTATGCGTGCCACCGGGACAGATCCCGAGCTCGCAATACACAACAGGGGTACACCCCTTCAAGTTTGTGAGGAAGTTGGACATGAAGCTCCTACCAGACTTGCGCGACGCGGCGCAGATGATGAATGGTCTCAACGACGACGACGAGGTGGAGGATTTCTTAGCCCAGCACGACGACAATGTAGCGGCTATTTACGCGGACTTGAGATCGGATATGACGTGGTTTTGTAATGATGAAGGATGGCGGTGGGGCACGTTGGTGACCGATGATCACGAGTGGTATAAGAGGGACTGGAGGTTGGTGAAAGCGTTTGAGGATGCGCAGCTGGAAGGGTTCGAGGAGGGGTTGATGGATGCTCTTGAGGACCCAGCTGCTAGGGTGTGGGCGAGAGAGTGGCAGGTTGTGGAGGTCGAGGGAGACGAGGGAGTTCAGAAGAAGGTGGTGCTTAGGGATCAAGTGACGCTGGACCCAGAAATTTGGGAGAGGTTTGAGGACATGGGGGGTTCGGAGGTTCCCAATCTTCCACACCCAGATAATCTGTTTCAGGAATACGAGGAATACCTGATGACCGATCCTGCAGCCTGGGATAGCGATTAGAGTCCATCTCCACGAGCAGATCGAGTTTCGGGTATGATATTCATCGACATGTATGTACATAGATCATCTTCATATCTTGGATCGAGGCTCCTGCTCAGCAGTCACAGCCTCCCAAACCTTCAACCCATGATCGTACAGCTCATCCATCCACATATCCACCTTCCCCTCACGATTGAGCCTCAACACACCCCTCGGCACCTTCACCGGCCACTCCACATCCTTGAAGCTGACAAAATCACTCAGCACCCCATTCATCGGCGCAACAACCTGCTTCTCCTCCTCCGTCAACCCCTCACCCCAACCATTTCCCCAGAACCAAATCGCCATGTCACTACTGTGCGTGACGCCCCATTCTGGCGGCAAGAAGCCATCAACACACTTTGCCCGCCAGTCGATTCGATAGCGGAGGAGATCCTTGCCGACCTTGAAGCCTCCTGCGTCGAGACGGTCCGCGAAGCCACGCTCGAGGGCGTAGACTTGCATGTCTGCGTAGACCTTGCCAAAGGCGTCTTGCCAGTCTTTGTATTGGGGTGGTAGTTTCCGATCGGGAAAATACAGTGGCATGAGAGCTTTGACGGCTCGTTCGGGGTAGTCTGCTACTAGTCGCTGGTAGAGGGCGTCGTATGAGTTGCTGGGTGTTCGCCAGCTGCCGTACATGTTCCATTCCTCTGAGCATTCGCCGTTGAGGATTTTGATGCCACGTCCTTTGAGCTTGTGTGCGAATGTGCCGTCGTTGATGTTTCGGGATGTGTGCTTGTTGACGAAAGCACCGTCGCTGAGTGCTCTGAATTCACTGATGTTCATCTTCTCTTGCACTGCCACCAGCTCATACATTGGCACCTCCCTCAACCTCCTCAGCTTCTCGCCACCATCCAGATCCAATGGAATCCCCAATCTACCAAGCAATTCGTCAAATTGATCTTGATGCTCTGGTAATTCCTTTGGCTGCACGCCAGGTCCATTACTCCACATCACCGCTCGTCCGATGATCTGCTCTCCCTTCGGCCGGTCCAAATCATGAGCCAGTTGATTAAACGTCGAATGACTTCCAGCACTATATCCCGCGACTGTGATCCTCTCGACATCACCTCCAAACACCTTGATGTTCCGCCTCACCCACTCCAGCGCACATCTTTGGTCCCAGAATCCGCAATTCCCCACCGTCTCCCCATTGCGCCTCGCCTCTGCTTCCAGCTCCTTGCCCGCCAGAAAACCAAATAAATTCAGACGGTACGCAGGCATGACCACAATCGCCCGAAACCCAGTCTCGTGATACATGTTCGCCACCACTTCTGGCGCAGTATTCGCAGTGCCGAATTGGAGCCAGCCGCCATGGATGTAGAACATTACCGGCCATCCAGACTCCGGTGCCGGCCCGGAAGGGATCCAGATATTGAGTTGCAGACAGTTCTCATCCCATAGCTCGGTGGCGGGTGGGGCGCGGAAGCCCGGTTGCGGGCAGAGGGCGGTGCGACCTGTGTGAAGGCCCGGATTGGCGCGTGTTCCATATCGGTAGTTCTGCGGGAGAGGACGAGGAGGACGGAAGCGGTGAGAGAAGATGGGCGGGAGTGCGTATGGAAGACCGCCGACGTAGGTGCATGTTGGAGATCTAGAATCCGTGGGGGTGAGGTCGAGGGCGACAATGGTCCCGAGAGGCCCGATTGGGAGGGCAACCGGGAGCTGCTGGAAGGTCGTCGGCGGCATCGTCACTACATGTTCGACTGGGGGGGAGGAGACGAGGTACAGCAAGAGCAGGCGGGATTGATATATAGAGTGGTTGCCGATCTTTGCCCGAACAGGAAATGTGATTGGATCGACGCGACTTCGTGTGCTCTTCATCTTTCTTCCCCTTCCCTCCAACACCATTTCTACGTTGGTCACTAATACTGTACGACCGGAGAGCAGGCATGCCTTCTGCTATCTCAAAAGACCAGATCGACGGTGCTGGTGACGGTCAGGAAAAGGTCTTTCACGTTGTCAAAGACTTGCCATTCGAGCTGCGGCAGCATGTCTCCAGCTATCTACAGGAACAACTTTGTACGAATGCTCTGCTCGTCATGTGCCATTTGCTAAGTCGATACAGATGCTCCAGCATTCGAGGCATTACAAAACATGCTCATCTCGGGAGCCGATCATACTTCTGGAAACCAACAGAAGACTTTCTTGCCATCAGATCAGGTTCTCGCCTTAGCATCAACGCTGGTTGTGCACCCGCTTACGACAACGAGACTTCAGCCTTCCGAGAAGCCTGTCGCAGCTGATCTTGCGCTTCGATATTTACAGCATCTCACCATCGTCCCGCCCCTGCACTCTGGCTATGCTGATGCATTCATTTTCGCAAGCTCCGATCCGGAACGGCAAAGTAGACTTCGGCGGCGAAGGAGTATCGGCGATGTTGGCACCAACAGTCTGGGCGAGTTTGATGGCAGACTTACTACCAGGGTATCTACGGATGATTCTTTATTTGCGCGAGCCGAGGACTTTTGGTCGGTCGTCGGTTGGGCATTCAACTGCTCGATCAAGCATCCTCGTAGATGGGAGCGATGGCAGGTCTGGTTGGAAGTCATGCTCAACCTTCTCCAGCAAGATCTGGATAACCGTCTGGCCGAGACGACCCGTCAGAAGTCAGAAAACCGCGGCAGCAACAAGCTGGACTTGCTACAAGACGCGTTGCTGTCGAAATACCTGAAACTACGGAGTAATGGTCGCGGGGAGAAGAAGCGCATCATGCGAGCAATCCTGGCTGATGGTAGTAAGCGCAGTATGAACGAGTTCAAAGAGATCTGGCACAATGAGACGCTACCACCGAAGCGGGAGGAGGGTGATCCGAATGACAAGATTCTTGACATTGAGAACGACCAATGGGGCGACTACATGGACCTCGACCTTGAGGAAGAGGAGGAAGTTCCCGAACTCCCCACCAGACGGTCGAGTAGGCGAGGTGGAGCATTGACCCAAAACGGCGACGATGAGGACTACGACGATATTGACGAGACCGATCTCGCCCATACTGTCCAAGATTGGGGCGGCATTACATCAGTAAATCTTCGTCAGCGCATCCTCGGTCTGATGGCAAAGTACGCAGAGGTTTATCCGATAGGCTTCGTCAGGATCTATGAGCTTTTCGACGTTGCCAACGAAATGATACGACCCTTACCCCTGCCGATATTTACGCACTTTGTCTCCCCCACCAAAGCCTATATGGACACCTCGGACGCTCACTGCTCTCTGGTCCTCGACCTCTTCCGCACTATTGTAGGGGACAAGGCTATTGCTCATAGGAAGGGCGAGCTTGACCAGGATGACCTGGAGAAGTACTATTTGCCTGCTACCGCGAGCGGACCGGATCCAGTAGACAATGCGAAAGTAAGCATCATGGTTGAAACACTGATGCGCTTGATGTGGAAGGAAGGTCGGCTCGTGGCGAGGTCATCTTTGAGCGAAGCTGTTGCGCAAGGTCGGCAAGACCGATTGAGTCGCTTAAAGTCAGACAGTAGGAGGAAGACAGAGACCAAAACGAGGTTGGCAATCGAGGCTGTTGAGGTGATAGAGAACAGCGCCTTAAGGATGGCGGTGGTGCTGGACGTTATCAATGCCACCACCACATAGGTAATTTTGAGATCAAGGTTACATTATCTGCCGCTCAAAAGGTCATCTCTCCAACTTCATCGATGAGGTTATATCCGTTCTCCCAGTAGTGGCTCCCTCTCAACCACTCCCCTACTATTCCACCTCTCCATTCTCATCCCACCCCACCACCAGATCATGCCCACCAAGAACCCCACGCCTTCATTCTTGAACGCCAATGCCCCCGCCACCGTGACCAATACCGCCTCCCACCTCGTTCCCTTCTCCTTCCGTCCCAACTTCTCCTCATCCCCCTCCACATCCCCTCCGACTCTCGCAAGCTCCACCCCAGCCGCAACGACCATAACCCCCAACAACGACCTCGGAAAACCCCTGAGCACTCCCACCGCCCTGTCGCCCACCAACAGCCCCAACATCAGCTTTACCGTCCCAAGAATGATCACACTCGCTCCACTCCTCGCCCCAAAGCGATACTGCCCCGCCAAACCCCCGGAGCCATGACAGACTGGCATCCCCCCAAACCAAGGTGCAATGAGATTCGCCAGGCCCACTGAGATACCCAGAGACTTGGGCGACGGAACATCGAGATGCAGAGCGTGTGCAAGAGAGGATACGGCCAAGATGGAGTTCAGCGTCGTGAGAGGCAATTGTGGCAGACCTGCTTGCAGTGTTCCTTTGAGAAAGGCATCCCCCGAAGGAACGAGGGTCGTAGGATGCCAGATCCATGGTCCATTCGGTCCGGTACGTGATGAAGGCAGCGCCAGAGCAGAGAGTACGATGCCCAGCAGCGTCACCACCAGCGCAAACGGGATGGCAGGGCGATGAGAGGAGAAGAACAATCCCAGAAAAGCAAGAAGGGTGAGAAGGTAGTTATCCCATACCGGCGAGACCCAGTCAAGTGGTCGCAACAGACTCGTCCCCGCGGACATAATCAATGACAGTCCAGCAGAAAGCTGTATCCCCCGAATGACCGGCAAAGGCACCACCCTCTCCAACACCCCCAACACCCCCGTGACCGAACCTACCAACACCGCCGCTCCAACAAACATCCCCGCGCCCGCCGTCTCTTCGCGCGAGAGATTCGACGTCAGCGCCACAGCAGCAATAGCTTTCATGGGCTGCACAGGGAGGGGGATACCATAGTACACCCCAGTGAAAATGTTGGTGAGGCCGGAGAAGACGAGGGTGGAGGAGAAGGAGATGGAGCCTTGCAGGGTCAGGGCAATGAGGAGGGGGAGGAGGGTGCCGAGGTCGCCTAGGGAGCCGGAGAGTTCGGAGAAGGGGGAGGTGCGGAGGGTGAGGAGGTTGTGGTGGGAGATGTGGCGGAGGTGGGAGGCGAGGGTGGACATGGGGGCGGTGAGGGCGAGGCCAAGAGATTGTTGTCGATTCAGGAATGGAGGTTGAGGAGGATCATACTTGGGGTAGGGATATGCTGGATATTACATGTTGTTGAAAGGGGGCGAGTGTCAGAGACATCAAAGTGGATGGTGGTGCCGAACTCCGCGGAGATATGTCATGGGCTGCATCCCATCCATCAAAGCACCAAATGACAGGCGGAATTGATGATTGATCATGGCTTCACCTGCATTTCTAATCTTGACTCTCTACTCTGGTATCTTACATAGCTCTCAACTGGTCCTGTGACTGTCCCGATCCTGCCAACCCCTTTGCAACATCTGGATGCCTGCTTCAGATGTCGATGTCGATCCCCAAATCCATGCTCGCAATCACCTCATCATCCATCTTCTTTTTCGAGAACTGACCCAATGCCTTCTTCTCCTTGAGTCCATTCATTGGAGTCCCAGCTCTGCTCCTGCCCTTCTTCGGGGTCCCAGCTTGACTGACATCGCTGGCGTCACCAAAGAGATCGTCGCCAGGCACCTTAAGGCCACCGTTCGCCTTGGCTGCCTCTTCGGCTGCTCTCTTCTTCTCTTCCTCCTCCTTGTGTTTGAGCGTGGCGGCAACGCGTGCACGTTCCTGCTTCATCTTCTCGGCGATGAGCGCTCTGCGAATCTCATCGCTGTTAGCTTTGCGATTGGCCTTGTTGAGCTCGGCGAGACGGCTTTGTTGATCGTTCTTCTTGACCGGACTCTTGATGATTGGCACCCCAGACTCGAGAGCAGCCAGATCCTTGTTAGCGCGAGCAACAGAATCCTCGTCTCCACGAGCAGCAGCCTCGTCGCGGCGGCGCACGATCCGGTCGCGATTGTGATTCTTGTAGATCTGGCGCATCTTGTTGGCAAGGTTGATCTTGACCTGAATCTCAGGGTCGGTGAAGCGGTGGTCAATGAGCACGCGTTCGTCGTCACACTTGGCGGCCAGTTGACGTTTGGTGGGCAGGCGAATGCCATCGCTGTTCAGTGTGGCTGCGTACTCATCGAACTCGGACTGGGTGAGTCGACTGTCTGAGCAGGCCGAGAATGGATACTCCTTCTCATTCTTTCCGTTCGAGGCGAGGATGTACTGGTTGGTATGGATCTTCTTGTTGTTAGGCCCATCGACCACGTAAGGGCGGTTCTCGCTAATGCCTGAGAGATGTCAGAAGTGCCTGCTCGCGCCTCGCGGTGATACTTACGCTTGATCTGGCACATTCTGTACCTTGGACCAGAAGACTCCATGCCGACATTGACTCGAACGTAGCAGTTCTTGAGCAGAGTGTCGAAGTTTGGGTAGAAGCAGTATTTGGCGAACTGCGATCGGCCGACTCGACAGCGTTCAAAGTCGCGTAGATCAGGTGGTGGATCATCTTTGCGCGCAGGAGGCGAAGCGCGGCGACCGTCATCCCATTCCACTTCGCTCTCGCCTTCTGCATCGCGATCGGAATAGGAGTCCCCAGCAGATGGTGTGCGTTCCTTGCGACGACCCTCCTCGCCTCGAGCACGAGCTGCACCTTTGAGCTCACGTTGTCTCTTATACTCCTCGATCTTGCTGGTGACCTTGGTCTTTTGTCTGCTGCTCTTCCTCTGACCATCGTCCAGGTCGGCAGCGTCGGCTTTGCGCTTCTTGCCATCATCGTCTCCACGGCGAGATTGAAGGAGGCGTTTGAGTTGCTGATCTTGAGCGCGTCTCTGTGCTTCGGCGGCGCGTTCGGCAAGAATCTCTTCTCGAGCGATTTCGGTCATGCCCATGATCTCTGAGCGATCGGCCTCGGACCTGAACTTGCCCTCGATGGGATACAGAGGGGCTTCATCTTCGAGTTCGTCGCCAGAACCTGATGGAAGGCGGGCGGGAGGCGGAGGAGATTCTTCTTCGGACTCGCCAAAGGCACTGCTAATGATAAGTCATGGCGATCAAGTCGAGGGGACCATGACGGCATACTCTTCTTCCTCAGATTCATCTCGGCGGGCTCGACGGGCGCGTCCACGAGACTTGAGCTTCTGAGCCACCCCACGCCTGGGCGGAGACTTCTCAATGGACTTCTTCGGCTCGCTGGCCTCCCTCTTTGGAGGTGAAGATGGAGCATTGTCCTCCTCGGCTGAGGATTCGTCGCCCTCGAGCGCGAGAAGCTCAGCATCGAGATCGTCGTCGGACATGCTTGCTGGTGTTGTGTAGTGTGTTGCGAAAGGAAGAAGTTGGAGTATGAGCTGGGTGCCAATTGATAGGCTCGAGAGTTCAGAAGGAGGTAGAGTGAATGCAGGAGATGAGAAGAAGTGTTGGAAGAAGCTCAACTGTCAGTAAAGACGTGAGAAATAGCGAATGGGGCGCAGTACAGCTATTGTAACAAGGTGGCTGGCGCGATCGTCGGACAATAGGATTGATCAATACCAATAAAGGCACAATCAATAGCAAACAATGTGAAGTCGACACGACAAAGGTGAACTTTTGGACCTCACAATGCCTTGGCGTCGTGTGAGCAAATCTGGTCAGCCGTAGAATATCCATGACTTCACATGTCAACGATACCACTCTCATTCGATCAAGACGCAAACATGTTGCCTCTCCGAACAATACGTCCCTTGTCCCGTCGCTGGATATTTCTGACAGCGCCGCGACATACGGCGACCATCACCTCATCATCTGCTTCACCCGCCACAGAGCCAAAGCCAAAGTCCGTGGAGGGGAAAACGACACAGAAACGAACCCGGCCACTAACTGATGAGCAAAGGAAGTTTCTCGATAGCGCTGTTAGTTTGGTCTTTCAATACTGTGCTGCTCCGACTGACAATGACAGCTTCGTGTAAATCATGCCGGAGAGCTCGCTGCGGTCAGAATCTATGCAGCGCAGACACCCCCGGTCGTCAAAGCCCACCTGCACTTGCGGCCGTTGATGAAGCACATGTACGACCAGGAAGCGGGTCACTTCAAGAAGTTCAACGAGATGCTTGCAAAGCACCGCATTAGACCTACAATCATGTACCCAGTCTGGCAGGTTGCAGCAACTGCTCTAGGCTGGACGACTGCAATCATGGGTAGAGAGGCTGCCATGGCTTGTACAGAGGCTGTCGAGACCGAGATTGGCGAACATTACAACGGTCAGGTCAGGGAACTACTGGGCTGGATCAAGGATATGGAGGACAGAGGAGAGGAGCCTGGCGAAGAACTCACAGAGCTGATCAAGGACATCCGGAGGATAAGGGACGAAGAGCTCGAACACCTAGACCATGCCGTCGAGCATGACGCAAAGGAGGCACAGCCGTATGATGTGCTGACCAATGTGATTCGTGGTGGATGTCGAGCTGCAATCTGGGTCAGCGAAAAGGTATGAGTAGAAGTAACAACGATACAGCCAAAGCGAACATTCTTTGCCGCGGAAAAATCAGCACGGCCAACAAGACTTCAATCGTGATCTGGAGGGCGTTCTGGTGGAAGGAAACGAAGCGACCGGCAACCTGCGATTCGAGGACGACACCCGTCGACAGGTATAGTCAAGTGAGAAGAGGCAAATGACGGAGGTTGGATAATGTCTCATTACCCAATTGCCTTGCCAGCCTCATAACATCATGGAGTGTGTAATCTCGCTGTGATCCGTGCCTGAAGCCCGAAAAATCACCAGGCGCTTTCACGTGCCAGAAAGGGAGAATTTGAAGAATTATACATGGTGGGACCCATTCCTCTACTTATCACCTTCCACAAGCCCTATCACATCTAAGATCGCGATGTCATCCGTGACTGGCGACCCTTTTGAGATGCTGTCTCGTGATAACGCACCCAACAGGCAGGAGTTACAGAGAGAGCAGGCACCTGCCAGTTCGCCGCTGCCAGCGAATCCTCCCAGCAGTCCAGATAGCACCGTCTACATTCACCTACCATCAAACATTACTCACACCTCGGCCATGCGCGCTACGAACAACTCATCCGACATGTTCGCCATCGATACACTCAACGAAACCATGCTCCGCGAAAGGCGCCAGAAACAATTGCTGTCACTGGGCTATCCACAAACAGAGGTATCACGTTTTCTTTCACGACCCTGCTTCGACCGTGCCAACGAGCTCTTATCGTCCAAGATTCCCTCGTCGGGCAGTCGTGGCAGTAACAACCCAAGAGCGCAAAATTACAAACCTCTGCAGATCAATGCGGGCACCTCGAGCAACAGTGAGACTCTCTGTGAACTGTTCTATGAGTCGACTAACATCTGTACAGGTTGGGTCTTACTGGATCCCTATCAACCCACACAAGTACTGCGCAGTCTGACTGCTTCTTCACAAGCCGCCTCAGGGCTTGAGCTGTGGAAGCCCGGTCAAGAAGCGGCGTTTCTTCACATGCTACAATACGCATTCTACGTCCCGCCCACACCTCCGTCTCCAACTACATCCAGCAGTCCGGACGCCGGAGCATCAAGGGCTGTGAGCTTGGCCGCTAGCGTCACCTCGTCCACTCCTACTGAGATTCTACGAGATTCGCCAGCCGCTTTGACAAAGGCGACACGCACTAGGAAGCACACTCCGGCCGCGCCTGTTGCTCGCAAGTCCCCGACAGATTCCGCATCTGATCTGTTTGCATCTACAACATGCAATCATAACGGCGCCTGCTCACCCACACATGCTGGCCAGAATTCAGCAGACCGCTTCCTTGAGTACAATACAGTGTCTCATGCCGTGAGGAATCGTTCCGGCTTCCAGTCCCGCTTCTCAAAATCTGGCGAGATCAAGACAGTTGTCTACACCCTCAATGGCCCACGATGGAGTGATGATCCTACCCTGCCTCAAGCCGATGCCATTCTCGGAGCTGCGCCCGACAACGTCAGCAGCAAGACTGAGCAGCGCATCGAAGCCACCAAAGAGGCAAAGCTCAAGCTCACCAACAAACCGGTTCCATCTCTCGAAGCAGCCAAACGTCCGTCACGCACGTCCATTTCTTCCAAGAAAGCAGAAGAAACAGCAGGCAAGCTTCCGGCCGTCAAGAAGCTCCAGCCCACCAGCACGAAAACCCGCACCCGCGCAGCAGTTCGAACCCGCGAGCCTCCGTTCGGCGTCTTTAGCGATTCTGCCCCTCGCAAGAACAGCATCGACGCCGAAGCAGAGGCGCTGAAGCGGCATCTGAGCGAAAGCCCGTCTGCGGAGGAGCACTACGAGAGCGCCGAGGAAGAGCAGGGCAATGAAAAGGGAGAGGACAAACGAGGCCATAGCACCACGGCGGCCGCAAAGGGGACAACCACCACCAAGGGCGCAGGCAAGGCGGATGGAGGCGAAGGCTCCAAAGACATCCTCAGCAGTAACGGAGAGGTCCCGGATAGTGAAGGGAGTGAGACGAGCGAGCTCACTGAGCTGGATAGTGACGAGATGAAGACGCCTAACTTGCTTTAAGTGCTGGAGAGGGGCAAGTCCAGTAGGTAGAATCGACGGGCGAAGAGGCGAAGGAGTGTAGGCATGAAGGACGGCAGTCGTTGAAGGATTGGAGCAACAGGGACAGGACATAGCTATGTACCCGCTGCAGTCTCGACGCAGCACCTCACATGACAAACCACGAAGTACGACCAATTGCTCACCCAGCGGCACTGATGACAGCTCAGGTAAAAGTGTATAGACATCTCATTCGTCTACAAAAAATCCACAGGGGCTCACACCGTAGCGCGTCCCAGAAAAAAGTCTCAATATCCCGGCCCTGCAAAAAGGCGGGAGAAGAAGTCAACAAGCCAACGTCACTTGAATTTGATCAAGTGTCTCTGTGTCCCTTCTCGCGAAGGTGTGAAGGAAGTCCCAAGTTCCGCTGCGCTATCCCTGAAATCACAAGACGCCTTTTGATCTCCCGTTCCCTATGCCCAGTCCATGTCCCTAGTGGTGATATAGTCGTGTCGCGTGAAGAAGAATATACAATCCAGCCCTTGGTCCGAGAGGCAAGAGGATGGGAGACGCTACTCTTTCGTAGCGTGCTCGTCGCCGAATGGACTCGTGTCCCGTCCGCCTAGACCTTTGTGGTCTGGCAGCCGGCTTGCTCTCCGCGTCGCCTCTTCGATCACGGCCGACAGGTTTGTGGTGCCGGTGTATCGACTGCTTGCGCTGCGGGTGAGTTCCGAGTCATCGGAGAAGGGGGACTGCATGGTGCTGGTGGCGGGGGAGGAGACGTTGCTTTCTCCGTTGTTGCGGAGGAGACTTTGTCGGGCGCGGGCGTGAGGGTCTTCGTCGTCGTCTTCGGTGTCGGTGTCGAGGCCGAGTGGGGAGCGGATGGAGGGTTTGCTGGAGGCGTTGGACTGTTGCCTTACTGCAAAGCGGGAGTTGGCGCCTTTCTTGAGGATGGTGACGGCGTTGGGTTTGACGAAGGAAGCATTGGATCGGACTGATGGGGTGCCAGAGACGGGCATCATGACTCTGGGTGATTGGGAGGTGTGGGCGGAGGCAAAGTCCGAGTCGGGTGAGGCGGGCTGTGTGGTTGGTACTGAGGAGCCTGACTTGACGCTCACCATGTTGGGGCGTGTCATGACCACTTGTTGCGCGGGCATTGGGTTTGTGCCCGCGTCGTCTTGGTAAATGTCCGAGGCGACTGATTCGCGTGCTAATGACGGCGAGATGCTGGGTCGACCGATAAAGGTCTTTCGATTGTCCAACGTTGATGTGCTAGAGTATGCTGAGTTTCGAAGATCTCCCGGCGAGAAGAAGATGGCATCGCCACCAGAGTGTTGTGATGAGAGCGGTGAGGGTGAGAAGCTGCGTGCAGCTGGGATGGGCGGGACTGGTGGTGTGCCTGCGGTCGTCATGGTACCGTCTCGGTTTGTGACACCTGGAATAAACGCGATTGGAATCATGTTCGATGCCCGGCTGAGCACTGTTGAGGCAACGGAGTGGACTGTGTGAACTGAAGCCCTGGCATCTCGTTCCTCTCGGAATTGTGATTTGGCGTCCTCTTGATGTTCCTCTTCTTCCCACTCCTCCTCGTACTCATCCATCTCTCTTCGCGGCCGTATCCAGAACCACCAGACCAGGAAAGTAGCGACTGCCACAAACACCACACCTCCAACCACACCACCCGCGATAGCGCCGACATTCGGACCAGATGAAGGAGTACCAGTCGTCACACCGGTCGCTACGCATACCATGTGCGCGCATTCATCACACGATTGTTGTACAAGAGAACAGACCTGTCCACCAGGGCAGACTGGACATGATGGTGTTTCTGGGGGACATGCCAGACAGTCGCGTTTGAAGAGATGATTGCCTGTTCAGACGTCAGCACGCCGGTCAATTTTGTGTAGCTTCTCTTCTTCCTTACCATTCGACATGGAAGCCATGGCTGTATTGAGGCCTCAGGCCTCGCGACGATAGTGCGGCGTAGAACCACTCCAATGCCGCGAGACTCGGGGTCAGGGTTTTGACTCGACGGTAACAAGCCCTCTGCCTATCGTCCTTGCATGGAGAAGAAGTCGAGAGGAGAAGTATTCAACGACGAAGAAGTCTGTCTGTGTCGATCAACGGATACTTGTCAGGCTGGTGAACCTGTGGCTCCTGCTGGTTCTGGAGTGCGTCGTCCAGAGGGGTGCGCGGCTAGATAGGAGGCCAGAGAGTTTGAATCGGTCTCTAGGTGGAAAAGGGGTGGATGACCGTTGAAGCGAAAGAATCCTGGTGGATTAGCGAGTGACAAAGGCGTAGACAGGCCGATGGTAGAGAGTGAAAGGATAGTCGAGCAAAGGCGTCTTCACAAACCACAAGCCTGGCCGCGAGATGGAAGCAAGAGCGACAATCAGTTGGTCGAGACGGGCGATGGGCGGTCGTGTGGGAGAGACTTCTCACAGGCTTGGGCCGGGAAAGCCGAAGAAAGTGTGGGTCAGTGGGTCTCAATCTCCGTGCCAGAGGCTGAAGGCGACGGCTTGCAGCTTCGGCGTCCCTGGCGTCGACACAAAGGGAAACGCGGCCCTGCGCTAGAGGTTGATCGGGTTTGGCTCGCTCTTATTTTGGTTGACGACTTTTGTACGGGCCTGAAGACAAGCAACTTGCACAATGGGAGGTGGACAAAGCACATATATCAAGACAGGGGATGATTCAGACATCGCACCTGGTAGGATCTCTTTTCTTTGTTGGTCTTACGGCCTCATCAATAGTCGTGCAGTTCATGTTTAATTAGATCCGCCAAGCCTCACCCATCAACAAAGTGCCCACAAGGCTAGTCCAGATCTGTCAACTCCGCATGTCGCTGTTTTAGCCAGACTTCTCACTCCGTACCATGTGACCGGGATAGCTGAGCTGGCAGATGCGATGCTTTGCAGCTGCCCCTCTTTGATCGTCTCTGCTTCAGCTCGAATTGTAAGGTGATGTGGTCCAGATGCCTTGCGGTATGTGGACGTTATCTACCAGAAAATACTTTCCCTGGTAGTGACACCCCTGACACACTTCGCGATCGCGTCATGCTCCTGACTCTGGAGCATCGAAGCAAGTCATCCCGCAATGAGCTTTGTCATGCTCTGACTGGCTCGAGGGCCGAACGTGTCTTCCTTGGTTCTTGGATGTTGACTCCCATGACATATCATCTTCCATCCGATTGTCTTCTCGGATCCTGTGTTGGAGGCATACCTCCAGGGGGTCCACCAGGTCCACCGAATCCACCAGGACCAGGACTAGGTCCACCCATACCTGGCATGGGGAAAGGAGGCATGCCACCCGGTGGGAAAGGCAGTCCGCCGGGAGGAGGGAATGGCATGCCTGCTGGTGGTGAACCCGCTGGTCCTCCTGGGAAGGGTGGCAGACCTCCAGGCTGGAAAGGAGGCATACCATTGGGCATCGGGAAGGGCGGCATACCGCGACCTCCAGCTAGCGAACAGTCAGCCTCTTCTGTACACTTCGTACCCCAACTTGACTTACGACCTGGTGGTCCTCCTGGAAAGCCGCCTGGTAGAGGAGGCATGCCAGGTGGGATCTGGAATCCTCCTGGTGGTCCATTCTGAAAGTACTGTGATGGCTGCATTGGCGGTGGTGCGCTTGAACCTGCTTCTGCGTTTGCCTGAGTGATCGAGTCGATGACTGACTGTGCTCGTTCGTGTCCGATTTCTATTCCTCGTCAGACCGTGTCTCCCAATCCGATCTCTTGCTGTACGTACGTTGATAGTAGTCTATCACATTGCGCAAGTGGTTTCGTCCAGAGTTGTGAGCCTTTCGGACAGACATTGAGTCGTGGGTGAGGTAGACATCGCAGTAGTCGCAAAAGTGTGCTGGCAAAGTCAGTAAGCGTCGACTCGGGGTTGGACAATACATATATTTCGGCATGTTGATCAGAAGACCTAGGCCGTAGTATGTGCGGTATTGCGATGTGAATATGCGAGCAAAGGTAGTCTCGGAAGAGGTCAAAGAAATTCAAGCTGGTGCAGCTCCCTCCAGCTTCAAATTCATGACGATCGCTGATTGGCTGCAGTGCTGATATTCTTGGCATTCTGCATACAGCCGCCACCACATCTCATGCTGCTTTCCACTACTTGCCCGGACCAATATCTGTGGGTGGTCGAAGTTCTCTCATGCACGTCTTGTGAGGTAGCGCTATGTCTGAAAAATATGTTGTTATCTTTGTGTGACCGCGAGCCTCCAAGTCTTGTGTATCTGACTGTCCTGTTTTCGAGTCAAAATCAGCGTCCTTGACAATCGACCTGCCATTGTCAACTACCAGAACGAGTAGGCTTTCACGACCGCTCACACGCCTCGGGCTCCAGATCCATACCGTGTATTTGCATGCGGTAGTAACATGCTGGGGTAGCACAAGCCTTTTCCGCCAGGTTCTCACACAATCTCACAAACTTCGTTTGTCCCTACCGTCATCAAATCCACACAGTCCAGCCAACATTGGAATCCATTATGGCGACTCACGTTCCTGCTACTTCGGTCTGGCAAGCCATGTCATACACTCCACCACGAGGCAAATGCAATTTCAAGTCCGGTCTCATGTCAGGTACATGTTCCTGCTTGCGCTTCATGCTCCACCCAGTCAAGGTACATCGTCTCCTTACAGTCCACGAACGCTCCTGAAAACCAATGTGTTTCCCGAACATGCACGACTGCGACTGATCACATCTCAGGCAGCAACGTCCTTCGAGTGTGACGGCTGCTCGCACCACGCATCCTTTCACCTCATGGAGAACCCCGAAGAGAACGCCATCATTGAGCGCTGGACAAACGCCGAAGAGAACCGTGAGACAGCACTTGTACCACTTGGAAGACGTGTGAACGTTGGTACTACCACTGAGGGAACTAGTGGGGGAGCAGGAACGAAGCGCAGGAGGGTGGCAAATGGGGAGTCTTGAGCTGAGCTTAAAGCATCATCTCGAGTAGGAGGAGTCAAGTGGAGGAAAGAAACATCTGGGCTTCCGTGGCTTCAAAGGCACATGATAACATTGGCGAGTGAAAAGCCCTATACACACGAGCAACGACCACCACGTCAGGCGCTCAACACCTCCAACCGAGATTCCGCTGCACCATGTGTGCGAGTTCATAGCGAGCAACAGCACACCGCTGTACTTCGAAAACCTGCGGTCGTCCCAACCGCTGCAGGGTCGCCAGCCACCTCGCTCCACCGTATCGGTCCAGACAAATCTATCCAACGAACAGACATATAGAGATTGGCGTCTCTTAATCCTTCTCTGTGACGTGCCTGTCCTCCGGTAGCCAATCCCCTCCTCCATCGGCTCATCGGTGCAGATACAGTTGAGCACCTGCATACCACGCATGCCAATCATACAATCATACATCCACTGCAGTTGAAAAGATCGTCTCGTCGGCTCACCGATTCAGATATGGTTAGACACCTGCACCTCGCATGCCAATCCTGTGACTGCATGACGAATGCCGTATGGTACTCTAGATAGATCCCCTCACCATTGCATCGATGCAAGTACAGTCGATCACCTGCACCCCTCACATGTCCGTCACGCAACCGTACATCTGGTACAGCACTGTTCCAAATCTCTCACTCGTCGGCTCAGCGGTGCAAACACAGCCAGTCACCTGCATGCCTCGCATACTCATCACATACCGCACATCCGGTGCAGTAGTGCGGTGGACGACGCCGCATTCATATGGGGAAGCACGGCTACTCAGCAGCCACGATCTCCTGCATGTATGCCCTTCGTCTTAGCCAAATATCACGAGTCAAACCCCGAGCAAGCCCGACGATATACAATCACTCGAGTACCTGCACTGCGCTGCACCACCAAAAGCCACAGCAGGGTTCGGATAGACGTCGCGAGCAGAGATCCTGATCATGGGCCTCCGTGGGCGTCGGAAGCATCGCATATCAACAGCAGCTGATCCTCCACGCCACGAGCCGCACGGCCACGGAGCACCTGCGCATTCGCATGCACAGCAACTCGTACCTATCCCTCCTCAGATCCAGGAAGTCCTACCCGAAAACCTACACCTGGAGATTCAAGCCCGAAATCTCTCTCCCCCGTTCGCAACGATTCTTTTGCGCAGTAGTGATGTGGCTTATTCCACCGCGGGACAGGCTGGTTTAACGGCGGGGGGTTCGGCGATCCCGTGGCGAAGAGGGGCAGGTTTAACCATCGCTTGCAGGAAAGCTCGGGTCTTTCGGGAGGGGTGTTTTTTTCAACGACGTTCGAAGCAAACTGTGGGCGGCGCGTGGGGCGCAAGGTTTGGGGGGACACGCGGTGGGCCACGTGGTGACGTCGCGCTTTGCAGTTCATGGTCGATGGGGGAAAATGGAAGGTAAGGGAGGGGAATATTAAGAAGAGGATTGTATCTGGTAGTATTCATTCAAGATGGATAGGAAAGTGTTAATGATGAGCCCCAGCTTTTATCAAGTGGCTGTCCGGCAGCTCTAGAGATCAATGCAACATGCAAAACCGCGCCTCTTGATGAAAATTGCAACAGCCGTCGTTCCCTCCCAAGACGGTACGCTATGCTTCGGAGTCTCCGCTGTACCCCTCATGCCCAATGCCCTGCCCGTTGGATATCTGATCATGAGTCGTAGATTGTCGTTGACCGCTTTTGCATGTATGCTCGCTACCGAGTCCCTGGTCGCAGCATCTGTAATATAACGGCTAATGATGGGTCTTCGACTAGCCACTTGCCTTGTGCCGTATCTGCCGCTCGCAAGGTGTATTCAACGCGGGCATCTGTGATTGCAGCGATCTCCTGGGTCGATTGTTAGAATAGTCATGGTAGTAAAGTGATCAGTCTTACGTTGCGATATGCTTGGCTGATCTGTGCCAGTGCTCTTGCGTGTTCGGGCTTTGGTTGAGCGCCTTTGAGGATGCTCTGCCTTGCTGATATCCATCTTTGACACGCAACGACACGCATGTATATCTTTTGTGCCTTGAACCGACGAAGACTAGCGTCCATGATGATCCTGTTGGCCATGAGCGACTTGGTAGACGTGACTATACCCTACAACATACTGCCTGAGTTGTGCTTTCTCCCTCTCCACGTCGCCTCGCGGATTGCTGGTCGTACTGTTGTATGGCTGGTTAACGAGCGAGACTGCTTCACTGAGGCATTGACGAATGAGATGGTAGCCTTCCAGATTGGCTTCTTGACGTGGTATCTGTGGTCGAACGCCAGCAAGATATGTCTGCAATGTTCGAAAGTCCTGGATGATCTCTGCAACACGCATGGCCCTGACATGGTTGACTTGAAGAAAGGTCAGTTAACGGACACGCGTGCAGGCGTATTGCAAGTACGTACGGCCGTCGGCCATGGTCTCTGGGTCCGGCAGGACGTCGACTGATGTAGATGGGGAAGTGGCGGCAGGAAGGACATTGGCCTTGGTGTTGTCGCCCCTGCTTGCTCTTGATCATGTGGCCGGGCTGCTCATGATATATAGCGATCGTATCTTTCTGTGTAACCTGACCACCAACTCTTGCAAAGTGTAAACGTGCAGTGAAGACGGCATATAAGAAACGCGAAAGGTAGCATGACAACACAACACGTACAAGGAAATATGAAAAACAAGCCTCCTGATTGAAAGAGAGTTCGCAGTGGGACAGCTGGGAAATATGAACCGCTGGCGAATGGGATTGGAGAAGCAGAGGACGTAGAGTCCAAACGAACGATGCGAGACGTCCTAGCATAGCTGTCAACGACATTGTGTGGACGCCATCTGTCTTGCATTCGTCAAGACTTGACCCATGTAGCGGCCTGATGGTCGACGATGCACGCGGACCGCATGGATCGAGGGTTGACTGCCGCGGACAGGCGTCTCTAAATCGGTTAGACCTGTGATACTTCGGTCGTGTTCAGCCTCTATCGACGACAAGGTTGACCGAAAGAGGTTGAGAAGAAAAGTCATCTGCTGAAACGGTCGCGTAGGTGTGGAGGTTGAAGGGGGGCACGGATAACGGAGATGTGACGATATGGCTCGTTGACACTGACAGGAGCTTTACCGGCCGGCTACAGCTAAGCCGCATGAGCTCAGACATACGTGACGACTTGGCAGGAACTGACGACGTGACTTCGGAAAGGTCAGGTCAGCGTAACGACAAATATGGCTTGCTAGGGCTGTAAGCTAGAGACAAAATAGATGCGGCGTGGTAGAAGTGAGACTCTGAGGCGCACGTCGCGCTGACTTTGACCTTTGCGGCTGACGCTTCCGAGCCAATCACAATATGACTACACACGAGTACCACCACTTGCACCTGCATGATCATGCCAGCGTACATGGCTGTGTGAGACATGACCATCATATCTGTGGCTTGACTTGGAGCGGCTCGTAGTTTGCTCGGGTGGTATACGGCATTCGTGACAGCTTTCGACCCTTTCCCCTAATCCTTCTCGGCAATGGCTTGTAACCTCTCGTCAATCTCCTCCTCAGTGAGCGACCGGAAGTTCGTATCCGTGCCCTCCTTGCCGTCCGTCCTAGGTCCACCAACGATACCAATCTCGATCTCTCCCTTCTTGAAGTCCACGCTGAGCACTGTGCTGAGTGCCGTGATCGCGAGCTCCACAACCTCATCCCATGTACCCTCTGCATGTTCCTTGTTCTTCAGCTTCTTCTCCAAGAAGTTAAGAGCTTCCTGCGCCTTTGGTCCTGACGCTGTGGCTTTGTACCCGACATAGTATCCTGCTGGGTCGCACTTGTACAACTGCGGGCCGTATTCGGAGTCGACAGAGATAAGCGTCGTCGCTACACCAAGCGGTCGCATGTAAGCCTGTGGTCGATGTCAGCTATATCATCGCTGCCTGGATAGAGACTACCGTACCCTTTGCGTGTAGATCTGGGAGATGTTTGCAATTCTCTTGGATAGCACGTCGCACGGCATCTCGTATCCATACTTGTACTTGAATTCAGCTGCCTCACTCCTTGCTCTTGTCACCGAAGCCCGCGCGTCCGCTATCGAGCCGGTCAAGACGCATCCGACTGATGGTGAGATCTTGAAGATGTATGAGACGGACGACGGGTCGATGAGCTTGTCCTGTTTCGATATATCAGTACAAGCTTACGCGGCATCTTCAGCTATCACTGACCGGGACCTTCTTCTGTGAGATGACCACTGCGCAGTTCTTTCCTCTTACGCCGACGGAAGTGATGTTTGCGGCAGTGATGGCCTTGAATGCATATTCTGGCTAGACTCAGTATCGAGGGGACATCGAGGGCGAGATCGTGACATACCGACTTGATAGAGACGTCCTTGATCTGAGAAGATGGTGATGTGACGGTCATACATAGAACCTTGATTGATTAGCTTAGATGATGAAGCTGTTGCATTTGCGAGCACTCACCCGACATGGCGGGCGGCTACTGTCGCGAGAGCCTCAGTTGAGATGGAGAATATCTTGTAAGGCGATGTGCTGGACTGTGTTTCGAAGTGGTCACTGTCGATGCTGATGGATGGTGGTATTGCGTGGTTACGTGTAGCTGTCTGCCTTGGAATTCGCGAAACGAAACGGATCCAGGAGCTCTGTCGGAGCTCACATGAGTTCACGCCGACTTCGAGATCCATGCAGCCAATCAGAGCGTAATATCAAAACCTTATTTTGGATCTTCCATAATTTTCAATGCTCAAAATGGGGTTGCATGTAAATTGAACGAACACCCAATATGTCTGTCAAACCCGACTCTGTCCGTGTACCTGCTTGGAAGCGCTTGGGGTTGAAATTGAAGAATCCACAAGCCCAGCCCGGTGAAGCGAATACCACACGACCTACACCACCAGCAAGCACTTCAGCAGAAGACTTTCCAGCAACTACGAATGGCAGCTCGCCTCTGAAAGAGTCAGAGTCTTACGAGTTACTATCAACGAATGGTCATGAGAGCGGTTCGAAGAAGCGGAAACGACAGAGCGAATCTACCTCCAATTTGTCACATGCCTCTTTGCTTCCTGAGCCAACTACGACGGCGAGCAATACCATCGAACCCTCTCACAAGCAGTATGTAAATATTCCTAACCTCTCATCGGTATGGGAGGGTTTTGCTAGTTGTTCTGCGTTTCTCGCCATGCTGGTCGACCATGGACCAAATCGCTGACGATGTCATAGATCAAATCATAAACATAACAATGAGTCGCAACCACGGAAGAAGCGATCAAAGTCAGTGACGTTCTCCCAAGATACTAAGCCCGAAGACGGTGATAGTACGAAGCTTTTCGGAGCTCCATCAACAGATCCGGAGCCAACTACGAACGGCGAAGTAGACACACCAAACAAGAACCAAGCAGAATTCCCAGCAGAAACTTCCGAGAAGAAACCCAAAGAACGCAAAGCTCGAAACAAAGATAAGCCTGCCACTCTCGCGGCGTACGTACAATACCTCGAGCAGTTTCATACCGACCGAGCAAATTGGAAGTTCAACAAGTCAAAGCAGAACGACATTCTCAAAAACCTTTGGAACGTTTACCGGATTCCACCGAGCTACAACGACGCTCTGGTTACCTACATCAACGGCCTCCAAGGTCAAGCGGCTCGAAAACGAATATCTGACGAGGCCAAAGCTCGTCTTTACAAGATCATGCCCACGGCGGAGGAACGTGCAGCATGGGATCGGCGGGCTCTCCACCGCCGCTTGCACGCCAAAGGCGTTGAGGCCACAGATGAGGAAATCGACGAGGTATACGCCAACCTCGAACAGGCCCAAGTCGACGAGCTAGTCCGAATCGAGCGAGTACTCAGGGAAGCGCTAGAAGAAGAATTAGGCCTCAACGAGCCCAAGGCCAATGGCAAAAGTACTACCAGAAAGGCCAGGAAGTCACGGACGACGGTGGAAGACTCCGATTCCAGCTCCGAATCGAGCAGTGAATCAAGTGATGAAACTACCAGCAGCGAAGAGTCCAGTTCGGAGGAAGAGGATTCGGACGACGACAGTGATAGTTCTGGTAGTACCAGTGAGGGGGAGGAGGCTTAGGAGGGTGCCAAGGGCACGGTGAAGAAGGGGCGCAACAAGTAGTTCTGGTAGTTACTGGTCACAATACCTACCAGACGCATGCACCGGAGCTGCCTCAAACGATCAGTCACTACCAGCTACAAGGCACCCAGTCATGATCAAATCTTCATTTCGACCTCACTCACTACAGTAAAAAAGGGGTATACCAAACCACCTCAGCACTCCCTCCATCCCTTGTCCTGCTTGCTTCCTGCCTGAATCTACCACCTTGTATCCTCTCTGCCTCCTGCTCGGCCCCCAACCTCCCTCCCCACTCACGTCCCCGCCCCAGCCCCAGCCCCTTCTTCCCTCCTCTCCTCCCTCCTCTCCCTCTCCCTCCCCTGCCCCCTCCTCCTCCTCACCGGCCTATAAACATCATTAAAATTCATCACCACCCCCAAAAACCGCATATCCGTGTCCTGCTGATACGCCAGATCCCCCAACAAAACATTCACTCTGGCTCTGAAATCAGTCTCCAACTGCGCCAATCGCTTATCAATCCCTTTCACCCCTTCCTCCTGGTCCTGCCTCCCGTCGTCATCAGGCATCGGAATCAACGGCGCGCCGTCCAGCGACTTCAACCCCGTGACTCTTGTCGAGGAACGAGCGGGCGGATCGAGGTCATCGATGCCCCACCTCCCGGCCGCAGTGCGGGAGGTGATGTTGCGGCGGTGGTCGGAAGAGCGGGTGAATTCGGCGAGAGAGTGGGAGTAGAGAGCGTCGATGGTGTCTTTGTACGCGAGCATGAGTTTGAGGAGTTCGTGGAGTTGGGAGGTGAAGTCGGCGATGGGGTGGGTGGAGGTGGCGGTGGTGGGATGGGACGGGGCGAGGAGGCCTTTGCGGGTGATGTTGTGGAGGTAGGTGGTGTGGGCTGTGATGAGGGTGTCGAGGGTCGCGGAGGGCTGGAAGGGGGGATTAGCGGGTGAGGGTGAAAGGGGGAAAAGGAGGATAAGCGTACCTTGGCCATTTCGGCTTTGAGCTTTTCCCAGCCGCTTTCGATGACTTCGAAGAGGATGTAGTATTGGAGTTGGCCGACGAGGTGGACCATGGCTGCTAGACCGCCACGGGCACGCTTCCATGCTTCTTTGAGATCTTGGGAGGCTTCGTCTCCGTCGCTGGCCTTCTTGTTGCGTTTGCCTTCGCCGACGAAGCGAAGGACACCTCTGCTGCCGGTCATACAGCGGCCCCATACTTGGCCTAGGGTGAACTCGACCCGCTTGATTCTCCAGAGGAAGTTGAAGATCTTCAGGTACTGCTTTTGTGCCCAAGGTCCGACGACAACATCCAATGGTGAGTCCATGCGGTATTCGAGCGTGAAGACATCCCACCCGATCTCACCGTGGCTGAGCTCCAACATTCTAGCATCAAGTCTTCTCGTGATGTCTGGCGCCTCATACTGTGCGTTCGAGTTGCGAATCGAATGATCGAGAGCTGATGTCAAGTGATGGCGGTACTGAGCATTTGCGGGAGCGTCCAGGTTGGCAGCCAGGGATTCCAGTAAGATGGCGATAAAGTCTCCCTGTCCGAGCAGCAAGTACTTCTTGAGTGCTGATAAGTGGTCGAAGAGGTGGAACTTGTTGGACATGAGCTCCAAGACACGAGCTGTGGTCTCCTTGTAAGCTGCGTTGATGGATGACTGCAACATCGTAGGATCCGAGAATGACAGGGACCGCGATGAGCGAGCTGTATAGGACTCAACCCATGAGGCGTCTAGACATGACGAGCGAATGAAGTTGAGCGACTTGCCAATCAGGAAGACCTGCGAAGCTTGCTCAGGAGCCATGATGGAGGGGACGAGAGAGTTGTCGAGCTCATACTTGTCCGTCCACACTGAAGTGGGCGTTGACGTATCGATGTTTGGTTTCTCCACAACGAAAAACTCCGAGAATGGATCCTGAAGATCGCCGCTGAATATCCAGTGTTGCAGCATAATGTAGAAAGGCTCGGTGACTTTATGTAGCAGTCGGTTCGCAAAGCTGTGTACGAATGGATCTCCGTGGGATATCGAGAGGTCGTGTATTAGTGTGATCAGATGCCCTCCTTTCTTGCCGGTAGCCTCTTCGACAATGACATTCATCAATCGTAGGCCCAAGGTGGCATCTCTCGTCCAGACCACGCATCTCTTCAGCGTGACACCTGCCTTTCCCAAGCTCTGTCTCGACATGCTTTCGTCGACCTGTGCGAGCGCTTTTCGTATGTGATTCTCCAGTGTCGCTACCAATCCGAGATATGATTTGAGCTCTTCACCGATCGCAGATCTCAGACTCTGCCCGACTAGTCCCCCTTCATCGCCATCCACGAATCTCGCCAGCCTTCTATACAGCAGACTTGGCTCCGCTAGCGCATGTAGCAGGCTCACCAGAGGTACCGGCAGACCTCTCGGCAGACTCAGCGTCTTCTCATCCTGAAACGGCAAGTGCGTGCTCTCCAGACCCTGCAGCGTGAAGGGTAAATCCCTCAACAGCTCTGCTTCTTTAGGTTCCGCTGGCGCCAGCACCTTGGGTATTCCTTGTTCTTGACTCTCATTCGCCCTTTGTCCCCCAGGTCGCAGCGCGTGCCTCTCCCTCCTCTCCCTCGGACGAGGGCTTTCTCCGCCCTCTCGTGGTATCCGTGTCGGTCCTCTCCTCGTAAACCCTTCTCTCGGTGCATCTCTTGACTCCCTGCTCGGCACTCTTTCTCTAAGTCTCTCCTCTTCCGCACCTCCTCGAACACTCTCTCCGTCCTGCCCGCTGTCGCCCCTTACTCTTGTCCTTGTCCTCGCTGGCAGTGGGGCCGAAGCCTTCTCCAGTCCCTCCTTGACCTTATCCACGTCCATCTCTGCTAGCCGATACAGGAAGTATAGGATTCCCCACTTCTGGCCCAGCACAGGTTGCGTCAAGAGCCTGCTGTATAAGCTCGAGAACTTGGTCGCCTTCTCCGGTCGCCCTGTGTCCCGCACTAGTTTCGCTCTTATCAGGTCCGCGGCGTGTGATGTGTCTTCTCGTGTTTGCTTCTCGGTGGGATCGACTTCTGTAGAAAGTGTTAGCGGGATGCTCTGATGCGCGCGCTCCTTTCTATTGCGTGACCCCTCGCCGAGTCCGAGTATGTCTACCTCCGTCTCCTTCTTCCCATACCCCAACACTCCTTCTTCTGCCACGACTGTACTTCTTACGCCTGTCCACAAGTCGCATTCCCCCGATTCTCTCTTGCTCCTTACCGTCACAGACCCCTCAGACAGCTCCTCCAATCCTCCTCTTCTCACACTCCCCTCCCATGCCTTCTCCGCGCCGCACTTGTCCCCACTCCCTCCTCCTCCCTCCCTTCTCTTCTCCCATCCCTTTGCCCCTCCCCTTCATTCTCCCCACCTCCACACCCATCCCCCTGCCCCAACCTCGCACAGTCCACCCTAATGAAATATCCTTACCTATAAGCCGCCTAGCCAACCCCACAGCCTCCTCCCACCTCCCATCCTCATTCCCCTCCTCCTCTCCTCCTGTCGTCAAAGGTGGCACCAACCGCGACACAAGCTGCTGCAACGCGTCATCTACGCGTTGTTCTCTTGAGCCCATTCTTTTGGTTGCTTGGTCGCATGGGTGCAATGTGCGAGGTGGAAGAAGTGGCGAGTGCGCGACGCGATTGTGCCGAAGTTTTGTGGTGGTGTGTTGTGGAGCTTGGGCTTGAGGTCGCGGGCCTTGGGCGAGTTTGCGCCGGATTTGCGGGGAGTGAGGTGTAGCGGAGCCAGGAGAGCATCGTAAGGGATGATGAGCAGTGGAAGGCAACAAGACATTCACAGACACGGATCGGAGGAGGAAATGTCAACCTGATTAATTTAAAAGAGTAATCTACAATGTTCCCATTCTGATCTCGCGTGAGCTTGCTCCACGACCACATCCGCCCATTCAGTATAGAAGCTTTGGTAAAAGAGAGAGAATAAATCCATGTTCTTCGTCACAAATACATCAAGGACAGTGTAAGAGACTGTGGTTGCGGTAGCCACCCTTGTGGTGACGGTCGAGAAAGGTCTGCTCTGGAACCGTCATTGCCACTCCCGCCATCTTCCTTCCCCCAGCCCCTGTAGGTATGCGTCTGTGTACTGTGTTCTGGTAGTTTTTGGTGTTTGGTACTACCAGCCCGCGCGAGCCTCCTAGCCAGAACTCCGGTGATGACTAAATGGTAACAAAACGCCTTGTGTGCGCCTACTCCGTGTTATGTACAACGTTCCACCTCCGCTGCGACCCGTGTCGTTGGATTATGGACCGATGTTGTCAGTCCAGTGAATGTCGGCGAGGGGATTCTATCTCCTCTGCATGCCTTGCGGCATGTGTTGACCCATGCCTTGGGGCATTCCCATGCCGTACGGGTTACCATAGCCCTGCGCATCGCCGGCGATGTTCTGCATGGCCATTCCGCTAATACCCTGGGCTTGGGAGACCGGGCAGTCCTTGTGTGCGAGCAGAAGCGTCTTGAGTCCGACAATTTCTTCTCGGAGCTGAGTGACTGTTGCTGCAAGCGCGTCGTTCTCAGTCGAGTAGATTTCAACCTTTTGCTGAAGGTTGGCGAGCCATTGCTTCTTGCGTTGACGACACTTGAGAGCAGCAATCCTGTTGCGCTCTAGGAAGTTCTTACGCTTCTCCTCGTCAGTGAGCTTTTTGCCATCGGCACCGACCTCTGGCTCCTCCATATCGGACATCTCATCTTCAGGCTCGGGCATGGCATGGCCGTTGTTGCTCTTCTGCTTCTTGTTGGTTGGCTTGGTTGGAGTGTCATCAGACTTGGTACGCTTGTTGTTCTTGCCGTTGGCGCCCTTCTTGCCCTTGGTAGAGTTGCGGGTAGACGGCTTCGTGTCGCTGCCGCCGGACTCCGAGTAAGCGTCTTCGCCATTTTGAGTACTACCAGACATGTTGCTACCGATCGAGCCTTTACCACCACGCTTGGTCGTAGGCGAGTTGTCGTTCTGTTGCATCTGATTCGCCATATAGCTCATCTGGTTGGACTGCTGTGGTGGAGGGTATTGCTGACCCTGAGGTTGGTTGCCACCACGTGACTGTGCAAGCATGAAGAGACCGTTGGCGGCATCATTAGCATCATGCTGCTCGAACTGGTCGCGCTGAGACTGCTGCTGGTTGGCGGCGGTGAATCCCTTGTTGTCAAGATTCGGCTGGATATTTGACTCGGGAGCAGATGTGTTCGCAGTGTTTGATGACATGTTGTACGTGCTGGTCTGATTTTGCGATGCAGCGCGGGCATGCATGGCAGTGCGATGGAAGTCGAGGGTTCCTGGTGTAGCTCCGCCACTTTGAATCGCATTGAACATAGCCTGTGAGTTGGGGCTGGGCTGAGGGAACATAGACCCGCCTCCACCAGGCGTAAGTCCAGTCCTGAGGGATGACTCGTTTGGTGTTGGGAAACTACCAGCAAAGTGATGGTCACTGTTGAAGTAGTCGTTGTTGGTGGGACCTGTCAACATGGCAGGGCTGAGTGGACCTGAACGAAGGGAACCTGGCCAGCCAGGTGTAGATCCACCAAGAAGGGGAGCAGGCGATGTGAGACTTGTCACGCCCGGGAGTTGGGTTTTACCCGGCGTGTCCGAGCCGCCAAAGGCACTCTCGAATGGGTTGGGCTCTTTGTTGAAATAGTCCTTGCCCTCCTGTTTCTGTCCGTTTTGGCCAAAATAGTCTTGATTATTGTTGTCTCCGTTCTGTACTGGTCGCGGCGGTGGGGCGAGGGGAGCATTGGTAGGCTGCGTCGAGTCCTTCTTCTCCTCTTTGACTTCCTCTGGCTGGACGATGGACGGCACCTTTTGGTGTTTCTCTAGTAGTATATGTTAGTATTGTTGGGGACGACGACGTGTAGTTATATGCACGCTGCGCTATGACAGTGTGTAGTGACGACGTGATGGTGATCTTATGCGCGAGGTCGACGGGAGTGCGCAGGTCAGTAGGGAGAGTGTGTGGTAAGAGGCGATGACATGAATGCGGCTAACGATAAAGTATCGACGACGAGGTGGGATGGCACTAACCTTCAGACTTTAGTTGTGTCTTCTTTGTTTGAGGCGAAGGCATAGTGCCTAGAGTGTCAGACATCCTCTGGATAGCGACCGACATCGTGGAAAAAATGACGTGGTGGAAGGGTGATGTCAGAGAGAAAGGATGGCGGCCAAGGCGTTCTGTTAAAAGATCTGGCAGTCCGACCCTCTTTCTTTCTCAACCCGTGGAGACTTGACCGGGCTCGTGGAGAGCTTCTGTCGGCGGCGCGGCTTTCAATGTCTTCGCTACTGTCAGTAACAATTCTGCCTTGCTGCACTGAGAATGTCGAGTGTTTGTTTGACAGGTTTGTGATTTTGTTGGTCGGCGCCTTGCAACACTCGGCTGCAAAGGAAAACGCGACGACAGGGTGGCAACAGTAGACTCGAGACTCACCTCAGATGTTTGAAACTGTGCCTTCCTCTCTGAATGGGAGACAGCTGGATAGATCACCAAGCTGTTACCACGTTGCAGTCGCTCTGCTGAATACTGCTATACCAAACCACGCGTGAGAGTGGCTTCTGGAGGTGACGTGTGATCCCGTCGCAATCCGTTGCACAGGCTCGCGTACTGTAGCAGCAGCTGCACTTAATGTAGATCTTCCAAGTCTGTGTGTTCTGATGCAGTTGATCTCTTCCGGCCGTCGTGGTCGTCCAAGCGGTCGTGGATGCGGCGTGTGAAGTCGGCGATGACGACGTCTGCGAAAGAAAGAGCGTGTGACGTCGTGGGTGCGAACAGAAAACGAAAAAACTGGATGGCAGCGGAACGTGGGCAAGGGTTGGACGTCCGAGCGAGCTCCACGTCGATCGACGCTAGTTAGTAAGCCTTGGCTTTCTTCACAGGCGGGACAGACGCGTTCGGAAGCGGAAGGAGGGGGTGAGAGCATCGCACAACGTCGATGACCCGCGCGATTGCGATCTCTGGCCAAATCCTGCTTCTAGCCTTTGAAACGGTCGACGATTGACTGTTGGTTCTCTACACACCGTCGATGGCGAGATCGAGCAAATCGACGAGGAGAATAAAATATTGTTGTTTATGGCCTTTTGATCTCGTTGCGGTCAGTCGGTTGCGACGGGTTTCTCTGCCCGTGACTGGTACAGACTTGAGGCTCATCGGCATCCAAGCAAAGATCGACGAGCTCGCGATGCTCGGCATCCTGAGGGTCTTGATACGAAATGCCCACACTTGTCGGGAGTTTGACTGGTAGTTTCCTGCCGTGGAACATGGTGTGCTACCACACCTCAAAGTCTACCTGTCCAGTTTGTAACGTGACTCCACCTGTTCCCTCGAAAAAGCACTCAAAGACGGGACATGCTTGTCGGGTCGTGACATTGTGTGACTTCAGATCAGGTGACTAGTCGAATTCTACCTTGTCCTCACTTATCCGCATTACGAATCTACCCCTGCTAGTTCTGGCGATCTGGTCCCTGACCTCAGGGCTCCAGTCTTCCTTGCCCTCCTGGTTAAGCACGACGTCGAACGGAGCATTATCGACCGCAGCATTCCTATCGTTTGCGTCGCGAGCAGCTTCGTTTGCACTGGTGGCTACAGGGAATGGTCTCACGGGCCGTTTCTGCACCAGAAGTCGAATGTCTGGAAAAGTATGCCATGACTTTGGTAGTGAGGACGGTAAGGATCGCACTGTCATCTGCAGCTGCTTAGGCTGCAAGTCAGTAGCTGTGTAGATGATTGGACATTGGAGCTGTCGACTAGCTCTGGTGAGTACACTCCGCAGTGCTGGGTAAGCTGAGATTGCCCGTACACCTCTCCTTTGCGTAGCCTCTTCAATAGTGTCTGGAACGTTGGCCAGATCAGTCTCGTGACGGTCGGCCCAGTAGAATGCCGATGCACTGTCGAGCATGATAGAGTGCACGTTGCGGTGCATCGACAAGTGACGATTCTTATCCTTGAGGTAATCTGTAAGAGACTCGATCGATGAGATCAAGGAGTCAATGGTCTGCGGGAAGAAGACATGTAAGTGCTGCAGGGAGGTTTCTATCATATCTTGCACCGCTGTATCTAGGTCGTCGGAAACCTCTCTGGTCATACGACCGGCGCAGGCTGCTACGTGGGTGATGGCCAGTTTGACCAAGCGAGCGATCGAGAAATTGCCGTCAGTGTCAAAGTACACGACGGCACGGTTCTGGCCCTGTAGAGATATACCAGATATTGAAGGCGGCAGGATGGCTCGAGCGATCATCGAGTATAGGAGGAGTGATTTTCCTTCTCCCGAGATTGTCGAGAGGACTTCGAGACAGAGATGTTTGTTCGTTCTTAACACTGGTCGCGGGACATGTGAGAAACCATCATAATCTAGGGTTGGTGAAGAGCTTCGCTGAACTGGTTGCGGATGTGTGAAGATATTGGCGAGATCATCGATGGCGGGTATGCCGGTGGTGGTCGTTGGAGAAATAGCACACATCTGACGAAGCTCAGAAAATATCTGTGATGTCGTCAATTTGATTACTTTGACATGATTTGTTGAATGTGAAGTATATGGATTTCGACCGACCTTTGACAAGTCTGCTTCCTCCACCTCACCTAGCAATTTTCGCCCAACCTCTTGGGCACTCATCCTTCTTCATACGAATCCAAGGCAGCAACATGGAGAAGCAGTAACTGAGCCCGAAGACTGGAGTCTTACTGTCGTGGAGGTCAAGATCTTCGGAAAGGAGTGTTGCAGCCAAAGACGTCAGCATGCCGCCTCCGGTCGAAGCGTTCCCGGCCTGGCAGCTCCCAGCACGGGTGCAATACACGCCAGATGGGAAGAAGAGGAAAGGGACCGTCGATTTGAGGGAATGCAAATTGAAGGAAATGGTGCAATATGCGTGCGATCTGAAAGGACCAAGGAGTAACCCAAGGAGTATGGTGGTCTGCGAACCGATAGTGCGGCTCTTCAGGCAGTGAGTCTGCCGCGTGCCAGAGACACCCGACACTGACGACAACAGATGCGCACATGGATTGACAGTAGAAACTACAGCGATTGAAGCTTTGATTGAGTGAATCATTCGTATCGTGCCATAACATTCGTCAATAGGGGTATCATATTTTATGTCCTCACGCTTCCAAATGAAGCTCCTTTTCTCCAATGTGCTCGGTCGTAATTCACCACCATGGCTGCACGATCATCTTGATCAATTGCGCTTGTCGCCTTCTTCTTGCTCTCGCTGGTCCCGTCCGTCATCATATCAATATCTCCTTCATCCTTCGCATCCTGTGATTGATCCGCCACTAGACTTGCCAATGCATCTTGCCACAAAGCCACCTTCTCCCTTTCCCGCTTTGTCGCAGTCCTTTGAGTCATCGATCTTGGCTTACTGGTGGCAGCAGCCAGTTTTCGCAAGCTCTTCTCCGCCAATATACCTTCTTGTGTCGCTCGTTCACGTATCTTTCTAGGATCTTTCTCTCTTGCAGCCACATAGGGTGTGTTGCGCCACGCATGCTTGCTAGGGAGAGCTGGAAAGTGGACTGGTATCTGCGGGTACGTCTGTTGTGGCGGTTCGCACAAGTCTCCTCCGAGGATAGGCTTGAGATCGATCGGTGCAGGCTCGTCCGGGGCTGGAGATGGAATTATCGGGCAAGCAATGTCATCCGGAATCGATAGCGCAAGCTGGTCTTCTAGCTGTGATGAAGAGATGTGGGCTTGTGAGAGCGCAAAAATAATGTCTTGAGGCGTAGGAGCAGTCCTCCTGGCTGTGAGCATTGATGCACATGTCGACTCGAGCAGACTCGTAATGTCTTGGTATGATTAGCAGACTTCTAAAATGCTAGCTTGGCGCAACTTACACTCTTCCGCGAGGGCCTCCAGGGAATGTAAAGCAGCTCCAGTAACACTGTCGAAGCCAGCCAGGGCAAGGACAGTGGTGACGCCCTTGTCGAGCTGACGCTGGACGATGTACGGATCCTGAGGTGCAGGTTCTGTTGCTGAAGGTATGATTTGCTTGGAGCTAAGGGCATGATGGGGACCCTTTCCAGTCCGCTGTCGCTTCGTAGATCGTATGTCCTCGTTATATACATTCGCCGCCATCATGAGCTGCCTCGTAGGTTGGTTGACTGGGAGGATGTCGTGAACCTCGGATTCGGATTGGATGGTCGTGGATCTCCGCAGAGCCGCAAGTAGATGCCAAGACGGGTGAGGCTCAACTTCACATGCGTTCCTGAGATGGACACAGAGGCACTCAAAGAGCAATTCACTTCTCCGCGAAAATTCGAATGAGCAGTAGATACCGATGTCGCCATTCTCTCCCGTCATTTATGTCAAGGAAGCAGACGCTCCGCGACGACATATGTCAGGCTAGTTTAAGCCCCATGGTGGAGAGTACATGAGGATTTGTACTTCTGAACCTGACAGGACGGCAAAACACGTGGTCTCTATCAGATCTGATGGGAGTGGTCAGATATTCAGGGGCGTCGACCCGACGAGCGGCACATGGTTGCGTGATTCGCAAACAGTCAACAGACGTATCTCAACCTTGATTGCTTAGGCGAGGTCCAGGGTACACGAGAACTCATTCTTCCGTCTTCACATGCGAATAGTATCATCTTGTCTTATCAGGATCAGATTGCTGTGGCTCTGACATGATCTGTCTTTGGTAGAAATCAGCCGCATTCGGCCGTGCACTCGATCGGCGTCTGGGGATGTGAAGAGGAACACCTGGGGACGGATGATCATCACGCAATTGCTTTTGTCATGCATGTAACGATCTGACAGCTTTGTGCACCCATTGACAATTCATGACGCTTGTTGTCAGTTCGATGGATCGACAATTGGGCGTTTTTGTTGAGGTGACAGTTGCAAAATGCGCAGTCGGGCTGGCAGTGCTTAAACCGTGGTCGAGAGGGGAAAGAGGCTTCTGGGAAAAATGGCACGTTGTGATTGGACGATTGGGGTCGGAGGAAGCAGGAATGCACTCCGAGACGGACACAAACGCGAGGTTTAGCGCGGGAACAACAGCGGGGCGACGTCATAAACCGACTTTGTGGCCTTCGAGTTGCACAGACCCTCACTTTCACGCCAGCCGTGCATCGCGAGCTAAAGCCTCAAAAAGTGGGCTTTGCCAAAGGCTGTTTCATAACTACGCACTTCAGGAACTTATAATTGCCTGACTCCACCCTCCTGTTTGTGAGTATCACCTCTCCAATTGCGACCTCATAAGAGCACCTCGACCGTTGTTCACATTTACTCATACCACCCAGGCAATCTCACACTACTTCACATCGACTTCACATACACCAACCGCAATCATGCCAAAGGTAAGCAAGATGCCGACTTCAATTCGGAACTTCACTGATATCATTAGATCACTCACATCCTGTTCGACTGCGATAACACCCTCGTCCTCAGCGAGGAGCTCGCCTTCGAGGCTTGCGCAGAACTGGCCAATGAGATCCTCGAGAAGAACAACAACCCGAAGCGCTACACTGGCCCAGAGCTCCTCAGTGACTTCGTCGGTCAAAATTTCCGTGGCATGATGGTCTCCCTTCAGAAGAAGTACAACATCACCATTCCCGATGACGAATTCGAGGAATACGTTGCCCGCGAGCTAGGCAAGGTCATTGAGACTCTCGAGAAGAAGGCACAGCCCTGCCCTGGTTCCATGGAGGTCCTCGCCAAGCTCTACGAAGAGAAGAAGTACGGCCTTGCTGTCGTCTCCTCTTCAGCTCTTCCTCGTGTCCAAGCCTCCATCAAAAAGGTCGGACAGGACAAGTTCTTCCCTCCCGAGCACGTCTACAGCGCTGCCACTTCACTCGAGAAGCCCACCTCCAAGCCCGACCCAGCAGTGTATCTCCACGCATGCAAGGAAATCGGCAAGCAGCCTGGTGAGTGCGTAGCCGTCGAGGACAGCAAGTCCGGTGCCACTGCCGCTATGCGCGCTGGCATTCCCCTCATCGGCTACGTCGGCCCCTACCTTTCAGAGGGCAAGGAGAAGCAAGAAGCCATGGTCAAGCTCATGTACGAGGAATGTGGTGCCATTGCCGTCATGTACCATTGGAACGAGTTCGACGACTGCCTTAAGAAGGTCGAGGCTGCATGACTGGCCAAAATTTAGCCGCGGCTTTCCCTCAGTCGCTGTCTCCTCGACAGCATAGCGGCACAAGTGGACCATTCCATCCTCCTTTTTCCAACGATTTGACGATTACGAAAATTACCCGGCATCACACCAGCGAGGCGAATTGGGCATCACGGAAACCATAGCATCTATTAGAATGCATAAGCTCCGGAAATGGAGCTAGGCCAATCTTCGAGCAGTAGATTAGGCGCAAAATATACAATGGAATAAGCTTCTCCGTTGCCCCATAGGTCTTTGTGACGATATACGTGACTTTGCCTAACGTACCTCTATCTTCTCCCAATGTGAATAGGCGACCTCCTGATTCTACTTGCTGTGGGTCCCGGCCGGCCTGTGCGGCAAATTGTTTCATCCTTCGATGCGCGCCATCCTTGCCGGCTTCTCCTTGAGGGCTTCAAATTTCGTGCGATAACCCCACCGGACAATGTTCTATGCTCTTCTCTTCAACACCCGTGTTTTTCCGTCGGCTGTCTCGAACAGTGGTTACATTCCCTCACCTCCATGTATCGATGACACAGCACGTCATCTCTTTATCCGCATGCTTGTACAATCATCAATGATAATCTCTCATAGTCTTCCTCGATCTATAACAGTTCTCTTCCCGGGATACAGCGGACGAACGACACAAGGACGAACTGCACGCATTCGTATTCTTAGGCTACGCATCATTCCTCTTTGCGTCATGGCAATACAGTAGGATGCGGGAGCGCGAAGAACCCTCTGACGGAACATGACTGTGCATTGCTGCCACCTCTGATCTTGTTGCTGAACACTCATTGATATCAACAACGAGCCTGCTTCCACTACTGCTTCTCGATATGGCGATGACCAGCCGGGACTAGGCTTGTCCAGACCTTTCGTCACTGACAGACATGTCTCGCTTCAAACGAGAAGTTGTGACACCGTTGGGCCTTGTCTGCGGCACGGCAAGGATGCGTTGACACCTGCCATACCACACATCGCTCAACGGCTCCGCGTGTTCCCTGAACGAGATGGACTCGACAAGCGTCATTTGCCTCACACCGAGTCCTGACGACCCCGGGGAATTGCCATCGTGTTTCATCTTACCCTCTGGCTACGCAAGACACTGGCTTGACGTCTGGTACAGGTCGACACACGACGTGCCAAGTCGGGGGGAAAGCTGGCCTGCTGCATCATGTCCTGATACAGTGTCGTAAGTCACCACGCCACAGCAAGTCTCTGACTTGCTCAGGACCTATATATTCAATGATCGAGCTCCACCATTATCCATTCATCGGCACAACTTTCTCTCTACTGGTCAGAGCAGCTCTCATTCGTTCATTCATCCTTCTCTTCTATTCCTTTCTACATCATTCGGTCTGGTACCGCGTCTATTAACTATACATTCTCCTCATCGTTTGCACATCAACACCATGCACTCTACCCTCTTCCTCGTTGCCACCCTCGCGGCACTCGTCGCCAGCAAGCCTGTGCCTCAGCCGACCGACTCTAACGCTGGGAGCGGTCTGCCACCCGATCACATTGACAGCATAGGCCTATCCAAGCGTCGCTCCTGCGAGCCTCAGCCTCTGGGTGCCGGTCCTGTCACGACACCTGACGATGTCCGCACTTTTGCTAAGAATCCTTTCATCGCTAACGCTGCGCTGAGCGCGTCTACCCCTGATGGGTACAATGTCTCGTTCACCAACTGGAATGCCTCTAACCAGGCATATGGCTATCTAGGCTACCACCTCCTGGACGTCTACGACACTTCTGTTTGCGCTGCCAAGTGCAACGAGATTGACGACTGCCTTGCTTTCAATATCTACTTCGAGCGCGACCCAAGCGTCGACCCGCATCCCGTCTCGTGCCCGAACCCGCCTTCCACTACCAATATTAAGTGCGTCTTCTGGTCTGGGCCAATCAACAAGGCCAACGCCAACAATTATGGTCAGTGGCGTGCCGGCTTCCAAGTCGCCATCGCCGGATCCAACGGCTATGTCAGCTCCAAGATCGCCACACCTCTGGGCTATTCCGACCCTGCCTACCTCGGGAACGCAGCCATTAACGCTCTTACGGACTGCAACGAAGGCTACACCTACATGGGCGTCAAGATTTGGACCGATTCTCCCTTCGATGTCAACAGGTGCGCGCAGGCGTGCACCGCTAAATCGGCCGAGAATCTTGCTGCTGCTGCTGTCAATGGCACCAAGCCACAGACATGCCAATTCTTCAACACCTACCAATTGCTCGAGAACGACGAAGTTGTCGGACAGTATTGTGCCATGTACAATGCCACCTGGTCCGCTAGTACTGCCAGCAACTATGGTGGACAGAAGGGTGACGACAAGTTCACGATCAACTACTCGTTTGCTTACAGCAACATTACCGATCCTGGTCTTTACAAAGCTGCGGGCAAGACGAAGCAGGCTACTCTCTCATCAGCTCCTTTCTAATGCCGACGACAATACGCACAGTCAACACCGTAATATCTAATCGACCAAGACCACATGCGTCGCGGCTTCACGACCGAAGTATCTTGATGCATAGCTTACGACTTCAAAACTTACAACTGTAACGATAAAGCGTTTCCATGACCTTACGACTTTTACGAATCGACATGAAGCATAATCTCTAATCCATCATAACGAAGTCTGCATTGCCAATATTATCATGTTTCAACCGAGTCACTCCTTCGAAATACCGAAGCGACATTCGTCACCACCACTCGACGAGAAGCTTTCGTATACCTCCATCCTTCCACTATCACGATGTACAAAACCAATTCTGAAAAAAGCACAAAAACAGTATAAAATCTGCATCACCAGTAAGCAAAACACACCGATATGCCCCAATACAAGTCGAGACGTCAACGATGAGAAACAAGACATGATTGACCTAATGTTTACACTATTCAATCTTCCATCAATCGACTTCGCCGCCATCACCAACGGCGCATGGCATCGTAATCGACTCTCCACTCGACAGTCGGAGGGAGGGAGGGATAATGCTTCACGGCTGCCATGTCATGGCTCTATGATCTGACGAGAACGCATGCTTCGATGAGGATGAGCGACGAGTGAGCTACGAGATAAGACCACGATAGATGTGCAATGTCAACGAGTAGATAGATAGCATTTCAGCAATGAGTACGACTTCACGAACAACCTTGTCCCTTTTCCGTGGCTCACGACAGCGCGGTATGTGGCACCATGAATGCTCGTACAGTCGGTCTTTTGGTTCCTTACATGATCTTGTTGCCATCTGCATACCCTTGTGCTCTGCAGTCTTCTTCCCTCTGCACTTCCTCTGCATGACTCATTCAGTACCCTTGCCCTTCTCTCTTTGACCCTGTCGATCCGTCGAGTAATCCCCGTGGTCCCTGTGTCATGCACAGAGATGGGAATGCTGCTGCCTGATGGTAGATCTCCACACTGGAGATCATGGCCCCATTCCCAAAGCAAAGAAGAACAACTTTCCTGGCTTCGAGAGATATGCTTGGCTGTAGATCGATTACGTGGACCTGGTCCCCGGAACCGGTCCCCGGAACCATTATGCGGATATAGCAGGAGGTGATTAGTGGGGATGGTCTAGAGAGGGAACAGGGCAAGGTAGAGCTGAGCCCCGATGCAACTCTCCTCCCGCGAGCTACCATCTGCGTTTGCAGGAAGCATGTGAGGATCATAGAATGATGCTAGATAGTCGTCGGCGTTGTCTGTGCTATTTACGCTACACGCTACCCCGGGCTCAAGCCACTGGTCCCTGCTCTCATCGGAGGCTGTCATGTCCTTCGTATCCATATCCATGTCCATGTCCGTGATTCGTATCGATACATATCCCTTTTGTCCCTTGCTATGCCCTTCACTATGACAATTTGAAAAAGAGTGTGGTGATGAAACAGTGAATGATTTGAATATTGGTGTCGCTTTGAAGGGGAAGCGGCCTGGTCTTCTGATGGCTGTGTGAGTCCGCTTGCTCACTTGCTGTGCTCTTGCTGCACTCCGGGACGGAAGCGTGATTGCTGGTGTACAGTGGTGTACAGTGGATCGCTCCTCGCTATGCTGGAAAGGGACGGGTGATTTTTGTAGATGATGAGGTTGGTGGGGAGGTTTCTGCGCTGATTGAGGATCCTGAGCAAGTGCATCGGGAGGCTCTAGTGCGGCAATCTATGCAGAGTATTGTGGATGATTGTAAACCTGGAACGGCTCGCTCTCGACAGTCACGATGGTGTCTGCGTCTCTCGACTTGCTTTTGGATTCCGGTAGTCGGAGCAAGGAGACTTTGACGCAGTATGATCCCGGTTGAGTGACGCTGACGCTGGGAAAAGAGACGTAGCCAGTTGCAGTACTTCGGAGGTCTGATGGGAGGCGCTCGCGGTAGTCTTCGGGCAAGTCGTGGATCGAGGAAACAAGTCGTTGACCTCGAATCACCCCAGACGGAAGAGCAGCGCCAGAGGAAGCAGAGACGAGGGAAACTACTGCGACAATACTGCCTGATCTAGACGAGCTCGAGTGCTTTTTTGAAGAGCTGGACCATTTGGTGACCAGGACTGATGGCTGGAAGGGGTAGCCTACTGGGACCAAGTTGGGAGGTTGACCCATGATCTTGAGGCTGTATTTCGAGGAAGATGTGGAGGAGGAGGAGGAGGAGGTGCTGGCTTCTGTATGGCGGGAGGAATGGTGCGAATGACTGCTTCGTCGGCTTTTCTTGGGCGGCTCTTCCTTGCGGTAGACTGGAGTTGGGCCTTCCTTTCGGGAGCTGGTCTTGCGGAACATGTTGAGCGGAAGGGAGCTGGTACAGCAAGCGAATCGCAGTTGATGGGAAGCTCAGTCTGTGCTATATGTACCTTTCTGAAATCAGCTTTGACTTTGAGGGTCTTTTGCAAGCTTCATAACGGGTGATGTATGACAAGAAACGGAAGTAGGATGGAACGAAGATCTGCAGGGGATATGAATGGACGGCAGATCATGCATTGGGTGAGGCATTAGATTAATGCTGCATGAACAGTGCAGAGAGAATATCTTACCGGCAACAAGAAATTAGAAACGGAAGTGATGTGGCAGCAGTTGGCGATGAGAACGAATCGAGAGGGTAACGACCGGAAGTGGATCAGGTAGATGGTCTTTTGAGTTCCTGAGTGCAGATGGGGTTGCCCAATTGGTTGCCCAATTGGTTGCCCAATTGGTTGCCCAATTGGTTGACCTTGACAGGTCTTGGTGTCCGAATGTAGTGTGCAGAAGTGCAACGGTCGTAGGCTCGCCCGTTTATGGACGTTGATAGGAGGTCTATCAGAACTTTAGGTCGATAAGATGGATTGAATTTGAGAAGTGTAGGGACGGTCTGGAGTGATACACACAAAGGTCTGCTTGGTACCGAATCTTTGACGGGAGGGACGAACCTTTTGTATCTTGATCAATCGGTCAAAGCCGTGCAAGAGGCACCGAGGGGCAGAATGGGAGCAGGTCAACACGTCAGTCCCAATACGGCATGATGCAATGCCGGATTGAGCATGTTCGGCCGACGGGTCGCGAGCCCTGTTTGTTGTTCGAGGATGTCGAGTCACGGAGTGGGGACAATATCGATGTACAGTATACTGTAACGGGGGGAGGGAACACGGACGGGAGACGTATGGAGGTGAAGATGCCAGCAGCCACAGGGTTGCTGAGCGTGAGCACGGAGTCATTGCGTAGGTTCCACATGAGTAGCGGATTGAGAAATGGAGGACGGCCGGATTGCTCCCAAGCCGCCAGTGCCGTTGGAGAAGAGGCATGTTGATCGCCGTTCCAGGTAGTGGGAAGCTCAAGATGGTAAGGGACCGTGTTAGCGCCAAGACTGGGTAATGTAGGTGGTCAGAGCAGGGGAAGAGGTGAGGGTGATGATGATGATGATGGGACGCCGACGACATGGCCTTGGGTCGGGGATTGGACGATCAAGCGTTCGCGGGGGTTGGACTAGGGAGTAGCGTGGCTAGACGAGATCTGTGTCCCCAAGCCTGATACATAGATTGAGAGGTCTAGTCCATCTGGAGGGGATATCGATTGGCCGCCGCTGACGTTGTGCCATGGAGGTTGCTATTTTTGATGAGCCCTGGAAGATGCAAAACGGTGGTGCATAGCATTTGGCAAGAGGGCGAATTCCAAATCATGCAATAATGTCGTGCATGGATACTTGACAGTGCCATGTTTGATTTCTGCGCCAAAGAGAAAGAGTCGGGGAGCTGCCGGATCGCGCCTTAGCCAACGGCTATCTACGACTTCCCAATGCGGCCTGCAGGGGATGGCAGCAGACTGGATCCAATGATCTCTGCGAGTCTGCCACTTCCTCAGCCACGCGCCACGCCAGACCGTCTGCAGTCATAGCTTAACAAGTCACCTGTCCGGATCATCAATCCACCTCGTCCCAATCTGTCCTTGTTCAGCTCGTATTGATAATGTGCCTCCCTTCACAAGTCATGCCACGCCAATCCCAACACGCCGCACCTCGGGATCGCCATCAGGCACCTCATTCTCTGTGCGACACCACATACCCACACCACTCCACCGGTGACAAACACCCGCAACCACTGGCCCACGACACTACTGCACTCTGACCCCTTCGATGCCCCATTCCGTGGCCCGAACCGTGTGTCTTCTGTATCACGCGAGATGCGACCTGCAGCCCAAGATCTATTCCCATCCAGTCATTTGCTCCATCCCAACCCCTGCCACTTGATCCGCGGGCATGTCACTCGCCCAGAATGATCCCGACAAAGCACCATCGTCCCGCTGTCCTGGGTAAACGCCAAGTCACTCAAGGTACTGTACAACGACCAGGTGCGCGGTATCACTGCAGCGTCGAGCATCATGCAACGCACGCACTTGCACAACGCAACAGTGCAGATTTTTCGATTTGCAATTCACTGATCGCGCGCCCGCGCCCATGTCCCCCGAGGCAACGCGACGCAAGGCAAAAGCACATGCATATCTCTTCTCCTCCTCCTTGTTGGTTGGGTATCACAACGACAACGATCCAATAATGACAAACGGTTCCCCCAAATGCACCTGTCCCAATTCCATCTCTACCGGCCTGCAGACCGTGTGTGCAGCGAGATCCTGACTCTGCGCAGTCTGTGCCCTTCTGGCCACGTAGAGCAGGCTTGACTCGTCTTCAGTCCTCGCCAAGCCGGTTTGATATGCCTCGGGAGTATCGTCCGGTAGGCGCCAGAGCATGAAGCTCTCTGACCAGAGACTCTTCCATGCCCACTCACCATATCCAAGTGCTCCTCGTCTTGCAGACATGTCCGCCCTCAGCCTACCCTCATATCGGCCTCCTAAGTACTCGGAACATGAATCTCATACCCCAACAACGCCTCATTGAAGCTCCCCTCCCACCCTCTATTCCCCGCCGTGCTGATCATGAAACTACACGTCGGATCCACATGCAACGCCGAGATCATGCCCGTCCTGTGGCCAGGCACGATCAAGAACGGCACAGCAGAGTGCTTACTCGGGTTCTGATCCGCCTTGAGATCATACAACCTCAAGATATCATAACTCGCACTGTCGAATCCGTCAGCTTCATCCCCAACCAACCCCAAAAGCCCGTGAGAAGGAAATACGTACCACACAAGTCCCCTCCCATTCGGCATCCCCCTCACCGCAGACACCGCCCCGCTCCCCGCCGGAAACCTCAACGTCCTCGTCGGCTCCCCCATCCTCCCCCCGCGATGCACAGAGTACTCATCCACCGTCCCGTTCCGCCTCCCTGCGTAGAAGAAATTGCCATCCGGCGACCAACATGCGCCCATGCACCACGGCGGCGTGCCGCGTTGGGGGTAGATGGTTGCAATGGGGAGCGGGGCGCGGCGGTCCCATAGACGTAGAGTGCCGTCGATGGCCGAGTCGAGGAAGGTGGATTCCTGCGAGGCGGCGGGGAGGGAGGTGGTGAGGGGGGCGTCGTGGGTTGGGTTGCTGGGGGACGTGGAGTGGCCGTTTGTGAGGGGTTCGGTGGGGGGGGAGAGGTCAGGGACGGGGGCCGAGGGGTCTGTTTCGGTGGGTGCAGGGGGTTGAGGTGGTGCTTCGGCTGTGGACTCGGGCATGGCGGGCTCGCTGGTGACGTTGCCTGTGGTTTCTTCTGCGTCTGGCTGGGAGAGGCCGTTGGCGAGTGCTTTGCTGAAGTCGTCATCGTCGTCGTCGAAGCCGCCCCCGCCTCCACCTCCTCCGCCCTCGTCGTTGTCTCCGAATAGACTGCCGTGATCGTTCTCGCCGAACAGACTACCGTCCGGTGAACCGATGGCGTCTTCTTCCTTTCCTTCTCCTTTGACCGAGCCTCCATTGGTGAAGCCATTGGTCGTCACGGATTTGTCATTATTAGTTCCGAATGTGTCACTCGCTTCCCTCTCCGTCTCGACATCCAAAGTTGGTACCGCTACCCCACTGGGCGGTCTGATTTCAATGGCCGAAATTTGTCCACCATTCCCTGGAAAAGTTCGCTTGACCCGCCCAGTATTCAGGTCCCAGTCCAGGATCCTCTTGTCCCAACTTCCAGATAAACAGCTAGTCTCGTCTACACTCAGCTTCAACACGCTTACCGCACTTGTATGCTCCCTCAAAGTGGCTATTCGTGTCCCTGCTTGGTGCCGACAAGTCTGCAAATTGATGGCTCCACTTTCCAGCCCGCTCAGCAACCACAGAGCTTGATGTTGTACAGCCAAAGAGTAAACCGGTGATGTCTCCTTGCTCTCATCTCCTGCCTGCGCCGGTGGTGTACGTGAAGAGGGCGCCACTTCCTCATTCTCCCAGTATGTTGTCAAAGACCCAGCCTTCATGACGCTGTCCACGAATGGGTGTTTCTGCGCCACGGTCAAAGGCACCTTCCCATTGGCTGTCTCCACCCAATTGTACATCCTTACGTAGCCGTCGCCGCCTCCTGAGAAGACCCAGCGCATGTCCGGCGTGGCTGTCAGAGCGTTGATGCTGGTCCCTTGCGGTGCGGCCATGGTCGGAACAATGTCGTATGTGAGCGCTGTGAGGGCTTCCGGCCGTGGAGGCGGTATGTAGTATGCTGCACCGGTGTGCGGACCGCGAGAGGAGGGCGGGCGAGGAGACGGACTGGTGAGCAGGACAGTGGGGTTCTGATTCGAGGGTGAGGGTCGAGAGCCACGGCGTGGATTAGTTGGCGAGTCGGGGTCTCCTGGCTCGTCGTCGTCTTCGTCGTCGTCGTTCACGTCAGGATCGTCGTCGCCGTCCGCATCGTCTTGAGCATCGTCATCTACCATAGTCGCGTCGGCTTCGTTGTCGTCGTCATCTCCGTCCGCGTCGGCCATGGTCTCATCTTCATCTTGCGATTCGGATGAGTTGTTGGCTTGATCATCGTCGTCTTCGAAGGAGACCATTGTGGTGGGACAGGATTTTCCGAATATGCGTCGGATAGTCACATAGTCGCCCAAAGGACTAGCAATGTCGATTCGTCACAGAAAACTCTATAGCGAGGGAGCAATTGGTGGCCGCAACAATATCGACTTGCCTGTCGAGGTCGAGTTCGGGGTTAGCTGATGCTCGTGATCGACCGGGCCGGGAACCCGCAGAGCCGCAAATGTAACAGCATGGAGAATCTCACGCCGTCCTGCCTTGCGCCTTCTGTCTCGACCAACAACTTCTGTCTCTGTTGGTAAGCTGACTACACAACTTTCTCTGGCTTAATGATCAATGTCGTCTGTGCGAAATGGCTGCAAAGAGGTAAGTGCTTACTGATGCCAAGTGAGTCTCTCTCTGAGGTCTCATGAGTCTACTGTCCCTTCACATATAAGTAGCTGGTCATGGCATCGTCGCTAAGAACGCGATCCTGCGAATCTGAAGCAGATCAGACCGGATCTCGTTCAAGCATTGCCGTCACTGGAACAACCCGTGGAAGAAAGTACATGTAGTTACGCAGAAGAGACGATGTCTTTTAACTACGACTATATCATCGTTGGGGGAGGCACAGCAGGTTGTGTCCTCGCAAATCGGCTATCTGAAGATCTAGAGTGCCGCGTGCTGGTAATTGAGGCAGGTAAGCACCACAAAACTGACTTCAAGATCGACACTCCCGGCATGATCGGGGCAGCTGTTGACAACCCGGAGTATGACTGGTGCTTCTTCTCTGAGCCTCAGGAGCACATGGGCGATCGTCAAATCTCGCAACCTCGAGGAAAGATGCTTGGAAGATCCTCTGGTATCAATTACCTTACTGCTGTATGGCCTTCCAAAGCAAGCATTGACGCCTGGCAGCAGCTTGGAAATGAGACATGGAGCTGGAACACACTGGACCCATACTTTAGCAGATGCCAGACTTTAAAGCCGCCATCTGAGCACGTCAGAACAGATCTCTCTCTCCAAGATGTGGATGGCAGCTTGTATGGCGACTCTGGGCCTGTTCATATCTCCTACCTGACGACAGCTTTTATGGTCCTGTGCACAAATCCTGGTTCGAGACATCCAAGAATCTCGATCTTGCTATGACTGGCGATCCTATATCTGGTGACGCCCATGGTGCTTATCTTTGTTCGAATTCGATTGATCCTATAACAAGGACAAGAAGCTATGCAGCCCCAGCATATCTCCATGCTGCAGTCACAAGCCGTCCAAACCCGGAGATCATGACAGAAGCCTTGGTTGAGAGGATTCTCTTCAGCGACCCAACCGCTGCATCCGATATTTTCGCTACAGGAGTACAAGTACGTCGAGGTCAGAAGGTGGACAGAATCTTGGCAGGCAAGGAAGTCATCATCTGTGCCGGCACTTATGGATCACCACATCTACTGGAGCTGTCTGGCATTGGCAACGCCACGATTCTGAAGCGTCATGGCATCGTTCCTATCGTTGACAATCCTCACGTCGGCGAGAATCTCCAAGACCATCCCGCCTGCTCTTTGGGGTTCGAAGTGGCAGACGGCGTTCACACCGCCGAGGACATCAAAATTCCTGGCGTTCTCGATCAAGTCATGAGAATGTATGCCGAGGATCGTCGCGGACCCTTGACAGGAGCAGCTAATATGACTGCGTTCTTCCCTCTCGTCGAATTCCTCAACTCCACCTCAGATCCCGAGACCAAAACGAAGCTTACTAACCTGCTCAACAACCACATTCGCGCCACCGACACCCTCCCCTCCCTGCTTGCCCAACACGACATCCTCCGCTCCATCGTCCAGAATCCACTAGACACAACCTGCCAATACTTCTGCCTCCTCGTGCAACTCGACACTCATCTAGGACCCACCACTACGGAGCAGTACAGCATGAAAGAGGATGGCCACTACATGACCATCACGGCATCCTTTTCCCACCCCTTCTCGCGCGGCAGTGTCCTCATCAAATCCGCCGATCCCTCTGCCAGCCCCGCCATCGATCCGAAATACGTCTCCAATCCCATCGACCTCGAGCTCTTCGCCCGCCACGTCCTATTCATCGAGACCATGGCTGCATCACCGCCACTGTCTGACTTTGTTAAGAAGGAAGGTCGGCGATGCCCTCCTATTACGAAGTTGGAGACGCTGGAGGATGCGAAAGAGCATATTAGGAAGCACGGATCGACGACTTATCATCCTGTCGGGACTTGTGCGATGATGCCGAGGGAGAAGGGTGGAGTGGTGGATGAGGAGCTGAGGGTGTATGGTGTCAAGGGACTGCGGGTGGTGGATGCGAGTATCATGCCGATGATACCGAGGGGGAATATACAGACTACTGTGTATGCGTTGGCTGAAAGGGCGGCGGAGATTATCAAGGGGAAGGCGTGAGAAGGGGTTAAAAGTGGCAGGCAGATTGTAGTAGACGAGATGGGTATGTGACATGGGTACGAAGATGTAAATGGATCGCATTGTCACTTTTCAAGCCATGTCAGAAAAGATCTAATGGTAAAGCCTAAGAGAAGCGGTACAAATGAAGTTGTTGAAGCGATCTCTGAAGGTGACTTAGCCTTACACGAGTCCGACCATGACCATATATCTGTCAAAAAGAATGGGAGCATCATCCTTGGGCGACGACCACCCATTCTTCCTTCGTCTAACTTCCCTACTCCCGGTCTCCCATGAGAGAACTTTCTTGGTATTTACCCGCAAAAGGCTTCAAACCCAGAGACTCACGGTCACGACATCCCCTTGCCACCTTTCCGGACATGGTCCTGAGACACGGTCGCGGAGAGGGCAGCTACCCACCCGACCAAGCAGCCGAGTGAATTCCTCGATGCTATTTGGCGTGAGCAGCCGCTTCAACCGAGGGTGAAGTATTGCACGGGTAGAAATCCACATGAAGTCTCGGAAGTTTAGGCTTCATGACAGCATCTTGCCCTTGTGCCACCTCACACCCGTTGTTGAACAGACCAGCGTCCAAACACACTTTGCCATTGCCACGACTGAACCATGATCAGTCACTGTGACCCCAACACCCAGAAAGCATCCACCCGAAAATGGATGCAAAAGGGTTCGGACCCGGGCCCAGGTCCTACGTCCCCTCAAGATCCCCTAATAGACCCGAACTAGGGGAAATTGGCCACCCACTTGACCAAATGGCCATGTAGATTCCCCTGGGCCATTGGCCGTTGGCCCAGGGGATGTTCGTGGGTAAAGATCTATAGCTTATAAAGCTATGCTGGTACTACCATGACATGTGCCACGTGAGATCAAATGCCGCACGCAACCCTGCCTGTCCGTAATGTCAGCCATATCGAATGATACCAGCGGCTACCCACCCCGCCATCCGGCAAGGTGAATCCCATCCTGTCGGTTCGAGTTCCACTGGCCGGGTAGCTTCACCGTCACTCAACCAGAATGGGTGGAAGCTGCGTTGGCAATAATCGCTTATGACACCTGCTGTTGGACATTCCATCTCCTCCACCTTGTCCGCGCAAGAGCACCACTGTCTTCAGACATCAACATCGACAGCCGCTCGAGGCATATGCCAGCACATGCCCGAGCCACATACCCCTCCTCTTTTCCCGTTTTCTATCCCCTTCCCCTCGCTCCCGGTCCGAATCCATCCCTCGTGTTCGGGGCGCAAAAGGGTTCATCTCAAACTCTCAGAGCCGACACTAATCCCCTCGCCACCTCCTTAGAGAATGATGGCCACCCATCCAACCACTCGATCTGGCGGGTTCCATCCCTGACAATACCGCAAGCGGTTTCGTCACAGCGATTCCACTTTTGCAGAACCGCTGGGGACGGATGCGGAGCCGGCCTGGGATTATTCCTTATGAAGTCGCCATGTGCCATGTAGAGGGTAGTGGTGATGCTGGAGTGAGAGGACACGTCATGTCGTCCTCGAACTGGTGTCTCCCATGAGAGGTGCGGTGAAAGGGGAAGATGGCGGGAATAGCGATGAGGGAGGTGGCAGCTGTCTCACATCCGTGAAAGCAGCGCTTGACGACGAAACATATCAATTGCTTTTGCTATATGCACGCTATTCAGTCTCATGCGGACAATCTCATCCTTGCTCCACTCTCACTCTTCATCTCCTCCACCTCCATAGGCCATGATGACAACATCTAATCCTCCGTCAAATCACCATACTCCCACATTCCCCTCCTCTCACTCTTCGCCTCCTCCTCCCTCTTCCTCAACCCGGCCAACACATCCGTCGCCCCTCTTTCCCACGCCTTCAACTTCCTCGGCACCATCGCCAGTCCCTCCCCAACCACCTCCGCATTGACGCTCTGATCCGCCTTGTCGCTCTTCTTAGGATCGAACAAAGTCACGTACAGCGTGCCCTCCTTGGAGTCGATAAAGTCCACGTTCGCCACCAGCTGCCTGCCCGCCGTCGTCTCCTCAATCATATATGTGGCTTCTTGGAGATACTCTTTGCTGCCGGAAAATTGGACGAAGGAGAGCACTGCGTCGACGGCTTGGGGTTTCAGCTTTTGTACGCCGAAGCGGCCTTGGTCTAGTGGCCGGAGGCGGGTCCACGGAATGATCTCGCTGTTACCGTAATCGACGTAGACAACCTCGCTGGTCTTGGCGTCGCGGTCGTTGCGGCGGACGCGGGCGCGGTACCAGGTGTCGTCTGCGGTGAATTTGGCGGAGACGTAGTCGCCTGCCTTTGGTGGACCGTCGAGGCCGCCAGAGGAGGAGATGTGGAAGGAGCGGAATGAGTTCATGAGCTCGCTGAGGGCGGAAGTGCCGGTACCGACTTGCTGGATCTTGAGCTTGGCCGTTTCTGGATCGATGTGGGTGATCACGACGTCGCGGTAGTCCTTCCTGCGTTCTGCCGGAGCGGATGAATCTCCATTCGTCCCGTTGGTACCGTTTGTGCCATTCGTGTAGCCGTCTTCCCCATTGGCTTCGGCATCTTGTGATGGGTCCCAGTCCTGCCAGAGGTTCTTGCGGCCTTCCTTTGCCTTTGACTCCGCAGCGAAGAGCTCGTTGGCGTTTCCAGACTTTTCTGCCGAATATGCGTGGACAGACGCCAGGCCCTCTTCGACAAGTGATTTGGCAAACGACTCGCGGTTGACGTATAGTGTACCAATGAATCCGCCGACCTTGTCGACATTCTCAACATCAATCTCAACATCACGCTGCATTGTCCTCCGATTTGCAAAGTCGTGAGCCTCTTGGCCAAATGGTTCGCCCTTATCAGCGGGATTGCGAGCTGATTTTGGACACGAGATACCAGACAGGACAAAGGTGAGCTTAGCGTTCTCCCGAGGTACCAGTAGTGTGAAGCGGCTTCCAGATTTGACGAAATCCACAATAGCAGGGACACGACGCTGGCGAGAAAAGAGAGTCATCTGTCGCTTAGCCTGGTCCAGAGAAGCGCTGTAGTCCACGTATTCGATCTTCTTTGGCGGCTTTGGGTTCCACATGCCCTTACCTTCTGCTTTGGCAGCCTCTTCTGCGGCAAGTAGCTCATCGTAGACGGGCGATCGATCAGTATCGTCCATCCTATGCCTGATGACCGATGCATATCCCTCCTCGACCAGAAGCAGTCCAACATTCTTACCCGATTGAGTGACGGTCGCCATTTCTCGCTCATCATAACCTTCGGTGGCGGGCCGCTTACCGTCGATGACAACCTTTACAGTCTTGCCGATGAGTCGCTTGCGAAGGAATTCCTTGGCCTCGGGCACAAACGGTGCTTGTGCAGGATCGGTAGGCTTGGGCTGTCTGACACTGCTGAGGTTGACGCGCTTGTCCAGTCCAGCCCGATTGCGGAGGAAGAGGGTATCGGCTGAAAAGACTCGACTGACGGTTGCTTCAATCTCACCTTTCGCTCCACCGCTGTTTGACGCCACCGCGTGGAACAGCCCCTTACGATTGTCCCTCGCTTGACGTTCAGCTTGACGAAGCTTGCCCATATCAGATCCGAGCATAGTCGAGTGGTGGTCAACGCAGCGAGCAAGACCATCACGAAGGATATGCTCTGCGATGCTGCCTTGCACTGGATGTCGAACGTCGCCTACAAGTTGTCCGTTTGGTGATACACCCAGAAGTCTGATCTGTACACCTCGTTGATGAAGACGAGACTCGATAAATGCAAGCGCCTCCTGTCCATATGGCTCAGCTGGTTGTTCAGTGTTATCCGCGACGTTGACGCGCTTCGTTGCGGGGGCCCGGATACCAGCTATGAGGATGAGAGTCTGCAGGTGCTTGTTTGGCTCGAGGAGAAGGCGACATATGACGCGGTCTCCAGTGATGACTCGTTCGATGATAGCTGATCAACTGTCAGCTCTGCAGTGTCCTCAGATCGTAGCTATTACCTTCTATTGTCTTGCCCTTGTATTCTTCCACGAGTGACTTTGGGTTCGCGACCTCTTGTATACTCTCAATGCGAGAGAGAGACGAACTCCATAAGCCCTTTGAATCTGCTTTTGCTCTTGCCTCGAGAGCTTGCAGCTTCTCTAGTAGTTCAATGCCCTGAGGGGAGTCCTCCTTCTTCCCAGCATCATCCCTGAGCTTGACCCAGCCCTCGCCGACCACAATGTCAGGAAGTTGCTGACCGCTCTGAAGCTGGACGATACCATAGTCTCGAGAAGCAGACCCGGGAATGTTGTACAAGACGCTGAATCGGACTACCTTGCCGAGGACTAGCTTGCGGAGGAAATCGCGGGACTCAAAGGCACCTTGCTGTAGGATACGTCAGATGATGCTTTTGACGTGTGGGTACGTGACTAACCTCGTCGCCCTCTCTTCTTAATCTCGGTGCGGTGACGAATGCCAGGCTAAGAGTTCGCTCTTGTGCTGGATTGCGGACGTTGTGTAAGATCAAAGTGTCTCCTGAAAGGACAGCTTTGACCTTTGCTTCCATGAGAGACATGTCGACGGTGGTGGACGTTCGAAACGAGATTGGCTGAAAGACGAGGATACTCGATGCCGGTCAGTAAACACTCCTTGAAAGTCGGATGACTGAGGATAATGCAGGAGGCGTGGAGCTTTGACTCGAGAGGTCTCGTGCTCATACCTCATGGAATGTCACTCACCAATGAACTTTTCGGGGCGAAAATCTAAATCAGATGCAATTGATGATGTTTTTGTACTACCGAGAAAGCAATTGAAAATGTGCAATGCTAATGTGATCAATGTCTAGATTCGTTGCAAGCTGTCACTTTGATTTTGTCACCGCTCAAGTGCAGTGTGGGGTAAGCTATATCATCATCATCATCACAGGGTCCACATCTTGAACAACCACGAGACGGCACGATTGTGGTTGCACTTGAGCACAAGGATGACAGCGAACGATGGTATTGCTTTTACTATTTACCTCGTACAGCCACTAGTCCACAGCGAGTCCGCCTTTTGACATCGTGTTCCTTTGCTTCATTTGTCGGGCATCTAGTTGGCGATACCGATGACGCCTGCAAAAGTCAGCCAGGATCCAGCTTGACTATCAATTTGTCCTTACCGCAAGCTGGGCGAGCACCAGCATTTCCAGTCTTCTTGCTCTCCTCGTTACCTCCCTTGCCGAGGTCATCAGTGCCAGCGTGGACGACAATGGTGCGGCCGAGAACGCTCTCGGGTCCGATCAGCTTGATGAGCTTATCACTGACGGAGCCATTGGCGTTGCCCTGACCGTCAGTCTTGAAGTTGCCTAGGTCACCAACATGGCGATCGGAGTCGGAGGGAGCACCGTGGGTCTTGCCGTGAGGGTTGACTGAATATGTCAGCACGATTTCCCGTGATATCGTGTCCGTGGGATCATACAGTGAGGTCCGGCAGAGGTGCAGCCATTGGTGTTGTCGCCAAAGGCGTGGACATGCATGCCGCGCTCAGCGTTCGCATCATGGCCAGTAATGTTCCATGAGATTGTGGTGTCGGCGCTCTCGGAGGCCTGCTCAAAGGTGACGGTACCCGAGATCTTCGAGTCACCACGGAGGACAGCAACTGGGATCTAGTCAGCTACCGGCTTGTTGAAATTGAATGTGATGCTGATTGATGATTGGGCGGCTCGAAAAATAAGCTGGCTTAGAAAGTCATCATTGGTGAGGAAGGCAGCCTTGAACACCGTGATGGACAGTCGATGGGCATGCTGAGCTCTCAATGGATCAAGAGGATGCAGGGTAGACCGGACTAAGCTTTGTGGAGTCGCGTATCCTAGAATGTTTGATTGACTGACCTGCTTTGACCATTTTGACTTGTGTTGATATGTTTTTGATCGATTGAAACTTGCTTGAATTCCCTCAGTTGAATTGTAGACGGTGAAGAGTTTGGTGGAGGGGGAGGCTGTCAGACAGCCCACTTTCATGAGGAGCTCGAGGTGGGGTTCCTTTGCCGAGCTCGGCGACATTCTCGAATGTCATCATCGTTCGGCCGAGTCCACTGCGGAATTGGGAAGTTCCGCAGGCGTAGGACAACGTTCACATGTGGAATTGGCCAAAGCTGACTTGCAAGTCATTGGTCATGAAGCTATTTTATGCAACAAAGACTATGGCAAACTCCAATATCACTGCGACAATCTGGGCAACACCAGTACACCTTCCTGCCCACCGGCCATTTACTTCTGGAGCTTCTCCTTCAAGATACCCTTGAGCGTGACGGCGTCGGCGGCAAATTTGCTGATACCCTCGCTGAGCTTGTGCACGCCCATGGTGTCCTCGTTGAAGTCGAAACGGAAGTCACCCTCGTTCTCGAGGTAGCTCTTCTTGGGAAGGTCCAGGCTGTTTGCGTTCGAAGCGTCAAGCTTCTTGGGCACTGCATCCTTGCTGTTGTATAGCTCCTCGAGAAGGTTGGGCTGGGCTTTGTCAGACATGTATTGGGACGAAAATCGACAGCCAACTTACAGAGATGGTCAGGTAGTCGCAGCCGGCAAGCTCGGTGATCTCGCCAACATTACGGAAACTGGCTCCCATAACAATGGTCTTGTAACCGAACTTCTTGTAGTAGTTGAAGATGGCCTGCACGCTCTTGACACCAGGGTCTTCTGATGCGCTGTACTCCTTCTTGTGCTGAGCCTTGTACCAGTCGAGAATACGACCGACGAATGGAGAGATAAGGTAGGCACCGGCCTCAGCGGCGGCAATGGCTTGTGGGAGCGAGAAGAGGAGAGTCAGGTTGCAGTTGATGCCGTGCTTCGATTGGAGGATGTGGGCGGCCTTGATACCTTCCCAGGTGGAGGCGATCTTGATCAGAACGCGGTCCTTCTCAATGCCCTGCTCCTTGTACAGCTGTTTTGGTGTCAGATAATCTTCTTATACTCCCTATCTTGTCAAGACATACGTCGATGATGTGGAGCGCCTTGTTTACGGAAGCCTCAGTGTCGAAGGAGAAGCGAGCGTCAACTTCGGTCGACACCTTGCCAGGAATAATCTTGAGGATCTCCTTGCCGAATTGCACGAGCAGGCTGTCGAGAGTTGCGTCGACCTGCTCGTCAATGTTCTTGCCATGTTTCTTGCCATACTCGACAGCAGCGTCGATGAGCTTTGCGTATTCTGGCTTTTTCGAGGCGGCGAGGATCAGAGAAGGGTTGGTAGTGGCATCTTGCGGCTTGTACTTGTCAATGGTAGCGAAATCGCCCGAGTCGCAGACGACGACCTGGTACTATTAGGGAGACTGCCCCGCGGAGACCCTGATATGGCCGGAAGAACTTACGGTGCCAGCGGCTTTGAGCTGGTCGAGACTGCTGGACATGTTGATTGGATGTGTGTGGTATTCGCTTTGCGTAATTGGATGTGTTTACAGAAAATGTGATTGTTGTCAATGGCAGGAAGAAAGGCGGCGGTCAAGATGTTTTGTTGGGATGAGCAAAGAGCTTCGTCGTGGCGGGGCTCTGACGCCGGAAAAAAATGGAACCCGCCGACGCAGCATGACATGGTTTGATGACAGAGGACCCTTCTCCCTCTGCGATTTCCACTGAGGAACCGCAAACATCCGGTCTTCGTGTCGGCTCGCACCAAAGGCCGACTGAGCCGACAGCTTTTCCAGTCAGCAACCGTCCCGAGACATCAACCTACTTTAGGATCATCCGGGAAGCTTTGGTGTATAGCCGCTTCAATTTGAGCGACTAAACACCCGGCGTCTTGTTGTAAGATACTTGAGGCCAGTCTATTGTTTGACTTTTCAATTGACACGAAATCGATGCCCGCCCAATGTGACTTCTTTAGTCACAGAACAATGGAAGTCGTACAGGTTATTCCAAAATTTGACGCCGCATCGCTACGGAAAAGAGAAATACCAAGAGGCCGACCTTTCTTCTTTGAGACTTACTCATTTCCCACTTTACGCTTCTTCAGCCCAGTGCCGCAAAAGACAGCAGGCATCCCATGTCTTCTTGACCAAAATTTGGACGCCTCACGGCCTGCCTAGCTGCGAGGATAATTTCCCTTGTGCAGCTGCGCCGTGTAGGATTGTACCGCTTGGGTCTGTGTCCATGCTAGGAAAAGTCACACACAGGGCACGGTCATGATAATGCTTGACTATTGCTGTAGAGATGGCGCAGGTAGGCTCAAAGAACTTTTCTTATATCTCGTCTTCGGCGCGCCAGTCCTTGCTGTCTTTGTTTCTACACTGGTTTGTGAGTCCTAATTCAACCCTTGTCGCCACAGTTCGAAGAACCCTACCGATACACAATGCGGAGCTCTCAAATATCAACGGCAGTGGCTGCTCTGGCAGTCGGCCAATCCCAAGCATGCACCTTCACAGCCGCCGCCTGGAGTGGCCTCACATGTGCAACTTTCGCTTCACAATGGTCTCTCTCGACGGAGACGTTCATCTCGTGGAACCCTTCAGTAGGCGCCAACTGTGCCAACGGCCTTGTGCCTGGCAACAAATACTGCGTCGAAGGTGGCACTGCTTCAACACCTGCTCCTCCTGGTGCTCCTAGCTCTACACAACCCGGCATCAACTCGAATTGTACAGACACCTCCCATGAATCTGCGAAGTCGATCACTAACATCTTTTCTAGGCGCCAACTTCTACCCCGTTGCAAGCGGCGACTTCTGCCAAAAGATCGCCGACCAATTCCGCATCACAGTGGCTAACTTGTAAGCTCCCTTTGTTTCCCTTGCTCCTCCACCTCTAACCCCACCAGCCTTTCCTGGAACACAGCCATCAACTCCGCCTGCTCCAACCTCCAACCAGGCTACTTCGTCTGCGTCGGCCTAAACTCCCAAGGCGGCTTCAAAGACTCCTACCCAGGCCTCGAAGGCATCACCTCCCTCTCCGGCTTCGACCTCGTGCCCTCCAACACCGCCAATCCACTCCGCGTCGCCGGCCGCGTCCTCGGCGCCGGCCTCTACCCAGACAACACCTGGGTCGACTGGCTCAACACCGTCGAATGCGAATCCCCCTCCTCGCCCCGCCGCTTCGACCAAACCTGCGCCACGCGCGCCTTCGTCGCCGCCGTCTCCTCCGCCGTCCAATACGTCGCCAACACCCCCGAGCTCACCTACGGCACCAACGCCGCCGCCATCCGCGTCATCGGACCCTACTACAACCGCCTCAACCAATTCAACGCCTACACCTCGGACAACGGGCAGGGTAAATCCTGCACAGACTGCCCTGCCCCGGCCAACCCGCAGGCCGTGACAAGTTGGAAAGGCACCTTCCTCCCCGACGGGACGCAGTATTTCCTCAAGACGAGGCGGATCAAAGTTACGTGCAAGAAGGCTTGCGGGGCGAAGGATATTAACGTGGGGAATCTGGAGGCGGTGCTGCCGTTGATTTCGGATAAGATTAGGGAGCAGAGGGGTGCGGGGGCGAATTTCTTCCTTTGGAGGGCGACGACGTTGGAGGTTGTGGCGAGGTGTAGGGTTACGTATGCGCAGGGGACTTGGTTTGATAGGGTGGATGGGGGCGCGGATTTGGTGTATGGTGGGGAGGAGGCAGGGAGTTGTTTTAAGCAGCCTTAGGTGGGTACGCACAGTGGTCTATGACTGTGGGCGTTGGGAGGGAAGTGGCTGGGGTTTGCATGGCGGTGGGGTTTGTGGACTTGATTGCATATGCGTATTGTACACAACCACTGGTAATCAACGAGAGTCATGTCACTTGGGGCTGAGCTTGGTTTGAAGAAGAAGTGCATTGTGATCGCCGCCATTAAGAGCCCTCGCTATGCACCGTGATGCCATCGTCATGCTCTGCAGAGACCTGTCCTCACAGCTAGTGAGACAGGCCCCAAAACTCCTTGCTTTTGCGTATCATACAGCCGCCGGCTGAGATGGACGCTTCGCAGCATCAACCCAGATTATGCTATCTATACACGCAGGAAAGGGGGAAAAGTCTGTCGGCTTGCGCACATTGCTGCTGGTCACAGATGAGGAGTGCACGACTCACCTCGACGGTTATCCTAGAAGATGGAGCCGACGATAGACAATTACTGGCAGAGGTCTAGTTGAGCTTGTAGTCGCCTGCTCTGCGTAAAGGTTGATAGGGCACAAATGCTCTAGTCGGTGTAGAACGTGTCTTCGCATGTATCAGTCTGGTCCAGGCGGTCGGTTTAGGTACGTACCTCGGGCTGACTCCTGCTTGGTGGCATGTCGCTGGAGCCAGACTCGTTGTGAATGATGACCTTGTTGCTCGTCGGGAAAGCGGCTTCTGGTCGCTGCCAATCAGGCGGCGGACTGCCTGAACCTAACGGCGATAGGGAGGGATCCCTTTCGACGAACGACTCGGGCTCATACTCATCATCGTCAGATTCCTCCTCCACGCTAGCATTTCCGGCCAGCACCTCCTCTTTCGTGCTCTCGGATTCTTCCTCGACCTCTCCACTGCTCGAAGGAGATGCAACCCCTCTCGTCAAATCATCGCCACCTGTCGTGTCTTGCTGGGGCGCCCGCGAATCTGAGGCCACCTGACTGGATGCATCTTCACTCGACATGTCCATGGCATCTGAACCGTCACTTTCGGATTCCTCGTCTTCAGAAGTACTTCGTTCCACTGGACCTTCTCTGTCGGCTGGCTTTATCTCGTATTCTTGCCGTTCTTCGACAGGTGACTCTGAAATGTCCATTGACATGTCGTCGTCGTCGTCGTCGTCATCGTCGTCATCATCCTCCTCAGAGCTGAGAGAGTTTGAGGACAACACCATATCGACAGGTGCGTTGTGTTTGTGCTGGGGCGCGACATCAGCAGACTCAACATCCTGCCCAATCGCCTGCTCGGTCTCATCTGCGGTCTGATCGCTGCCCTTCAGTGAATCACGACTGGTAACTTCGCTCTCATCATCGACTGGGACATCATCATCCTCCTTCGTAGGCATATCGACATCGGCGTCAGTGTTGGCCACGGCCTTGCCCTCTCCGACTGCCATTCCGTTCGTAGTCATTGTTGTGGCTATGCCGTTACCATCTGATGCTCCAGGAGGTGATTGCTCTGCAGGCTGTGACTGAGGTCCTTGCGAATGAAGGCTCTCCTCGCCTTGGGTCATGGGCGACGCTGACGGCGCAGCTTGTCGTTTGCGGTCCTCGCGAGCTTTGATCTCAGCCTTGATCTTCTCGATATCACGCTCCATATCTGCGACGTTCCTGACTTGAGCTGCGTCATCTTCGTCTTCAGAACTGCTGGCTTCAATGACCACGCTGTCATAGTGCTCCGATCCCGCTGACTGATGCCAGTCTGGCGATGGTCTGTTGCTATCGCTCGGTGTGCCCCCGTACAGGTCGCCAGACTCGTTCAGGTCCGCGGCTGTGGGCCGAGTGCGCGCACTTCTGTTTGGGAGTGGTGGTGTCGCTAAAAATGGCGTCGTTGCTGAGGGAGTGGTTGGTTTGGAGCCGTTCGCACTTCTCGGTGCAGACTCGATGAGCTGGTCAATTTCGGCGGACAACTTGTCTGAAGCCGCTTTTTCAGCTGCAAGCTTCTCGGCGCGTTCGGCGCGAAGTGCAGCCAGTTTCTTGGCCAGTATAGTATTCATGTCGGGCCTGGGTGTGAACTTTGGGGTTGCCACAGTTGCTGCATTGGTGATTGGCAGTTTCGCGGGAGGCGTCGGTGCCGGTACATTAGTCTTACTGATAGCGGGCAGTTGTTTCTTGATGGCTGCTGCCGGAGGCGTGGAGGCGGTCGATTTCTTGGTTTTCAACTCTTGCAAACGAGCCAAGTAGGCATTGCGATCCTGTGCAACGGGCTTTGTCACGCTCTGCTTTTGAGAGCTTGGTGTCGTCACCGGGACGGCTGAAGAAGTCTTGCGGTTGGCGTGAGGTGTGACCATGGAGCTGGGCTGATGTTGGACCGTACTAGATTCTGAAGCTACTGCTTGTGATGAATCATGTGCTCCCTTGACCTGATCTCGGATTTGATGTGTGATTTGCGTCAGTCTGCTCAGTAGAGCATCGGGATCGCGGCTCTCACGCAACAGCGCCGAGAGGATCAAAAGGCTTCGCTTCTCGTGGTTCTTCAATTGCGCGGCTCCTCTCACAGAAAGCTGAAATGTAGCGCCGCTTTCGCCAGTGTGTTGACGAACAGCTGGTGGACCACTCAGGTCGTCACTTGCCTTGCGCTTCAGTCCACTGGTTGCGGAAGGACCTGATGAGCTCTCACTCATTGAGACATCGCTGAATTCACCATCCTCCCTCTCGGACTGACTGGTCTGCAAAAATTGATCTTGAGGCAGTTGCAAGCTTGACCGCTGATTATAGGCGAAAGCTGATGCATTCGATTGCCTGGCCGCTCCATCAGTGTGAAAGGCCTGTGATATCGGTGGAGGCGCGACGTAGAGAGTACTGTCATCTTCCCGTGTTGTGGCGTCTGAGTGAACCTTCGCTGAAGGAGTTGGAGCTTGAAAAGAGAGTCCAGGTATTCCCAAGGACAACCCTGGTATTTGTGACATTTTGGACTTGGGTGAAGTCCCACATGAGGGCAGCAGCTCCGTCACGATCTAGTATCGATGTTAGTAAGATTGCCGCTAATACCACTGCGAGAGTGTCGCGCAGCAGCCAGAGGAGGCTGCGAAACAAAGCAAGCCCCGAAGTGTAGAAAGGTCGCCACAGGACCTGTCGACTGATGCTTGATGGGCGGCTACAAAATCGAATTCACGCGAGGTCAGTCGCGTTACCCAATTCGGCTAGACGCATTTTTGACCCGGAAAGCAAGGGACCGAGCCGCCCCAACCGCAGAGCCGCATTTCTGTTTACTCGTCGGGTCAACAAAGCAACCACATCTTCACCGAAGCTTCCCATTTCGCCAATCGATACCGTCAGTACAGCCGGCGCAAGTCTGTGCTTGTCATTCAATCGCCGTTGTACATAAATTTTGTCGCTTTTAGCTCTCTCACACCTTTTGTTCTTCAGATTGCCCCGCTATGGCGTTTTGAGATCGTTTCGTCGCCGGAAGGTAAGAAGGTTGGAAGGCTTGATACGACTTTACGATGGCTTCACAAGCGCAAGCTGGGCCTCGATGGCGCAGCAGTCCATTCAGCAGAGATAATGCGTCACCATCACCTGGACCGCCTCCTGGACACGCGCGATCGAAATCGGCCATAATGCAGATGCCCCTTGCGAAACCAACCGGATCATCTCACGCGCGCACAAATTCTCTCGCGGATGCTGGACTGTCTGCTTTGGCTGCGAAATCAAATGCTGCTTCTTCGCCTCGGCAAGGCTCACCAGGACCTGGTACTTTCGCGCCCAAATTCATCAAGACCGAGCTCGATGGGAGCTCTGACCGCGTTGGTGGGATCGAGGGGGAGAATGACTTTTCAGGACGACGTTATGTTTGGGTTAAGGATGCGGAGAAGGCATTCGTAAAAGGTTGGGTCGTGGAAGAACTATCAGACACGATGTTACGGATACAATGTGAAGATGGCAGTGTGAGCACAGTCAGGAGCCACGCAAGGTGCAATCACTGACTTCTTATCACAGCAACGAGACATCGAAGCCGATAATGTCGACAAGGTCAATCCTGCCAAGTTCGACAAAGCAGATGACATGGCAGAACTTACGCACCTCAATGAGGCATCAGTAGTGCATAACCTGCACATGAGATACGAGGCGGACTTGATCTACACATATTCTGGACTCTTCCTGGTCACGGTGAATCCATATTGCCCTCTGCCAATCTATGGCCGAGACTTCATCAACATGTACAAAGGACGCTCGAGGGAGGACTCGAAACCACACATCTTCGCTGTAGCGGACGAAGCTTTCCGGAATCTGGTAGACGAGGGTGCAAATCAGAGCATCCTGGTTACGGGAGAATCAGGAGCTGGAAAGACAGAAAACACTAAAAAAGTCATTCAATACCTTGCATCGGTAGCGACATCAGAGACTCCTAGAGTCAAGGCTGGTTCCAAGCAGGTCTCTAATCTCTCCGAGCAGATCCTACGAGCAAACCCGATTCTGGAGGCATTCGGCAATGCTCAGACGGTCCGCAACCACAACTCTTCGCGTTTCGGCAAGTTCATCCGAATCGAATTCACACGAGCCGGACAGATTGCAGGAGCATTCATCGACTGGTACTTGTTGGAAAAGAGCAGAGTGGTTCGAGTGAATCACCAGGAACGGAACTACCACATCTTCTATCAATTGCTGCAAGGAGCCGACCGATCACTTCGAGAGCATCTGCTTCTGGACAAGTCCGATTGTGAGGACTTTGAGTACACGAGACATGGCAACGATTCGATCCCCGGGGTATCGGATGAGTCTGAGTGGAATTCATTGATCGAAGCATTCCATGTCATGGGATTCAACGATAAGGATCAAAGGTCAATCTTGCAGACGATCGGTGCTATTTTGCATTTGGGCAACATTGTCGTGGACAAGGAGAGCTTACGTGGCGACCAGGCCACGATCAGGCAGAGCTCCATGCCATCTGTCGAGAAGTTTTGCAGGCTCGCTGGAATTTCGACCGACATGTTCGTCAAAGGCTTGCTGCACCCAAAAGTCAAGGCAGGCCGAGAATGGGTGGAGAAGGTACAGACACCGGAACAGGTTCGTCTGGCTGTGGATGCTCTGGCAAAGGGTATCTACGAGCGAGGATTCGGCGATCTCGTGAGTCGCATCAACTCCAAGCTCGATCGATCGTCTGGAGCCTCGGACGATACTCACTTCATCGGTGTTTTGGATATTGCTGGTTTCGAGATCTTCGACAACAACAGCTTCGAACAGCTGTGCATCAACTACACCAACGAGAAGCTCCAACAATTCTTCAACCACCACATGTTCGTCCTCGAGCAGGAGGAATATGCTCGAGAACAAATTGACTGGAAGTTCATCGATTTCGGCCGCGACCTTCAGCCAACGATCGATCTGATTGAATTGACAAATCCAATCGGTATTTTCTCCTGCCTGGATGAAGACTCTGTCATGCCAAAAGCAACAGATCGATCATTCACGGAGAAGTTGAATTCACTCTGGGACCGCAAAACACCAAAATATCGAAAGTCACTTCTCAACCAAGGCTTCATGCTCACTCACTATGCGGCCGATGTCGAATACTCTACTGAAGGCTGGTTGGAGAAGAACAAGGATCCATTGAATGACAATGTCACCCGACTTCTTGCCGCTTCGACCAACAAACACATATCTCATCTGTTTGCAGACTGCGCTGAGGTTGAAGATGATCTCTCAAGTGGCAGAAGCAAAGTCAAGCGAGGTCTTTTTCGGACAGTAGCCCAAAGGCACAAAGAGCAGTTGTCAAGCTTGATGGGACAGCTCCATTCGACACACCCACACTTCGTGCGGTGTATTCTTCCGAACCACAAGAAACGACCAAAGCAATGGAGTGCTCCGCTTGTACTGGACCAGCTGAGGTGTAATGGTGTGCTTGAAGGTATTCGTATTGCGAGGACTGGATTCCCCAACCGATTGCCCTTCGCTGAATTCCGTGCTCGGTACGAAGTGCTCTGCCCGAACATGCCTAGGGGATACATCGAAGGTCAAGCTGCGGCAAAGTTGATTCTGGAGAAGCTGAAGCTCGATCCATCATGGTTCCGCGTTGGTCTTACCAAGGTCTTCTTCCGTGCCGGTGTGCTTGCCGAGCTGGAGGAGCAGAGAGATGCGCTCATTCAGGAAGTCATTGCGAGATTTCAATCAGTTGCGCAAGGCTACATCCAGCGAAAGATCGCACACAAGCGCTTGTATCGAGCTGAAGCCACGAGAATCATCCAGCGCAACTTCCAAGCTTATGCAAAGATGCAAGCGAATCCCTGGTGGACTCTTTTTAATCGAATGCGACCCCTCCTAGGGGCGACTCGACAAGCCACAGAAGTCAAGAAGCGGGAAGAGGAGATCAAGAAGCTTCAAATACAGATGCAAGAGGAGGAAGCGCAGAGACAGAGGGTGGAGGACGAACGGCGTCGGACCGAGAATGAAATGCAGCGCATCCAACTCACCCTAGAAAGCGAACGAGCACTCGCCCTAGACAAGGAGGAAATCTTCAAGCGACTTCAGACCCGCGAGACCGAGCTCACTGAGAAGCTTCAGGACGCCATAGCGGACCAGGATAGTCTTGAGGAACAGATCGACGGGCTAATGGCAGCGAAGAAGGGTGCTGAGGAACGTTCTGATACAATGCAACGACAACTGGAGCAGGCAGGCGCTATTATCGGCAAGCTTGAGGGCGAGAAGACAGACCTCAGAGATCGAATCTCAGAACTTGACAGGCAGCTTGAAGAGGTCGAAAGGTCAAGATCTCTCCGCACCGAGGCAGAGGAGAAGTTGGACCAGGAGGTCAAGATGCTCCAAAGTCATCTTAGCTTGAAAGAGCGCAAGATGCAGGAGCTTGAGACGAAACTGGTAAGCGTCGACCAAGATCTTTCCATACAACTCGCAACTGCTTCCAAGGATCTTCAATCTGCAAAGAAGACTGTCCGTGACCTCACAGAAGAGAATCGATCTATTCGAGAGGAAATGTCAGAGTTGTCCTCGACTTCGACAAGTTTCGAAGATGTCATTCGCCAAAAAGACAGCGAGCTTGCCATCATGAAGACGGACCTCAAGAAGTTCCAGGACGACCGTCGCCGATTCGAGGATGAGAAGCGCTCGCTCACAGATCGTCATGACTCTGTGCAGACTCAACTTCGGAGCAGCCGAGCAGAGGTCGATGCCATGAAGTCACAGCAACAACAACTTCAGCGCGAGGTCGCCGATGCCAAGCGAGCGCTCGAAGAACAGGCCAATGCCACCTCGCAGGCCGAGATTCTTGAGAACCAGATCAAGGACCTCAAGGCTGAGTTGTACAAAGTCCAGACTGAGCTCAGCCGAGAACGTCAATCACGAGATGATGTAAAGAGAATTGCAGACAGCGAGATTCAGAACATCAAGCGCGAGTTCAACGCCCTCAACGAGTCCAAAGTCACCATTGAGAAGGAAATGTACGCACAATCGGACATCACTAGACGTGCCACCGAAGCTCGAGCGACTGCCGAGAAGGAACGCAAGGAGTATCAAGCTGAGTTGCAACAACTCCGCAAGCAATTCATCGATCTGCAAGAAGCAAAGATTGAGGCCGAGACTGCCGCAGAAAGTAAGGTGTCCAGACAAGCCAACGAGAGACATGCTATCTTGCGCCGCGAGATTGACGAGAAGGATCATCAACTCAACTCCTTGGAATCAGAACGGACCTCGCTGGCCAGTAAAGTCCAAAGTCTGAAGAGACTTATCGCTGACTCGGACAACTTCAAGCTTCATCATGACCAACACAAAGATCGACTCGAACGAGAGCTGGTAACGATCAAAGGTCGCCTTACTGCTTCTGAAAATGACAACCGTGCACTGCTCAACAAAGTGCAACAGAAGAATCTTGACATTGCTCGGTCCAACTCGAAGGCGGGAGACATCCAGAGGACCCGCATGAACCAGCTCATTGCTGAGAAGTCTAAGACCGATGAGGAGACCAAGAGACTGACTCGGCAACTCGAAGATGCTCAGCTCACCATAAGCTCGCTCGAGAAGCAAAAGGAGAAACTCGCCCTCAGTCTGGAAGATCTCAATCACGAAGTCTCCCGAGAGCACCGGACTACCAGGAATGCCGAGCAAGCATCTTCAACTGTCAACTTACAATTGGCTGATGCCAATCGAAAGCTTGAAACCGAGAGGCAGCTTCGCACCCAGGCTCAAGGCAATAGTCGTGCCGTACAGAATTCTCTGGACGCCGCAAACCGAGAGCTGAGCGAGTGCCACGAGCAGCTTCGACTTTTGCAGAAGGTCTTCGACCCAGAGATGCGAGATATTCCACAAGTTGATGGTGCTAGGCCGGACCTGAGCCGCGCCATCGATCTCGCCAGAAAGCTCGAGGCATCGGAGAATGCTCTCAATCTTGCCAACGAACGTGCCAATAGGGCTGAGTCTCAGCTTGACAGCATGCGGTCGCAATTCCAGGACGACTTGCAAGAGACTGAGAACCGACACCACAACTCCAAGCGTGCATTACTGGAGGAGATGAACAGCAGTCAGGTTAACGCCCGGGCTTCGCCTGCCAACAACTTCCGTCGCGAATGGGACTCTCGCAAGACTTTCTCACCAGTTCAAACACCTTCTCAGCCTCCACGAGCTCTTGGTAACCATCGTAGTGACAGTGCTCGCTCTGATCGCACGACCGATACAGTCACTTACAACAACCGTATGGACCTTGCAGCTGAGCTTGAGATGGTCCAAAACCAGCTTCAAATGTCTGAGATGCGCAATCGCCACCTTCAAGCTCAAGTCGAGCGTGGCAGTCCCACGAAGAACGGTACTCCGGACGACAGCCCATCCATCCTGCGACTCAAGAAGCTTGAGCGTGAGAACTTTCGTCTTCACGACATGCTGGACGACTCGGCCAAGAAGGTCTCTGCCCTCGAGCAAAGTATCCACACTGGACAATTGACCTTCCACGAAGTCCAGAGCAAGTCTCACCAGGAGCTCTTCGATCTGATCAATTCTCAAGAGCAAAGTAGGAAGGTCCTCGCTTCTTCACATCGCGAAGCTGTCGATGAGCTTGCGAATGCTAAGACGGCCTTTGATGAGCTCAAGCAGTACAAGAACACCATAGAAGTGACCCTTCGCGATGCCAACTCGGAGCTTTCGGACATCAAGTACGAGCGGGAGCAGGAGGCTGCCTCCCATGCTCAGCTCCTCCAGGAATTCAACGACCTGCAGATCCGCTTGGATACCGAGACAAGCAAGCTTGTCGACGTCAATTCTTCGCTGCAGCTCTACCGAGCACGGTCTGACGAATATTTCTCCAAGCTCGAACAAGCTGAGATTGCAGTGCTCAAAGCCTCTCGCGCTGAGCAATTCGCGAAAGGTCAAGCAAAGGAGATTGAGGAGACGTGTGCTTCCATCATGGCCGAACGCAAGCAGATGGATGCTCTTGTGGAAGATCTCCAGCGACAAAATCAGACATACGAAGAGCGCATGGAAGATGTGCAGGCCGACCTTGAATCAGCAGTGCAGGCGAAGAAGCGGCTGCAGAATGAGCTGGAAGACTACCGTAGCCAGCGAGCTATGGACATTGAAGATAAGGAGACAGGCCTGGAGCAGACGAGAAGGAAATACCAAAGCGAGCTAGCCAGCCTCTCGCATGATCTGGAGCTTGAGCGTGAGAACTTTGTTATGGCCAAGGGCGAGAATGGACGGCTGAGGGATGAGTTGGAGGAGCTCAGGAACAAGTGGGATGACGAGGTACTGAACAGCTCGGCGTGGGCCAAGGAGAAGAGCAGGCTGGAGGTGGCGATGCAAGATCTCGGCAACTCGAGAGACGAAGCGGCCAACGCGCACAACGAAGCACAGAGCAAGATTGTGAGTCTGCTCGGACAGGTCAGAACGTTGAGGACGAATGTGGATGACGCAGTCGCCGAGAGGGATCTGCTGCTGAAGGAGAAGAAGGGTCTGGAGGCCCGACTGTCCGAAGCAGCGGATCGATTGCAGGATCTGAGCAACACTGGCAGTCCGAGCAAGAGGGATGCAGCGCAGTCTGACAAGGAGGTTCTTGAGCTCAAGAGCCGACTTGCTCAACAGGAAGATATCGCTAGTGCGGCAATCGGCAAGATGCGAAGAGCTGAATTGCTGTCCCAGGAGACTCAGAAGGAGATTGCGGCCGAGAGGGAGATGGCAGTGAAGCTCCATCGCGAGAAGGCCGCCATGGAGAAGACGGCCAAGGAGTTGCAATTGAAGTGCATCGACTTGGAGACCAAGGGGTACTCGAGCGCAAGCCAGGATGTGAGATACCTGAATACCAGGATCCATGAGGTGAGTCTCGCAACATGTACAGCTTACAAGGACCCTACTGACATCTGACAGCTCGAGAACCAACTTGAGAAGCTCGAATCCACTCGCACCTCCGAGGCCCGCTCTGTTCGCAACGTCGACCGCACAGTCAAGGACCTCCAATCCCAAATCGAGCGCCGCGAAAAGTCAACCCAGCTCCTTACCGAAGACCTCAACAAAGCCCGCGACAAGATCAGCGGCCTCCTCTCCACCATCGATGAGCTCCAAGCCACCGACTCCGGCTCCCAACTCGCCGCCAAACGAGCCGAGCGCGACCTGCGGGAAGAGCGCGAGAAATGTCTCCGCCTCGAACGCGAGCTCGAAGGCTGGAAGGGTCTTCGTCTGGAAAGAAACTCGATGCAACGTAGCGGCACACTTGCTGCTCTCAGCGACGATGGGCGAAGCAGGAGGGGAAGTAGTATTGGTCCTCCCGGGGGTGGGTTTGCGGGGGTCAAGACGAATGGGGATCTTTTGGATGTGCCGAAGAGGCAGCCTAGTCTTACCAAGGGCTTCTTGTAGGTCAAGGAGCGATTGGGCGGGGGGGAACATAGACGGATTAGGAGTGAGGGGTGGCAGGGGAGGTGATGTTGTATCATTGCGGCGGGAGTTGGGTACACGCATTGCGTCGCATGGGGTGATGATTGATGGTGTATATATTAATGGTGCATGGCATGGAATTGATTTCGTTCTCTTGCATGACATTGCTTGGTCAGCGTTTCTTTGTGGCGGATGAGCAGTGTGCATCCTGGTATTTCTTAGGTCATTTGGTGACGGCATTCCATTGGGTGGATTGTGGTAGACGACGCTGAGGCTCACGTCCTGAAAGGAGCAGTGCCATGCTGATCCAAGCAGGGAGTCCGTTGCAGGTACATGCACCTGCACTACTAGGTGGAGTGTACGTGCTTCGACCGTTGCACCAATTACGCGGAAGCATCGGCCCGTAGTACATGATGACACCAGTCGGTTCATGTTACAGGATGAATGATGATGAGCTGCACCTCGTTCGTGTGGGATCGTCAAACGGTTGCAAGGCTGGTAGATGATCTACAGGTGAAAGAGCAAAGTAGCCTTGACTCGGATCGAACTCACAGCATGGATACCGTTAATCGCGTTTGAGAGCAATGTGTTACATGCAGATATCCGTCAGCACTGTGGCCAGATGAGATTCGCTAAAAACCTCACTCGGCCACAATCTCATCGATGGTCGTCTGCGTGATGATGCTCTCCTTGAACTCCTTTGCTAGTCTCCCCAACTATGCAAGATTAGTTTCTCATACATTATTATTAGCAGCGAGGATGGCACCATACCTGCCTCAGCTTCGTGATGGCTTGATCCAGGTTGAATTGGATGAACATCTTGCGATTTCTGAGCTCCGTAGCCGATGCGCCGGAACTCATGCCATCAAGGTATCCTGCAATGCGTGTGTAGGAGCCTGCTTGCTCATCGAACAGGAGAGCCAGCTCCGTCATGGCCGTGATAGCTTCTCGCATCTTCTCTTCTATCCCATCGCACTGAGTGATCATCATCCGAACATTGTTGATGAGCGTTGTTTCTTCACGTCGGTCTTTCTCGAGGGTCTTGATCGTGGCGCAATATGCATCATACGCTGCTCGAAGCTTGCCCGCTTTGACGGACGAGGTTATCATAGCGATCCAACCGAGCATGCCGGTGAAGACCATGCCGACAGCGCCTCCCGTTGCCCTTTGCTGTAAATGTCAGCTTTCAGACAGTGACAATCACTTGGTGACTTGACATACCCATTCACTGTACGTGCCCGCTGCATTGCGGACTGCCTCTTCCCACTGATCGGTCTTGGTCTTGAGGTCTGCATTCAGGTACTCCAGGTATGGCGTGTTCGTGTTGGTTTCGTTCTCGACGGGCCCAGTTTTGTACTGCTTGATGATGTAATTAACCCCTCCTACATTCCGCATCGTGTTATCTTTGAACTGACAAGGTACAGTATTTTGGAGAAGAATTCATCGGACGGTCAACGAGGTGACTTACGACAAGGAGGACTTTGACAATCTCCCGAATAGCACCACAATTCTCCCTGGCCTGTCCACTGAGCATACTGAGCACCATCTTGGCGCCTTCACGAGATTCCCTGAAAGCATCGTCCTGTGCTGAAGCGGATGTGTATTTTGTATCCATCAAAACGTCCAATTGATACCGCAGGTTCAGATCTCGGGCCTCTGCCAAGAGCTCAATCGTAGACTCGCTGTATGTCTGCGCGATGGATCCAGCGTTGACTGTTTAGACGTGGGCGGTCATTATCTTATATTTATACCATACAAGCAATTCTCACCTAATTTCACCAGATGATTTGCGTGGAAATCTTGACACTTCGCGCCAATCGTGACCATGGTGTCTTTAGTGCTCTGATTCGAGCGTCAGTGTGGAGGTCCTTCCCATTTGATTACAATTGTACATCATATATCGTGCTATCAATCTTGGACAGCTCTGCAAAGGAGTCTCGCGGCATGAGCAATGAAAAAGCATCATCACTCCGCGGAAACGACTTTCCGGACAGGACGTATGCTTGAAGATCTATAGCATCGTCAAACCTCATATCACTGGCTACATTTGATGAGAGTATACACACCATAGTAGCCCTTGGAATGAAGAATGAACTGCTTGGGATCTGTCGCGCCCGCAGGGGTGTTGACCAAGGCCCGGTCGTTCGACGCGTTCAAAGTGAGAAATGCATCTTGAAGATTCTGATCTTCGACCGTACTGGGAACCCATGAGACAGTTTCGGTGGCCGACATTGCTCCAAGTGTCTAGGCCGATGTGTGGCAGAGTCTTCGATCAGCGTTATCAATCCTGTGCGACGTGTGAAGGGAAACGACACAACGAATCACGTTTGCATCCGGGCGACATTGAAGTAATCAGATCACGCAGTTCACCGTCAAGGGGATGCGGGCGTCAGCTCGGAAGCAATGTCGTTCAGACATTAACGTTCTCCTTGCCCCTGCTGCAAGTCATGATCGTGTTTCCGACAACTGGGGAACGACATCTAACAAAGCTCAGAGAGACTGAACTAACCTGGACTGGTGGAGGTGAAGCTCGAGCGGATGCTGTCGTTCCGATCCAGGGTCTGCACGTGCCATCACTCGGCTCGCCACACCCGTCCTGATGTCGACGTCTCCAACAAGCGTTGCTGAGAGTACAACAACTTCATCAAACGATCTTTTCCGGACGAGGAGTCCACGTCGATCACTCAGGGAACCCTGTATGGTGGAACGAGCATAGATCAGCGTGTTGGGCTGGGACTGTTTATGGCCAGCAAGGGGGTCCTGCGCTTCGACTGAGTGGTAGTCGCGTGTACTTGCTTAGTCTGATATCATGTGAAGTACCGTCCTCTACGATTTGAGATTGGCCAATGTTGCTTCCATTGGTGCTGGCGTAGTCGAGATATGTGGAGGCAAGTGGTTGCATTGAATTGAGCAGCCTTCCGGCCCTTTCAGATGCATTTCAAGGGTACACCACTACATAGTGTGTGGGCAGAAGGGATCATGATCTTGATCGTGTTGCTCGAAAAGGATTGACTTGGATTCGCGATGCAATAGGGAGGATCGTTCGGTGCGATTGAGCCAAGTTTGGTGAGCCGCGTGTTGTGATCACGTAATCAGAGGCTCGACTGGATGCTCCAATACGCGATATTGACGGTGCAGAATTGATGTGATTGATATGGTCTATATAGAGAATTTTCTATGGTGAAAAGTACGTGAAAACAACCGGCTAATCCTCGGCAGCGGCTGCTGCAGTACAACACCGCGGGACGTCGTCATCATTTGCTGCGATGTTGACCACTCTTGCAGCCTCTCTGATTGCGCCTCACTTTATCCTTGCCTTGTTCCCATGTCGAATTGGATATTCGCAGCCATGTACATATTTTATTCTTCTCATCGCTCGTTATGGTTATGACAGACATGAGCATCCGACCACACGCCCTCACACTGATCTAGTTGCTCCACGACCTCCACCATGCCGGCGCGCAACTCCCGACCAAAGTCCTCCCTCGAGAGCCGACAAGCAGTAAACAAATGGTGCGCTCTGATAATCCCACTCGTCTTGATCGGAATTGTCGGCTACGCAACATGGGTCTTCATCGTCCAAGTCTGCAGTATGCACATCGCCCTCTAAACACCCGAACACTCCAACTAACACCACCCAGTCAACTACTTCCTCGCCCCGTCCACCTCCGATAACGTCTCCCCCCGCCCCGGCGCCGCCATAGCCTGCATAACCATCTACCTCGTCCTCCTCCTCCCCATGAGCGCCTGCTACTTCCGCACCGTCTTCCTCACCCACCTCAACCCAGGGTACATCCCGCAAGGCGACCCCAACCACACCCTCCGCCAAACCTTCGTCGAAGAACCCCGCGCCGACATCGAGTGGCCCTGCGCCTCCACCACGACAGGCGCAGACGACGACGCCGAGAAGCGCGCCACGAAGAAAAAGGACGTGCCGGGGTGGTACATCTCCACGCTGGATCTCGAGGGGATATTCCGCGGTGACATGGCGCCTCCGGCCGGCATGGAGGAGTTTTACCAACGGGACGTGTTCCAGTGTGACCCCAATGGATTGCCGATTTGGTGTGGGACGTGTAGGAATTGGAAGCCGGATCGGGTGCATCATTGCTCGGACGTGGGGCGGTGCGTGTGGAAGCTGGACCATTTTTGTCCTTGGGTGGGAGGGGTGGTGGGGGAGACGAATTTCAAGTTCTTTGTGCAGTTCAATGGGTATGCTGCGTTGTTTACGGCGTATATCACTGTTGTTATGGCGGTGGTGATTGCGGAGCAGGCGAGGAGGGGGAGGGGGTTGGAGAGGGTGACTTGGGTGGTGTTGGTGGCGTTGAGTGGGTTGTTTCTCATGTTTACGGGGGGAATGGTGGGGAAGAGTCTGCAGGATATGCTCATGGGGTTAACGACGGTGGATGCGATTGATGCGGCGAAGAGGACGGTGTTCTTGGCTGTGAAGCTGAAGGGGGATCAGATGGCGCCGGTCGCGCCGGTCGATGGCAGGAGGGATTTGTCTATCCCGTGGCAGGGGACGATTGCGTACCCTTTTGTTGCAAAGGGCCAAACGCTGAACAGGCCGAGGGAGACTTTTGCGATTCTCTGCACTCCACCGGGGTTGAATCCGTGGGATCAAGGGAATGCTGCGAATTGGAGGTCGGTCATGGGGGTGACATGGTATGATTGGCTGCTGCCGGTGAAGATGTCGCCTTGCTGCGATCATAGTAGCTTGGAGAGCATGTACCCCTTGGGATTGCGCTTCGGTGAGCTTCTCGAGGATGCGGGGATAGAGATGGCGGCAATGGATGAGGATCGAAGAGGGCGGCGACGACACAAGCATTCGGGCAGGTCGGAGAAGCATGGGCACGAGCATGGGCGCAGGCATGGGAGGCATCATGGACATGAGCATGGGACCGGAAAGAAACACGCAGGAGACACAGCGACTTCTTCGACATGAGCTGTCAGTACATAGCATCAGAGCGCTTTTTGAGATACCCCGGGATTGATTCCATTCATATTCGCAATTACACGACTTGACGACGGACTCTCTCAATGCTATGCCGTGCATAAATGGCTGACGCGACCCTTTTCTTGGCCACCAGCCGCAGCTCCGCCAACGCCGAGATGAAGCTATCCTCCGATATCCTCGACCTGTCTCAGACAACCACGATTTCTGCTTTACAACACTTTCCAATTGCAATGCGACCTCTCTTATAACCATCACCACACCGTACCCAACGTCAATCCGCATCACCAGACCCTCCCATCAACCACCCTCACCACATCCCTCCCTCCCCCAGCGCAACAATGTCCACCCCGAACCTCACCTCTTACCTCCTCGACGCCCTCTGGTCCCTCACCCAATGCCTCTCCTGCTTCCCCTCCTCACCCCTCCTGACCCTCAACTCCAAACCCTACAAAATCCTCCGCCTCCTCGGCGAAGGCGGCTTCTCCTACGTCTACCTCGTCCAATCCCCTCCCTCCCCGCAACTCTACGCCCTCAAGAAAATCCGCTGCCCCTTTGGCGCCGAGTCCGTGCGGCAAGCGATGAAGGAGGTGGAGGCGTACAAGCTGTTCGAAGGGTCGGGGTATATCATCAACTCCGTGGACCACGCGGTGGTGGCGGACAAGGGCGCCAGGAGTGGTGGGTTTGGCGCGGGAAGTGGGGACGAGGGGGCCAAGACGGTGTATATCCTCCTTCCGTATTATAGGAGGGGGAATTTGCAGGATGGGATTAATGCGAATTTGGTCAATGGGAGTCGGTTCCCGGAGAGGCGGTTGATGGTCTTGTTCAAGGGGGTGTGTGAGGGGTTGAGGGAGATGCATGAGTATCGGGTGCGCAAAGGGGGGAGGAAGAAAGCGAGGGGCGTGAGGAGGGAGGCGGAACGGGAGGGGGGTGCGAGGACGGGTCATGAGGATAGGGAGGAGCAGGGGGAGGGATTTTTGGAGAATGAAGCTGGGTTGGCGAGTGAGGGGCGGGAGGAGGGGGAGGTGAGGAGTTACGCGCATAGGGATATTAAGCCGGGTGAGTTGGGTGCATGGGAGGGGTAGAGCAATGCTGACAGCCGTAGGGAATATCATGATCTCGGATGACGGTACGACGCCGGTGCTTATGGACCTGGGCTCGTTGTCGCCTTCGCCCACGCCGATTACATCGAGGGCACTTGCGCTGCAGGTCCAGGACACCGCAGCTGAGCACTCGACTATGCCGTACCGTGCGCCTGAACTCTTTGATGTGAAAACCGACACGGTGATCGACACCAAAGTCGACATTTGGTCGCTTGGATGCACGCTGTATGCTTGTCTGGTGGGAAAATCTCCGTTCGAAGCGCGAAGTGAAGAGACGGGAGGGAGTCTGAGCCTGTGTGTGCTGGGAGGGGATTGGCGGTTCCCGGATGACGATGCGAACGGGAGCGTGAAGAGTAGGGGGAAGCAGGCTGTGAGTCCTGGAGGGTCGGGGCGGGCTGATGGGAGTGCTGAGGGGGCGAAGAAGGGCGCGGGGATAAGCGAGAGTGTCAAGGAGGTGGTGAGGAAGTGTCTTAGGGTGGAGCCAAGTGAGAGGCCGGATGTGGGTGAGTTGATACGGTTGGTGGATGAGGTGATAGAGGGACTACCCGAGGATGAAAATGGGGTTGTGGATGATTAGGAAGGAGGAAGTGTATATTTCTTGACTGTGTATGAGTCTTAGCATGTGTTCAATATTATGACAGCGTCAGGGTCAGCGATACCGAGGCGTTCGTTCCACTCTATCTGAACTCACGCGCGATGAGGTGACTCGTATCAATTCATGACCTGATCGAATAATGTTACATAAGCGGCTAGGTATCTATGCGAATTGCATGTGCCGAATCAATTCCCAGGTGAGCAAAGCCTCACAGGTCGTTAAGTGATGTGTTGCGTACTAAGATCCTCCTCTTATCATGATGCGCCACGAGATCAAGCACTGTTGACCAGCGCGACCACCAACTTCTTAAAATCACCGCTCGTCTCGCCTTCGACCCTCCTGGCCAGATCCTGCTTGTAGAAGTGCTTGTATGCAGCCTTGGCCTGCGCCATCCTCTGTTTGTCCCAATGTATCCGCACAAGACGTTGGACGAGGAGACTGTCTTTTGTGCCCATGCCCTTCATGGTGGCTTCAAGCTGGTCTGCGTCGTGCTTTGCTCTATCGCTTGCGGAATTGAGCATGAACAGAAGTGCATCTTCCATATGTCCTGAGAATTCCTTCTTAATCACCTCTTCCAAGCTCCTGTGGTACTTCTGCTTGTAAGCCTGGCTGATCGCGCGTAGCTGACCGTCTGAGCGGTTCGAGAAGATCGAGCAGACTGTGATCTGGTCGGCACCGCGTTGGCCTTCGGTGGCACGGTACAGTTCCTGTACATCCTGGTCGATTTGCTGAGGCATGACTGGAGCCGACTCTTCGTTGCGGCGAGCAGCGAGGACCATTGTGAATAGTCGCTCGGTTTTCAAAGACAAATCGCCCTTAACGTCGGATTCGACACTTGCTCCTTGGAAAAGCCTCGGGTATATCTGCTTGATAGCATTGAGATCAGCGTTGCTTCGAGAGAGCACAACATCATTCAAGACTGCTTCCTTGGTACCAAGCCCTTTGAGAGCATTGCGTAGATTGTGCGCGTCCTGCACTAATGGTCCTCGGGCAATGGCGACTAATCCCTCCTCGAAATAAGATGAGGTCTCGCTCTTAATATCCGATTCTAGGTCGCGCTTGAGAGTCTTTTTGAAGTACTCGTTCACACCGTTGATCTGAGCAGCGTCCAGATTGACCAATGCTGCGATCAGGCGCTTCTCATCTGTACCCATCCCTTTCATGGCCGAACGCGCCTCTTTAGCTTGATAGGAGCAGTCGACGAAGGGCATCTGACCATACCCAAGGGACGGCTGAGCTGGATAGCCTCCGCTGGCGGGTGGTTGTCCATATGAACCTGGCGGCGGTCCTGGAGGTGCGCCGTATCCACCGTGCTGAGGCGCGCCTGGGCCTGCTTGTCCATAATATCCTTGGTTAGCCGGTGGTGGAGGCTGTCCGTAGCCAGGTTGTTGGCCGCCGTATGGCTGTTGCGGTGGTGGTGCGCCGTATTGGCCAGGAGGTGGATGCCCATACGGAGCGCCCTGTGGTGGAGGATAACCTCCTTGCGGAGCACCGTATTGACCTGGAGGCGGACCGACGTACTGGTTCTGTTGAGGCGGCGGACCTTGAGGTGGTGGGTAGCCCTGATTGCCGTAATATTGATGCGACATAATGATCGTGTTGGAGAGAAACAGGATGTATAGGTATGGTGGGGTAGCGGGCCCCTTATACTGCGATCGAGAGCTTGAGCTTGGTAGGCTGTGTGGCTGAGTGTGGTAGGCGTGCCGTTATAAGCAAGGAGCTAAATGTTGGTGTACCGTTGATGTCTTAAAGTGGTGGCAGGTGCAGATGTAGCTGAACAGATAATCAAGTGCGTTCTTACCCGGACTCACAATCTGTCTATGCCGCCGACTTACCTCATCGGATCGCGGTAGATGATGGGAATAAGGTTGTGTATTGATGGCGACACAAGAAGGATGCAAGGACGGGCCGCAAAACGGGACACAGTGACGAAAGCGGGGCAAGGCTGTGCAACACTTTTGGACGACAATCTGCGGCTGAGCAACCTGCAGCCACTTTCTTAGCCATCATTCTCGTTTCTCATTTCAGCAGCACAGAAATCTACAAATAATAGTATCACATTGTGCAATGAATTATGCAATGGCATATTGGCTAGAACAGAGGCATGTTTTAGGACATCATTAAGCAAGAAGATTGACCGATTACACTCGCTCGACGAGGCTCATTCGTCATAACGGTAGGTCGCTAAGTATCAACATTACTGTCGCAAAACAACGATCAGGCAGGGATTGTCTTGCCACCTGAACTCTTAGGTGAATGTCCTCGAAGACGCGATAGAACATATGGCTGTACAGCCTGCGCGATCTGCTGCCGGGCCTGTCTGGTCCAATCAAGACGTACAGGGGAGCCAGCATCTAAGCGCCTGGCAACCACGCCGCATCTCAGCAGTGGATCAATTGCTGTTCAAAACTATCCGGATTCGCAGCTATACCATGTCGGCTTCAGACCTCCCATTTAATGCTGCTCCCTGCTTTGCAGCAGTTGTGCTATGGAGGTCGCCGCAGGTCTGCAAGTGGCCTGCAACCTCATCGAAGTCATCAAAACAACAAGAGATGTACAGGTCTGCAAGTGGCCTGCAACCTCATCGAAGTCATCAAAACAACAAGAGATGTAATTACCATAGGTCAGAATATCCGCCATGGGGGCGAGATCAGCCGATCATTTCTCCAAGAGGCTCAAGCACTTCGAAATACCAGTCTCCAACTCCAGTCGTCTCTACAGCCATTATCAGGCAAAGCAGGCACAGAAGACTGCGATCTCCTCCAACAGTGTCGGGAGCTTTCCAAATGCGCTATAGCACTGGAATCCGAGGCTGCAAAGTACTCGAGTGCATCTTCCGCCAAAAGGTTGAGTGTCTGGCAGTCTTGGAAGCGAAGTACTCGTTATGTTGTCGGGGGTAAAGATAAGCTCGCCGAACTCAGCGCCCAACTGCAGAGGCATGAGCAGCATCTCACTACGCATGTCAACCTCCGCTTGGGGTGAGTCTCTACCAGCATGACTGCATACATGCTAATGATATAGCCGCCACACGAGTGCGATCAAACTGGGCGTCAATACTTCGCTTGCGCAGCTCGACCTTGTACTTACCAAAGTAGCGGCAATGCATCAAGATATGACAGCGGCCATAATAGGCCGAGATGAGCACCAGCAGCATGTTCAAGGGGAGGCGCAGCAACGACAAGTCCTCAAAAGTCTTTTCTTCGATCAGATGCAGCTGAGAAGAGACTCCATTCCACTCGCATACCATTCGACTTTCGAGTGGATCTTCAAAAAGCCTGACAATCTTTCGGGTTGGTCCGGTCTTTCAGATTGGCTGAGCAGAACTTCCTCCAGTTGCTACTGGATTAGCGGTAAGCCTGGCTCTGGCAAAAGCACACTGATGAGGTTCATTGAAGACCATCAGGTGCTCCAACAGATACCGGCTACCGAGGATGGGCTTTCGCAAATTAACGTTGCATCGTTCTATTTCTGGCAAGCTGGCACACCACTGCAAGGATCTGTGGTCGGTGCTCTACGTTGTCTCTTATACACGATGCTCTCCGCTTTCCCGAGATCTATCCCGGAAATGCAGATCTGTCAGTCTAACTGGACATATCAGACACTTTGTCGAACTATCCAGCGCTTCCTAGCTGCCTCCGAGCAGCGGTGGCTCATACTATTGGATGGACTCGACGAGAGCTCAGATGAGCGTCAGAAACTCGACGACTTCTTGACCTTCCTTCGTTCTAGCCCCAAGTGTCAGCTGATATGTAGCGGCCGGCCAGAACAGCGTTTCGAGAGATACTTTGAGAAGACGCCCAAAATGCGGCTGCACGATCTTACTAGTGGTGATCTGGAGGCATACGCTAGATCTCGTTTGGAAGTACCACTGGAATCGGCGACACACCTGGAGAACAACATAAAGTCCGGAATAATCAGCAAGGTGGTTCAACGTGCTGATGGCGTGTTCCTTTGGGTTCGCTTGATCACTGCGTCACTGATAGAAGGCCTAGATGCCCTTGAGTCGGCAGATGAACTGTGGAAGCGGCTTGACGAGCTTCCTTCCGAGCTGGATGAAATGTTTGGGGTCATGATGTCGAGGCTGCCCGAGCGTTACAAGAAAGAAGCCGAGATCTACTTCCGGCTGTTGATTGCGGTCCGAAACGCGAGTATGAGTATCTCACTCCTGGAACTGGCCACGATCGATTTGCTTTCCCCAGAACTGCGTGGTCCAAGAAGCGTACCTCTTACTTTGGACAAGCTAAAGCAGCACGCCACCCACGTTGGCGCATTTCTGAGGGTCCGCTATGCGAGCCTGCTCGAGGTCAGAACGTCAAACGATCGAACCCAGCAATTCAGCGATCAGATCGATTTTACGCATCGATCAGCATATGAATATCTGGTTACATGGCATCGGAACCTTCCTCAGGCAAGGAATCCGGCACATCCCTTCCAGCTCTTAGTCCGTGCCCAGATCGAGCTGCTGAACTTCGCTGAGCAAGATGCATCCGCCGCTGCGGCTATAGACTACGAGCGAATCTACTGGGCATTTCAAGAACTACACGGCACGCCGAAGCAGACCCTACAAGAGCTATGGAGGGCCCTAGATCGATCAGGTCGCTCCCTGGTGGGACGCGGGAACAATCTGACTGGATGTCAGACGAATCCGGCATGGTGGATTCGTCGAGTTCGTGACGCTTCGTACACCATGGACATCGGATGGAGCACGCTTGCGGTACCGGCTCGACTTGGACTCGACCAACGGACTTGGATGACGAAGACAAGCTTAGAGCTGGCCAAGAACAAGACCACATCTTACCAACCCGCGGAGATCACAATATCATCGTCGACTTCGTAGGACTGTTGGCAAGTTACGGGTTCGTGGAGCTGATTGCAGATGTGCTGTCACAGTCCACTCCTGCTGATGTGACATACATGGCCTTATGTTGTGTCCACGAGTGGAGTAATGCTACCTTCAGTGCGAATTATTCATCTCGATATGCTCCTGTCCTGATGCTAGAGATGCTTCTAGAGCAAGGTACCTTTGTAACCATGACGGAAAAGACAGCAGTGGCTCTGCGAGCGCCTGACGCCCAATTTTCGGTCGACTTGATCGAAACGACGCTCTTCTCTCTTACAACCCGCGTCATAGCCTCATTCTTTGTAGACAATCAAGGTCAGGTGAACCGGCGAATCGACAGCGAAGAACAGCGCTTCGGGAACGAGGCAGTGATCGAAGACTCCTTGAGAGTCCTAGAACTCATCACCATACATGGAGGCTACGACCGAAGCGGCAGATGTCTCCTTAGCGTTCCCGTGTACCACATCCTCAACGACCCGGACCTGAAAGACTGGCGGAATCATATACATGTCAACGTGACTGCATATGTCTGTTTCCTCGCATCCTGTGACCAAGCATGGGAGAAGCTGGCAAATCTATGCTGGACCCAAGACCCCCGGATCGTTATCGACCTGTACTTGTTCACAAACACGGCAACAGTGCGGCCTGGGCAACTATCTGACGATGAAGTCTGCTGCCTCGACCACACCCTCATTGCAGCTCCTCCGGGAGACCTTACGGCACTGGTGAACATTGCTGGAAGCCTACACTGTCCCTACAAGCCAGACATCGAGAGCTGCTTCCGCCTACGCCAGGACCTGAAGAGATATGTCACACAGCTGAAGCAGGCATCTGCAGAGGTCTTCGAGCGGCTGGAACGGTTCGAGGGCGTCTCGAAGGATGCTGTCATGAACTGTCCACGGAACATGTTTGTCGACCTCGAGCACCGTGGGGTAATCTGGCGCTGGCGACCGACGAATTTCCAGATGTATGGTCCCCGCAACGTCGTCGATAGTCCGTCTGCGTCAGCAACGGCGGGCGCTCTAGACGGCGAGACTGAGGTTCCCGTGGAGATGGTGGAGGTTCGGACTGACGAGTACCTGGCCAACATGACTTTCGCTGCGAGATCATGCTCGAGTCCTTGGCCCTATGAGCGTTACGATGGTGTGTTGTGGTAGTTCTCCTCGTCTTTATGCTCGCAAGAAAGGCCATGGGGAAATTCGCTGCGCGTGAAGTAGAGCAACCAGGATCGGTTGAAGAAGGCCAAGCACGAATGGTTTGCCAAAACAGACAATACAAAAAGCTCTCTATGTACATGTCTACCTTGTCCCTGCGACTTGCCCTTTCACCACAGCTCCCAGATCCTATCCGGCATCACTGTCCTCATAATCTTCCAATGCCTCTTGGCGCTCTCCAACTGATGCTTCCCATACGCCCCAATATCTTTCTCCGTCAAAACCTTGATCTTCTCCCCCTCCATCTCCTGCGCCGTCGGAAACGGCAGCTCATTTTGCGGATCGGGATCCAAATGGCGCTTCCTCGACAGCGAGCTCAAAAAGTCCTTCTCGTTCGCTTTGCGGAAGATGGGCTTCTTCTTGTCGTGCTTGGAGTTGGGGTGTAGGCAGAAGACGACCATGTTGGAGAAGCGGGTAGTTTCGTCATTGGGGTCTTCTGGAGCTAGGTCGCGGAAGATGCGGCAGCGGCCGTTGAAGACGGTGCTGATTGTGTTGAGGACTTGTTTGGTGGGTGGTTGGGTGATGTCGCCTGCGTAGTTGATGGCAATGACGCCGTCGACGGAGAGGAGGTTGCGGAGGTTCTTGACGAATGTTTCGGTGAAGAGGACGAGGGGTTCGGCGCCGCCAGTGAAGACATCGTGCAGGATGAAGTCATACTTGTTGCGGTAGGTGGCGTCGAGAGCGCGGCGAGAAGTCCAGGTGACGGCGTCTTGAAGGTGGGCGGTGATGTTTTTTGGCATGTCAAAGTATTTGACGGCGTAGTCGTAGACGACAGGATCAAGCTCGACTATGGTCGTGTCGATACCGTGAGCGGACAGGGCTTTGGGAGCTGTGCCGATACCCAGACCAATGACCAGCGCTTGCTTCTCCGAGTCTTTCTTCGTCGGGTTGATTGTCTCCACAAGTCGGACTGCTTCCAAGATCTCAAAGACAGCATAAATCGGCTCCGTGCCAGTCACACCTTCGGATCTCATTTGGTCATTGAGGATCCACTCGCCACCGAGCAGAGAGTGGTCGCAGCGTAGGACTCGGAACGCCGGATTGCTGTTCTCCAAGACCGATACATAACCAGTGACAGACTCCTTGCGATCCAAGAGCTTCCAACCGATGACCTCGAGGTCGCTGGACAAGCCCTGTGTTGTCTTCTGCCACTGTAGCTGTGGGTTGTACTGCATGTTATACCAGATGGCAGGAAGTGCCGTGAATGCAATCTGAGGAGTCGACTGGACCAGGCCAAGCGCGGATGTGCCGAGATAGAGCCATACACGGGTCAGGAAGTCCGAGTACTTTGGTAAATCCACAAGATACCCCGTAATGATCGTTTCCGAGGATGTGACGGCGATGTATGCTCCAACAGCTGGTATCAGATAGAAGTACGGTTTGTCCTTGAAGACCTTGAGAACACTGAGCTCTTCAGCTGCGCAGAGAGCGCTGAGGAAGACGAATGGGAACAAGGAGATCATTTCCGTCACTAGGGGCCCAAGGGTCGGACCCAGTGAGGCGCTGTACTTGAACAGCTGCTTCTGTAGCAAAGGAATATAGAAAGGCACAAGAGGAAGGTAGAGCTTCAGGCGGGGGATTTTAACCTGCGGGAAGGTGGGCTTGAGCATGAAGCCAAAGAGAAGACCCGAGGATAAGATCCTCTTATGCTGGTCCGCAGCTATGATCGAGCCATATACCGGACCGAGCATGAGCTGCGAAAGGGCTCCATGCAGAGCTGTGAAGTAGACATAATAGAAGCTCAAAATGATTGCTGAGAAGGTATCATCCTCAGGAGGTGTGGCTGCAGTTGGCTTTGCCGGAGTCGACTCTGCCTTCTTTGGCTTCGACGAGGGTGTTTGCCTCAGGTCCACGGGTTTTGATTGAGTGGCTTCTGGCTTGACTTCTTGCTTCTTCTTGTTTGCCATTTAGATGAGTTTGTTCCCGAAGATCCAGCTCCGATAGAAACAATGACAAGAGAAGATGTTAGGAATCAGCGATCATGGCGATTGGACAAGGAAACGGTCGACCAGATTCCGATCTTCAAGCATGTGAAGTTAAAGAGACACCGATCTTCAAGCATGTGAAGTTAAAGAGTAAAGAGACGTGGACCCTGCAGGTCCTGGCGATTGACTTGCGGCTCTTTGGCAGCTTGAAGCAGTCTAGCGTGAACCTTGTTTCGGTTGCTTCCGCCGCTTTTGTTTTCGAATGTCAACGTCGACTTCATACAAATTCCAGCTTTTCTCACTGACCTGGCAGCGCACTGTACATGGCGCCTCGACGCACATATGGGAAGCGCCCGAAGGCATTCCCCGTTCGGACACTGCACGACAGTCCTTTCAAAGACGAGCAGGAAGCACAGATCGACAATCTCGCAGACGATTTTGTAAGACTTGAGGTCAAGGACACCACAGATGGAGGACTGGATCGCAGACCTCGACATGCACTCCGGCCTATCAGTAGGAATGAGAGGAGTAGTAAAGCCCCGAATGGAGAGTTCAAGAACAAAGCCGTCGAGACTGGCCAGACACAAACGGTTTCTTCATGCAGAAAGACTGGCAAGAAGTCTGCTTTGAGAATTCAGCCAAAAGTTGAGATTACACCCTCGGAAGAGAGCCACAAGACGACTGGAAAGTATGCGGATCAGTCGGAGCTCCAGACCCAGAAGTCTCCGCAACCGAACCCAACAAGCGACTCAACAGAAGCAAGCTTCAGTGTATCGCCTCATTCTACATTGCCCACCGATCTGCATGAGCACCTCTCACCTCTACTTCCATTTTGCAACAACCCTCTTACACCCTTCTCAGCCTTCAGCGCCACTCTTGCACCTCACTTCACCATCAGCAAACTCGCAGAAGCCTCCTTCAGTCAAGTCTTCCTCCTCTCCTCTCCAACCCTTTCGAGCACCCACCGTTCAGTGCTCAAACTGATACCACTGCTGCCCTCCTCTACCTCACTTCCGACCAAACCCTCCCGCTCGGCCAAGCAGCTTCTCTCGCTATCCTCAAGTCCGTCCGCAGTAGCCACCGAAACCCGCCTCCTCGCGCATCTGACTAACATCCCTGGCTTCACCGCCTACCGCGCCCTCCATCTCCTCTCTGGCCGACCAGGCAGCGCCTTCACCAAAGCATGTCGCACCTGGAACGCCCAACAAAAAGCCCAAGGCAAAGAAGGGAGCTACTTGCCCGACCCCGGCCGCAAAGGCAACTATTCAGACGAGCAGATCTGGGCCGTCATCGAAATGGGCGACGCAGGCCTCGACCTGGAGCGCTGGCTCGAAGCCCCTCCCTCTTCCCCATCTCATCTCTCCTCTGCCGACCCAACCACCCCAGACCAACCCTCCCAACCCTCCCTCCATTCCTACGGCATAGCCGCCATCTTCGACATATTCTGGCAAATCGTCCTCGCAGCCGGCAAAGGCGAAGTCTCCTCCCAATGGGAATCCCGCGACCTCCACTGCGGAAACATCTGCGTGCGCCAACGACGTCCTCTCGGCTCTCTCACCCCACGAGAAGCTATGGTGCGCCGCCTCGCCTCTTGTGCACTCGCCTCATCCTCTTCCGAAATGCAGACGAAGAGGCGTAAACTCGGCCTAACAGGTCTGGAAGTCACGATCATCGACTACACCATCTCTCGTGCGGAGGTGATCAACGCAAAAGGGGAGAAGGAGGTAGCGTACATTGATCTGGATCAGGACGAGGGGTTGTTCGAGGGTGATGAGGAGGTGGAGTATCAGTATGCGATTTATCGGTATATGAGAGCGGCGGTGGTGGCGGGGGATCCGCTTGCGAGTGGACAGGAGGTGAGAAGGGGGTTGCAAAGGGAGGACTGGAAGGGCGGCGAGAGATGGAGGGGGTTTAGGGCTGAGACGAATGTGGTTTGGTTGTATTATTTGTTGGGGAAGTTGTTGGAGAATTATCAATGGGGTTGCGAGAGGGAGTGTGAGATGGACGGGGAGGGGCACAGGCTGTTGGTGGCGAGGGAGAGGATCATGGAAGATGTGATGGAGAAGGTCAGGGAGTTGCTGAAGCTGGAGAATTGGAAAGTGTCCGGGATTAGGTCCGCGGGTGATCTTATCTCTGTCGCCCTCAAGGAGGGATGGTTGGAGTTCGAGGATGTGGTCGGGTTGATCGGAGAGGAGAGGGAGAGGAAGAAGAGTAAGAAGGTCCACAGTAGGACCAAGACGGCGGGGAAAGCATGATGGTACTCTGATGAAGCGCAGGGCGGCATAGCGACTTGGATTGCATAGCGTGGTACTTTCACTAGACATGATCTGATGAATCTGACGATAACTTCTTTCCGCGAAAGCATGAGAACGAGTGGTTTGAGCTTCTGTATCACGCCTGACAGGTAGGGAGGTGCTGTGCTTGATACGCGAAAAGTCCTACCAGCCCCCCATTGAAAAGCGGTAGTAGAGAGACAAATCACCAATCAAGTTCTTAGCGCTATGCTCGGCGAGCATGGATGGTAACAATCAGTTGCAGTACTTCGATAGAGATCCAACCAGAGCTGTACCTGTGGCACTTCAATAGTGTTTGATTCGAGATTGTCTGCATCTACGCGCTTGTGGGCTCTTCTTGAACGTAATGTAAGTACGAGCCCAGCAGCTTGGTGCCTTGTATATAGTTGTTCACTGCAAGAGACTCGTTGATGCTATGTGCTGCGTCTGTGCTGCCTCCCATCGGTAGCAAGAGCACATTCTTCCCAGTAGCTTGCTCGAAGGTGAGGGTGACCGGAATGCTTCCTCCCTCTCGTGTCAGGTCAGGCTTCACGCCCCAGACTCTTTCCGTCGCCTTGGCAGCAGCGGTGAAGTTCCAGTGGTTCGGGCTGGCTACCCACCATTTGCCGCTATGCTGGAGGAAACATTTGCAGGTGTTCTTGGAGCCGAGAGCCTTGAAAGCCTTGTCGACGTGGGCGTATACAAGCTTATCGACCTCGTCTGGCTCCATGTTTGGTACTGTGCGAATGGAGAACTTGCCGATGACCTTGGCTGGAATGACAGTCTTTGCGCCAGGTTGTGCGAATGCACCCTCAATACCGTGTAGGGAGAGGGAGGGGAAACGCCAACGACCCATCAATGTCCGTTCCTTGTCGTTGTAGATGCCGGTCTTGCTACCGAGTGATTCGTAAAGGTTGTCCATGGTGAATGCAATATCCTTGTATAGTGATTGCTCTTCATCGGTGACGGGCGCAACCAGATCGTCGATGCCTGCGATCTGAATCTTGCCGTCACCATCAACAAGTGTAGACATGACTCTGACCAAATCCGTCATTGGCTCCTGAGCAGTTCCGCCAAAAACACCGCTGTGCAGGTCCTGACCAGGCCCGCTGATCTCAATGCTGTAGTAGCTACATCCTCGCAGACCATAGGTAAGGCATGGCTTCTCGGTCCCCAACCAGTAGTTATCGCTAATGCACACGGCGTCGGTGTCCTTGAAAAACTTCTTGGCCTCGGCATTGATGAAGTCGTCCAGGCCTTCACTACCATACTCCTCCATGCCCTCAAAGCACATCAGCAGGTTGACGGGAAAGTCGATGCCAGCCTTTTGATGTGCCTCAATAGCGTTGACCCATCCGAGAACCGGCCCCTTGTCGTCCGTGCTGCCTCGTCCATACATGCGGCCGTTTTTGACAGTAAGCTCGAAGGGCTCAGTAGCCCAACCATCTTCTATTCCTGCTGGCTGTACATCGTAGTGTCCGTAAACCAAGATTGTCTTCTTCTTTGGGTCTTCACCGTATCGGCCAATGATCACTGGTGGCAGGGTAAGGTGTTCCTTGTGCGGCTGGGGTCCGAGCTCACGTGCTTCGACATGGACACCCAGAGCCTTCAATTCGTCTGCGAGGAAGTGCCCCATCTGTTGTGAGAGTCAGTAGGTCGTTCATTTACGCGATGTCGAAATGAACTACCTTGACCACATCCGGTCTCCTCGCCTCGTCGGCTGAGATGGATGGGATGGCGACAGCTTTGCGCAGACGCTCAATGAAGTGGTCAGACATGCTGTCCACGGTCTTGAAGTAACCATCTAGATTGGGCGCCATGTTTGCAGACGGTGTTGTGCGATAGATGTAAGGCCACTCTGGATGTTTGAGAGAAACAGTCGTTGAGAAGCTCCTTGCGCTATGGTGATTGAGGACAGATCTTGGGAGATGTTGAGTGGTCGTGCGAATACCTCTGCTAGATAGACAGCGGGTTAAGGGTAAGATGATCGAGCTCATGAAGCAGTAATCGCAAAAGGATGAACGGCATGACAACCCCGAAGCAAAGCGCCATTCGAGGGCTCACCCCACCTTCCCTTTCTGGACCCTGTAAATTTTAGTGCGAGCTGGCAGGGCCATCAAAGTCACGTGCTCTCGTGCAAAATATCGTAATATTCCGTGACCTTGCATGGTCTGCTTCTATGATGTTGAGAGGTTTGAGTCGGCCCCAATCTAATGCTACCTTGCAGTCCCATCTCCCACCGTTGAGAGTGTCTTTTCATCAAGCTCCGTCACGTTAAGTGACCAGAGTGCCTTTTCGTCTATCCAAAAACGCCGTCGCTCATGTGTTGAATAATGTGTTGAAATTGCCAGCCGGCTGCAGTCGATCCAGCGACTGATATATTTGTCTAGAACAGACCGTCGATCTCCCCTGTCTCGGGATTGATGTCTACGTTGAGGTATCCAGGCGCGGTTGGAAGGCCTGGGATGGTCTGGATGTCTGCTGCAAGAGCGTACCTGAGATGATTAGCGAGCAAGTCGAGGTCAAAGCGAAATTAGAACCCACAAGTAGCCTGCACCTGCTGCCATACGGACGTCACGAATCGGGACAGTGAAGCCCTCTGGCGCACCCTTCAGGTTGGCATCGTGACTAAGACTGTACTGAGTCTTTGCAATGCAAATTGGCAAATTGCCATATCCTTGTTGGACGTATGCGTCGAGCTTCTTCTGTGCTTGTGGCTCGAATTCGACCGCAGCAGCGCCGTACATCTTCTTGGCAATCGCTTCGATCCTCTCCTGTACTGAACCCTCGAGGCTGTACAGAAGCTTGAAGTCGTCAGGGTTACTCTTCTCAGCAGCTGCAATCACACCCTTTGCTAGGTCAACAGCACCCTTGCCACCCTCGGCCCAGTGGTTGGCCATGATGGCATCTTCCGCGCCGGCGGCAAGGGCCTCCTCGCGAAGAGCAGCGATCTCAGCATCCGTGTCGGTCTCGAACTTGTTGATGGCAACGACGACGTTCACACCATATTGCTTAGCATTGGCGATATGCTTCTTGAGATTGATACATCCCTTTCGTAGGACGTCCACATTCTCAGTGCGGTAAACTTCAGGAAGCTGAGCACCAGTCTTGATCTCTGGACCACCACCATGGACCTTCAACGCGCGAACAGTAGCAACGATGACAACCACGTCAGGCTTGAGACCAGATGATCTGCACTTGATGTTGAAAAAGCGCTCGCCTCCCATAGTGAAGTCAAAACCTGCCTCAGTAACAACGAATCCAGTCTTGGCATTGTGATCCTCATCCGGCTCGGTTCCGGCCAATTTGAGCGCAAGCTTGTCAGCCAGCACGGAAGAAGCGCCGATAGAGATATTCGCGAAAGGACCAGCGTGAATGAAGACCGGGGTTCCTTCGAGTGTCTGCATCAGGTTGGGCTTGATGGCATCCTTCATGAGCACAGTGAGGGCACCACCAGCTCCGATATCGTCGCAAGTGATGGGTTCGCCAGCCTTGGAGCTACCAATGACCATACGACCAATTCTCTCACGCATGTCCGCGAGGTCGTTGCTCAGCGCAAGAATGGCCATGCACTCACTGGCGACAGAAATGTCGAAAGCAGTGTGTCGCTCCTGGCCTTTCTCCGTTGAAGCTTGTCCAACTGTGATGCCACGCAAATGTCTGTCGTTGACATCGAGCACTCTTCGCCATGTGATGGTGTCGGGATCGATGTCAAGACGCGCAAAGCGGGTAATCTCCTCAGGCGTGAGCTCATTTGGATCCGTCTTTGTGATGCCGAGCTTCTTCAACCGACGGAACATGACAGGCGCAAACTCCCTCTTGCCCTTCTTGGCAGGGACAAGGCGGTTGAAGAGAGGTCCATCCTTCTGAGTGTTTTCGTGGAACATACGTGTCTCGATGGCAGCGGCGAGTAAGTTGGTCGCTTGTGTGATAGCATGGATATCGCCAGTCAGGTGAAGGTTGAATTCCTCCATGGGAATGACCTGACTGTAGCCACCACCGGCTGCACCACCCTTGATGCCGAAAGTTGGGCCCATACTTGGCTGTCTGACATTGGCGAATGCGATACGGTCGAGATGGCCTGCAAGAGCTTGGACAAGACCAACAGTCGTGGTTGATTTACCCTCGCCGAGGGGGGTGGGAGTGATGCCTGCAACGAGAATGTACTTGCCATTCCTGCGGTGTTCCAATCGCTTAAGCAAGCTGAGGTCGACCTTCGCTTTGGTTGCACCGTACGGCTCAAGCTCATATGGCTCAATGCCAACTTCTTCGGCAACCTTGTTGATCAACTTTGGTTTCTGAGATCTCGAAGCTGCAATGTCGGAGGGAACTGGATGTTGAAGCTTGAGCGGCAGCGGCGAAATGTGTCGTGCCTTTTGCCTGTCAAAGTAGGCGGATGCCGACTCGACCACGTTTTGCATGAGCATGGCCACAGTCATTGGACCCACTCCACCAGGAACGGGTGTGATCTGTGAGGCGACCTCAACCGCCGAGTCATAGTCGACATCTCCGACCAATCTTTGACCAGACTTCTTGGACGAGTCGGGAATGAAGTTTGTGCCGACATCGATCACAACAGCGTCCTTCTTTAACCAATCGCCCTTGACAAATTGAGCTTGTCCGATAGCCGCAACCACGATATCAGCCTGTCTGACGACGCCAGCAAGATCTTTAGTCTTGGAGTGGCAGACAGTGACAGTGGCGTCGGCATTCTTCAGCAAGTAGCTGACAGGACTTCCAACAATGTCACTTCGTCCAATGACAACAGCATTCTTGCCCTTGATCTCGACTCCAGCCTCTTTCAATAGTACCATGACTCCCTTCGGTGTGCAAGGAACGAAGAGGGGCTTACCACCACGCTTAGCCAGCTCTCCAATGTTGTTGGTCCCAAAACCGTCAACATCCTTCTCATCTGCCACCGCCGAGCTGATTGTATGCTCGGAGATATGCTTCGGTAATGGTAGTTGAACCAAAATTCCGTGGATGGTGGGATCATTGTTGAGTCGCGTGATGTGCTGTAGAAGCTCTGCTTCTGTGATGCCGTCTCCGTATTTCTCCAGGGTGCAAGTGATATTGGCCTCCTCGGCAGCCTTTAACTTCATTCGTACATATGTGCTCGAATCTGATCGGTCACCGACCTGGATAATTGTGAGGGCAGGTTTGTAGCGTGGGTTGGCCGACTGCTTGGTCTTGATCTCGTCGGCGATCCGACCACGTATGGACGCAGCAATGGCATTGCCGTCAATCTTACTGGCGACCATGGCTCGTAGAGTTGTTGAGAAGTGTCTGAGAGAAAGAATGGACGGTCTATGAGAAAATGAGACGCGGGGCAGAGGACGCGGAAGGTGCCTGATGGAGCTCCTCATTTTTTTTAGCGTCGCCGAACCAGAGCAGATCTATGCCGCGGTAACCCCAAAACTCCGAGAACAGTATCGGTGTAGAGGAAACAAAGACGGTGGCCCTTTAGTCTATTTCAATCTTCATGACTTGCCGGGGAAGGCTTTGGGGTAGTAGTTCCCTGTCTCATTTCTCTTACATAGGCTGGTGGAGCTAGCCGGGTCTTGGACGGGCTTTCAAGGCTTTTTTTTGCCGGCTCCGACTTTTTTTTGACGCGGACGCGGGAGGGCTGAGGCATGGAACGCACAGAGGCAGACGTCAAAGGTCAAGCTCCACCACTTTTGACTCTTCGTAACATCAACAATCATGAGACCTATCCTGTTGTCGGGCCATGTATGTATCGTGCTATTCAAGAGTAATGCGCTATGCTAATAACGTGAATAGGAAAGAGCCCTTACCCAAGTCAAGTACATCGCACCGTAGACGCGAAATTCGACAGTGCTAATTGCGCGATAGATTCAGCAAGGAAGGAGATTTGATATTCTCGGTAGCGAAAGATCACAACTGCTGCGCTTGGTACAGCGCAAACGGCGAGCGATATGGAGTATACAAAGGACACGTAGGAGCGCTTTGGACAGTCGATGTGGATCCGCGGACGGTTCTTCTGGCCACAGGTGGTGCTGACAATACTATCCGATTGTGGGAGGTCAAGACTGGCAAGCTGCTGAAGACCTGGGAGTTCGGCACTGCGATCAAGAGGGTGGAATTTTCAGAGGATGGATTACAACTACTCGGTGTGACAGAGAAGCGACAGGGACAGTTGAGCACAATCTTGGTCTACGACATCAACCCGGACCCCGAAGCCGAGCAGTCGACTGAGCACGCTCTGCGCATCGTTGTCGACGACATTCCAAAGGTCACAGTTGCTGGTTTCAGCTACCTCAACCGATACATCATCTCTGGACACGAAGACGGCAGTATATCACAATGGGACGCAAAGACTGGCGAGCTCATCGTCAACAACTTCGTGCACGAGGCAGACATGCAGGTGACTGATCTTCAATGGTCGTCTGACCGGACCTACTTCATCACTGCATCCAAGGACAAGACCGCGAAGCTGATTTCGGTCGATGACATGGAGGTCATGAAGACGTATGTTGCCGACACACCACTCAACTCAGCGGCCATCACACCGGTCAAGGACTATGTTATCCTCGGAGGAGGTCAAGCGGCTATGGATGTCACAACAACCTCTGCCCGACAAGGAAAATTCGAGGCTCGATTCTACCACAAGATCTTCGAAGAGGAAATTGGTCGTGTTCGTGGTCACTTCGGTCCTCTCAACTATGTCGCTGTCAGTCCGCTTGGAACGATGTACTGCTCTGGAGGAGAGGATGGTTATTGCAGAGTACACCACTTCGACCCACCATACTTTGATTTCAAGTACGAGGTGGAGAGGGAAACGCGGATATGATGACATTGAGGAATGAGCGGGGGACTGGTCGCATGAGCACTGACGACCTGATGCTTGTCTGTCGTTGGCGATGAGGTATATGGTCCATTGCCACATGGGGAGTTGGCGGGCGGAACAATCGGTCGCAGATGACCAAAACGACGTGCGTTGTGCATCACACGGAGGATCCACCTTCACAGGAGTTTGCAGGCCAAAATACCAAATTTAGATGACCCCGAGGATCTGTTTGCAGGTAACAAATGTGACTGCACGGTGACCACCTGTGCGCAACGGAACGCGTTCCGTATGCGATTGGCTATATAATATTGGCTTGACCCGACGCGAGTCATTCATAAAAAGGTGTGCCTGGAGGCGTTCATTGGAGAGCAACCCTGCTATATTGAGGGGTCATGTGCCGCCTTTGGTACCAAATATCCGCCTAGTGTGACATCCGAGTGCCGTGAACCTGGCAAATGACAATGCCATGTATTTATTTGTGTGTCCGATTTTCCATTACCGTGATACAGCACTGTGTTATCGCTTAGCCAATGGCAGGGTCTTGCTGAATCCGTGAGGGCTCCGTGGGCAGCGACGTCATGGCCGTGCAGACTGATGCTTGGGTGCGTTGGGAATGTAGAGGCCGATCATAATAGCTTCGTCAACCCAGAATTCTTGTTTCTCTCGAATCAATTCATCTTATATTAATCTCAAGCTTCACGCAAGAGCTTCAGCGAGACCATTGACACAGGTCCAACAGCTCTTCGGATTGATTCCCCTCCAGATCACCACTGGCGCAGACGATCGACAAAAGAAGGGACCCGTGTGGCTCAGTTTCAGCCAGCTTGAGGAGAGAGCAGCTAGCAGGATCAATTTTACGGTAAGCAAGCTATTCCCTTCCTTTGTAGCAGTGACATGCCAATTGCTTTTTCTCTCTGCCGGGCCAATGTCTAGGCTGAAGTCAGAGCTTCGGATCAAAGCATATATGCAGCCCTGACCGCCTGTCTCTGTTTGTTGAAGCTTCAGACCCTTTCTAATTGAGCTTCACAGAAACGATGTTCACCCGCAGAGCTCTCCGTCAGGGGACTCAGTCCCTCCGAACCACCAATGCAGCTAGGCAGCCTGCAGTCCAGTTGCTGGCTCGACCGTGGCAGGCAAGCACCCGCACGTTTGCTGTTTCACAGTACACACGCGCAGATAGCAGAGACAAGCCTTACCCAGGAGAAGAGGGGGACCATGTGGGATCTTTCTCCAGAACAGACAACACCATTCAGTTGGAATACCCGCCAGAGGAGGAACTGCCCTCCAGTAAGCCAGTCCAGGGCCGCGGTGGTGTGCACTTCAAGAGGACTTTGCCTAGCTTCTCCCTCGAAGGCAATGTAGGACTTGTCACTGGAGGAGCTCGTGGTCTTGGACTGGTCATGAGCCAGGCATTGGTCGTCAGTGGAGCCAATGTTGCCATCGTTGACCTGAACAGTGGGTGCAGGTCGCAGAACAGTCGGACTCGAATGCTGACAAGATGACAGGGGACGAAGCGTCGAAGCAAGCGGAAGGCTTAGTAGCAGAATTCAAGAAGGAAAATCCAGGGGCTGAGAAGTGAGTATCAGCTTGAATTCCCAGGCAGCTCCAGCTATAACCTTAGCAGTATTCCCCAAGTCACAGCCCATTACGCCGACGTCTCTGATCCAGACTCTGTCAACGCAGCAATCGAAGAAGTCATTCAGCAACACGGGAAAATCGACAACCTCGTCACCTCCGCTGGATTCACCGAGAACTTTGATGCCATCGCATATCCCTACGACAGAATAAAGAAGCTGTGGGGGGTCAACGTGGACGGTACATACCTCTTCGCTATTGGCGTAGCGAAGCACTTGATGGAGCGCAAGGTGCCTGGAAGCATGGTCATGATCGGCAGTATGTCTGGCAGCATCGTCAACGTACCTCAACCGCAAGCGCCGTACAACGCTGCAAAGGCTGCTGTACGCCATCTTTGTGCAAGTTTGGCTGTTGAATGGGCGCATGCTGGTATTCGCGTGAATACCATCTCCCCCGGGTATATGCTCACAGCACTGTAAGGGTGACAGGACCAAAACAGATGCAAATACTCACTGACAATCCCAGCACGAAGAAAATCCTCGACGACAACCCCGAGCTCGCCCAGAAGTGGACCAGTCTGATCCCGCAAGGCAAGATGGGCAGGCCTGAGGATTTGATGGGTGCAGTCACTTACCTGCTCAGCGACGCCAGTCTTTACGTAACCGGTTTGTGCTCTGTTTTGCCCTAACCCACGGGAATCTGACTATACCAGGTGCCGACCTTCGTGTCGATGGAGGCTACACCTTGACGTGATCAACCAACAGTGCGTCCAAACGAGCAACAGTACACAAGGTACCGGTCCGGAACGTGGCATGGCGGTCGGGCTGGTGCTGGGACATTTGATTTCAGCAAAAAGGGACTACCCACATAGACTGGAAGCGGAGGAATGGCAGACGATGGCTGAAAGCGTCACGATAGCGATGAAATAGCTGCAATGCATAAATCATAGTAACCAAAACATGACATGCATATTAAGATCAGCTAACCAAGTTCGGTATTGCTTTTCCGATCCAACCAATGATAAATAACCTGAATGAACCCTGGTCACGTTCTTCCGTATGCACAATTGTAGGTAGTCTTGTTATTCCTTCTCCACAACTCCACGATAACCTGCATTGGCGAACAGAGATTGAGTCCCAAGTTTCGGTGAGTTATGCTTCGGCTAAATCAGGACATCACTCGAGAGCCTTATACCTTATCTCCGAGAACTTGTTGGACCTAGCAAGTTGGGATGCCGCTGGTCAAGCCCGTCAGCACCCAAACCCAAGACCCTGCCACACTGCCACACGGACCGACGGGACCGTGCTCGAGATCCTTGGTCATCACTGCATTAACCTCAATCCTTTTCCCTTTCTGCTTCTCTCAATCTTGTCCCCTCTCATCACATGTTCTTATAGCATTGGAAATAAGTAGAAGCGGCAACGATGGAGGACGTACGCCTCAATCTGGTTCTGTATACGGCTGGTGCCATCATCTTCTCCTATGCAGTCCGATTCTTCTACCTAGGATACCAAGTCAGAACGCGTTCGAGAAATCTCGTACTTCGTCTCCATTGCCACATATGATGCAGCTACTGACTTCACTCACCAGCCAGGACCCCCTCACAGCTGGCTCTGGGGGCACCTCCATCACTTTCCTACCGTCCTGAAGAAATTCCCACGCGATGTTCCCCCAACGTCCGCGATGGTCCAGCTCGGTATCGATCACTCGCTGCCCGAGTTCTTCTTCATGGATCTTTGGCCCTTTGGCAACCTTTCGCTCGTGACAATGGGCCCGCGTGGGGCAGAACAATTCACTTCGATTTCCTCACAGCCCAAAGCCCCGGTCGTGGTTGACTATATCGAATGCGTTGGGGGTAGGCACAACTTGGTAGTGGACGACGGACCAAGATGGAAGACGTGGCGGGCTGCGTTCAATCCAGGCTTCTCAAATGCGCATCTCATGACACTTGTGCCGGAGATTGTACAAAGCACGGAGGTGTTCAAGGGACTGATGGGAAGAAATGCAGACGAAGGGCGACTGTTCAGAATGGAGAAGTATGCCACAAGGTTGACTATTGATGTGATTGGCAAGGTAGTCATGTGAGCGCCCAACCTGCTGTAGAGATGACACACTGACAGGGCAGGGACTTTGACTTCAATTCCCAAATCAAGGATCACAAAGTCGTCTCAGCATTCGAGTCGACAATGCGCTGGGCTAAGCTGGGCGCTCAAATCCGTCCAAGCGAGCTGATTGATATCCGCCGGCCATACGTTTACTGGCGCAATACGAGGATCATGAACACGTTCGTGGACAACGCATTGGTCGAGCGCTGGCGGACTCGCAAGGAGCGGACCAAGTCAAAGTATCTCATCGACCTAGCACTCGAGACATATCTCAAAGACAAGGGCAAGTCGATCAAGGACACCGATCAGCTGGATCCAGAATTTAGGCGTGATGCAATCGATCAGGTCAAGATCTTCCTCTTCGCCGGTCACGAGACGAGCGCCTCAACCATAAGCTACTGCATCTACCACATTGCTCAAGACGCGGACGTCAGAGCAAAGGTGCGCAGCGAACTTGACAACGTCTTTGGCAAAGGAGCGGATGTTGCTCAGCGTATCAAGGACGAACCCGTACTGTTGAACAAGTTGGAGTACATGTCTGTCGTACTCAAAGAGGTCTTACGTCTGCATGCACCAGCGAATTCTGTGCGAGTAGGCAGCCCAGGGTTCGTCCAGCTCACCTCACGAACAGATATGGTCACTGACCCATTCAGATTCTTCGTCACCCATCCCGAGACAGGAGAAAAATACGACGTCTCAGGTATGGATCTCATCGCTTCAGTCATGGGAAACCACATGCACAAATCATGGGGAGGTAAGCATTCCCCGATTCCCCTTCCCCCTTTACACCTGCGACCACAAGACTCTAACCCCCTCCACAGACCCCTACACCTTCCGTCCCTCCCGCTGGCTCGACGGTACCGCAGTCGACGGCGCCTTTGTCCCCTTCAGCAAACTCCCCCGCAACTGCATCGGCCAAGAACTGGCTACGATCGAGATCCGGATTGTGCTGGCCATGTTGCTTTCCGAATTCGACTTTACGGTGCACTATGATGAGCTGGAAAAGCTGAAGGGGGATGGAAGTGGGTATAAGAGTGAGACGACGGGCATTCAGGAGATGTGGGGCGAGGTAGCGTATCAACAGGGTATGATGGCTAAGCCGAGGGAGGGGATGCCTTTGAGGGTGCGGAGGAGAGGGAAATGATCGGCTGTTTCTCTGGGCAGGTGCTTGAGTAAAGTGGGTTGTGTGATGCTTGGACACTTTCGACACCCAAATCCCCTTGAGCGTTTCAAGGTCACCTCCGGTCGTGGTCAGTAAGGTCAGGCTCCTCCTGAAAGCACTACCCGGAGCCCAAACCCGCATTTTGGGCGTCCTGCAGTCTTCCAGGGGACCAGACTCTTATTCAGCTTGCCGTCCTCCAAATGTTGAACACGTAACACACAGATATAAGCGATCATGCTTTGATCAAAAACGCAGAAGACGTCCTGTAGCGCTGACCATTTGGACGCTATCCCCTTTCCAGCCTTCGCGCGAATTAGCCCCGGATCCAATTCCGCCGTGACATCAGTTATGATCTAGAAGCTCCCACCTTATTTTCCTCTGCCCCTCCTCTGCCCCGCCCCCAGTCTCTCGCTTCAGAGGAGATCCAGATCACAAGCTAAGACGTAAATGAATGACAGCCGCGGCATTGCTCATTGGTAAGTACTCGCTAAGCATCCTCAAAGGTCCAGGTATATTGTCCATCTCCATTCCCTCCTCCACCTCACGACCAACATCCAACCTTCACCCTCACCCAAACAGCACATCACAAAAGAACAGCCACAATGTCCTCCGCAACCTCCTTCCGCCAACTCATCGGCGTTCCCCCCTCCACCGCCTCCCCTACCGACTCCACCCTGATCATCATCGACGCCCAAAACGAATACGCCTCGGGCAAACTGCAAGTCTCCAACGCCCCGTCATCCCGCAAAGCCATCGCCTCCCTCCTCGAAAAATACCGCTCCGCAGGCGGCGACATCGTGCACGTCGTGCACCAAACCCCCGAAGGCGCTCCCGTCTTCACGCCCAACACTCCCCTGGCAGAAGAATTCGAAGAACTTGCCCCCAAATCGGGAGAGAAGGTCATCGCGAAGCACCACCCGAGCAGTTTCGCAGACACGGATCTGGACGAGTACTTGAAGGGCAAGGGGCAGAAGAAGGTGGTACTCACGGGGTATATGGCGCATGTTTGTGTGTCGACGACGGCGAGGCAGGGGGCGCAGTTGGGGTATGATGTTGTGCTTGCCGAGGATGCGATTGGGGATAGGGATATTCCTGGGGTGAAGGCGGAGGAGTTGACGAGGGTGGCGTTGCAGGAGATTGCGGATGCGTTTGGGACGGTGGTGAAGAGTGGAGATATTAAGTAGGTGTTGGATTCGAGGGGTGGTTTAGCCATGTTTGGTGAAGGCGCTCCGTCGTGGTACTGGGGAAGACGCATTTGTGGATATGAGGGTGCCATTGGATAATGAGTTGAGTAAAAGTGATCTCTTACTCCGTGTCTGTTCAGTCCTCGTGCTGAAGAAGATGTATCCGTAGACCAGTGAATGCATGCCCACTGTTCGGCACTTCCGGGAACTCCAAAGATGAGTGTGATTGTTGGATCCTTTTTGCAGCCTCTAGATTCGCCCTGATCTCTTCCCTGGACAGGTCGGAGCTAGATACTTCTTCCTCGTTTCCCTTGGACGACCTTTCCAATGCCTCAAGGTAGCTTCCAGTCCCCTTTAGTCCAGAGGTGACATAAACCGGACATCTCTCAGCATGCACCAGTATCGCCGCCTCAAAACGCGCGTCCAGAAATGGCACGAACAGGAACGTGTGCTGATCCATGACCAATTCATCCTCCAGCGAGAGGACCTTGAATCCAAGAGTTTCCAAGAATTTGATATCCGTGTTCGAGAACGCAGGATCTTTGACCTCCAGTGTGATAGTGCTGCCACTATGCTCCTTAACTGCTCAAGTCAGCACACGTGCTCATTCCTCCATCCAGAACACCTACTATCATCAACCATAACCATAAACACCGCCAATTGCCACAGACTCCTATCATCCGTCCTCGCCGTGAATGACCCAAGAGCAAGACAGATCGCTTGATTAATCCTCCTTGCCCTACGTCCTTGAACGTCTCCCCTCTTGCTCTCATCTTGCTCCTCCTCGAACTGCATCGTCCTCTTTCCCTGCCCCGCCACCTCCCCTCCCTCATCTTTCATCTCCCCCTCCAACACCTCACCACGCCCAAGCCCTTTCACCTCGCTATCCACCCCTCCCTCCCTTCCTCCGTCCCCATCTGCCCTACATCTCCCCTCACCATCTGACCCCAAACTCTCCCCACCCACCACCCCATCCAAGCAAACCCTGACCCACCCCTTGACTTTCCTCCTCCCTTCCGTCCCCTCCCACTCCTTTCTTCGCCTCTCATACCCCCTGCGCAATTCCCCCACCGTCGCCCCCGTCACGTTCCGCGGAGGCCCAGGATCGGCCCTATGTCCCTCACCACCGCGTCTGCTCTTCGTGGCGTTGGAGCGGACGACTTCTGACCAGCCTGTCTCACCGTTGCCAGGTACGGGTACGATTTTTAGTTTGCCAGAGTATTTTGTGCGATTCGTACGGCTCGTGTGAGGCATGGCCTGGGCACTTCTGTCTTATCAGAAGAATAGAGAAAATTGAGGGTGAATGATGGAGTATGGTTGAAGGAAGAGGGGGAATATCGCGATGGGCACGTGACTTCTCCACCACTGAATTGCACTGTTGAGACGATGCGGACGATTGGCAGATTGAGACAGCGTGAATCAGGGTGCTCATTAAAGTGGTATCTCAAAGTATGCTACGAGAAAGGAAACCTTCCACCGCTCTGCCTCCGCCTCACTTCGCTCCGATCCGCTGCGCTTCACCCGGAAGCAGCAACCGGCCTCCCCCCCTGCCTCAACACCCCAGGCGGCGAATGCTCATCTACATCGACATCCGCCTTCCCCTTCGCCTCCCCCGTCCCCTTCCCTCTCCCCACCTTGCCATCACCAGGCGACTCAACCTTGGTACTATCCGTCTCATTCCCTCCCTCATCCTCCCCCTGCTCCGCCTCCACCTCCCTCTTCCCCCCTCTCACAGCCCCCACATCCCCCGGCCCCGGGTCCTTCGCCTTGATCTCCTCCCAAGTCTGAGGCTGATCCGCCATCTTCATCTCCTTCTGCCTCTGCTTGAAAAACTTCTGCAAATCCTTTCGATTCTTCGCACTCTCCAGCGCACGCTCAGTGGCGGACACATTCTCCAGCGCCCCCGTGCGTTCCCATTTCTTGCGCTCTTGACGCACGCGCCACGCCCCGACGAAGCGGCCGCCTGCTTGCTTGTATTGCGCCGCGGCGGCCCAGACTTCGTTCATGGTCTTCCAGCCGTCGTCGACGCGTTGTTGGATGTCGTGGAGTTTGCGCTCGCCGTCGTCTTTCGAGGTGATGGCTTTGATATCCTTTTGCCCTTGGATAATGTGGGCTTTGCGCAGCCAGGTGTTGCCTCGGGACATGGGGCCTTGGCTGCGGCGGCGGATTTCTTTGCGGAGGCCTTGGCCGAAGAAGGCGGGGGTGCTGATGAAGGCGCTGGTGGGTTTGAGGGCGGCACCGCCGATGCCTTTGCCTACGCCGGTCCAGAAGCCGGCGAATTTGGCGGCGGGGCCTTCGGAGTATTTCACGCCGTTGATGGGTTGGGTGAAGATGCCGCTGACGCCGTCGTAGATGCCGAAGCAGAACTCGTTGCGAGCAGCTTTCATGCCGGATTTGACACCGTTGATGCGCATGGGTTTTCTGACTGTCGAGTCGCCGTAAAGGCGAGGGGCGTTGTGGAAGCCTTGAGCTACCGCGAGGTGCATGTCCAGAGGAGCCCAAAATAGCGAAGCAAATGCCCTTCTGACGCCCATACCGGCATCCTCGGCCAGCTCGTAAGCTAAAGACTCCTTCGGCTGTTCGGACAGTTGTGATCCTAGAGTCGAGCTGGTCGCTGCGTGCTGCGGTGCATTTGGTCTTTGCGTCGTCTTCTGAGGTGAGTCGTTTGAGTCGATAGGCGCAATCTCTCCCCTTTCCTCCGCATCCACCATTGCCTTGGCCTCTTTCTCCGCCTTTCTCTCTTCCCTCTTCTTCTGCGACTTTCTCTTCCGCCGTGCAATTTCCTTCCTTTTCCTTACATGCTCCTCCATCCTGTAGGGTATCATACCAATGCCTTTGCCAAACCCATGCACGGACCGCATCATCGCCCCTCCAGCACCGGAGATGGGCTCTCCCGGTCCATCGAAATCATTATAGTCGTAATGTCTAAGTAAGTGTAGCTGATTCCACTTGATCTTCCTTTCCTCGATCAAAAGCTCCGCCGCCAGCGTCGAAAGCCGTAGATTCGAGTGCTTCAATTTCCACACTGCTACTCTCTCCTCGAGAATGCTACATCGCATGTTGTGGTGACCTGCGAGTGGCAGACTCCTCTCGAAACTCTTCACTGCGTTCTCCGCTCCGTCACCTTCGTTCTCGATGCCCTCGGCAATTCGTTGAGCGTTCTCCCTCGCCTCATCCGTCATGCATTGCTTGATACCTTCGGCCAATCTCTCGGCCGTCAACTTTTTGTAGGGGATACTGCTGTGTGCTCCAGCTTTGTTGTCGGCAATCATGGCACCCCAGAAGGGCTGGTCGCCGAAGAATGGAACAATGACCGTCGGCTTGCCACATTTGAGGCCAATTGCACTCGTACCTGCACCACCGTGGTGTACGACCGCAGCGCATCTAGGAAAGAGCCAGTCATGAGGAGTATTCTCAAGCATGAAGACACCTTCTGGAGCGTCACCTTTACCACCAAATCCTCCCCATCCTTTGCTGACGAGAGCACGCACGCCTGAGAGCTTGACAGCCTCGAAGATGAGTTTCGTGAATTGATCAGGATCGTCAACGACAATGCTGCCAAAGCCGATGTAAACTGGTGGATCGCCTGCATCGAGGAATTTCTGTAACGGATCTGGTGGCTTAAAGTTGCTGGCAAGGTCGAGAAAGACAAACCCAGTCACGTCGATTTCTGGGCCCCAGTCTTTCGGCTTGGGTACAAGCTCTGGACTCCACATGTAGGTGTAAGGTACCTTCATGCGCCACAGAGCATCAGGGGCCCAGAAACTGCTGACCGGTTCAAGACCAAGTGTTCGCGTGCGGAACGAGTTGACTAGATCTCCGAGTCCTTGCCAGGTCATCATCTCGACTAATGCATATGACATGAAGTTGACATATCCAGCATCGACGTTGCCCTTCGATGATTTGATGTTGGCGAGAGGATGAGGGAATTGAGTGGTTGGGGAGTAAGGGAAGGTGAACATCATGTGCAGCGGGATGCCCAGTCGTTCGGCGATGTGAACGTGAGCGAAAGACGGTGGGTTGGCGATAATGGCATCTGCGATGAAAGGTTGTTTCTCTCCCATCATACGATAGTTGAGCTTGTCCTTCTCGTCGTCGGTAGCATTGATGCAAGATCGCCAGAAGCCTTCGAACATTTCTGCCATTGCCGCTCGCCGTTTCGCAATCTCGCCTTGCCGTACGGTCTCAAATGAGGGAATCAGACCAGGATTTTTGACCATGAATGCCATCAACTCGGAAGGATCTCCGCCAACCGAGAAGAATTCCAGGCCAATGTCCTTTTCAACAAAGTCTCGAAATGCAGGATGGGTAGCTATCCGTACTCTATGGCCTCTCTCCCGTAGTATTTGTCCGATCTTGAGGAATGGTTGAATGTCGCCTCGTGACCCTATGACCATTATGACAATATTGAGTCTGGGCTTTGGGATGTTTTTCAGTCCATCGGTGATCCGCTTCGCCTCGGCATCTGCAAACTCGGCCGATGCATTTCTCGACTGGCGAACAGATGACCTGTGTGTGATATCCAGGTGATTACGTATTGATTTGCCCAACCATTTGGCGACCCTGCCCGAGTTGACATTCTCGTTGATCGAAATCCTAAGTCGACCGTCACGTTTTGAAACCTTTCCCTTTGTCTGGTACTGGTCGTTGCCGAGTGCGATACGATTATACGACTGTGTTCGTTGGACTTGTTTCCGCTTCCTCTTCTCCTCTGCGGAAACACCAGCCAGGTTCGAGGCACTTTTCGTGATTGGCTCAACTTCCTCTTCTTCGGACTCTGATGAGCTTGATGTGTCGCTCTCTGACGACGAGACATCGTTGTAGCGGTATGAGTATGGGGCGCGACGAGTAGGACGTGTTTTCTTAGGAGCGCTATTCGATCGCTTCAATTCAGGCTCCCTAGGCGTCGTCATGCTTTTCCGAGGGCGTGCCAGATTCTCTGTTACAGAACCACGCTCCAACGTTGGACGCATATTCCCTACCGGCGCTGTACCCGCTCGTTGAACCTGGGGTCCTCTTAGAATAGGCGAAGAGACTCGTCCTGCGGTCTCCGGCGTGGCATGATCCATACGATCGGTATCTGGGTCGAGCATTTTCCCTTCACGCTTCAGATCGAAGTATTCAGGTCCCTGCTCTTGTCCCGTCTCTGACCTCTTCCTCTGGCCTCCCTGCGGTGTAGTGAACTCGGTGACTGTACCGCTCGACATGGCTTCTCGATTATCCGGATCAAGAAACTCCATGATGTTCTCATTCGAATCTGGCAGGTCTTTATCATTGACGAGAGACGCCATAGTCCTTGGCAGTCGAAGTGGTCGACAATGAAGTCGCGAACGACTGGGAGACGCGACGAGTCCCTATCAGTGTCTGTAACACGACTGACATGTGCATGACATGGGAGTAATTCGTGAACCCGCTAAGGGAAACCTGCTTTGTTGCCAAGGTGGAGACTTGCTTTCGATGCAGATCTGTGCCTGACTCGTGGGAATACTTTACCAGCCGGCCGATGACGTAGGAACCGTCAACCCCAATCTGGAGCCGAGTCATTTCCGCAGAGCCGCAATAGACGTCGATCAGGAACCAGCCCCTCCAAGAATGTTTACCGTCCTTGCCGCGAACGCTCATTTTCATCACTTGCACAATATTGGACAATCAGACAAGGTAAAGAACGAATCAATTTAATCTCCCATCAATGTGCCTCAAGCACTCGGTTAAGTGTACAGGTCAGAAGTATAATGCCGATTCCCAATGATAAAACCCGAATGGCTCAATGATAGTCTGTGTAGAATGCCCGCCGTGGCTCCTGTCTCTTCCTCCTACTTGTCCTTTATGCCCTGGAAGGATAGAGACCAGCCCAAGAACAACCCTTGGGGATCTGTTGCGGGCTACCGAAGTAGAGGTAGCCTGGATCACTGGAGCAAGTACCAGCGAAAGTGAAGCCGGCAGAGTTGTTGCACTGAACGTACCCGTCCTGGAGCCAGCACTTGAGCGGATCGACACCGAGAGGCCTGAAGCCAACACGTTGCCAGGCACCGCCGAGACGGTCGGTCAATCCAATGTAGTTGTTCAACAACCAAATCCACGACTGGTTGCGGATGTAACCATTCTTGTCAATCGAGAAGACAGTGGCGGCGCTCTTGGATGAGACGAAGGTGACACGACCGAGAGCGAGCCAGTTGACGTACAAGTACTGGTTGGAGGTGCTTGGGGAGGTACCAACCTGGACAACAAAGTTGGTGGTGGAGACGGCAGCCGCGGTGGTGGCAGCGGCGGAAGTCGTGGTAGATGCCTTGGTGGAGGTAGCAAAGGTAGTCTGAGCGGGTACAGTGACAGTAGCAAGGAAAGTGCTAATGATGGCAACATCCACGGTGCTGGCGTATGTAGGCTCGGTGTTACCAGCGGTGAGCTTCTTGAAGTAGCAAAGCCCGTCAGTGGCGTAGGCGAATGCTTGACAGCCGGAGAACTTGGTGCAAAGGCTGAAGCAGCCGATGAAGCTGGTGGACTTGGCAGAGCCAATGTCGTTGACACCCTTGAAGTCGGAGTTGCAGCGGAGAGTATACTGAGTAGCATCATCAGTGTAGGTGGTACCGCTCTGGAGCATCGTGTCGCAGTTGGCATTGCTGGCATACTTGATACCAGGGGCAGAGAAACCCGTGGTAGTAGGAGCAGCAGTGGTAGCGGCAGCAGTGGTAGCCGGGGTAGTGGTTGGCTTAGGAGTGGTGGTGGTGGTGGAGGTGGTAGTAGTGGTGGTAGAAGTAGTAGTGGTGGTAGTGGATGGTGCAACAGCGACAGTGTTGGTGTAGTACCTGGCAATGTACGCAAAGTCGAAGCCTGGGGCAAGGGAAGGCTGAACAGTGACGCTGGCAAGGTTCTTGTACCAACAGACACCGTTCCAGTAGGTGAAGGCCTGGCAGCCGTTGAATTGCTGGCATTGAGCAAAGCAGCCGTAGAAGCTGACGGAAGGAGCATTGCCAATATCACCAGCGCCCCTGTTGGCTCCTGTGAAGTCGTATGAGCACTTGAGGACGTAGGCGTTAGTACCATCACTGTAGGTGGAAGCCACGTTGTTCATCGAACCACAGTCCATGTTGTTGTTGTAACGGGCAGTTGGGCTGACGGAAGTAGTAGTAGTGGTAGTGGTAGTGGTCTTGGGGGTGGTGCTAGCAGGAGGAGTGGTGGTGACGCCAGAGCTGGTGGGGGGGGCGCTGTACGAGACAGTAGAAATGTACTGAATGGCGGTGGTGGATTGACCATAGTCAGGGCGATAGAGCGAGACCGCGGTGGTGGTAGTAGTGCTGGATGCCGGAGCGGCGACAACAACAGGAGCTACGCTGCTCGAGGAAGTAGGAGAAGGAGCGGCGGAAGTAGCGGCGGCGGAAGTAGCGGCGACAGTCGTCGTCGTTGTGCTGCTGCTAGCGGCTGGCGCAGCGGCTTGTTGAACAGCCTTGACACCGGAGACCACGTTCTTGCCAGAAAGGTTGGGCTTGCCGAGCTCAGTCTTGAGCCAACAAGTACCAGAACCGACACCGTTAGCACCACCAACGTAGGTGAAAGCTTTGCAGCCATCAGTCCTGGCCTCACAAGCATCCTCGCAGTCGGCGTAAGAGTTGGAGGCACCAGCGTTGGAGTAGGCACCCTGGGAGGTATCCGCAGAGTAGTAGATGATCCAGGGTTTACCAGACTTTGCAGTCTCGGTGGCAATGGTGGCGCCAGCGACGGTAGGGGTGGCAGAACGCAGGGCAGCTGCTCTGGCGGTGTGCTCGTAACCGTTGGAACCAGCAACAACGACATAGAAATCGGCTTGCATGTTTCCGTAGTTGTTGGCGTTGTTGAGAGAGACGAGACCACCCCACCACACGCACTTGATGCGAGTAAGCGAAGGAGGGTTGGGGCAGGATGTATGGTCCGGAGACATGACAGGATCACGCTCGAAGTAAATGTTGAAGGAGACGCAGCCAGCAATTGAGGTACATTGGGCTGAACAAGCGCCAACGTCGTATGAGTTGAGGAAGGTGAAACCCATGTAGTCATCAGCACTGTTTGCGGCGACAATATCCTGGAAGACTTGAGTGTAGCCGTCAGGCGTCACCGCATTGTCGGCAGCGTCGGAGTAGTGCTTGTCTGCGGTGAACGAGTTCGGGTCGTCAGGGGAAGTGACATAGCCGATACCAGTAGGCTGGGCTACGCAGACCTCATCACGCTTTGCGAGAGTGTCGCGCTTAATCCTTGATGGTGCATCGGTAGCAGCGACTATGATAGTTTCAGCTGTGAGTGCAGGTTGAACGCTTGCCGTCTTATACACACCCATGGGAGGACCAGTTGGGACGGTCGCATCTCGCTTGTTGATATTGCCAATGACTGCAGTGACTTCGGCAACAACCTCAGTCAAGGTAGTGGCGGTGACGGCAGGAGCATTTTTGGCAGTCTTGTAGACTCCCATGGGCGGTCCAGCAGCAGGAGTGGTGTCCTGGGCCAGGGCGAGGCCAGCAAAGGCCGCAAGCGCAATGAATGAGCGCATTTTGGAACGAATGTACAGGGTAGGATAGATGGGAAATCGGTAAGTGAGTGTGGTGTGGGAGCTACCCCTACGAGATGTACGAATGACCTGGGTGGATGACCTTACCTAGCCGGGGATGGACTGACACATAAGTAGCCTCCAGCAGCCTTGTGGCAGAGACATGTCGGCCGACAAAACCGATAGATTCAACATCTCGAAGGAGAAACGGACAAATTCGTTGGATGAAAAGGTAAGAATACGGGAAGAGGAGAGACGTCAGTTGGAAAGGTGCTCCAAATGGCACTCAGACGGTCCTGCTTTGGGATGCGTTCGGCTTTTTGGCAACGTCTTTAACGAAGACCGCCGTTGAGTTGACTCAGGGCAGTCTGTACCTGATTGACACGTCATTGGTGTACATTCAGTCACAGCTTTTCAAGGCGGCTGGCTTAGATGTGACACTGAACAACGAACCATTTGGGTGCAGAGGACGTTAGTCAGCGCCAAGAAACGGGACCAAATCCATCGATAGCGGCGGGTTGCAAAAAGCTTGTTTCATGTGACATGGCTGGGGAATGACCTCCAACGATTCTTCCTCATGCATACCACATGCACTAGCTCAGATCTGCCAGATTCCGAAGACATCGCTGGATCGTCTCTGGCTCCTCTATTGACTTGATCATCGGTCCACCTACACAGGCTGACATCAATCCAATCCTGATCAATGCGAGTACAATGCCGTTGAGTCTGTTTCAGGAAGAACGAAAACGGCTCACGTGGTGGTGACTCTCATCTTTCAACGTCCCGAACTTGGCAGCTGGGACATGTGGCCGAATATGACGGTGTCAGACGGATAATAGGCGATTATTGAACCGTCTTTGGTCGACAAATGGAAGCACAACTCCGAATTGACCATCGTTGCATCGAGCAAGCGAAAAACGGGGACTTGACAACAGGTTTCGATTCAACAATCTGATCGATCGGACCAGTGCTGTGCGCTCATCCGCAGATAGTCTCTCCCGCGCGCTTGGACAGAAATTCATTCGGAAGGCAGCACTACAACACTACAGACAAAATGCCAAAGGTCCAGACACATCGACTACACTGCCGAGCCATTCAATTTCCTTGGTACCTGAGCTTACGCAAACTCAAAGGCATATGCCGTGTTGGCCGTCTCAGGTGTCACCCAGAAAGTCACCTGATCACCACTGTACTGATGTGAATACACCCCGAGATCCACAGGAGCACCAACGTCGCCAAAAGGACCATTCCAGTCGAATCTGAAGGTTCTAATGTCGACGGTCCCGGATGCTGGTAATCCAACACTCGTAAGGCCGTTGACGGTGAGGTCGTAGGTCTGGGTGTTTCCCCTGTTGCCGGCCAGGACCTTGACGGATTTTGCTACATCTCCCTTGGTGGCAAAGACATCGAAACCTCCATCAGCGGATCCAGAAGTCGACACCCGAGTACCTGCCATACCCCCGTAGTACTTGTACAGCTGCCAATCTCCATTCGGGAAGTACTCGGTCCCATTCTTCCCAACCAGATTGGCCAAGTAGTCGTGCAGTTCGCCGAAGCTGGCCCAATTTGCCCTCAGGCCTCGAAGGTTCAGCCGCTCGAATCGAGAGATATACCACGCCGACGTGGACGGAATCTGCTCTTCTGGTGCAGCATATTCGTTGATATCAATAGGCCGGACGGGCAGATTATTCTGAGTGCGAAGCGATTCAAAAGCTTGCAGATTGCTAGCGGGATCTTGCGATATTACAAGCTGGTGCCAAGAGTAAATGTCCGGAATTAGGTCATTGGCTGCAACATGAGACGTCCATTGCTGCCATGTCGTAGCTGAAGTCGACGCTGGTTGAGCTAAGGACGGTCCGCTGATCTTAAGCTCGGAGAATCCTGCCCTGGTTTTCGTCAGAATTGTATGGTCTCTCCATGAACCGTACCTACCTCAATCGCCGATGAGCTCGACCATAGTAATCCAGATATTGCGGGAAGGGACGGGCCCAGAAACCATCGATCATGTTGTTTGCCCTCAGATCAGCGAAAAGTCGGTCATAGAAGCGCTCGAAATTCGACCAATCGCCATTGTCCCCCGGGTAGGCGATAGTGTTCGCTTCCAATGAGTCCGCACCCCATAGATCATGAACCCGTAGGATAAAGTCCCCACCAAACTTCCTGGTAGTCAAATAATTGGACAAGGTAGAGGCAAAGCGTCCGACGTATTCGTTCTCGCCGAAAGCCCAGCCACGATTCGGAGCCACTAGCTGAGCGACACCAGCTCGGCATGCGTTGAAGCCAATGTCGGTGTAGAAGAAGTCCGGAATGGCAGTGGATACAGAGGCTCCAGATGTCACGTTGTCGACCATACCATAGATGAAATTCGAAGCCAGCTGCTGAGGTGCTCCGGATGGTTCTGCAAGTCGGACTGTGGCGGTACCCCTAGCTTGCCGCCTCTGGAACACTGCTCCTTCGGCGAAGCTCAGCAAGGCCAGACTTCTGAGGAGCTCGGTGGTCTTCATGGTGGTTATGCTGGGAGTCCAACCACGACTTGTTGGACAGTGGTCTTATATGATCATGTAACGTGTCATCTGACTACAATGCTTTCCGTCCGGTGGACGTCGAAATTCTGGCGATCGTGGAATGTCTCCTGATTACCCGCCTTACTTCTTCAATTTCAAGTTCGACTGAACTTGTTCTTGGCCGGCACCATTGCGAGTACATGAAAGAGAAGCGAGGTGTGCCAAAGCCCCTTGGGAAGGTCACAAGCAGAGCAACCAAATTCTGGTACTACGTCGTGCGAGGTTTCCAAAACTAAAATACATTTCTGGTTGCGAAATGTCAGTCCCGGTGGGGAAACGAGGTTATGCTTCGAGGATGTCGAACACGAAAGACTGCTGAGGGACCCCGGGCCATCCCACTTCAACCTGGAGCCGTGCCCGGGGCCGCCCACTTTCCCATCACACCAGCCGATCGGTACCATCGCATGAGCCCTAATGCTTCGAAATAAATCGCTCGCTCCCCTTGGATACATCACATCTGGTCAAAGGAATTCAGCATTTGAGCAGCAAAATTATGGGGTTGGTTACAGGGTCACGTCGATGACGCCGAGATCAACAATACGGGCCGGTAATGTCCGAATTTGTTCGATACTGGAGGTCTCATTTCGCAGATACTGCGGAGGCGTGATTCGGCCTTTACTAATGTGCCAACCACTCCACTGGTATAGCTAGCCCTGAAGTACATCCTCGACTTCATATGCATAGGCATCGACGTGATAGCTCTTGAATCGTCTCGCCGGCAACTTCCTGGCGAACAGTATATCCAGTTCTTCGAAAGTCCTGTCTTTCGTCTCCGGCAAGCGGAAGAAGGCCCAAGCAAAGCAGATCAAGCCGGTCGCTCCCCATACGAAGCCAGCTTTACCCTTGAGATTCCCCTCAGTAGGGTTGATCGTGTACGGCTGAACGACATAGCCGATGATCTGCGCAATGTAGTACGATATCCTTGCTACACAGACCGACTTCGAGCGGAGTTGTACCGACGAAGTCTCTGAGATTATGGCGTAGCAGATCGGTCCAACTGTGAGGTAGTATACGAGCAGCCACACGAGGACCATACTACCCATGGCCCAAGAACCGCCTTCCGATGAGGTGCCGACTTGAATGAAGCCGATAGTGAACATAATAGCTGCCAGAGCGCCGAGGCCGATCACGTATATCGTACGACGACCTAGAACAGACAAGAGGAACCAAGAGACGATCGTGCCAATACACGCCAGACCAAGACCACCAACACTGAATTGGAATGAAGTGGATGATGACAGGCCCGCTTGGGTAAAAAAAGTAAGTCGGAGCTCCACCAAGATTACTGCCAGAGAAGACCTGTGCGGCAAAGACGACGCGGACAATCTCTGTTCGACGGAGTTCATCGCCGCGGAAAAGATCAAGGTAAGAAGTTCCTGACGATAGAGACTCTTCAAGTCTGGTAGTATGCACCATCTGTGCGACACTCTTGGTGGCGTCCTGAAACGACAAGCCAGTTACAAGTCGCATGATGACCTTTTTTGCGTCGTCAACGCGCCCGGCGCGCACAAGCCACCAAGGCGATTCGGAAGCAGAGACGAGCACAGCGAGGAGGAAAGGCGGCCAGACCCACTGCAAAGTGAAAGGGATGCGATATGCCCACCGGCTGCCTAGCCCTTCTGCGCCCGCGAGGACGCCTGCGGCAAGAAGCTGTCCGAACGCCCAGCAGATGTTGACATAGACGGTAAGATATCCTCGCAGCACCAGCGGGCAGACCTCAGAAGCGTACGCCGGCGCCAGAGTAGCAAACACCCCCCAGGGTACACCACACAGTATCTGTCCAACCAGAAGCATAGTGATCGAGGTCGCAAAGAAGGTAAGGAAGATGAAACCCGTCATTGACACCAGCAATATCAGTAAGACCTTCCTATATCCATACTTGTGCGTGAGCCATCCATTGCCAAATGCGCCAATGATGGTTCCGACAGTAGCACCGCAACTAAGACCAGCCTGCCAGGGACCAGAGATCTGGTACCCAATGTCGTCGCCGTAGAATTGTCCATACCGTCGTTGGAAATCGGGTTGGGCGAAGAGTGAGCCGACGAGAACTATATCGTAGCCTTCCATGATGATGGCGGTGGACACCATGATGGACCAGAAGATTGCTTTTGGGTACTTTCTGAGGGCTTGCTTGACGGTCATGGAGTGCTCCTCAGAAGCTGCCTCTCGGGCACCAACTGCGAGGGTGTCATTCTGGTTGATAGGATCGTCGGTATCTTCAATGTGGCTGGTGTAAGCCTTCTCTTCGTGTGTTGCCATATTGTTCGAAGTGACCCGGTATGCGAGCGTGGTGAGAATCTGTGCTCTTGTCTGACTTCATGGCGGAGGGGTACAATTATATTACACGAGCATAAGATGCACATACCCATGCACGGTGCCGATCACGACTGATCCGCATCTCCCCATGGTTCATGCATTGACTTTGCGGAGAAAGACTTGAAGTGGGCACTCCGGAAGGTAGACTCGCAGATGGGCCTGTTGCTGAGATGAGCCAAGTGGCGGATTTCTAACGTGGGATCGCGGTCCCTAGCTCGGAGTGGGATGCCCCGACGACTACCTCTCTCATCCGTCCAACCCCTCATGCTCCACACCTCTAGTGCATCAAGCTAACAATGTCGCTACGTCAGCGTACACGGTGGCATATTACTTCAATGCCTCAATCACAGTAGGTACCTCTCCTCCCCGCCTCCCATAGCCCGCCACCATGTTCATCCCCTCCCCCTCCGCACTCATCTTCCGCTACGACGCCGAAGAGCTCCGCATCGAGCCATGGGGCAGCAACGCCCTCCGCGTACGCTCCTCCAAGATCCGACCCATGCCACAAGAAGACTGGGCCCTCCTCCCGCCCGCCGCCAGCACCCCCAAAATCACCCTCGGCACCGACACCTCCACCATCACCAACGGCAAAATCACGGCCACCATCACCAAACTCGGCAAAATCAACATCACCAACCAACACAACACCCTCCTCCTCGAAGAATACGCCCGCACCCGCATCGACGTCCTCGACCCCAAAACCAGCGCCCTCGAGATCCAAGCCCGCGAATTCAAACCCTTGATAGGAGGGGACTACCACCTCACCATGCGGCTTGAGTCCGTCTCGCGTGACGAGAAACTCTACGGCATGGGACAGTACCAACAACCCTACCTCAACCTCAAAGGTCTCGATCTCGAGCTCGCACACCGCAACTCCCAAGCCAGCGTCCCCTTCCTGCTCTCCTCCCTCGGGTATGGGTTGCTCTGGAATAACCCCGCCATAGGCCGCGCCGTGCTGGGCGGGAACGTGATGAGTTTCGAGGCTTACTCGACGAAGGTGCTGGACTACTGGGTCGTGGCGGGGGATGAGCCCAGGGAGATCCAGGCGGCGTATGGGCGGGCGACGGGGACGGTGCCGATGATGCCCGAGTATGGGTTGGGGTTTTGGCAGTGTAAGTTGAGGTATCAGACGCAGGAGGAGTTGTTGGGGGTGGCAAGGGAGTACAGGAGGAGAGAGCTGCCACTGGACTTGATCGTGGTGGATTTTTTCCATTGGCCTAGGCAGGGGGAGTGGAGGTTTGATGAGACGTATTGGCCTGATCCAGGTCGGTGGTTCGCGGGTGGGAGCGGGGATGTGGCTGATGTGGTGCAGATGCTATGATCGCTGAACTCAAGTCTATGAATGTTGAGCTGATGGTCTCCATCTGGCCTACTGTCGACAAGCTCTCGGAGAACTACGAGGAGATGCTCGAACGTGGCTTGCTTATCCAGACTGAGCGTGGGATCCGCACTGCGATGGACTTCCAGGGAGACACAGTCCATTTTGACGCCACGAACCCGGAAGCTCAGAAGTATGTCTGGGGGAAAGCAAAGCAGAATTACTTCGACAAGGGCATCCGTGTCTTCTGGTTGGACGAGGCAGAGCCGGAGTATACTGCTTATGACTTTGACAATTACAGGTACTACAAGGGTCCGAATCAGGCGATCGGGAATATCTATCCTGTGGAGTATGCTAGGGCGTTCTACAAAGGGCAAGAAGCGGCTGGGCAGAAGGATATTGTCAACCTGATTAGATGTGCATGGGCAGGGAGTCAGAAGCTTGGTGCATTGGTGTGGAGTGGTGACATTGGTAGCTCATGGTCGAGTCTGAGAGCTCAGCTGGCTGCTGGGCTAAACATGGGTGTGGCTGGCATCCCATGGTGGACCACAGATATCGGCGGCTTCCACGGAGGTGATCCCAACGACACAGCCTTCCGGGAATTGTTTACTCGATGGTTTCAATGGGGCACATTCTGTCCAGTCATGCGGCTACATGGTGACCGAGAGCCAAGGCAACCACAGGTTGGCGAGACAGGAGGCGCTACTTGTCGGTCTGGAGCGGCTAATGAAGTGTGGTCATACGGTGAAGAGATATACGGGATCTGCAAGAAGTACATGGAGATCCGAGAAAAGTTACGAGAGTACACTCGACAACTGATGAAAGAGGCGCACGAGACAAATTCACCTGTCATGAGGCCTTGCTTCTATGAATTCCCAAAGGACAAGAGGAGCTGGGAAGTGGAAGACCAGTACTTCTATGGTCACAAATATCTGGTTGCTCCGATATTGTATCCTGGCCAGAAGACACGGAAGTTGTACTTGCCGCCAGGGAAGTGGCAATCAGCTTTTGCAAAGGAGAAGCAGTATGAGGGTAGTCAAGACATAGAGGTAGACGCTCCGATAGACACCATCCCAGTCTTCGAGAGGTTGTGAGGGGTTTTGGAGCTTTCTTGTCAATCGATATTGGAATGTCCTATTGCCTTCGTCCTGTCCATGAAATGCTGTATGGAATCGTGTTGAACATTGACCCGTGCACTTATACAAGCTAATAGGGTTGTCTATTCACTTTCATGAGTAGAAGTTGGAGATGACCGCGGATAACCTCTCCAAGACTTGCGCCTGGTAGCTAGCTCCCTGCCATGTCTGCGCATATCCGGCAAGCAATTTCTCACCTAGTGCAAGAATACGCAGCGGAGCTTGCCTCGCATTGATATCACCGACACCAGATATCAAGTCAGTCATCTTATTCGGCTGACCCGTTCGCACCCAGATCTGAGCCATCTCGTCATCGACCGGTCGATGGAGCCGTACGAACGACAGTCCTTCGTCCTCGGTCACTTGCACTACCAGAGATTGAGATGGCGAAGCGGCAAGGTTGTGCATACTGGTCCTGGAGCAGCCGGTTGTTGAAATATCTGCGGGCTGTGTTTGGTCACCAGGGACCCCTGAAGTAGGCCCGCTAGACGCTCCAGCTGTGTATGTGCTATAGGCCCAGAGGGCCAGGATAGAGAGGTAGACGCTTCTAGCTTCGTAGAATGCATTGTAGCTGAAACGTCGGACATACCACAGAAGAGCGCCGACGTGCAGTATTGACAAACGTGCTTTATGCTCGTCCCGTCTGACCCAGTACAATATATCTTGCTCATAGATACGTCGACCCTGTGGTCGAACAGTAACATGAGGTAAGAGTGCAGATATGGAGTTGCCGAAGGTAGATACCAGACACTCTATTTCCTGAAGCGGAACCAGTAGTGCAATCCTTGCGAAATGAAGATGGAAAACTGTATCGTGCTCTTTACCGAAGTTTACCGCAATTACACTATCAGCTTGCCAGTGAAGGATGTCCATACAGTCACGTGCAGCATTCCGCCACTTGGCAACTGCTGCTTCGCTCGGTAGCCAGTCCCTGTACTGGGTGTTCTGGATATCGTCGGCTCGATCTCTCGAGCCCGTGGTGCTGGGATTGCCTTGGGTCAGTGTCCAGGATGAAAGAACCCTTTTGCTGAAGCGCTCGACAGCTTTGACCTCTGATCGAACGCCGTGTAATATGAGGAGCTGACCAAATCGCCCAGTGCTCCTGTCAAATTGTCGATGTGTGAAGAGTCGTAAGACTGATCGCTGAAGAGATACAGGCGTGAACGCCGCACCAATTTGGGTCTCCGTTGGAAGAAGAGCATGGGCATCTTCCAAAGTCAGCAAGCTGGGTTGGTGAAAGTGTGACTCAATCATGCTGTCAAGTAGCTGGAATGGGTTAGTTGTGGGCAGTCTCCCATAATCTTCACGCGAACATACCCATATCATATAACCTAATCGAGCTTCGTCTTCACTGCGGGATGTCTGCTGTGTGCTGTCATAAGAAATCGTGTCTTCGAGCAAGTGTAACCTCCTTCCGAGTCTGACGAGAGTAGCATGTCTATCAAGAGCATAGATGATGGAGTAGAGATTGCTACCGTACAGCAGCCCGATTTGAAGTAAGATGAGAGCCTGCAAGAAATTGACAGGCGGCGTGCAAGTGGCGTATTTCTCCAGACCCGCATGTGTAGCTCTTCGGCATAATTCAAGCATTGGTCTGGCGCAAGCAGCCAGAGGGGGATGTTCAGCTTGCATTGCGCCCACACCTGCCATGGCCATGATAAGCTCAGCGCCATCGACCTGTCCTACCACTTTGGTAAATCGTAGCGGAATCTGCTGCGCGAGCTTGTCATTATAGAGCATTAACAAATATTCAAGATGTTGTTTCGAGGGGAAATCTGCAGTTCGGAAGAGCTCATATCCGGGAGCGGGCGTAAGACACAGTCGGCCAAATGCCTGCTTGATAGTCGTATACAGCATTTCACTGATCCTCGCCTCTGTACTACATCAAAAATTTCTGGTGACTTCTTCAAGCTCTGTGCTGGGCGGGAACGAGTAGAAATGATCGCCTAGATTCGTCGGGCTACCATCGAGAGCCAGTGTTCTACGTGGTCGCGCTCGTGATGTGTTCGGACTGGCTGGCATGCCAAAGGGCGCTCTGGCGCCGTCACTGCTTGTCGCGTAGAGTGCACCACTCGAGTCTGGAGTATGAGTCTGGTCTGTTACCAGCGTGCTGGTCTCCTGAACTGAGTCTGAGGTCGTAGCCACAGCATTCATCAGCGTCTCGGAAGTGCTCGTCGAATGCTGTGGGAGCATTGCGGATACAGGTTGATCAAAGAAAGATGGTGATTGTATATCGAAAAAGTTGAATGTCAAATCTGCGTCCAAGTTCGCCGGGAGCCAGTTCATATCGGTCGTCAAGAAGTCACCAAAGTCCTGATCGTGCCAGCCGCCACTGAGGGGTCCTGGGACAGGTTGCACAGCTTCTGGTAGTGGTTGTGGTCCAGCCTGGTATGTGTCTTCGTGATAGGTTGGAACAACTAGCGGGAACATGTGGTGATCCTGGTGATCATCACTCGGAGCCGAGTAGCCATCCTGATCGTGAACTATCGGTGCCATGTCGTTTGCTGCAGGGCTCGTTGTGCCCGCGTCGCTGGTGTGAGGGGCAACAGCCATGCAATCCTCATCCCTCGATACCGAAAATGCGAGAGGGTACTCGCATTCCAATCCTCGATCGGCGCATCGTGAGCATATGCTTTCCTTGGTGCATCGTACACGAGCAGAGGCACACTGTCTGCAAGCTCGCGGCAGTCGGTCCAGATCGCTACTCGTCACTGGCCTAGCGTTGTGGACAGCCGCACGATGTCGGTTGAGCACATCACTGCGATGAAACCTTTTGCCACATATCGAAGAAGCATGGCGCTTGTTTCGATGTTGCTGTTGATGCCTCCTCAGATGCTCCGGGCGAGCGAATGTGCGGGGACAGTCCAGACAGCTGAATGATGGACGTGGCGAAGACATGCCTGATCGGATCTGTCATGCATCTTTGCCTGGTGGTCGCGGGCTGACGGAAGCCCAAGAATATGTGTGAAGAAGAAGGCTTTCGTTTTTATTAGCAAGTGTATACAGTACGAGCAACCCAACGGAAAGCCTCATTTGACCTCGGCCACATCTCAAGCCCTAATTCGAGACCATCGATGTCGTAGCAGTGAAATCAGTCATGCTGTATTCACGTTCTCGTGGAATCGCTGAGATTGTGCATGTCTTCATCCAGAGTCCGCGACATCGCTGAAACACGTTGATCACGTGACCATAATCACTAATCCATGAAGCTCAACCAGCAAATTGCTGCGGAGATACGTCTTGTTTACATAGACACATGACTATCACCACCGCGCACGTCTATCACTGCCCATCAACCTCCCTCCTCAACAAAACCTCCCCTCCACTAACACTACTCCTCCCCGCCACCGTCGCCCTCAGTATCCCCGCCTTGACCAAATCCTCCACCAACCCAAAAATCATCCCATCACACCCCCTCGCCGCCAAAATATCCACCGTAACAGGCAACACCTCCTGCACTCCGGTAACATCACTCGTATACCCCGCCTCGCCAACCGGCACAACCACATCCGGCCCACCAGCAAAAACACTAATCCTCCCCGTGCTAAACCCAAATGGCACCGTCGGCGGCCCCCCGTATTGGTTCCTGTAGCTCCCACTCGCCGAACTACCAGGATAGAGGAGGAGTTTATCCGAGCACGTCACGGGATCGGCGCGGAGGATGTTAGCGTCCCACCAGTCTGCGAAAACGGTCTTGTTGGCGTTGGCTTCGGCCAGGGCGGAGTCGGGGACTGTGTCGCCGTAGCCCCACCGGACGAGAGGAGCGGGGTTGACGAATGGGCGACGGCCGCCGTTGGCTGCGGCGTAAGCGGCGTAGAAAGGGTCGCGAACGAGACGGGTTTGTTGTTTTGCGATGATGATAGGGTAGGTGAAGTTGAGGAAGGTGGCAAGGGAGGGGTCGGCGCCCGGAGGGGTGGAGTTTGTCCAGGCGGTGGCGGTCGAGAAGGTGGAGGTTGTGGCGTTGAGGAAGGTGGTGAGGTTACGAAGGAAGGCGAGTTGGGGTTGGGCGGAGGGAGAGGTGGCGCTGGCGAGAGGGAAGCCGGTGGTGAGGATTTGGGCGGGGTAGCGTCGGGTAATGGTGATGTTGGAGCCGTAGAGGACTTGGGACGCAGTGGACCAGAGGATGGGGTCGCGGGTGAGGAAGCCGGGGGTGTCGAGTTCAGGGGCTAGGGGCATGACTCCGTCGAGGGTAACGAGGTCGTGGGATGGTCGGTTGCCGTAAAGACCTTGGACTTGGGATGGACCGCGGACAGAGCCCCCAGTGTCTGAGCCGATGGAGATGTCGAGCCATGGGTAGGTGGCAGGTCCTGCACCAGCGCCGGACGAAGAGGAAGACGGGATTTGATATCCATCGCCACGAGGGTTGAACGGTGCAAGATAGTCAACCCAGTCGGCAGTGGGAGATTCACTGTTTGCGAACTGTGACGTTTTCTGCTTGCCAACTATGATAGCACCGGCATCGACCAATCGCTGAATAGAGGGAGCAGTGGCCGTTGCAACAGGGTAGAAGCTGTACCACGCTCGGTTGCCATTTGACTTCTTGAGGCCAGCGACATGGTAAATATCCTTGACTCCGAGACGTACACCTGCGAGAGGTTTGGCAGGAGTTTTGGCGTAATACAACCTAGATGGTACTGCAACAGCCAGTGGTTGACCAGGTATGTTTGCAGGAAGTACGGTGAAGCCACCACCAGACGCAGGAATGATAGTCTCGGTGAAGGATCCGGCAAAGTCGCTGAAGAGTCGCCACGCTTGATAGATCTTACCATCGTTGTCCACAAAGTACGGACCTTGAGGAACAGCTCGATCATTACTAACAAAGGCAGAGGTGACTGCAGCACCCGTGCCTAGTCGCTCGGAAGATGCATCTACAGAGTTTCCACGAGATCCAAATCCAGTGTACTGTACATAGATACTTGCTTATTGTCAGTGTTACGGTCGTTGTTGCTTCCGACCATAACTTACCTGCCAGGAATCCTCGTGTAAAGACGTCATCCTCTTGAAGGAACTTGCTTGTCGTGGCGCTGAAGTCACGGCCACCGAAACCTTTGAAAGTAGTCGAGATCACAGTCAATGGCAGTAGACCACCAGCCCTTTCCACATTCTTGCGGATTCTCAAGAAAGCAAAGCCTGGAATCTCAGCTACACTGCTAGCTGGAATGTAGTAGTAGTTGCCATCAAGTTGCACCGTCTGACCAGTCTTCTGCAAGCCCTGTGCGTAGACAAGACTTATCGATAGCGACACCAAAGACAGAAGCAGCCTGGAGAAGTATACCATCTTGACGATTGTACGAGAACCACTTGTCCAGGTAGCTGGGAAAGCTTGACAAGAAGTAATATAATAAAATCGCCTATTTCGAATCCACTGTCAGCTTCAGGCGATCTTCCGCTCGATGCCATGGAGACCAGGACCACAGCTTCGGGTATACCTGGCCCATTTACAGTGAAGATCGCTTGCCGAAAGCCACATGGCAATGGATCTGGTAAAAGAGCCAAGATGAATGACAGGTTGGGGCTTATCCGCTTATGACATGCCAGATGCGGACAAGGAGTGGTAAGCAACCCAGGATATCAACTGATAAGACATGTGACGGCAGTGGAGGGAAGATGGTTACTTGGCGATCTGCAGGCTAATAGAAATGTATGCGGCTCCGCTATCGGAGATGAGGTTTTTGACTCGTGGATTCTTATCGTCATCTACAAATCCAACCTGATGACAAGCACAAAGGCGCCATTTCTTACATGTACGGCAGTGCATGTCCATCTCCACGTGGATCACTACCCGCGCTCCACACTCCCCGGCCTTCCGCCTCGTCAACATGCCAACGGATGACTTGACCTCGGCCAAACAATCCTCTGCCCATACCTTGTACAAACTCAACCTTGTGGCCAAGCTTGGTCAACTGCTCGGCCACTTCCTTTGAAATGCCTTCCTCGAGGTAGACTGCTCGATCAAAAACGTCTCCAGCGTCTGGCATACCTGCACCAATGCAGACGCGAGGAGCATCAAGGGCTGTCTGAGGCGTGTGTTGGAAGACCAGCATGTTGAGCAATACTTGGAGATGTCCCTGAGGCTGCATGAAGCCGCCCATCACACCATACACCGAATGTAGACTCTGATCTGAAACATTTGTGATGAGAGCCGGTATGATGGTGTGGTATGGTCGCTTGTTGGGCTCGAGTATGTTTGGATGATCGGTAGGTCCCAGAACAAAGTTGGATCCTCTATTCTGCAGTGTGAAGCCGCAACCCTTTGGCACAATACCAGTACCAAACCCAGCGTAGTTGGAGTTGATGAATGAGATGCCATTGCCTTCGCTGTCGGTTGCAGCAAAGTAAACGGTGTCGGAGTGATTGTGTGCAGGAGAGCCATGATCGAGGGGAGGTGTGGCCTTCTTGGGGTCGAATAGCTTTGCTCGCTCGGTGAGGTACGGTTTTGAGATGAGTTCCTTGATCGGCACTTTTGCGACGTTCGGGTCCGCGATCCACCAATTGGCATCGGCAAAAGCGATCCTCAGGACCTCGACCACCGCATGGAGATACTCCGCAGTGTTGTGGTCCTCTGGTGCGAACTTTTTGACCTTGCCCTGCTCTTCGAGGATCTCGAGCATGCCGAGAGCCATCAGTGCGACAATGCCTTGTCCGTTTGGTGGATGCTCCCAGAGCTCAACGCCTTCCGAGCTCTTGTCGTGCATTTGCTGGCCATGGCTATCCTTGACACCTTGACCTCTGAATTTCAGACTGATGGCCTCAGTATCTTCAGAACCAAGATTCATGTGGTTCTTCAGGTCATCCAGGGTGAGAAGACCACCTTTGTCTTGAACGACCGTGACCAGCTCTTCAGCGATCTCGCCCGTGTAGAATCCTGCTTTTCCACCTTTTGCTACTCTGCGAAAGGTGTTGGCCAATGTCGGGTTTCGCATAATGTCGCCTGGCTTTGGCGCTCTGACACCATCTTTGGCATTGGGATCCTTCTTCAGCACTTCTCTGAAGTTTGGTGAGGCGTTGCGCAACAACTGCTCGCTCTTGTCCCACTGCGATGGTTAGCTAGAAATCAGATCTATGTCCAGAGTACGTGCGTAGAAACCCATCAATTCTGAGACGGGGAAACCTTGTTCACCCAGCTCAATGGCCGGTGTAAGGATTTGCTCCATACTGAGCTTCCCACTGCCAAACTTTTCGATCACATCGACCCAGCCAGCAGCTGCTCCGGGTACAGTGACAGAATGTGCGCTTGTCAGGGGGATCTTGCCAGCCTCTCCATCCTTGATACCTAGATCCTTGCGTACTTTGTCCACAGTGACTTGTGCGCCAGCTCTTCCCGATCCATTGAGGGAGTGGACCTTCTTTGTCTTTGCATTGTAGAACAGGCAGAACATGTCTCCTCCGATACCAGTGCTGCCGGGCTCGGTCATGTTGAGCCCAGCAGCAGTCGCGACCGCAGCATCCTGGAGGACTGTTAGTCCTTTTTCAATGACTTCAGGTAGTCGATACTTACAGCGCAGTTGCCTCCTTGCTGGAGGATTCTCAGACCGCAGTTGGAAGCCAATGGCTGAGTACTGGAGACAATTCCTTTGGTAGAGTGGACGACACTTCTGCGAGATGCAAAGTGTACAAACTTTGGGTCTTCAGCCGGGTATACGGACTTTGTGTTGAGCGGCATCTTGAAAAATGACCAGCAGCTCCTTCAAGAGATGTACGGCGCGAATGTGCCGGTCGATACACTATTTTACGTGATGGACGTCAACAAGAAAAGGATCGATCAATCCCACCATTACACAACAGGCAAATTGGCCTGCTGCATCTGTGATAGCTCTCCCAGGCCCGCCTTTTAGTCTGGTCGGCGTCATCGTATAGCGGGGCATTCCCTCGGCATTCGATCAGGAAACGAGGGGCAGTCGGCTGGAAGATGGGCAGAATTGGGAGAGGTCACGTGGAGACAGAGCCGAAAGCGGACCTCTTTTCCATCGTTTGTCGTCCGACTTTTGATTGGTCAGCTGGCTCATTGCAGGCTTCCCATCTTTCGACCTCATCTTTCATGATTGACGACCAGTAATCAAGGAAGGACGACTGATCAATGTACAGATCGAGTGAGAAGGAGCAAAGGTGTTGCATAGAGGGCAATGGCTTTCGATCAGAACTTGTCCCAAACCACCAGCAGCATGCACGCCAAGCTCATTCATTTCGCTATTCGTAAGCTCGTGCCTCCTCTCGTGCCCGTTACCAACAGATCTGTATGCCGGTAAGTTAGCGGCCTGATTGGTGCCTGTAATAGTTCGGGGTGCTTTCCCCAGACCCAAGGGAAAGGCTACTTAAACTAGAGTCATCAGGCAGGACTCATGCAACAGGCAACAGTAGGATTCTCCACCTATAAAGCTCATCCCACTTGAGAGAACATCGCTCGGACCTTACTTATCACACAATCAACACACCACAGCCATTCATCATGGTATCTTGCAACTGCGGACTCTTCTTTGTCATTCCAGACCAATACGGACACCAGCGACGGACCTATCTTCCACAACTTACCGTCAAATCGCATACAACCATACAGGCGACATCGTATACGACACGATTGTGCCAAACTTTCTCGAATCCTTCTGATCAGAAGCACAAGCAGACCTCTTATGAGTTCCCCTTGTACGATGGCATTGCAGTGACCTCATTCACTTGCACCATCGGTGATCGCAACATCTTTGGTAAGGTCGAGGAGAAGGACAAGGCTCGCAAGACGTTCAAGCAAGCCGTTGACCGTGGTGAATCAGCAGGCCTTCTCTCTACTGCTCCAGCTGGAATCTTTACTATCAGTGTTGGGAACATCCCTGCCAGGAGCAACGTTGTTGTCGACATTGAGTATGGTGGACAACTCAAACATGATGCTCAAATTGATGGGATTCGATTCACCCTTCCAACCGCAATAGCACCACGGTATGGCGTTTACCCTGGAGATGTGCTCGAGTTGGGCACCACAGCACAACAACGAGGTATTCAGATCCATGTCGACCTGGATCTCGCTCCCATGAAGGTCACCTCTCTTCGCACGACGAGTACTACTTTCGAGTCACTCCTGACGCCAACATTTGCCACGGAGAAGAATGGACGAGTCCTCGCCGCCAGTGCTTCAATACTGCTTATTGGCTCCGAAATGACAGAGGACTTTGTCCTGCTCGCTGAAGTCGATGGCATAGGAACACCTCAAGCTCTTCTCGACACAAGCCATGACTGCAATGCCGTCATGGCTACCTTCGTGCCCAAGTTCAAGCTCCCGAACATCAAGCCCGAGATTGTCTTTGTCGCCGATCAATCTGCTAGTATGGCAGGAGGGAAGACGAAGTCGCTTGTGGATGCGCTGACGGTCTTTCTCAAAAGCTTACCCGCGGGTGCAATCTTCAACATCTGCGCATTCGGTTCGAGATTCGAATTTGTTTTCAAGACCAGCCAACCTTACACACAAGAGACTGCTACCCAAGCGCTGAATTACGTAAAGACCTTCCGGGCTCAATACGGTGGGACTGAACTTCAACGACCAATCGAGGATGTCTTCAAGAAGTATTCTGGTAATCACCCTCTGGAAATTATCTTGCTCACTGACGGTGAGATCTGGGGTGAAGAACCACTTTTTGATTTCATCAACGACCAGATCATCATCAAGAAGATAGATGCTCGTCTGTTTTGCTTAGGCTTCGGACGCGACGTCTCCCACACTCTGGTGGAAGGAGTGGCTCGAGCCGGTCGTGGACTGTCCCAATTCGTCACCGACAAAGAGAATCTTGACCAGAAGGTTGTACGAATGCTCAAAGCTTCGCTTTCACCGCACTTCAAGGACATTGCGATCAAGCTCAACCATGACGAGGAGGAATTTGAAGTGGTGGAATCTGCTGGTAATCGACCCGCCGACAAGACGAGCACTCTTCCACTTCGACAGCCAAAAGAGCATGTGTCGACGTCTCTGTTCGACCAGTCAGCGGATCTGGACACACCGATCCCTGGCAGTGACGACGAAGTCCTGAAGAATACGAACACAACTATCAATCCGTTCAACTTTACGGCACCCCATAACATATCGTTGTTTCCATTCAGTCGCACGACCGTCTTTAGCATGACCAGTCGAACTACCAGTCCGCCTGTGTCTTTGACCTTGACAGCCAATTCATCATCTGGTCCTCTTGAACTGACCATCCCAATCAGAGCGAGTCATGACAAAGCATCCATCATCAGAAAACTCGCCGCTCGGACTTTCGTCCACGATCTCGAGCAAGGTCGTCTTCCACCAACCTTCGAAGCCAAGTTCAACTCTCCCACTACCAGGACCGAGCTACTCCAGAAAGCCATCACAAATATCGGTGAGATCCACCAGATCCCAACAAAGTACACCTCATATGTAGCTGTCGAGGATAAGATCTCACAAGGTCTTCCTCCCGAAGGGGAAGCCCCACCATCATACGGAGGAGCCTTGACTTTAGCGTCCTGGGGAGGCTCTCAGCAAATGATGTCTACGCAGAGCCAGGGCATGCCTCTGAGTGCAACACAGCAAGCGCAGATACAAGCGCGGATGCAGAGGAGGGCGATTCCCCCTCCGCCGCCTGCACCTGCGCCTGCGTCGTCCTTCCAGGGGTTCGGTTCATCAGGTGGTAACAGTTCTGGTGGACTCTTCGGCTCTCGTCAATCGGCAGTTGGGGGAACATTATTCGGTACCGCCGCGCCAGCCTCAGCTCCAGGAGGCGGTGGTACAGGTCTCTTCGGCGGTCTCTTCGGCGCTTCCCGAGCAGCTTCGAAGCCTCAAGCCGCGGCCCATGGCTCACCTTCCGCGTCGTCTGCTGGAGCTTCCGGGGTCATGTCGAGCATGCCAGCTGACCAAAGTAATCGCGATCGCTCCCGCGCTGCTCCGTCGCCACCTGGAGTATCGGCTCCAAACGCGCCTTCCTTCATACAACGCAGGGCGGTCGTCGATGATGATGACGAAGACGAAGACGTGGTCGACGACCATAGTAGTAACGACGACGATGATTCAGGTGGTGGTAGGTTCCTGCGTGATGTCGATTCTGACGACAGCGACGAGGAACGTGAGGCCAGCCCCAACAGGTTTCTCAGCTTTTCAGGAGGTCATTCTGATTCTGGACCCGCCGACGACACAGCGGCGCCTTCACAGGATATGTTGAGAACCCTGAAACGCCGCAGCGGCCAGAGCGCTGCTCGAAAGAAGAAATCGCGGGCTCAAGCTGGGGGACAAGACGAAGATATATCCACCTTCCGCATCGAAGAGAGGTTGAGAATCATCATCTCGGAGCAGAGCTTCGATGGGTTCTGGGCGCCAGGTGTAAAACTACTGCAGGCTTTGCAGATGGATGTTGACACTGCTGGTATGAATTCGGAGCTCATCACGGCCCTAGTCTTGGTGGTACTTGAGGAGAAGTTTGATAAGCTCGAAGAGGTGTGGGAGCTCTGTGGGGACAAGGCCCAGGCGTGGCTGGGGAGCAAGATGGATGGACAGGGAGTTGAGAAAATGAAGGAGACTGCTCGACGTTTGTTGTAGTCCTTAAGATGGATATGATAATACAAGCACTGATTATGTAGTGTGCGTCCAAAATGAAGGTAGAAATGAAATCCCTCACAACTTTGTATATACACCTTGAGTAGTGACATGTCATCCAGAACGCCTCGCTAAACCAACAGTCGTGACCCGTACAATATCTACACACCCACTATCCTCCCACCTATTCTCATCCGCCAACCAAAGCCACCTCGTAATCTCGACGCCATATCCGTTGTCCCAGCCTCCAAATCCGTCCCTGTCGCAGCCGACTCCCTCTGCTCGGCCAACTGCTGCCTCACAATCCTCGCAAACGACAAATCCGCCACCACCACCTGCCCCGAATTAAAAGCATCCACAATCTGCGTATCCCCCCTCCTCGGCTCAACCCTCAACAACCTCCTCCTCTCCCCCTCCCCATCATCCTCCTCCCCCTCCTCCCTCGTCCCCCGGTTCAGCTCCCTCAACTCCACATCCCCCTCCTGATTCTCTCTCGCCAACTCGCCCCTCTCCTCGAACTCCACCGTCTGCGCCACCACTCCCCCCTCCGTCCCCTCCTTGACCTTCTTCTTCGCCGCCACCGCTCCCAAACAAACAACCTGCAGCACCAGCACCACCATATCCATCCCTACCAGTCTCCCCCTACTCGTACCCCCCTTCTGTCCTATAAAATCCATCGCAAGTCCCCCATGGAGATACCCCCTCGTCGCCTCCCCTCCCTCAGGCGGAGCGAACCAAGCATGCCAGAACGCGCAGAGGATATTCGCCAGTAGAACGAGAATGATAGGGCGGTTTGGCGGGGAGGACGGCGGGTCGGGGACGATGGACGGTTTGGGTGTGAGGAAGGTGAATTGGATCATGCACCGCAGGAGGAGCCGGAGAAAAGAGATGTCCATGTAGTAGATTGCGGAGAGGTGGGCGTAGATGAGGATGTCGAGGGAGCGGATCAGGTCGGTCAGGAGGAGGAGGCGGCGGAGTTGAAACAGGGTGCGTTTGTCGCGGGGTGGTGGGCGGGTGGGCGCATGGGGGGCGGGTGTTGTTGGGTCGGTTGGTCGCGGGGATGAGGGAGGCGGAGGTGCGGGAGGGTCATTGTTCATGGTCTGTGGGCATGAGAAGGCTGAGATCGTGGGCGGAGCATGTGTGCTAGTCGGGCATGTGGTTGGGAGACTCGGTGTGTATGTTGTATGCGAGCAAATGATTGCTCATCTTTCGAGGTGAAGTCAGCGGAAGCTTGAGATGCCTGCGCTGGTCGAGATGTGGTGCGCCGTAGCTGCCTAATTGAATCACGTCGCGTCACCCTACGCGAAGCTCTGGAGCATTTTCTTGAGCTTCGCCATCGCCATCTATACCCCAGCTCAACAACACACTCGCTAAGGTCGCTCTCTTGCAATGGCCAACTTCTTCGACATCCGAGCTCGACAAGCTGCAGCCGCGGCCAGTGCTGCATCGGCCAAAGCCACCGCCTCATCAAACACAAAGGAAGACACCACACGCCTACAGCCATGGGTTGAGAAATAGTCCGCCTCCCTCCTTTCCCTATACTATCCCTCACTAACAAGTCCCAGCCGACCAAAAACCCTCTCCGAAGTCTCCTCCCAATCCCACACAACCGTCACCCTCGCCCGCGCCCTCCAATCCACCAATCTTCCTCACATGCTCTTCTACGGCCCCCCGGGCACCGGCAAAACCAGCACCATCCTCGCGCTCTGCCGGCAACTCTTCGGGCCCCTCCTCCTCCCCTCGCGAGTCCTCGAACTAAATGCCTCCGACGAGCGCGGCATCTCCATCGTGCGAGACAAGATCAAGAACTTTGCACGTATGCAATTAAGCAACGTCCCGGCCGGACCACAAGGCAAGGAATATCTTGAGAAATACCCTTGTCCGCCATTCAAGATCATCGTGCTGGATGAGGCGGACAGTATGACGCAGGACGCGCAGAGTGCGTTGCGCAGAACGATGGAGACATACGCGAGGGTCACGAGGTTTTGCTTGATTTGCAATTATGTGACGAGGATTATTGATCCGTTGGCGAGTAGATGTAGTAAGTTCCGATTCAAGATGCTGGCGGGAGGGGATGCGGAGGAGAGGGTGAGGGATGTGGCGAGGTTGGAGGGGGTGAGGGTGCAGGAGGGTGTGGTGGAGAGGATTGTGGAGTGTGCGGAGGGGGATTTGAGGAAGGCGATCACGTTCTTGCAGTCGGCGGCGAGGTTGGTTGGGGCGCAGAGTAGGGATGGGGATATGGACGTTGATGGTGAAGGGGAGGTGACGTTGGAGGCGGTGGAGGAGATTGCCGGTGTGGTGCCGCCGGGGTTGATCGATAGACTGGTGCAAGCAATGCAGGGTGGGGGAAGAGGAGGGTTGTATGAAAAGGTGGCGGATGTAGTTGAGGAGTTGGTCGCGGAGGGCTGGAGTGCAACGCAGCTGGTCGGGCAGTTGTACGACAAGGTGGTCATGAGCGAAGGCGTGGCGGACAAGCATAAGAACCGCATCGTCATGGCCTTCTCTGAAACGGACAAGAGGTTGGTGGATGGATCGGATGAGCACTTGACCATGCTCGACCTGGCATTACAGATTGCCGAAATTCTGCGATCATAGCATGGCGATGAGGTCGGGACAAGGGACATGAAGCATTTCCAGCGCGGCGTCAAGGTCAAGGCACATCCACAGCATGAACATAAAAGAATCAATCTCCATCAAAAGCATTTCTCATTTTTGTAATACTACTCTACTCATTACGAGATGGTACACTTGATCGGCAACCCACAAGGCCCCTCCTTCTCCTTCTTCTCCTCCGTCGCCGCCGGGGCCGCCGCCCCCGACGCCCCAGCACCCGACGCACCATTCTTCTGCCCCTCAGGCTTAACCTGATGCTCACCATCCTTCTTCACCTCCTCCTGCTTCGCAGCAGTAGCAGCCCCCGGCTTACCGCCATCTAGTCACGCGAAGCTGACCTTGTTGACAGCCTCAAAGAAAGCCTTACCCTGGGCCTCAGCAACTTGCACCTCCTTCTCACTAGGCTGCCTGCTACCATCCGCACCAGCGAACGTGCCAGCACCCCAAGCGCTTCCACCCCTAACCTCGCTCAAGTCCGCGAGCAGGGAGAAAGTAGTCTTGTACCCAAGCGGCACGTAGATAATCCCGTGATGCGCCAACGTGCTCATCGCCGCCACGGCGGTCGACTCCTGGCCACCACCCTGCGACGCCGTGCTGACGAACAGACCCGCGTATTTACCCCAGTACGCGCCTTGCTGCCACTGCTGGCCCGTCTTGTCCCAGAATGTCTTCCACTGGGCGGGGAAGCTGCCGTAGCGGGTGGGGATGCCGAAGAGGAAGGCGTCGTATTGTTCGAGGGTGGCGGGGTCGTTGAGGGTGGGGATGTCGGTGGGTTTTGGGGGCGCGTGCATCATTTCGAGGACGTTTTGGGGGAGGGTCTCGGGGATTCTAGGGGGAGTGTCAGTGGGGGCAGGGGGAGGGGAAAGGAGAGGAGAGGGGACGTACTGGTAGATGTCGGCCGTGCCGCCGGCGGCTTCGATGCCCTTCTTCTCGGCCTCGGCGAGGGTCTTGATGTGTCCATAGAGGGAGTAGTAGACAATGGCGATCTTGGGGGCCATTTTGGATGGTTGGTGAAGGGATTCTTGGATGAGAGGTGGTATGGATGATGGAGGGAGATGTTCAGAAGATGGTGGATGATGAGGATAGTCAAGGAGCTCCCCCGGCTATTTGTATGAATGACAGCATAGCTCCCCAATCCCGGCAATGAAGCATTTCGCAGCTCCAGCAACAGACAGTCCAAACTCAATCAGGAAAGGTAGCGCTACCGGGCATGCAGCTGGCCAATTGGAAGCCGCGATGCATTTCTAATCGCTTACGAAATGGTAAGCTTGCCCCCCACGATCAAGATGTCATATTACCAAGACCGGACTAATGCAAGGCACGAAAACCAGACGTGGTCAGTCGCCGCAAATCGGGAATTGGCTGCCATCCGCTCTTTGCATGCAAATTGCTCGACTTGGTCACTGACTAGCAATAATGATGCAGTGACGTCGTTGGCCGGGTAATCCCTGTCTCGTATATTGCATACTTTGGCCTCGGCGTCTCTTCGGCGATAATATCCTCCAACCCCGTCACCAGATCAACCTCTTCCGGACGTGAGACGTGCATCGTCTGATGGGCAAATGACGGAAATGCAGAGCACACCGGTCACGTAGAAAAAGACAAGGCGGAAGAAGTAGCGGCGGCCAGCGATGGGTAGGTTACGACGTGGTGAGTCGACCTCTCCTCCTGTAGCGACAAGCAGTTCGGGAGCAAAGGCAAAGGGGAATGCAGATAGAACCTACTTCAGTCAGTCTACGAAGCTTGATATCTTATCGAACTCAACTCACCCAGGTTCTGAGCAATGCCAAAAACCGCCCCGTGTCCTCGTTACTCGTGACCAGAAACACATTTGCAGCCCTCGGACGCTGCCAATACCGAAACCCAAGCCTATCATTCGTCGGTCCTCCACCAAAGAACAGGATGATAGAGACAAAGATAAGCCCAATCATCATGATAATCTTGGTCCCAGCAAACCAAAACTCCGTCTCACCATAGAACTTGACCGGCAGTAAATTCAGCCCAACAATGACCACAATCATAATCGTGATCCACACCGCAATATTGACAGGCGGCTCCCAGTACTCAATCACTAGCGCGGCGGCCGTGATCTCGTACGGCACGAGAATGCCCGGGGAGTACCAGTACAGCCAGCCCATAGCGAAGCCAAGAGAGCGCGAGACGTATCGGTATCCGAACAGGTTCATGGAGCAGCATTTGGTGGGACACCAGGATGAAATCTCCGTGATGCCTGTCACTACGCACCAGACTAGGAATGTCATCCAGCAGAAGGCGCCGAAGAGGAATGCTGGGCCGCCGATGGCAAGTGTCTGTCCTGTGCCGACGAAGAGACCGGTGCCGATAGTGCCGCCTCTGCTCTGCTGTCAGAGAGAGCATACCTCTATATTCAATGATCTACTCACAGTGCTATCATTTGACAATGCCTGCTCTTGAGCCCTCGTTGGGTGCTGTTGTAGCGATCATCGTACAAGTCACCAGTGAGGACATCTGGATTGACCAGCGACCCTTTCCGTTCCGCAGTGTTCGCACCAGCGCCCTTCTTCTCTGCGCATATTTCTGCGGCCCGGTGGTCGTAAGCGGGGAGATCTGGTCTGACCATGATCATGATGAGGACAAGTCACGCGACCTGGTAGGAGGTATTCAAGAACAAAACCATGTAGCAACTCAGGCACGAGAGGATGACCAAGGTAGGAGATAAGCAGGAATGGGCACAAAGATATACCTACCTATTCTGTATCTGCAGGGCACAAAGTACAACGCATACCAAGTCTCTTGCAACGGACACTGTCAGCTTGGGATCTGCTTGATTCCCTTGTCCCGTGATGGAATTTGGGAGTGAGCTCACGTCGATCGTCCAACAAGATGTCTGCATGTCGGCTTGAAGCGGGCAAGCGTTCCTTGGTAGGGTCCTGGCCGAGAGATAAGTGCAGTGTCGGCGCGGTCTCAGCATTATCGGTTTTGGAGCGGGGATAGAGTGCTTGCGTTGGGGCAAGAGTGCCGCTGACGACGGGTGACGAGTCGTGGTGGTGGATGTCTACCTGTATGCTGGACACGGACTGTTATGGTTATCGAGACAATGCGAGAGAGAGACCCTCTCATTCAGGACGGACGTGACCTCTAAACTCTAAACAAGCTTGCCTTTGGCTTTTGACGGATCTGATGGAACCCCCAACTCATTCTGGCCTATGGACAAGGCTGTGGCAATCCTCGTTGTGTTGAGCTCAGTTTGGTTCTCAAGAAGAGAGAGAGTCAGGTAGGTCTGTGACTGAGATTTCATCGATATCCTACCGTACCGTTTCCATCTTTGCCATCATTCACATCTTGAACCGAAGCAGCGGTGCCTCATGGCGAATGTCGTTGACAGAGAGCTGCATTGCAAAGAACTTGTATTAGTATGCTGTCATGCATTCTACAAATGCGAATCTGCACTGTGAGTCTCTCCAGCCATGGCATCTCTGTAGCCATCGAGCGACAATGCACATCACCTGATCAGAAATTCCGGTTTACAGAGCACATTGGACCATTATTGACCCCTCAAGGAATCCTCTGAGCGAAAAGGCATGGCATTTGAAGTCCTTTCAGAAATCCAATCCCTCCACAGGGAAGACAGGAGAACATGGCACCTTTGTCAACCACATCATCACAGCAGCACACCAACTAGCCAGACCAGACACATTCGTCATCTTCTCTGGCGGTCGAACGGACCCCGAGATAGCTCACAGCGAGAGCGAGAGTTACGCTGCAGCATTCCAGCAGCTCATGGAATCTTCGATCCGCGTTGCACCAGACGTTGCGATGAACGTGCTGGAGAGTGGAAGGTGGGCCACAGAACAGCATGCTACAGACTCGTATCAGAACCTGCTCTTCTCGATACTCAAATTTCGCCGAGTCGTGGGTGCATACCCGGAGCGCGTGACGGTGGTCACACACGAGTTCAAGACGATCCGCTTCATTGAATTGCATGCGCCTGCCATTAGGTGGCCGGCTGAGCGTATCAGAGTTATAGGCATCGATCCTGAATGGAGCAATAAAGACGAAAGACTCGGCACTATCAAGCTCGAGGCGAGCATGGCTGTCGAGCCATTCAGAGCAGATCCCCATGGAGTCAAGGATCCGCTGGCCGCCAAAAGACTGCAAAGGCAGTGGTATTCCGCTACTCTGGAGACGATTGCGATTGGCTTGGAGCCAGAGGTCGCTGACCTATTGTTTTGGTCGGAATGTCGCATGTATGAGGGGCCATTACCGTGGATATACTTATAATCGCCAGCGCCACGCCATTGAAGTGGACCGAGGCGTCCAATGATGGCTTCGTTGAAAATTTTCGGGCCAAAGTGTCCCGCCTTCTGTACAACCTCCGGCGACAAGGGATCAGTCTAAAACACTCCGGCTGGCAATTCCTCATAATGGCCGACCTCTCAACCTGCCCGCCTCTCACTCGCGCCTCTGTGCAAGAAGCCCACAAGCTCATCACCCCGCACATCCACCGCACCCCAGTCCTTACCTGCGCGACTCTCACACGTCTTGCCAGCACACCTCAGGATCCCTCGTCACCTCTGTTCACCCCATCTTTCCCCGGCGCCACTCCCGCCTCCCCCAAGATCAATCTTCTCTTCAAGTGCGAAAACACCCAACGTATCGGTGCCTTCAAAGCCCGAGGTGCCTTCCATGCCCTATCCCGCCTCCGCATCTCCTCCCCTGAGCTTCTCGAAAAGGGCGTGATCACGCACTCATCCGGCAACCATGCACAAGCACTCGCTCTCGCGGCGCGGGAATTTGGCGTCAAGGCCACCATTGTAATGCCGGAGATAAGCACAACAAGCAAGATCGAGGGGACCAAGAGCCAGGGAGCAGAAGTCGTCTTCAGCGGGTCGACGAGCGTAGAGAGGGAAGCAGTAGTGAACAAGATCATTGAGGAGCGAGGCCTCACACTGGTACCACCCTACGACCACCCGGACATCATACTGGGCCAAGGCACACTGGCGTTAGAGCTCGAGGAGCAAGCAAAAGAGGTGCTGAACAGCTACCGAGGCCCAGGCAAATCCCGAGGAGGCTGCAGTTTCGCGGCAGAGCGACAGGCTCCCACCAACGGCGCTCCCAATGGCGTCAATAACCACCCACCCACCAAAGGTCTCGACGCCGTCATCGCCCCCTGCGGCGGCGGCGGCATGCTCTCCGGCGTCGCCACCGCTCTCTCCGGCACCGGCATCCGGGTCTTCGCTGCCGAGCCCTCCTTCCAAGGCGGCGACGACGCGAAGAGAGGAGTAGCCGCGGGCAAACGGGTAGACAGCGTGAAGACGCTCACCATCGCCGACGGACTCCGGACTCCGCTTGGCGACCATACGTGGAAAGTCATTAGCGATGAGGAGAAGGTGCAGGGGTTGTACAGTGTGACGGAGGAGCAGATCAAGGCTGCGATGAAGTTGATGTTGGAACGGGCGAAGATTTTCATTGAGCCGTCCTCGGCGGTGGGCGTGGCGGTGGCGTTGTATAATGAGGAGTTTAGGGAGATGGTGGAGAGGGAGGCGGGGGAGGAGGGGTGGGATGTTGGGGTGGTGTTGACGGGGGGAAATACGACGGTGGAGGCGATTGCGAAGTTGTTTGGTTGATAGGAGGTAGGGATGCCTGTGGACATGCGGATGTAGAAGCTACGCCCGAAGCTCCTTGCCTTTCCAGAACGACTGACCATTAGAACGGACGGTAGGCATGGGTGGCTTCCCCAAGTGCTCCGTCCGTGTGCGTCTGCGCAAGGTACCTTATAGGTATGCGACACAAAAGGGCAGAAGAGGTAGGTCCATCCTCAATAACTTGATCATGTGACAGACAAAAATCGATACGAGCATGCTTAATTTCTTTCTCCGAGTGATACCATCTGTGAACATCTGCTAGAGAGGGCAAGAACAAATCGCCGGTCTTCCACACCCTTCCGAACCAGATGATCGACCGCCAGAAAAGATTCGTGGGCTCAATACATTGGGACCGACGCCTTCTTCTCTCATCTACCCATTGGTAGGTCCTGGTCAGGAACGACGAGCAGAAAGGTGACCTCCGAAAGGAGCAGCCCGAAGCTTCGATCACAGGGTACATTCACCAATGAGGGATACTACCAGATCAAGTGAAAGCGAAGTCCTCGACTTCTCGACATGCGATAGTGGTGGTACAGAGCAGCGAGTTACTACCAGAGCGCATGGACATTCAGGAGGAACATGTTGGTTATCTTTTCTATTTCCAATCGCTACGCTCCTTGTTCTCGCCTGCTACCTTGCTGAGGTAGCTGTCCAAGAACTCGATGCTTTCCTCACGTATAAGGCCTTCGTCGAGGCTTGGACGTATGGATGCTGGTAGGATCTGGTCTTCGGCGATGATTCGAAAATGAATCTCTCTGGAGACTGATTAGTATCGCCGCACGCTGCAACTAAGGAGGGCTGCGTACATATCATCTTCGTCACGTTCCTGCAGAGCAGCGATGTTAGGTCTTCGTCTATGTATTGCGATAGTAAGAGGCCTTGATGAAGGTCCCATGATTTGAGCCCAAGGTGAGTGATCCCTGACGCCCTTCTCCCTCTGCACGATACTGCTTGAGCAGTTCATCGACCGAGCGCGGAATTGCTCTTGATATGATTGTCAATGTCGTTGAGCAGTGAAGCGTCCTCTTGGCCAGCGATGAAGGTTGGAGGGATGAAGCCAGCATTACCATACTTGATGGGCAGGTCCAGAGCGTGTCTGTGTTCGAGCGGCATCGTGGTACTCTTCAGAGCTACCAGCATGGCAACTCCCTTGGTGATGTGGTAGTTATCGTCATCGGTACGGGCAGACGATCCCTGAGATCTCCGACAGTGATCTGCTTCGTCGCCAACTGCGACTCCCACTCCACCCCAAGATTCTGCACCTAGATCTTCATGTCCGGGTGGAAGTAGTCGAGCAACTACACCACAGGCGGGTGTCTGTTGTCCACCGTTTTGAATTCGAGATCTGTTGCTTTGTGCTGGACGTAAGGGGTGCCTGGCATGGTACCACTGACCTCTTTCCTCCCGACCTCTCTGATCGTGGTATGGTCGGAGCAGTAGAAGAGCTCGATCTGGTTGTTGAATAGGGCTGAGGAAGGACATTTGCGTCGTCTCATCGTTCAGGGTCTACAAGTCGCGGTCGGTAGTACAGCGTCCTGAAGGCGTCCAAAGTGCATTGTAGCTCCTCCGTCTCAACCGCAGGAACAAGCAACCAGCGCTTCTGGCTCGGGATTCTGCAGCAGGCCCTCGATAAGACCGACCAAGAACAGCCGACAACTCCTTCCAACGTGAAGGACACCGACCAGGCCGTCTGATCTTCTTTCGTACCCACCCCCGTGCTGTTCTCCTTCTTCAGTGCAGCGGGTGGCCGTGAGCGGCCTTGAGGGTACTCAGGACGATGCTGAATGGACGACTGTCGCTGCCGTCTTCCAGCCCGTGCACCCGATATTTGGCAGTGTAAATATCGAGCGGTGCAGATTGAAAGGGATGGTGCCGCCTGGCAGATATGCGAGTGGGCCAAGTTGTTGCATATCTCAGACAATTGGAGAAGAGACCGGATGATGGCGGTGGCTTGTTGTTGTTTCAATCACAAGTTTCTGTATTGTGGTAGGACCTGGTGGTAAAATACTACCACATCTGATCCAAGCATCACCAGGTCGGTATCCAGCCCGGTCCGCTCACTCCACTGTGACCCTTCTTGATCTCCTGGTCGACAATCCGGCGGAGCGTCTGGACCATGGCCATGGACTGCTCCTCGAGGGCATTCTTGAGTATGGCTCAGGTGATAATGCTGAGGGCAACGTGGGCCGGACTGGTGTCGTAGCCGACGACCCTCATGTCATCGTCGTACCCATCCAAGATCTCGCGGATGATGTACTGCTCCACCGTCTGCTTGTGGTTAGTCTCCGATGGTGACCCTACTCGAGGTCGCTTGCTTACCTCGTTGGTCAACTCCTCCGCTACCTTGGCCTTGGCCACAAGGTCGGCTACTCTGTAGGACCTCTTACAGCGGAAGGCCAGGGTGTCGCCGTCGAGAGCGACGTAGATAGTGTCCCACACGACCTTGTGAGTGCTGAGGTAGACACTGCGGAGCTGCTTGCATGCCTGTGTGGTTGAGACGGTGGCGGTGCTCTCCATCAAGGCTCTTCGCCTTGTCCAATATCACCTTTCGGATAAGGGACTACATTTGTAGCAGAGCAGCGGCGGCGGAGATGACTGGCATAATTGGCAGTATACCGAGCATACTACCAGATGGGTGAGTCTGAAAGTGGCCAGTCCCACAGTCGTCGGTAGGGTCTTCGCCGGCCAGGTAGACTAGGTACTACCAGCCCAGCGAGAGCACCCTCCATGTCGAAGTTGTTGGATAATAATGCTGTGTTCAGAATTGCCAGAAGTGTGGACAGACGTGCTCATATACCCTTCCGTGGTGGGAGTGCAATGATTGTCATTGTAGTCCTAATGGGGCCAACAAACGAGCTGCGTTTGTGACTTGGCGGCAAGGGCTGGGACATGACAAACAGCAGAAGCTGCGAAAATGGCGGTTGCTCGGCATATTACAGATCGAATCGTCCAATATTGACGTCGACTCCCAGACAAACGCGTCTGGTAGTTATCCGCAGGGCAGCATGCCGTCATGTCGCCAGTCCAGATCGTGCCAGCCGGCTCAGGAAGGCAGGGTCTTCCAGCTGGGTCTTGGATATTCCAAAAACATCCTGGTAGGCAGAGAGCATGTCGTGAGGACCGCATGGCCGTGCATCGCCGCTTGCTCGTCTCTTCTCAAAGAAGCTTGTCAGCCGTGACTGTATAGCTTGCTCCACATTAAGAGGCACCCCTGTCGTATCGCCCATTGGCTTTCGTTACTCTGGTGCTTCACTATCGTTGAACATGTCCGGTGAAGCGCCCGAGCGCTCCGTACCGATCAGAGCATGCTTCAATATATCTGCTTCTGAGGTCGAGAAGTACGGGTTACTGATGTAAAGTGGATCAGTAGTGTCGATCTTTGGAGAGATTACGTAGATCATACAGCAAGACCATGACCTTGTAGCGAATGCTAGGCTGAGATGCTAACAGATTTTGTAATATCACAACTTCCTTGGTCGGTTGTGAGGGATGGGTGGAAGTGGCGGAGAGTGGTTTGTGTCGCTCAACCACCTTTCCAGGCTTGGACGCCTTGCGGTTCTTGTTCTTGGCCATGGGTCTTCAAGATATGCACTGCTGAATCCAGGGATAACGTAGAGGGGATTTGTGAAAGTGTCGCAGGAGGGTTGGTGAGGTAGACAACGCAGATGACACTAAACCAAGTGCGGATTAGCACCTTGCTTTTGTAGCCAATGAAAAACTCTGCTTCCACGACGCCAGGCTCAAAAAGGTTAAGCGCAGGTCATAAACTTTAAATGCTTCTCGACAGGAGAATGATTATCACAGACTCACAAGGCAGTCTAGAAGTTTCAATTTCAGCAAAAACAACACTATCTGTCTATCTCATTCATTCTCTCTGCATACAATTCTCCTGAGACACCTCGCAGCATTATCGTCCTTCCGGTTATCCCCGGCAATCATGTCATCATCTTCAGCGCCTGGCGATGACCAAATCTGGTTCTTCTTGCGAGAGAGCATGAGTAGCGACAAGTTCACGCTGAAGCAACTCCAGTTCTCGGACATCAGAAAGAAGAAGCCAGGCCTCACTCTCCGCGACTGTTTGAACCTCGTCGGCTCCAAGGGTGATCTTGACGACTATGCTTTTTACATCCACTGCGCATCCATGACCGCCGCCGTCAGACTACTCAGCGATGAGAGTCTGGAGGTGACTTACAAGCTCTACTGTCGCGGGGCAGACGTCGTCACGATCACCATTCGTAGGGCGAATGAGCCCTCTCCAAACTCAACTCGCGCCCCAAGCCACAACAACTCACTTGCCGCGCGTCGCAAAGTCACTGAACCCCGTGGACGTGTGACTTCGGAGGTCTTCATCCAGCCGGCAACCCGTCATGCTTCCGGGAGTATCGACATTGTCAGTGGCGAGGTCATGATTCAGCAGGAAGAGATGGTCACCATTGATGTTGGTGGAGGAGACTTTGTGACTCTCAATAAGGACTATCTGACCTGTAAGTTGGTGGCTGTTGATGAGGGAAGCATTCAATACTGACACTCACAGTATGGATTGAAGCATGTCTCAGGGAAGGGAAAGCGCTGACTGACATGGTCGTCGACTCCTACGGCCCTTGACATGTTCTTCGCCACGACAAGTTGTCCGAGCAGGTCTGGCAGCGCTCTTTGATTCGCGGTTCATCCAAAGACACTTACCTTCCATACTGGAACGCCTTCACAACAGCTCGGCTGGGTAGAGAGTCCGTCCTCTCCGAGATCGCAACCAACGTCGGCAATTTCCCACAAGACTGTCAGAACTTCATTCATGATCTGCGTGTGTATGGCACAGACATGAAAGCTCGCGCTCGACTGGACAAGACGGGCCATGAGTTCTACCTTGGCGAGCCTTATTTCTCGGACCGTGTCGTCCGCAAGTTGCTGAGCATCCCCACTCAGTCTGGTACCTTGAGCACCGACCTTCGCAATGTACCAGGGTATCCTGGGTGTGACTTGGGACAAGAACAAGGGTCAGGCCTTTGCCAAAGCATTTGCCGGTTTGAAAGTCCAGGATACCAACGTCGCAAAGCCATCTCTGGTCAAGAAAGCCAGCGGATATCTCAAGGACAAACTCGGAGGCGGAAGTGGTAGCGGTGGAAAGAAGAGGAAGTGAGGAAGAGTGGTTTGCTGTGAGGTCTGGATAGAGGAGGCCAGCTATGTTCGTTGGCGGACCTGGCGACAGGGCTGTCAGGAAGCGGAGAGCACGAAGCATGAGATTTAGACTTGGATTCCAACACAGCGTAGCATCTCTGCAGAGCAACGGATAGGATACATTCGTGAATAGAGCTTCAACCGTTGGGAAACAAACCCAATAATGAGTGGCTGTGCATGGCTGTCAGAAATTTCCTTCCAAGTTCGGGGTTGATCGGGAATGCTGCGCGCGCGTCCAGGCCCTGAACATGGGTTCGGTACGAAAGCCTCGCGCGGATCCTGTCAAAGCAGGATGCAAGGCGATCGATAATTGGTTGATCGGGTGCTCTGCATGATTTGTGAATGGAAAAAGTAGGCTCGGGAGGGCTGATCCCCTCGTATATTGAGCTTGTTTCTCAATGACATGAAGGGCAAGAAGCAGGAAGCGAGGTACTTGTAGATTACTTTCTGCATCATATTCCGACTCCTGCAGTCCTTGACAATCTTCTCCCACAAGACTCGTACACACTCGTCTCTCCTGGGCAAACAGATCGCAATTCGCAACGGTTTGACTGGCTGGCAGCCCGACGCGTCACAGCTTCGCCGTTTCAAGGCTTTGACACTGCTCGACCCTTGAATCCTTGATCTCATCTTTGGCGACTTGCACATTCTCCATCTACCTCTTCACGACTGTACTCCTACGACCCTACACTCGTTTCCACCAGTTCCATCCTTGACGTTTATGCCAATTCTTTGTTGAAGCCAGGCGCTCCAAAAATGGCTTACCAGGGTGGTCACGGGGGAGGCTACGACAATTCCATGGGTGACATGGGCAGGCAAGGCGTGAGTACAAACCAATCAAGATTATTTGATGCCTCGACTGACATGGACAGCGCCCGTATCAAACCCCACGACCTCACGATTCAGACGAAGAAGATGTTGATCGCTCGTTGTTGCACCAAAGCCCCACAGGTCCATTCCAGGGCCCCTTTGACGACCACAACAGCCGCGTCCACACTCCAGGAGCTGACAGCGGCTACAACATGAACCAGGATTACATGAACGGCAACGGACACGCTCCGCCATACAACGGCAATGGTGGCTACACAGAATACAAGGGGGCGACTCTCACAGATCCTGGCTACGGCCCTCCTCCGCGGGTAAACTCCCCGTATGCACCCAGCGAGACTGGTTCCACGGAAGCATGGGCGCGCCGTCAGCAACCCGGTGGTGATAACAGCGCCCTGAAGCGTGCAGCAACCAGGAAGGTCAAGCTTGTTCAAGGTGCAGTTCTCAGCGCCGACTACCCTGTCCCCTCGGCCATCCAGAATGCCATCCAGGCCAAATACCGCAATGACTTGGAGAGCGGCAGCGAGGAATTTACTCACGTGCGATGCAAGTCAGATCATCCCAAGCTTGAGAGGCAGCTTCCTAACAGTTTTTAGATACCGCAGCAACCTGCGATCCCAATGAGTTCACCCTCAAGAATGGCTACAATCTCCGCCCAGCCATGTACAACCGTCACACCGAGCTCCTCATCGCCATCACCTACTACAACGAAGACAAGGTCCTGACTGCAAGAACTCTCCACGGTGTTATGCAAAACATTCGCGAGATTGTCAACCTCAAGAGATCAGAGTTCTGGAACAAAGGTGGCCCCGCTTGGCAGAAAATTGTCGTATGCTTGGTCTTCGACGGTATCGATCCTTGCGACAAGGGCACGCTCGATCTCCTGGCCACCATTGGTATCTACCAGGATGGTATCATGAAGAAGGACATTGATGGAAAAGAGACCACTGCACACATCTTCGAGTACACCACACAGCTGTCCGTCACGCCCAACCAGCAACTCATTCGTCCCCTCGACGATGGTCCTACCACTCTTCCACCAGTCCAGATGATGTTCTGCTTGAAGCAGAAGAACAGCAAGAAGATCAACTCGCATCGATGGCTTTTCACCGCCTTTGGCCGCATTCTCAATCCCGAGATTTGCATTCTGCTCGATGCGGGTACCAAGCCTGGACACAAGTCTCTCCTCGCGCTTTGGGAGGCATTCTACAACGACAAGGATCTAGGTGGTTCTTGCGGTGAGATTCATGCTATGTTAGGCCGAGGCTGGAAGAATCTACTCAACCCGCTGGTGGCCGCGCAGAATTTCGAGTACAAGATCAGTAATATCCTGGACAAGCCCCTGGAGAGCTCTTTCGGATACGTCTCTGTCTTGCCCGGTGCTTTCTCCGCCTACCGTTTCCGCGCCATCATGGGACGACCCCTCGAGCAGTACTTCCACGGTGATCACACCCTTTCCAAGCAACTCGGTAAGAAGGGTATTGAGGGCATGAACATCTTCAAGAAGAACATGTTCTTGGCCGAGGATCGTATTCTCTGTTTCGAATTGGTCGCCAAAGCCGGCTCAAAATGGCACCTGACCTATGTCAAATCCTCAAAGGGAGAGACTGATGTGCCAGAAGGAGCACCAGAATTCATCGGACAGCGTCGTAGATGGCTCAACGGTTCCTTTGCGGCCACCATCTATTCGCTCATGCACTTCGGTCGTCTCTACAAGTCTGGACACAACATCATCCGCATGTTCTTCTTCCACGTGCAAATGATCTACAACATCGCAACGGTCATTCTCACCTGGTTCGCTCTGGCTTCTTACTGGCTTACGACGAGTGTCATCATGGATCTTGTTGGTCGCCCGAACGAGAACAACGGTAGACAGGCTTTTCCGTTCGGCAACACGGTCACGCCTATCATCAACACGGTGCTTAAATACCTCTACCTCGGCTTCATCCTTCTGCAGTTCATTCTGGCTCTCGGTAACCGACCAAAGGGTTCAAGAGCTTCGTACATTGTCTCATTCCTGGTCTTCGGTGTCATTCAGGCTTATATCATTGTCCTGGCTATCAGCCTGGTCGTGAAGGCTTTCCAACCAGGACAGAATGGTCAGGGTGCTTTCAGCGATGTTGACACGGACAATCTGGCTGCTTTCCTCAATTCCACCAGTGTCGTCATTATCATTGCTTTGGCTGCAACCTACGGACTCTACTTTTTTGCCTCGTTCCTCTATCTCGACCCATGGCACATGTTCACCTCTTTCGGCCAGTACTTGCTCTGCCAGAGTTCGTACATTAACATTCTGAACGTCTATGCGTTCAGCAATTGGCATGACGTTTCCTGGGGTACCAAGGGATCCGACAAGGCTGAAGCACTGCCATCCGTCCAGACCAAGAAGGATGAGCACGGCAAAGCCACCGTCATCGAAGAAGTGGATTTGTCGCAGGCCGATATCGATTCTCAATTCGAGCAGACCGTCAAGCGTGCCCTTACACCATACGTCGCGCCAAAGGAAGTCACCACCAAGACACTCGAAGATTCATACAAATCTTTCCGTACTCGTCTGGTGACGCTCTGGATTTTCAGCAATGCTCTATTGGCTGTCGGTATCACGAGTGAGCAGGTGAATGAGTTTGGATTCACTGTAAGTACTACCAAAGCGCACTTGTTAGGAGCAGTACTGACAACTTTTCAGCAAGGCGCAACACAGCGCACGGCTAGCTTCTTCAACGCTTTGTTGTGGGCAGTCGCAGCTCTTTCTCTCGTCCGCTTTATCGGATGTCTCTGGTTCTTGGGCAAGACTGGTCTGTTGTGCTGTTTCAACAGGCGCTAAGCGACATGACGAATGCATGATAGACCTGAGGATGAGATGTTCGATATCAGGTCTGGCGTTTCAATCATGAGCCATGTCAGATTTTCCAAGGGGGATCTTGAGGCAATGGCTGAGGTCATGTGCCACTGGATGATTATGGTCATGCCGAGTGTTTTCTGTGCGATATTTGCGAGACTTTCTTCGATCAAAATAACGAGATTGCAAGGACGAGTGGTTCATTGCGTGAGCTTAGGATCAGATTGGTTGATAGGATTAATCTGTATTCACTGATTCTCCGACTACTTGTGACTTGTGATCATGCTTATCAGCGCCAACCGTGGCTTTGACGGAAGTGGTTGCATAGGCGGTGAAGCTGCAACCCCACTCTTTCCTATCGGCGATCGGCGCTTTGCTTCCGCCTGACGTCGTGACCGCATTTTCTCCAGGCCCGCCATCGCCATTTGCCCGCCATTTGCTTCACTTTTGCATCTCTCAGAACCTGCTGCACGACCACGACCCAGACGCGGCCGTTTTTGCTTTTCTCCCTTTCCGCTCTGCATCAGCTTTGCAGCGTTCTCTTCCACGATTCCCCATTTCTCCTCGACCACAGCCCTGCACGCAACGAACCCTCCTCATCAACCTAGCAAACCTCAGTAAACAATCCAGCAAGTCAGCAACCATGCCTCGCAAATTCGTCTACGCCATCTCCTTCCTCACCTTCCTCCTCGGTACCTCTTCCCCTCCCTTCCCCTCACTTGCCCGCCCACTAACTCCCCCCTCCAGGCGTCGCCCTAACCCTAACCTCCATGTCCCTCCCCCAATGGATCTCCTACACCTCCCCGTCCTCCTCTCCCTCCACCTCACCAGTGAGAGTCACCTACGGCCTGCACAGCAAATGCAGCTCTCTGACAGGGAAATGCGAACCTTTCCCGCAGACGGAAGACTGCAAGGGGGACGAAAGAGCGTTTTGTAGTCTGTGGAGGACGGTGGGGTTCTTGATGAACTTTAGCGTCGTGTTGGAGTTGGCGTGTGCGGTGGGGTTTGCGGTTGTTATGCTCGGCGGGAGAGGGAAGAGGGAGCAGGGGTGGAAGATGGTGGGGGGGTTGATGGGGGTGGTTGCCGTGATGGAGGCGGTGGGGATGGGGGTTGTGGTGAGTGCTTTCTCCTTTGCTTCTGGACATATTGAGGGGATGAAGGGGCTGACGTGGGACAGGCGTTTCTGAATGATCATGATGTGAGGTTTCAGATTGGGTGGAGTTTGGATACGAGCACAATCTTGTGCACGCTGAGTTGGATTGTGCTGGGTTTGACATCGGTTGGGCTTGCGGTGGCGGCGTATTACCTTCCGCCGGAGGATGATTATGAGCAGATTGACTAGACAAGCGATGTTGACATATATAGCGATAGCGGCATGTGTTGTCACATGGAGAGGAGCTATGACCCAGGGTATACCCGGCGACTTGGGTCAGACGCGGCTACAAACGAGGCAACAACGGATGAGTAGAAATTTCTGTACCTAATTCTGTGAAGAATCTTTCTCCTCTTCACACATCCTACCAGGCATTCATTCACACACCATGAAGCCGATCTATCCAGCAATTCGTTTTGATACGGCGCTTGATAGTGTATTTGCCGTCTTGCCTGATGGTATTTCTGGTGATACCCACCAGGCCAAACACTACCAGCGCCATGTGTACAACACCGTATATGCGAAGCTATATGGCATCGTCTCGATTGAGCGTGCCCTATCGACAGCCAACAACCCTATGCCATTCAAGGCTGTGGTCATAGGTACTACCTTTCCTGACCGCTCAGATACTACCACAAAGCATCATCTAACCACTCTAATTAGCCCCGACCCGCGATGCGATCACCGGCTTCTTGCTACCCTCATCGCCTTCCCTCAGTCCCCCAGACACCAGCTCCTTTGCCAGGCTTTATCGCTGGTACCAGGCAAACCGCAACAAAGCTGCCTTTGTCCCGTACAAGACGCTGTACGCAGATGCAACCCCCGGAGCTCCAAAACGCGACCCGCCCGAGAATCCAAGTATACACCCGCTATCAGACGACAACGACCTCAGCACCGTCCAGGAAGTCAATATCATGATGCAGACCTGCATGCGCGGCTTGGCTTCTTTCATACCCCTCGGTCCACCTGGTAGGGTCATCGAGATAGAGAAGAGACTCGCCAACCTGAGGGGCACGTCGTCCAAAAAGACATTCCTACCAGGCCGTCCTACAGCCGTCTCTCCAAAAGAGCTCCGCGCTTGGATCGGCCAGGACACGATCGACCTAGCCGACACCAAGAATCTCGTCCCCGTCTGGCCCATGATCGAGCGCATCTGGACCGGCATGGACCTCATGGAAAAGGCACCAGGCGGGAGTGGCGTCCCATTCGAGCTCAACCCCATGTCGGACATTTTTGAAGTTGACGGAAAGTCTCCGTTGATACACAGGCATGATTGCTACCTACCTACCGCAACGTTTCTATATCATGTCTCGACTTTGTAGAAGAGTGGGAGCAAGTTTCCATTGAGGCGTTGAAATGCGGTCTAAAAGTGTCCGAGCCGTTGCGGTCAAAAGTGTCCGAGATTGGGGCGTTCAGCTCGTCACCTTCACTTCCTCCCCTCCCGGGCAGATTTTGGTTGTAGCATGAAAGGAGTCGTTCGCCACTGATCGCCAGCCCTTTTTACAACTATCATCTGATTCATCACTGGCGGCATTGCACATTACATTTTGGAGGAGACCAGAGGAGATTGCACAAGGTGGGTAGGAAGGTAGGTATCCAGGTAGGTACCCAGGTAGGCGTCTACGATCGATGTCGATGACCACCAATACGGCACAAGCATGTGATTAGCACAGATGCACAAAGAGCCAAAGCCAAAGCCAAAGCTGAAGAAGAATACTATTGTCACAAGAAGAAAGGTTTTCACACCATCCATCTACCCTACGCCAATCCCTCTCTGTACCACCCACATCCTCTCCTCCCCTCTCCCCTCACCTCCTCAGAAAGGCATATCTCAGCCCCTCCTCTACGCACCGTTCAACAGAATCTTGATCCAAGCAAGGAGATCCTCAAGCGTGACACCCTCAGGAATAGGCTTGGTGCTGCCACCAGACCCAGTACCAGTAGGAGTCGCAGACGGTGCAGCAGCAGAAGAAGTCGGCTCCGCAACCTTGGTGATAGTCACCAACGTCGAGCTGCATGGTGCCGGGGCGGCGGAGCTAGGCACAGGAGCGGCCGAGCTAGGCGCTGGAGCCGGGGCGCCACCACCGCTGCCACCGCCGACGGTGAAATCGATGCACGACTCGTATGTCTGGTCGATGTTCCTTGCGTCCCAGAAGTGCTGGAGCACGCAGGCGCCGGCGGTGCTGCACTTTGACCCGGGGTCAGAGGGGATAGTGACGGAGAAGCTCTTCTGGTCATCAGGGATTGTGTGGGCGTTGGAGGCAAAGTCAGTCCAGCTCTTCAAGGGAGAGCCGATGATGGTGTTGGTGGCGGTGTCGACGATGGAGAAGTTGGCAACGCCAGTGTGGGGGGCCGCGACATTGAAGACGACGGGGACGACTTGGCCCGCGGTGTAGGTCTGGACGTTGGCCGTGTTGTCCTCGTATTTCCAGCCCTTGCAGAGCCAGAGGTTGCAGGTGGCCGGGTTGTAGTCGGATTGTTGGCGGGCGACCTGGAGAACACCCTGGATGTTGCCGTTCTTGTCTTGGTAGTTGGCTTGGGCGCCGCAGGAGGCGCGGTGGGCGGCGCCGGGTTGGCGGGGCGCGGGGGAGACGAGGAGGCCGTGGGCGGAGACGCTGGCGATGAAGCCGGAGACGGCGAGGATGGTGGATTTCATTTTTGCTGGAGTTGGTGGGATTGGGCTGGATTGGTTGGGTGAATGGGCTGAAGCTCTAGGCTTGGGAACAAGAAGGGTAACGACCGGCGTTGATCAGAAGGATAGGTAAAGAACGTGGTATTCAACGAGTGAACGTACGGACAGGACAGGACAGGACAGTGTGAGAGAAAGGAAAGGCGGCTGACCAGGAGGTGTTATATGAGAATGCTAACCTCCTGCATGACTTTTTACATCAGTGGCACAGGACAAATTGCTAACCGGATGCAGTGGAGCAGCGCTTGTGGCACGCTTCAGGCGTTCGAGTTTGGTTTCCTGTGGTGTGCAGGCGGTGGGAGCAACATGCATGCGAGGCAGGTTGGTGTTGTTCGAAATGAAAGGAGGACTGAAAACGGTCGCTTGTGGCGTCAATCCGAGACGCGAGACAAGATCGCTTGGCGCTTGAAACACGTCAAGAGGGGGCCAGATGGACCCAGAATGGAGCCTCGAGGCCCCTGTCAGTGATTTCCCACCACTTAGATTATTCTGGTAATCTGCTGCCGCCCGACCGGTAGTGTTTCGAATTCAACATGATTTTTTCATTCTTTAGGTCTCCAGGAGCCCTTCTGTCGGATTCGCCTGTCATTCTGTTCTTAGCTCTGCGGCTGGTACGGCCCGTTCGGCAGCTCACCGGACACAAGAACTGTGCCGCGCCATGACACAAACGACCGACGAAGGCTTTTCAAGGCTCACATATGTGGCAAGGACGATAGTACCCTCCATCAGTGAAGAGTTGATCACGAATGGCAACAGCATAAATTTTACTGTCTTCGTTCATGTCATCTATAGGAGCCATCAAGCTATGCATTCTCTTCCAAAGTAGCGAGTAGTCCACTTGGCTTCTCATAACATGCACACATCACCTTCATCGGACTCAATCCCGCTGTGCCAGGTTCACAATCAAGCTACTCGCAACATCCATGAACGGGAAAGGCGAGCTGATGTCCTTCTCTCCGACAACCCTGCCAGCGCCCTCATAGCCCTCGTCAAAGTCCTCTGCCTCGTCTTCTGTCTTCTCGACGTGCTCGTCGCCTGGATCAGCACCGTCCTTGCCGAGTGGGTCAGGTGGGCTGTCCCCCATGCCGCTCCTGACGCGACGAGCGATCTTGCGTACTAGCCTTTCGTAACCAGCGCACTTGAAGTCGACCATGTAGCTATCCTTTTCGATGCAGTAAAGCTGGATGGTGACGTAGACCCAGCAGCTGTCGTCGCCGCGGTTCGTATGGCGGAGTAATGCGAAAGGCGCAGGGCCTGAAGCGGCCATGTTCTCGGCGGATCCGTGGGCGGAGGAGGTCTGCGAGATCAAAGGAGGAGTGCTTGTGGCAGGGACACTAGTACCAGAGCCAATGGTCGACGAGCGGCGACGGACATCCTGTTCGCTGAGGTCTGCGCGTGAGGAATGCGTAGAGGATGGATGAGCCACGCCTGGTGGATACATGCCATCTTTGCGGAAGCGTGCGTTGATGATCCACGGGTCTTCTGGAAGCTTGTATCCCCAATCATTCCAAGGACCATAGCGATCTCTGCCACGATGGCGGCGGCGGTGACGATTGCTGGCGGAATGATCAAGAGAATCGTCGGAGCTTCCAGTCCCATGGTGGAATGAGGACTTCTCCCGGCGAGCACGGCGACGATCACGTTCCTCTTTGGTGGCATATTCTGGATCGGTACCAGCGTCTGGGTCGCTGTCAGAGTACTCAGGTGACTGGGATCCTTCGTGCTGGCGCGGTCGTTGCTCTTGACGGGAAGGTGAGGATTTCCCGCCGGGACGACGAACGCGCTGTGCTTCCCACACTGCTCCCATGGACTTGAGAGCACGGTAAATTGCTAGCATGGCTTCACTGGGAGAATTACGGGATCTTATCCCAAATTGCCACTTGGTGGTTCGTTTCTTTGCTGATGACGTGCTGCCACTCTTGTCGCTGGCGCCGCTGATGGGAGTCATGGCCTCTGGCTTCTCCAGCTTCTGCAGGTTGATCTGACTGCCTTTCGCATGTGGGTTGAGCTGACGCTTGGCCAAGGTCTTGGGATCTTCTGCGCTCAATTCTGCCGAGTGTTTGTGAGAGACCTTTGACTGTCCTTTCATGTACATGACGTGAAAACTCGGTAGCGAGGAGGGTAGGATACCAATCGTGGAGACTGGCGAACGAGCTTCACCAATGTTGCTCGATGCAGTCGAGCCATGGCGGGGATGGTCAAAATTCGATGACTGAGCAATCGCAGGGGACTGTGTCGACTGACGAAGAGGAGTCGAACCGATTGAAGCTCCTCTGATGCTACCGTAAGCTGGTGGAGACTGGGCCAGGAAGGTGGTCAGATCTTTATTGTCTTTCATAGCAGCTATCATGGCGTTAGCATTGGCAGCATGATGTTGAAGGGAGCACGCTTACGATCGTTCTTCATGATAGTGTTCTCCCGAACGATGAGATAAGCATCCTTGACAGCGCTTGGTTCATCCTTGGAAAGAGCCTCTTGCACATCATTTTCACCATATCCCATTGTCTTGCCAAGCTTGCCAACAACGACATCATGGAGCTTCTCCTGAACCATGATCGGTACTCCAGGGTTGAACTTGATCGGGTCAATGGACTTGGTAGGATCCACGCCGGTCTCTACGAACTCTTCGACAGATGGTCTGAGGTACTCGGGGAGGTCTTTCGTAAACCAAGGATCTTGTCTGATTTCCTGGACAGTGATGCGCAAGACAGGGTTGACCTGCAACATGCGCTTGATGAGTCGAGCGGCTTCCTTGGAGATGTATCCTGGGACATTGTAGGTGCCTTGCTGGATCTTCTTGAACAGTGCAGGGATGTACTCGTCGTCGAATGGTAGTCTACCGGTGAGCAAGACGTAAAGGATGACACCGCAACTCCATACATCGACTTCCGGTCCAGCATACAGCTTCCCGCTAATAACTTCCGGCGCCGCGTAGTTTGGACTACCACAGCTGGTCTTGAGAAAGTTGCCGTCTGTCATGATATTGCTGAGACCGAAATCGGCAATCTTTACATTGTGTTGATCGTCCAGTAGTAAATTCTCCGGTTTCAGATCTCGATGGACGATCTTATGTCGATGACAATACTCGACTGCGCAGACAATTTGCTGGAAGAATTTCCGAGCTCGATCTTCCGGCAATCTGCCGTGCGTGACGATATAGTCAAACAGTTCTCCTCCTGCATACTCGAGCACCATGACAATCTCTTTGGGCGTGGTCACCACAGTGTATAGCTTGATAATGTGCGGATGACGCAGCAGCTGAAGGTACTGAATCTCTCGCTCAATGCGACCAGCCATGTCTCGAGTGAGCATCTTGGACCTGGTAATGACCTTGAGTGCCACCTTTTGACCTGTCATCTTGTGCGTGGCAAGCTTGACTTTACCAAACGAGCCTTCACCAAGTGTCCGATGTACGATATATTGGTTCAATCTCTGATCTCTTGCGGCGGATGAACTCGATTTTCCTGATCTACTGGTGCCAATCGCGGATGCCGTCGAACGCGGCGGCCTATGCTGCTTCGACGCGGGGGCCGAGGGCGGCGGCATATCGTCTCTGCGATCATCTTTCGAGCTGCGACGTGGGTTTGAAGGGGTTATTGACAAGGACAGATCCTCGTCGTCAAAAGCCGAGGCCATCCTGTGGGATTCGTCCGCTTTGCTCGTTCCGGTGTTGCAAGTGACCGGCTATAGCAATGTGCGCGCCCGACGAAATGACGGACACTTTCTCTTGTTGTTGTGTTCGCCAGCCATCCAGGCGCCGACTATCGGCTCATGCAGCGCAGACAAGAGGCTTCCGGTGATGATGTGAGGTTGATGTGAGGTCTGTCCAAAGTCGGTGCGGGTCACGAATGCGCTTGATATGTGCTGTGAGCCTTCTTGTAGCTATCGAATAGCTTTGGTGCGTCCAATATCGTGTGGGGTCGGCTTCCTCCGAGCAGATTGAAGGTGATGTCAATGGTCAGGCGGAGTGGATTGGCAGTCGAGTCGCGTGGTGGTATTAGTCATTCGTGGGCTATATCTCTTTTCGGAGCTAGAGAAGTGGCGTTATCGCGGTCCGAAGTCTGCTTTTCGTGATACGAGGTGAGAGAAGAGACGAGGGGCGCGGGGATGGTAAAGGTGTCGTCGTCGGAGGTCGATCCACAGTTCTTGTCGAGATTGGTGTGGTGGGGGACGACCGTGCTTCAATTCGAGGTCTTGGCATTGATGGATCCGCATCGAGGTCATGACCGGCACTTTGCTTCTTCCAATAATTTCTCCATTTTTGAACAACGATAAGGTTTCCTTGCCCGGCTGGAGATTTCGATTAAAGCATATGCTGCATTGTCTTTCTAATTCTACAGAGCCACGTATGCTTGTCCCACCATGTTCTGTCCTCCTACAAATGATTCTACACTTTTACTGGAGCGAAGGATGAATGCAGATGCGGAGAGGCATTCGGCTACTAGCAGTGACAATCCTTTGGCAATCTTCCATGCAAGGCGAGACTCAGATTAGTGCTGCCCCGTTTGCGACGAGCTTGACGCCATCGGAACAGCTACTTTGCTCTCAGTCGCCGGATACACTGTGCGATGCGGTAGCAGTTGCTCGTGCTCTGTTCTTGCTAAGTGTGGAGGAAGGCATCAATTGCTTTCCAATTGCTTCAGATGTTCCACCAGTCGTTCTCGTAGATAATCACTGAGCTGTAGGCTGACCGGGTGTCAACTTGTGCAGCCAAAGGCTGTTTTTGATACTCACATGCCCTCCCTTGTGACCATACGATACGTTCCACTTTCTTGGTATCGTCCATCGTCCACAAACTGCCCTTTCCCATCGACCTCCAGGCTTCCAAAGATATCTTCGGGCCACGCGACTCTACCAAAGTCTGGGGGGTTCCGCTGGTCACTCACATGGATCCATCCTCCCCTGCCTGCACCACCCATACCTCCTTGAGAGCTTGCACCTCCCGCTCCATCTCCTCCGGCGCCTCCGCCACCTCCATACTGTCGCTTGGTCCGTTTCGGACGCTGCTGCGATGGATGATTCGATGGAAAGAAGACACCTCCAGATCCTAATGACGCTCCGGCATTGGAGGCAAAAGTCTGTGCTTGTGCTATGACTGCCGGATCTTTCGTGGCGTGCTTCTTGATCACCGATTGCAGGATCTGCATGAAGTTCGGGTTCTCAACGAGCGAATCGGGTGTTGGAGGCACTTCCTTCGTGCTGCCAATGACCAGGGAGGTTGTCGGCGGCGAAGTCGGAAGGAAAGATAGAAGGTTCGACTTGTCAGGCTGTGGATGTACGTACTGTATAGTCTGTTTAGCGATGCCGATATTCCCTTGCACTCAACCATTCTCTTACAATATGCGGATTGGTTGATAATGTTGCAACTGTCCGCCGCGCTGCCACACTACCTAATCCACGCCAGCAGGCTGTCCGGCGGACGAGAAGCATTTTTTGGCTGGTTAGAATTGGAAAGGGGAAGGTCACTCGAGATCCATTCACGAATTCGGGAATGATGATCTGGCAAATACATGGATCTAAATAATGCTTGACGTCAATGGAGATGAAAATTAGGCGCGATTAACGCTAGGCGCAGATCCCTTCCAGAGCCGCTGCACACATCATCACTTCGCATGTATTTGTTCTTCACCATGATACTGTTCCTTTAATCATAGGTGAATCCAAGGCCGGCGTGCTCGGGCGACCCGTAAGCCCCAGGCACCAGACCCATTCAAGTCAAAATTATGCAGGTGGTGGACGAATTGCTCCTGCCCTTTGACTGACGAGCAATGAGACGAACCTCGTGACTCCTCGTATCCTTCTTTAAGAGTGCCTCGTTATATCCTTCATCTCTGAAGCTCATCCCATCGAGCTCCCCATTCACCATTCTTTGGCATTGCTCTCCTCCACGCAGATTCCATCATGTCCATAACCAAGATCGAATCAGGCTTCTACCACAAATAGCTCCTGTGTCCGATTTTACTTGGCCAGCTCGCGGTCATCACTGTCAACCTGGTATACTGCCTAACAGCCATTGGTATGGCCATCTATCGAGCCAGACATGGTCACCCGCATTTTGATTGGGAAGCTTTCTATCCCCTGAGAACGTAAGCTTGCACACTGAGCACGAGACACCTCTTGCTGACGGGTGATAGCATCCTCCTCGCGCAGCTTGCACTCAGCCTCCTATGTGCACAATGCATCACCCTTACCGAATGCATCAAGCTTGTCCGGCACTCACTTCGCCCAGGAAAGCTTTTTCGTTTGGAACTCGCAAAGATGCCGATCTGGCTGCTTTGGGCTATGGTCATTGGGCTCAGTTTCATCAACATCATGGAAAAGGATGAAGCAAGCATGACCTTTGCCATCGTCCTACTTGCGATCCACACTCTCGGCTTGTGAGTATAGCACATTGCAGACTGCATGATGGACGCATTCTGACTTGTTGAAAGCTTTGTCCTATGTCTGCCAATTCCCTACGCCGCTCTTATGTACATCCGAGACAGGCGCGGCTATTACGGGGAACGCAAGTCAAGCGGATGGGGGTACGAGAACGGACTTTTTGTCGAGCCGGAAGATCCAGCGGACGATGACGGCGATGAAGACACTCCGGAGGAGACTGATCAAGATGATGCGGACGGCGAAGATGCGGACGATGAAAGCGAAGAGGCCGAGACGGATGAGAAAGCACAGCCGGGAAAAGCAAAGGGGGAACAGACCACCACAGACGTGAGCAAACCGAAGAACACCTGAGATGACCTAGATGAATGTTTAGACTGAGAATTGGTGGTTTTGGTGATTGATCAACTCATTGTTCATGTGTGATGACTGCCAATGGACGCCACTGCATCGAAGCCCCTGGAAGATCTGCTCACCGCCGGCTAGAAAAAGGAATGGCCAGCCGCAGCCCGACAGTGACGCATGTCCTCTACATTCTGGCCCTGAACATCACCGTCTTTCACAAATAATTCTCTTACACATCACAAACGCTGTTTCGACTTCCAAATTTTTCAGCTCAATCTCAGTCGGCCATTCACCCGAAAACCATACTCTCAGCAAATCGTATCGATCCTCGTCACTATGGCTGAGTGGGATACCGTCACCAAGATTGGCAGCAAGGCCCGCGGACCTGGTGCCACCCAGCGCGAGACCGTCATCAAGGGCAAGAGCGCTCTCAACGCTGCACAACGTAGTGGGGCTGTCGTCGCCACAGAGAAGAAGTTCTCGACATCAAACGTATGTTCACCTCACCACGTGCCCCTCCCCGGCACTCCGCGACTTGATTAGCCAATTACAATACTGACCTTCTTCCAGGCCGCCAACAAAGGTCAAGAAGGCCAGCATCTCACCAAAGTCGACCGCAGCGAAGACATCGTAGCGACGAAAAAGGTTCCGGATGACGTGGCCAAGGCTCTTCAGCAAGCGCGGCAGGGCCTGAAGAATCAGAAGGGAACAACGATGACACAGAAGGACCTGGCAAGCAAGGCAAGCGTGGACGTTGCGTTTGTGGCAGCACTCGAGCGACCAGGTGCCGACTGGCCAGCCATGGACTTTGTGCAGAAGATTCAGAAGGCTGCCAACGTCAGGCTCACAGGGTCAAAGGTCGGTGAGCCGATGTTCGGAAAGAAGAAGTAGACGGACGACAGCAAAGATAAAAGCTGGGTTCTGCAGAGAGGATGGAGCAATGACAGTGTATGATACAGACTGCTACAAGTGCAGGAAAGGGAGGATAGCACGATTGAGTTTAGCCTGCATTGAGCCCTGCTTTGTGCGTGGGGTGAGCTTGTGGTATAGAAACACACCTAGAATCATTCAACTAAACCCAGAAGTTCTTTGATGCCCAAAGACACCACAAGCGTTCATGTCCCCAATGCACATCCGCAAGACCACCCATACCCCGCCACGATCCCTGATTGGCCGATCGGTCTTCGGGTCCTCCACCGAGGGCTCCAGACACGAGCAGTCATCCGACATGTTTGTGTTCCCTTCATGCTCCTCCATGCCAAAGCAAATATCTCCTCCATCGTCCTACCTCGAACTTGATCGTGGCATCGCTCGTGTCACGGTCACTCATCCTCACGATCCGATGATACGGCAGTCATGGTCAAACTGCTGAACCTGGATGACGAAAGCGACCCCACGTCTTTTGCCCCTCCATACGCGGGAATCCACGAGTTGAAGATTGGTGATGGGTTGATATCCACCGCAGGGGGGGAGAATAAAGGGGTGTTCAAAGTTACTGCTTATTACCCGTAGGTATCTTCATTCACTCCCATTACTTGGGGATATGCATGCTGTATCGCAAATCATGATCGCCGAGTTCGGACTGACGTTGCCGCAGCGTCGTGTCCGAGATCGCCACACTGCTGGATTTGACCTCGCTGGATCAGCTGAGCCAGACGTGTAAGCAGATACGGGCGAATTTGTTGCAGCATAAAGCGACGTTGATCACGAGGACGTTGCGGTGTAGGAACGATGGGCAGGTTCGGATACCTTGTGCGAGGGATTTGGTGAATCCGTGCCAGAGGTGTGGGGTTATTGTTTGTCGGGTGAGTTGTGACCCTCGCAGGCTAGTAAGATGCATTCTGATCAGGCATTTGCAGAATTGTATACAGAAACCGATGGCAAATGCGCTGCAAGGGCGACATCGGAGGCTGTGCAAGACGTGCTTGAAGGCACCGCTAGAGAGGCATCTCATATCAGTAGAGTCTGTAACGGACGAGATCAGGTACGATCATTTCACCTTCAGAGGTCCAGGTGTACTGACTTCGCAAGGACACCGGACGAAGAAAGACTTCCAGTGACCTTCTACCATGGTCCATGCACTTGCGTACATCAGATGTGGTTTTGCGATACTTGTTCGCGTCATCAGAGATCTGAGGACACCAAATACATTCGCGGCTGGAATTGGCGAAGACGATACTCACATACAGGTGTCGGCATAGGTGAAGGCGAGCAAGGTGTTCCCTGCGGCAGAGAGTCTCGCTGTCTCGCCGTCCGTGAAGTTGAAGTCGAGATCGATGCCGACCAGTTCCAAACACCATTCGACTTTCCAAGCAGTGAGAAGCGGAGCTGGAGCAACACTAGCTATCAGACACAGGAGATAGAAGGTATCGGCGGTGTGGTCAAGAAAAAGGTCAAGAAGAGAGTCAACATCGGTCACGTGGTAAAAGAATACGAGGATGAAAGAGAAGGCGGAGAATACCTGCTGCGCGAAAAGACATACCAGAACAGATCATGGTGCGCACATTGCGACAGGGTGATACCAAGCAGAAAAGACCAAGCCCTCGAGTCTCACGAGTCTCTTGACCGGGTGGTTTCTTCGAGCGGGTCGTCAGCTCTGAGTATAGGATGAAGAAATGATGACATGCACATTGAATTGGCATTGTTTTGGGAGTGTGGGGTAGACCTATGAGATGCATATCAGGCAGACAATTAAAACACTTAGCCCTGCACGAATGGCAGCCGTGCAATTGAGTTTCATCCTTGGTATGCAGCAAAAAGTACTGGTTGCGCTGCGTAATGTAAATGCTGATCTGCGGGCAATGATCAGCAAGATCAGGTACGCGCTCGAGGGCGCGGCAACCGAGATTGGAGGCGAGGCTGTCAAACGGAGAAGAGGGTGTGAAGCGTGGTCATGCGATAGGTGAGGTGTTGCATGGCGGGAAAACGGTCGGACGGGCGACATGTGGGTGTTCAGCTGTTGTCAAAAGAGCGTGATGGACAACGTCAGAGTTGTCGCTGCCCCTGGTGCTTTTCTGGTCCGTCGTCATCGCAGCCATTTGATCCCAGGTCCGCATTTCATTTGCGTTCAGGTTCTCTGCGGTGTCATGTGCCTTCTGCCCACTTCAGCTAACTCGAGACATTTTGCTCGTACTCCAAGCCAGCCTTCTTTCTCTTCCTCGTCATCCTAGAATTGTAATTCCAGAATCCCTTGCCTGTAATTTTCTACACAGCCTTCGGATCTGACTGTGTTGTCCGCGTACTGCTTGCTGGCCAAGGTACTACAAAGTCAACCCTATCGCCTCACGACAGAGTCGCCCGCTGTACTGTTGAGCTGAGAATGCAATGAGCGCGGTAGAGACGACTCCGACTGCTTCCTCTCATACTCTTCCTTCCTCAAAATCACTGGACCAGAGCTCTGGAGATATCACGCCTACTGCGGGAGAAAAGTCGCAAACGGCTGACGGTAAACTGTCGACCAAGAAGAAGTTACTGGATCTGCTGAAGAAGAAGGGCAGCAGTAAGGACGGAGAGGCCGAGAATAATCAGACAGAAACCGACAAATCACCAACGACCATGCTGGATACTCAGAGACGAGCGAGCCCTCCTGGCAACATTGGCATGACCTCTTCGCAACTGTCGGATGCACCAAGGCCTCGATCAGCTTCTCCACCCCAGCTTTCAGCGGCTTCTTCATTGATCTTCGAACGAAATGTGCAGGAATCGACGCTATCCCCAGATGCGGCTCCTGGTATCCCCGCGCATATCAAGACGGAGGACCAGATCCCACCAGCCCTCGAGGCGTCGTCTCTAGCGATCACCGACAACCACTTGGGCCCAGAAGAGGTGGAGATTGTCACGCATACAGCACATCAACCTGCTGCTGCCATAATTGCAGAGAGCATTCCATCCGCGCATCAATCTGTGGATCACCTCGCGCTGTCACCGCAGGACTCACAGCACGAGTCGATCGCATCGCCGACACATCATGAGGGAGAAGACTCAGCACAGAGTTATGGAACTCTAGACCCCAATGACGTTCGAAGGCTGAGCTTCATCTCGTTTGCCGACGTGGTGCACGGTGAGCATGCCGAGACTGGATCGATCCACTCCCTCCAACATATGCCGCTATCATCGGCAACAGACATTGGCCAACACCAATCACCCAACCCTAATCGTCCTATATCGCCAACGCGCTCTCCGCTCTCATCCTTCTCGCAGCCCTTCTCCCCGGACGTCACAACACCACCAACAACTGCCAGCGGACCAGGATCGGCAAAAGGTGTCGAACTCAGCCCAGCTCGCAGTCTGAATGCAAGCCCTATTGGCTCACCTCAGCAACATGGCGGACTGGCGATTGAGACGCTTGGCCAAGCACTCAGGAAGACAGCGAGTCGAGACTTGAGTGGCTTCAACCGATCACCCCCTGGCAGCGCTGTGTAAAAGGGGACACGAAAGATGAGCAAAGGACTTTAGGACTCATGTTTCCCCAAATTATGCGATGCGGGCAGAAATGCATTTTCGCGCGACGGAGTTTCGAACACGCCGTTTTGGAGAATTAGTCGCTGTGGCACATGTTTATTTTCGGGCGCTTGGACTGGGTTCATCTATTGCAGGTACGACCAGGAATGAGTCCTTGCGTCCGGCATCACGTTGAGATGCGAAGTTTCCCTGCCTTCCAAGGGTTGTTCTGGAAGCGAGAAATTTAGATTCCCTCTGAATATGAAATGTTACGAGTATTTGCACTTTAGCCCCGCGCATTTGATGTTACGTTTGGCATCAATATGGATGAATGCTCTGATTGATGGCAGCAATTTGACGTGAAGAGAGCTTGATTCAACCAACCAGTCTAGTTCCGGTAGGTGAATGACTTCCATATCGATATCAAGACCATGGACAAACGGAGATCCACTCCGGAGCTGGCGGCAATTTCTAATTCGCTTGCTGGCATCACTGAAGATCACCCACTGCTGTCAGGAACACACGCACATTCCACGTTTCAAGACGTTGATATTCACATACTTGCGCACCACCGTGCAAGAACTAGGGCAACATTATCGGCGTCGTCTATTCTCGGAGCCCAATCCGCATCTTTCCCAACGGCCTTTCCGCCGCACGCACGTTGCATCAATCCGTCCTCCGCTCCACCTCTGGCAATACCAAACCAACAACCATGTCGCGCTGATCGACCTTTGCCACTCGACCGTGGTTGAAGCCCTTGCCCACCCAATGCTCTGCCTCACGCCGCTGCAGACCAATCCCGCTTCGTTCACTCGTTTGAGCGCGGCACGCATGCTGCACGCACCCGGCGCACACTGAAAAGCACAAACTCACCTTGCAGGCCAGATTGTGCTGAGCAGCATATGCGGGCCAAGTGACCAGGACAATCAACCCTGTCCCTGCACTTGCTTGGCCCCAATTCGACACCCCCGACAATCACCATGGACCGTGACCGGCACAGATGGACCGACACCCGCCGGCGGAAACAGCCCAGTCTGTACGACGAGTACCTCAATGAAGAACGGCCGGCGAACCAAAGTAGCTCTCACATCGCTACTCCCTCGAGTGGCAGGCATGCGCCCACTATTCGCTCCGTAACACCAGACTCCGGCACCGATGAGGCGATTGTGAAACCCCCCACCACGCAGACATTCGAGCGGGAATTCCTCGCACTGTCCTCGTCGCCCACTACGTCCCCGAGAATGCTGTCGAAAGAGCACGGAAGTCCCAAGATCTCGAGTCGCGCACCCATGAGCCGGCGAGAGTCGACGGACAATACCCGGCGGGGAACACCAGGGAGTCCCAAGACGGCCGGGTCACGGCGGAGAACGATGACGCTGCAAGAGTCGATATCGGATCAGAGGACGCCCGTGCCCATCAAGGGGAGAGTGCGCATGAGTTCGGAACAGCATATCGGATCAGTGAGCATGTCGAATGGGCACGGCTTGCCCTCGTCGGTCTCACAGCCTGCGATGGGGACATCGCACGCGAATCAATATGTGCTGCGACCCAAGTCCTCGGCGTCGAACTCGATATCGAGCATGAATGGGCCGCTGCCGACGCCGAATGCGAGGAGGATATTGCACTTGATGAAAACGCTGTGTGGACGAATGTCGGGCAATGCGCTGATACGTAAGGGACCGAGGAGCGCTTGGATGACTGCATATTGTTTTATAAGAGACGCCGAGGGCAGTCTGATGTACGAGACCGAGTACGGGCATGGGTCGCACAAGACGCTCATACCGGACTTAAGAGGCTGTCAGGTGCGGTGTGTGGTTGACGAGGAGACGCAGACGCCGCACATTGAGGTCACGGTTTCAAGAGCTTCGATCGAGGTACATCTACGCGTGGCTACGCAAAGCGATCTGGACAGCTGGTTTGCTGCGATATTGTGCTGGTCACCGATGCAGCCGAAGGGTATACATAACAGGTTGGCTAAACCGCAGGCTGCGCATCTGTCTGCACGACCAACGATGTCGGAATCGAGGAATAATTCTGAGATCTCGCTGCTGAAAGATGCGGCCGTCATCAAGGTCGGCAACATGGTCTACTGGGATACGGACGTCACGTTTGCACCCCATGCACCACTACGAGGCAACTCGAGAGGATCCGCGCAACGAAATCCAAGTTTCAGCATATCAACGAGCTACGGACTGCGGTGGTGGAAGCGCGTCTCCTGCACCTTACGAGAGAACGGCGAGCTGAAATTCCGCACCGACTCAGAAGGCCAGCATCTCTCGACAGTCCAGCTCTCCGAACTTTCACGATCTGCTATCCAACGCCTCGATCCCTCTGTCCTGGAAATAGAACACTGCATCGCGATATACCCCCAATACACCTCCGGCCAGACCTTTTCCGACACTGCCCGCCCCATCTTCCTCTCCCTTGAGAGCTCCGTCCTCTTCGAAGTCTGGTTTGTATTATTACGCGCTTTCACGATACCCCAACTCTACGGCCCCAGACCGGCGGAGAACGACGTCAGGTATGCCTCCAATAAGGCTGATTCGCTGGACAAGCTCGCTTTGCAGGCGCACGCGGATATGTTCCGTATGGAACGCGGGCTGTCACTGTGTATACTGGAAGCGAAGCTGAACCAGCCGCAACGGACGAAGAACTCCCCGGACCCGTCGGGGTATGGTTCGCGGCATACGAGCACGACGAGGTCGGGACGGGAAGGCGGGTTTTATGTGGAAGTACATCTGGATGGTGAGACGAGGGGGAATACGCTGGTCAAGCAGTCCGAGACGAATCCGTTCTGGAGCCAGGAATTCGAGTACGTGGATCTACCGGCTGTGTTGTCTTCTGCTTCGGTGTATCTCAAGCATCGGGCAGGGGAGCTTTCTGGACAGAAGGGGATCGGGGTGTACCCCGAAGCGTATGGGCTGGCGCAGGATCCGACGAATTCTTCGGCTTCTTCAGGGTATACTGGTATCACGCAGGATACGACTGTTGGCAAGGTGGAGATTATCCTGGAAGAACTGGACACGCAGAAGCGGAATGAGTCTTGGTGGCCGATCATGAATTCAAATGATCAGGAGGTCGGCAGTATGCTGATACGAGCACGCGCGGAGGAGACGGTAATCCTTATGCGGCAAGAATACGAAGGCATGCATGAGATTCTGCACGCTTTTGAGAACGGTCTCACGATACAGATCTCGCAGGTCATGGCAAGTGACCTCAAACGGCTATCAGACTCACTGGTCAACATTTTCCAAGTCTCGAATAGATCAACAGACTGGCTCATGGCATTGGTGGAGGACGAGATCGACGGTCTTGGAAAGGATACACCACTGTCGAAAGCCAGATACAACCAACGGCTGGGCAGTGTCGAAAGCGACAATGCGAGTAGTGCGCGAGGCAACGACCGCGAGCTCGTCGTGCGGGACATGAACAAGAACGCTGCGCTGGAAGCCAATCTGCTCTTCCGAGGCAATACTCTCCTCACCAAAGCACTCGACAACCACATGCGGCGGGTCGGCGCAGATTATCTCTCCGCGGCGCTAGGCAGGATCATACGGAGCATCAACGAGCGAGATCCAGATTGCGAGGTCGACCCAAACAAGGTCGCCAATGCTCATGATATGAACAGGAACTGGTCAAGACTCATGTCGACCACTGGTGATGTTTGGGATTCAATACGGACGAGCGCGCAAAAATGCCCGGTCGATTTGAGGTTCATATTCAGACACATCAAGGCTTGTGCGGAGGATAGGTACGGCGACTTTCTGAGGACGGTCAGCTACAGCAGTGTCTCTGGCTTCTTGTTCTTGAGGTTCTTCTGCCCAGCGGTCTTGAGCCCCAAGCTCTTTGGGCTGCTGAAAGGTGAGATCATGTGTACCACGAACATGGAAGCAAATATTAACTACGAGCAGAGGACCCCAAGCCACGTGCAAAGCGGACATTCGTCCTCATCGCCAAGTCGCTGCAGACTATGGCTAACATGGCGACATTTGGAAGCAAAGAGCCGTGGATGGAGCCGATGAACTCGTTTCTGAACTCTAACCGTGAGGACTTCAAGAAGTTTATCGAGGAGGTCTGCTATGTGCCTCACCCACCCGCTGCACTGGTCGATACTGTGCCTGCCTACTCGACGCCGAATCAGATTCGCAATCGTCTACCGCCTACGAGCAAGGAGGGCTTCCCTTCGTTACCATTTCTGCTTGACGAAGGGCGAGAATATGCTAACCTGGTCGATCTCTGGTTGCATTCCTCCTATGCGTCCGGCTTTGATCCTGACAAGTATCATCCTCAATCTGCGATCGTCTTGTTCGATGCTATCTGCAAGACCGTTCATAGCAGGACGAAAGACTGTCTTGCTCGAGCAGAAAGGGCTGAGCGGCCAACATCAGAGCTGTCGTTTCGCTGGGAAGAGATCATTGATTCCATGCAGTCAAGCTCTGGTCTCGACACAGTCCTCCCAACCCCTCATTCGCATCCGCCCACCCCTAAGCTCGACACAGACGTCGCCACCCTCACCTCCCTCACCAACACAATTACCCCCACCTCAACCGCCAGCACCCTCGCCGAACCCTTCCGCGGCCGCACCAGTACCGACACTGACCCCGACAGGGGCGGCATCACCCCTATCGCCCCTTCCCGCCCGCACCTCACCGACCCCGACCCCTCCTCCCCTCTCTCCCCCCACCGTCGCGCCCAACGAGACTGGCAATCCGCTCCCGACGGCGGCGCCGCATCCGCAGCCGCCTCCCTCCTGTCACAAGATCGCAACCCGCGCGCAGGCTTCATCCTCCCCTCCAGCTCCTCCGGCACGATCCACCCTCCTCCGTCCTCAAACAACACTCGCCCCAACCTCCTCGGCCACTCCTTCGCCCGCCAATCCCTTGACGACCTCCGCAACGCCGGCGCCACCTCCGGCACCGCCACAGGCCGTGAAGGGGGCTCCATCTCCGCCTCCGCCCCAGTAGCAGCAGGATGGACCATCCCCCCCCCCGCAACCCTCCCCGCACACAACCCAGCAAGGCTGGACATCCACCCTGCCCCCCTTACCACCCGTCCCCTTCTCCCCCTCCATAGGCGACAGCGACTCCCTCTCCCGCCCCACTTCCGCACTATCCGGCACCTCGAACCGCAGCGGGTGGGGCACGAATGGTCACTCCGCCTGGCCCCGCGGGAGCAGCATCGGGACTGGCTCAGGGCTAGGGGTAGGCGACGAAGGACAGGTGGTGGGTAGTTTCGACGACAAGGAAGGAGGGGAGGGGACGGCGTTGCCTGCGTACAACAGGGATAAAGCGAGGCGGTTGGAGAAGGAGAGGAAGAGGAGAGGGAGTCGGGGGGAGGGGGAGAGGGAGAAGGGGGAGAAGGGGGAGAAGGGGAAGGTGAGGGACCTTTTTGGGGGGGTGGGGGGGAGGAGGAAGAGGTAGGGTTTTGCTGAGAGGATGGTGGGAGGACGTTGAGGGGGGAGAGTGGTGGTGTGGGCATGGCGGTGGGGGGGTGAAGTAGTAACTACCACGGAGGAAGCTTGTCAAGCGCAATGGGTTCATGGAAGGGTAAAGTGTACAGGCAGAGCAGGGGAGGCTTTCGATAGCTCCGCCCCAGCGGTCTAAAGGAGACGTTACCTCGACTGTCTGTAAAACATGGGGACAAAAGTTCATGCTGGTCAGAGCTTGATGGCCACCTACCAGCTTAGAACGGAAAGGAGGTGGATGATACCTTGCTTCTCTGCGTGTCAAAAGACGTGTACGATGAATGAATAGAAGACGTAAAGACTTTTCTTCACAGCCCTTCAAAGCATTGGGAACATGATGTGATTGGTGGCAATTCATTCATTGCGGTTATGGAAAGAAGCAAAGATTGAGTCCCTTCCGAAAAGGGATTGGCAGTCCTGTGCCTTGTATATCATGTCAACATAACCAATGCTTATCAACCGGAACTCCGAAAGCCTTGGCCTATTCCTGCTTGCCTGTTTCGTGCTGTGTCCCCTTCCATGCTACCTACGCCTTGCTATCGTGTCGTGAATATTCGTAAAGTCGGGAAGTGGTTGTGTCGTATCATGCTGAAAGACGGAAAGTGGGGATGGGAGGTAAGTCCAGTGATGGGAGATCAGATCTAGAAACCTGCAAGCCTTTCCGCCATGGGTGATGCCAGAAAACCAATGGTGGCGATAGATCCGGCGGCGAAGTAAGCCGAACCTTTCAGCGCAGTACCGAGCATAGACCTGAACGTCTTGGTGGGACTGGTGTATGTTTCAGTATGGCGTGAGACGCGGTTCTCGTTGGCCTTGTCCGCCTGTTTCTTGTTCATCAACTTTCTCTTCTTCTTGTTGCGCTGGTGATCGGAGCGACGAGGACGGACAGGCTCGGACTCTTCTCCAACATCGACCAAGTGAGAGACTTCGGTCGAATCTGGCACGTGGAACATTGGCTCTGTCGCATCCCTCAATGGTGCAGTGACGAACATGTCAGTGTCTTGGGTGTCGTTGAATCTGATAGCGGCCGCTTCGTTCGTTGCTTCCATCTCAGCCTCAGTCTCGTGGCTCGGAAGCTCGCCGCTCTGTCCGTTCGACTCGAGGTGCTCTTCCGATTCCATCGGGTGAGCTGAAAACACAGACGGAGCAGGTCCAGAGTGGATAAGATTGTCAATAGAGATACGCTTGCTGAGCGGCGACTTTGGTGTATCGTTGTGTGTCACCGAATCAACAAGTTTACGGATCCTCCGGGACTCCTGGCGGAAGTCTTGTAGCGCTGCTGCTGCGTCCTCGCGTTCTCCCGCCTGAGCGGCCGTCATCTTGGACACTGCGGAAGGGATCTTAAAGGCCGGCATGCAGTCAAGGCCAAGATCCTCACGGGGTGTGGTGTCTTCGGTCACGTCCATACTACCCATGATGCGGTCGAGCTGATGCTTCATGGCGACTCTGGAGGATGCATGCTGTTCCAGCATATCTTGACTGTCGGTGGAGTGCCCAATCTTTACCCGTTGTGGCATACCGTTGACATCCGTCTGGATGGCCCAAACCGCCGACCCGATACTTGTGGGAGCACCTGAATAGTCCCGGTCTGGTGGCATGTCCCAACGAGTCTTGCGAGCCATCTTGGGTGGAGGTGGAAAGCTCAACTGTGACATGTCTGGTTCCGAGCCGTCAAGCCAACCATCATCCGACTCGTTTCCGGCAAAGTCATCATACTCGTCCACCAGATCATCGGTCTCTTGCGTTGGATATGAGTTGACATGATCAACTTGCCCGAAGATGGACGACTGGATATCAGCCCGGGTTGGCGATTGCAGATCTCCAGCTTGAGTGTTCTCCACAGTAGCACCCATGTCGACGGGTGGAGTCTCGCTAACGGCATTGACATGACCCTTCTCGATTGTGTCCGGAGGAGATGATGAGTCTGCAGCCTCCATTTCCTCCTCGTTCACGGACCCATAGTCCTCGCTGTACGCGGACTCACTGTCGAACTCTGCCGAGAAGTGGTTGTTACCAAATACTCGTGGTGTGAGAATGGGGGACTCTGGGATATCGGTATCGGCGAAGTCAATGATACACTCGAGTGGACGATGGTTGATTTCGGAGGATGAGGTGCTGACGGCATCTCCAAACTTGATGCGGTCGCCTGGCTTTAGTAGACTCGTGATTGCCTTGCCGATGCGGATGTTGTTGACGAAAGTGCCATACTTTGATGTATCCGTAATCATTAAAGGACCCTGAAGAGTCAGATTGTATTGCAGACAGAAAGGGTCAGACTCACGGGAAGTCCGGTCGGTGCTTCGAGGAACGCATGGTCCCTGGACATGACCTTGCAGCCAAAGATGGCATTGTCTTCTGCAGGTGTGAGGTTCTTGGCCGGGTTTAGCGAGGAGCGACCGATGTGTATGCGATCACCACCCTCAAGAACGAATGCCCTTTCCGGCGCTTCGCCCATGAGGGCCGGATCTGGGGCCGTGATCTTGAGCTTGACTAATACTCCTGTTAGCAGAATTCTGACACCGAAGGCGTCATCTTGTAACAGCCTGGACGCACCAGGAGACGTTGACGAGGACAGCTTCCATCGCGAGAGGTCGGACATGCTGTGAATTGTGTAGGCGGTGCAAAGGAGTGAGGGATAGGGCAGAAGATGCGGGGTGATAAGCAGCGGACGACTCACTCTGCATTTTTGATCTAGGCCAAGTGCCTTTTCTTGAGTTTGAGGATGACTGGTAGCTCAGGAAAAGGACAAAAGAGTCCCACTCATTAAGTGAAGTGTAAAGGCAAGAAGGTGTGAGTCTGAATGAGGAGTGGTAGATGGTCAGGTGAAGTGGATCATGGAGGACCGACCGGGAGGATGGTGGGGCACAAGCAATCAGGCAACACGCTGGTCCGAGCTTCAATCGTTCCCGCTTCCCGCAGATCTGCAACCTCCGACATTCCGACATGTGAAGTGAGGACTCATTTTCCAACACAAGAAAATCAGTCACCGCATATACCCCTCATACCAACCTCAACAACACAACAACGCTCTACAAAGCTCACTCACTACCAAGACTTTAACATATATCGAACCGCAACAGACTTCGTATCGAGCTGCCTAGACAGGAGGCGCAAATTTTGCGACTGCTGCCCCTCACTGCGAAGCGGCAAATCTTCACCTCGCCATCTACGATCACTGGTCTCTGCTTCAACTACCACGAACCCATCATCATCGAGCATGTGTGATCACCGGTAGCAACACAGAACACATCCGCAGGCATCATGTCTGCCACGGAATATCTCATCAAGGAGCAGGTGCAAGACACCGTTCCGAAACGTATCAAGGAGCTTCAATTTGGCGTTCTCTCACATCAAGATATCGTCCGACAGTCAGTGGTCGAAGTCTCGGATCGCAATGTCTACGATCTTCCTACAAACCAGCAGTCTGCAAGGCAGGTCACCAAACATGGAGTTCTGGATCCTCACATGGGAACGTCCGACAAGAAAGGCACTTGCGTTCAGTGCCAAATGAGTCTGATTGAGTGCAACGGTCACTTTGGTCACGTCAAGCTTGCTCTTCCCGCCTTTCACATTGGCTACTTCAAGAAAATGATCGAGGTCTTGCAAATCACGTGCAAGGATTGTTCACGATTGTTGCTGGACGAGAACGCCAAGCGGAAGCATCTCAAAGCCGTGAGAAATCCAGCTCTGGACAGTCTTCGCAAGGAAGCAGTCTGCAGAAAGATTTCCGACGAGGCGAAGAAGACTAAGGTCTGCCCCTACTGTGGCTCTATCAATGGAGCTGTTCGCAAAGTCCCCAATCATCCGATCAAGGTCATCCACATCAAGTACCATGCATACAACACATCAAGCGCCAAGAGTAAGGTCAAGCCTGATTCCATGGTGGCATGGGAAAAGTCTTTCGAGGAGGCCAAGACGGCTTCGCCTGACCTGGAAAAGCATGTGAAACGAGCGGTAGAAGACATGTCTCCTCTACGAGCATTGAACATCTTTCAACGTATGCCCTCGACTGATGTGGAGCTTCTGGGAATGGACCCCCACAATGGCCGGCCAGAGACTTTCATCTGGCAATACGTTCCTGCACCGCCTGTAGCTATCCGACCATCTGTCACACAGGAAGCTACGAGTACTGAGGACGACATTACGAACAAGCTTGGTGATATTGTCCACACGAATCAGCTACTCGGTGCGTCGATCAAAGGTGGTCAGCCTGTTCACAAGATCGCCGATCTCTGGGAATTCTTGCAAGTTCAGATTGCTATGTACATCGACGGCAATTTACCTGGTCTTGGACGAGATTCCAGTTTCGGTAAGCCACTGCGAGGCTTCAATCAGCGCCTGAAGGGTAAACAAGGTCGATTCCGAGGCAATCTATCTGGTAAACGTGTCGACTTTTCCGGACGTACTGTCATCTCACCAGATCCCAATTTGAGCGTAGAAGAAGTGGCAGTGCCTCAACGAGTGGCAGTGAATATGACTTATCCCGAAAAGGTCACCAGATACAATATCGAGAAGCTCAGAGGTCGGATACGAAACGGAAAGAAGCATCCAGGAGCAAAGGCTGTCAAGAAGAAGTATGGCAACATCATCCGATGCGATTTCTCGAATGCGAAGCTCAACAACAGGACTGCTGATCTGCTCGAGATCGGCGACGTGGTCGACCGGCATCTGGAAGACGGCGACATCGCCCTCTTCAATCGGCAGCCTTCACTGCATAAGCTGAGTATCCTCAGTCACAAGGTCAAAGTCCGACCATGGAGAACATTCAGATTGAACGAGTGTGTGTGCAATCCATACAACGCCGATTTTGATGGTGACGAGATGAATCTTCACGTTCCTCAGACTGAAGAAGCGAGGACAGAAGCCATTCAGCTAATGGGAGTCAAGCACAATCTTGCAACACCCAAGAATGGTACTCCCATCATTGCCGCCATCCAGGATTTTATCAGTTGCGCATTCCTCTCGTCAAGCAAGGACAACTTTTTTGACCGAAAGACCTTCAGCACCATTTGCAGCTGGATGTTTGATGGAGAGGCTGTCAAGGACCCTTCCACTGGAGAGCGCATGTCTGTTGAACTCCCACCTCCTACAATTTGGAAACCGAGGATGCTCTGGACTGGCAAGCAAATCTGGAACGTCTTGATACAGCCCAATCCGAAGATGAGCGTACTTATTAATCTCGATGCCAAGTGCAAATTCTACTCAGCGCCAAATCCCAAGTATGCCCCGGACATGAACGATGATGATGCCTACTTAGTCATCCGAAACTCAATTGTCATGTGCGGATACATGGATAAGGCTACTGTGGGTGACGGGAAGAAGGATTCGGTCTTTTACATTCTCATGCGAGACTACGGTCCAGACTACGCAGTCGCTGCCATGAACAGGCTGTCAAAGCTGTCGTCAAGATGGCTCACCAACCAAGGCTTCTCCATTGGCATTGGTGACGTTCATCCAAGTCGAGCACTGACAGAGAAGAAACTCGAGCTCGTCAGAGTTGCGGAAGACCGGACGACACAGCTTATAGAGAAATTCGACAAAGGCCTACTTGAACGAGATGCTGGGTGCGACCTCGAGATGACGCTGGAAAATCAAATCTCTGGTATACTGAGCGATGTCAGACAGGCTGCTGGTGCGGAATGTTTTGCCGAGCTCAGCAAGAAGAACGCACCTCTGATCATGGCAAAATGTGGTTCCAAAGGTTCCAACCTGAACGTGTCACAGATGATTGCGGTCGTCGGACAACAGATTATTGGAGGCAAGCGTGTCCTCAACGGATTTCAGGATCGGACACTGCCGCATTTCATGAAGAATAGCAAGGAGCCATCAGCAAAAGGTTTCATCGGCAACAGTTTCTTTACCGGCTTGTTGCCCAGCGAGTTCATCTTCCACGCCATGTCTGGTCGTGAAGGTCTGGTTGACACTGCTGTTAAGACGGCCGAGACTGGATACATGTCTAGACGTCTCATGAAGTCACTCGAAGATCTATCAGCGCAGTACGACTTTACTGTCCGAAATTCGTCTTCCCAAATCGTACAGTTCCAGTACGGAGACGACAAGCTCGATCCAGTAGACATGGAAGGTAGTGCCAAGCCGGTCAACTTTGATCGTTCATTCACTCACGCCGTGGCGACAACCTGGAGCAATGAAGAACCTGGTCTGAGACCGGAAGAGATCAAGAAAGTCGTCGCAGACTTTATGCTACCACAACGAGCGAGACTGGTGCGACTCTCCTTGCTCGACGAGAAGCTGGAGTACGATGACAAGACTGATCACGGTGTGGACCAATTGGAAAGTGCTCGGGACTTCTTGACTGAGGTTGAAGACTTCATGTCCAAAAAGGCCGACAAGCTCGCCCAAATACGAGCGAGCAAGGACATGAGCAGAGGTGATCATGGGGTTTCCAATAAGAAGGCCAAGCTGGAAGAAGGCGCTCGTCAGAAGGGTCTGGTCGATGGCATGCTTAAAGTTTCCGCGAAGGCTCTGGACGAGTTCCTACGTCTTTGCGTCACAAAGTACCAACGCTCTCAGGTTGAGCCTGGTCACGCTGTTGGTGCCGTTGGTGCTCACTCCATTGGTGAACCAGGAACACAGATGACTCTGAAGACTTTCCATTTTGCTGGTGTCGCTGGTATGAGTATTACTCAAGGTGTGCCGCGTATCAAGGAGATCATCAACGCTTCGAAATCGATCAGTACGCCTGTCATTTCCTGCTCCCTTGATTCCCAGTATGAGGTTGTGGCAGGGCGCATGGCCAAGGCAATGATCGAAAAGACTTACCTTCGAGACATCATCGACTTTGTGGCAGATAGATGGCAAGCAGCAGATGCTTGTATCGTTCTGCGAATCAATTGGGAGACTGTCAACAAGCTGGGTCTTCGTGTCACTATTCGAGATATTGGTACAGCAATCATGAAGAGCAAACTCATGAAAGGCTTCAACATCTACGTCTCACCAAGAGGGAATCGTCATTTGAAGGTCAACGTCAGTGCGCCAGATGAGAAGAAAGTTGCCCGTGCAAGGACTGCGAAGAAGGCTCGAGATCCGGAGGACATCTTTGGCGTCATGCAGGACTTACGCCGCATTATCCCCAACGTCGTTATCAAGGGCTACCCTGAAGCTCAACGTGCCGTTGTCAAAAAGGATGATAAAGCAGATGCACTGGGAAGGGAGCTTGTAAGTGTCCTTGTGGAGGGCTACGGCCTGAAGGCTTGCATGACCACCGAGGGCATTAACGGACACAAAACGCGGACCAATAGTGTGATGGAGTGCAAAGAGGTCTTGGGCATCGAAGCGGCCAGGAAAACCATCATCGATGAGATTAGCAGTGTCATGGGTGGTATGGACATCGATCCTCGACACATGCAGCTACTGGCCGACGTCATGACTTATAAGGGTGACGTCCTGGGTATCACCCGTTTCGGTCTGGCCAAGATGAGAGATTCGGTATTGCAGTTGGCCTCTTTCGAGAAGACACCGGACCATCTGTTTGCAGCGGCGGTGGGAATGAAGAAGGACAAGATTGAGGGCGTGAGTGAATGCATCATCATGGGGCAAAGCATGGGTATCGGAACCGGAGCGATGAGAGTGGTCAGAAGTTTGGGCATTAAGGATCATGAGGTGCCGGACAAAAAGAGTTCTTTCGAGGATGCATGGGCAAGATTGAAGGGACGAAGGGATAAGAAAGGCAAGATGAACGGTACGAAGTAGGCGAGAAATTCATGTCATGAGGAATGAAATGCATCAAAGTGCCCAGGCGCATCATTTGCGTGCATCGGATTTATCGGCGTTTGCAGAGCTTCCGCGTCGCGAAATTGAACGCGTCTTCCCGCTCCCACTTCTTGACCTCGAACCTCGTCTGTCTCTGCACGCTACGACCTAAGGATTATTCTTGCCTCTATCCACAGGCGGTCAACTCGTCCGAACACCACATAGGATCACAACATGAAATCAGGACCTCAATGGTCTGATTAGCACGCGTTCACTCCAACCCAGCGAATTGCTCCCCTCTCCGCCGCCGCGGCCACAAGCCAGAGCTCGAGAAAGACCGATTGAAGACAAGCATTTCTGGAAACTCGAAAATGTCGTCTCTAGATTCTGACATGGACGATCAGTCGCCTATGCGACCCATCGGACCCATGGCTTCGAGGATGGCGGGAAGTCCGACGCGTTCAGAAGATTCGGAGCCACAGTCTCGACAAAGCCCAGTACGAATTGGCAAGAGGATTTTCCAAGAGAGTGACGACGAAGATGAGCAGGAAACGAACGATGCTGCGGACATCTATGCTGCCATGAAGGCGAAGTTGATGGGGCAGAAGCCGGTGGTGGAGGAGCAGGCTCGGAAGCAGGTCACCACAGCACGCTCGCCAACGAAAAGAGCTGCCGGACCGTCGAGTAGACGCTCGTCCTCAGCGTCAACGACGAGTGCTCCACGGTCGCTCGGTCGTCAACTAACATCAGACAAAGAATCGCATGCATCTGGATCTGATTCTGACGCGCCCGTGGTCAACAAGAAGAGGTCTCGAAACACCGTCTTCCTCAGCGACAGCGAATCAGAGAAGGCTGGTACTGCAGCAAGTGACTCGGATGCCCCTGCTCCTCCAGCTGGGAACAGGTTCAAACAGCTTTTAGCACAGAAGCGCGCAGAAAGAGAGAAGCTAGAAGAGCAAGAGAGGATTGAAGCAGAACGGAGGGCTCAGCAAGAGAAAGAGAAGGCGGCACAGTCGAACTTGAGCGACCTGTTCGACGATGATAAAGTGACCGGGGATGAGGACGCCGCTGAAGAGGATCCAACCATAGACGATAAGCTCACTCAACAGGCGCGACCTACCCGTAAAGCCAGCAGGAAGGCGATTGAAGACATGAACAAGGAGACCCAAAGGATGAGCCGGAACATGCAGCTCACCCATCAGGCGAAAGTCAAGAAGAAGTTCTCAATTACTGACTTCGCCGCCAAGTTCAAGAAGCAACCTTTACCGCCTCAGGCACAAGCACAGTCTTCCGCCGCCCTTTCTTCTGACGTGGAGAAGGACAAGGATGTTGAGACTCCCCCTTCGAGCCCGCCTAGTGAGGGCGCAGCGCCGGACCTGGGCAAGAGCATCTTTGCAGTCAGATCTGTCACAGGAGTGAACGGAGATAAGGAGGATGAAGAGCCTGACTTGCCGAGACTCGAGGATATTCTATCCCAGTCTCTGCTGAGAAAAGACAAAGGGAAAGCTCCCGCCTCTGATTCAAACGAACTATCATACTCGCCAGCGCAGGAAGCACCCACGAAGCCACCCAAAAAGCGTCTCTCACCAAGAAAATACCGCATCCACAACCTCGCCCCACGCTCCTCTTCCCCAGCTAAAGGCGACTCGGACGACGACCTCGAAATTATTAAGGATCGTCTTGAGGTCTTCTCCAAGATCGTTCCCAAGAAGGCGACTGAGTCATCAGCCGTACATCACCTGCGTGTCCTTGCAGGATTGAACGGCCAAGAGTCAGCTCCCTCCAGGAAGGGCAAGAAGAATATCCGGCCTTCCATGACCAGTGGACAGCTTGATGTACAGCTTCGCAGGAGAGCAGCATTACAAGTCAAGCAGGAGAGGGAGGAGAAGATTGCCGAGTTGCGTGCGAAGGGCATTATTGTTCAGACGGCGGAGGAGAGGGAGAAGGATATGATGGAGATTGAGGATTTGTTGGAGAAAGCAAGAAGGGAGGCGGAGGAGCTGAAGAAGAAGGAGAAAGAGGAAAGGAAGGAGGAAGGTGGGGAGGTAAGTGATGATGAGAGCGACGAGGAGTGGATGGAGGGCAAGGAGGAAGAGGAAGCTGCCAGTGGTGAAGAGGACAATGATGATGAGGAGGCGGACTTGGAGGCTAGTGGTAGTGAGGAAGAAGACGACGAGGACGAGGCGGAAGTCGAAGAGGTGGAGACGAATGGGCTTGTAGATGACGTGGCAGATGAAGCCGACGATGAGAGCGAGGAAGACGCAGGCGAGAGGCCCGAAGACGAAGACGATATGGGGATGGACGACTCTCCCTCTGGAGCCAACTTCAGCGCGGTACCAAAACCGAGAGCCTCTCGCAAGAAATTCGTGGTTGACGACGACGAAGACGAAGACGATGAGGTGGCCGAGGCGGTCGTCGCATCTTCTCAACCTCCTCAAAATGAGAGTCCGGCACAGAGCGAAGATCTCGCGGCAGCTTTCGGCTTCGCAGCAGCTCCAAGGGCCCTCATGAGTCCTTCGCAGATGTTCGCTGGAACCATGGCCGCATCGCAGTCACAGATGGATCGACCATTCGATGCTCAATCCCAGGAGCAGGACTCGATGGACATTTTCAACGCCATGGTGCCTTCGATGCCAACGCCAGAAATGCCTCAAATTGACACTCAAGCCACTGTCTATGACGAGAGGATGGTTCACGATTCTCTACCTGATACTCAGACACCCAGGGTACAGCTGGATCGCACTCAAGGCAACACTCAATCGCCCGGAATATCTCGCCCGTCGCAAATGTCCGCTTGGCCGAGTCCTTCCCAGGATGTCGGGTTTGGCTACAGAGGGTCGCCTTTGGCGCATGCAGCTCGACCTCCTCAGTCGACCATCGATACAGTCCTGCTTTCTGTGCCCGAGTCGCCTGTTCAGCCCCGCCGCGGCCGCCTTCAGCGCCGCACTGTTGCGGATGAGGAGTCTGTCAATGGCGACGATGACAGTCCTGCTCCAGCAACGATGCCAGCCGCAGCAGCCAAGAAGACTACTGCTTTTGATGTGATGAAGCGTGCCGCCAACAAGCCTGTTGTTGATTTCGACAAGAAGAAGAGCGGCGCCAAAGAAATGATCGACGAACAAGCATCGGAATCAGACGACGAGTACGCAGGTCTTGGAGGTGCTTCGGATGATGATGCCGACGGCTCTGGCGACGAAGCAGACAAGGCCATGATTGACACTTCTGACATCAAGGTCGACGAGCGAAAATTAGCAGCTTACTACGCCGAGAAGAGCCGAGCTGAGAATGAAGCTCAGACAAGCAGGCTGTACAAGGACTTGATGTCTGGCGCACTGCGAAGACGAGGTGACGCTTTTGACCTCGACAGCGATGAGGATGAGCAGATCGCTGAACGGCGAAGGCGGAGGCAGAGAGAAGAGGCAAGGAAGCGAAGACTCTTGCTGGGCGACGAGAAGCTGGGTAAGCTAGGTGAGAGTGGCAAGAAGGAAGCTTTTCTCCGAGCGATCGAGGACAGGGATGAAGAGGATGGAGACATCGACATGCTCGATGGCAAAGACCCCAACGCCTCCTTCACGGGCGAAGCAGACGCCGCCAGCCAGGAGCCAACTACGCAATCTGCCACCCAAGATACCCTCCAGCCCGTCTCGGGGAACGCCCTCAAGCGCAAAGCAGACGACCAGATCCGCGAAGTCTTCAAACGCCCTGCTTTCTCCGCACGCCGAACCACCAATGCCGCCTTCACCAAACCTAGCAACCTCGCCGAAGTGCGCGAAACCGTCTCCTTCCTCGTCGACGAGCCACACGGCGAAGAAAGACCCATCGATCTCTCCGACGACGAGGACGAAGGCCCTGCCCCTGATCCCAACGTCGACACCACACCAACAGATGCCACCCCCCGCGCCCCTTTCTCCGCCCGCCGCACCCCCGCCAAACCAGCCGTCATCAACCGCCTTCTCTCCCGCCAGTCTTCTTCTTCCTCCTCCGCCACCACCGCAGACCAAGCCGGGGCGGGAATGGCCTTCCTCCGCACCTCCACTTCCTCCTTCAGCGGCTTCAAAGTCCCCTCTCTCCTCCGCCGCGCAACGACATCTACCTCGACCGCGTCGGCAAAAGGATCAATGGGCCCACCAGCGTTGAAGAAAGACGCAAGTACAGGGAGTACAGGGGCAGGGAGGAAGCAGGGCAGTGGGAAGAGTAGTATTAATTACGCGGCGAGGGAGGCGGAGAGGAGAGCGGTGGTTGAAGGGGTGGAGAGAAGGAGGAGAGAGGATGTGAGAAGGATTGCGGGGATGAGGAAGGTGGGAGGTGGAGGGGGAAGGGGGTTTGGTGGGGGGTTTGAGTAGAGGCTGGTATGGGGAGGGATGCGGGATAGTATGGGGGGAGAGGGGAGGCGGGGTAGCATAGCGTTTGGGTTGGGAATTTGATTTGACTTGACTTGGTTTGGAATGGAATTGAATTGCAATTGGACGTGAGAGTGCTTAGTAACTTTCTACTGAGGTGCTGGAGGAGGTGTAGGAGTTGTCTGCTGGAATGTCGTTTGTGGTCATCTGCTGCTCCGGTGAGGATTGGCTGTAGTACTCCTGCTCCGTCTGCTGCCCTCCTGACTCTGATTGCATCTGCGTGCTCCCTTGCTGCGTAGGTGGCTGCTGCTGTTCCTCGGCTCCTGTTGTCAGAGGCGATTGGTCGGCCTCTTGCTTCAACGGCTCCGTCTGTGACGTTTTCTCACCTGTCTCTGGCTGCGGCTTCGTATTGCTTCCTACTGGCTGGCTCTGAGTGGGAGTGGTAGCACCTGGGCTCTTGGCAAGTTCGTCGCCTTGCTTGAGGTCCAATGTCTTTTCCGTCAGAATGCTGTTGCACTTGGATCATATAGCAAGTCATTGCAAGTGTGATTGTAGATCAACATATACCAAGTCATGTTTGGTGAGAGGCACCTCGATATCGGGCTCAAGGAAGCATCACACAACATCTCGAAGCGTGTTTCATATCGCTCTGAGCCCCGCCTAGCCGCCGTCACTGCAGGATCCGAGATCGACGAAACATGTCTTGGTCCTTTTGGGTAGGTCTGAAGCTTCTTGTCGCGCTTCGATACGCTTGATTCCACCGCGACCGCGTGGCCTTCTTCCTCTCCAGGCTAGAGATCTGTGAAGACAAAGGTGATCCGACCTGATCGACGACTGGCGCCCGTATCGTCCCCAGAAACCTGGCGCCTGCAAAAGTTTGGTCGCAGGGATATGCTATAACTGGGCTACCACTCCATGGAAACCGGCTACACTATTGGAGAGCTCTGACTACAGCCTCGTATTCCAGCATTCACGATTTTTGACATTACGAGATTATTGAAGCCGTCTAGCAGTCTTTCGACTTCTTTGCCCTCTCATCTGTCATCCGTCACTTGTCACAGCCGTCCCACCTCCGCATCCATACAACATGTTCCGCAACGCAGTCCTGGCAGCTTCACTGCTGTCAATATCGAGCGCTTCTCTATTGGAGGTAGGCTGAAGATCCCACCCTTGAAGCATTCCATCACTGACTCTTGTCAAGCGACAAATAGACATCTCACAGCAAGGATGCAACGGTATCATCGGCGACTACTACGGCACACTCTACTGCTGCCCCGGTGTAGCTTACAACGATACCGATGAGTACCCCTCGGGCTCTGGTTTCTGCTGCGTCGGTGCAGTCTTTCCCATCCCTGGTGCCGGCCGCTTCTCCGACTGCTTCCCGAACTGCGGAAAGACCTCATCCTTGAGCGAAGTCAACATCCTGCCCATCACCGAGTCACAAAGCTGTCGCACCACCATCATGTTCACGGACAGCGAGTACACGAGCAAGGCAAATGCATATGGGGCGGCTATCACAACGCCGCTGACCATCAATACCGAGAGTGCGGTCCTCACCCGGCCGGTCCAGCCTACCACGGCGGAAGACCCCACTTCTTCTGTCACACAGTCTGGAGGGTCTTCCACGCCATCGAGCACCTCCGCTGGCAGTAGCGGTGCCTCATCCTCCGCCTCTTCCGCCGCTTCCTCTGCAACAACAGGCTTCTCTGGCCCTGCCATTACCGGCTCGACCTCAAACTCCGCGGCTGGAGCATCAACCTCGACGAGCCCTAGCTCTGCTCTTGGTGCTAGGATCACGAGTGGACCCATGGCTGGTGCACTCATGGTAGCCGGAGGTATCTTGGCCGCAGCATTGTGATCAGCAGACTACAAGCGAGAACGGAGACAGAGACATGCGTCACGCCGTCATGATATCCAAATTGAGATAGTCCATCTAATGTACATTATTCTGATATACACTCCCTCCCAACCCTGGGCCTCACTTCCCCTTCTCCCCCTCCTCCGCCTCCGCCGCAACAGCCACCACCTCCATCTCACTCAACCAACCCCTCACACTCTCCATGACCCTCTCCAACCCCTCCCCACCCGCCACCACATCATCCAAATCATGCACACTAACCCCACTCCTATGATCCGTCACCCTCTGCTGGCCCCAATTATACGTCCTGACCTTATGCTCCCTCCCCAGTCTCCCCACCGCCACCGTCCCCCTGCGCAAACTCAACATTTCCTTCTCCTTCTCCTCGCGCCTCATCTGCGCCACCTTCGCCCTGAGCAAGCGCCACGCCTTTTCTTTATTCTTGTGCTGGCTGCGCTGGTCTTGTATCGCCACGACCGTCTTGGTCGGGATATGTGTCAGGCGGACGGCAGAGTTGGTCGTGTTGACGTGTTGGCCCCCTGCGCCGCGGGATTTCATAATGTCGACGCGGACGTCTTTTTCCTCCACCGCGGCGTCTTCGAGGTCGGATAGGTCAGGGGAGTCGGGGAAGGAGGGGAGCACCATGACGGCGGCGGAGGAGGTGTGCGTGCGTCCTTTGCTTTCGGTGGCCGGGACACGTTGGACGCGGTGCACCCCGCTTTCGCATCGCAGGAGGCCGTAGGACGAGGGGGAGAGCACTTCGATGATGCACTCCTGCAGAGGAGCAGACGAACCGTTGGGGTCCGAGGGCCCGAGGGCGTCTTCGTATTTGAGGATCGAGTGGGGGAGGGAGCGCGAGGTGAGGTACGAGGTGTACATGCGGGCGAGGTCGGCGGCAAAGAGGGCTGCTTCGGATCCCCCGGCGCCGGGGCGGATTTCGATTAGGCAGGGGAGGTGGGCGAAGGGGTGCGGGGGGACGAGGGAGTGGCGGAGGGATTGGGCTGCGGTTTGGAGGGTGCTGGTTGCGGAGGGGAGGTCTTCTTCGGCGAGGGTGCGGAGGTCCGGATCGGTACTGGGGTCCGAGAGAAGGGACTGGAGTTCGCTCAGGGAAGAGTGGGCGGTCTCATAGGAAGTGAGAGCTGTAGTAGTGCGACTCAGCTGGCCTAGCTTTCGCGCATTGGCTTGCGAGAAGCTGTCGGCGAGAGAGGCCGAAAGCGTGGCATGTTCCTGTGCAATGGCGCGAGCTCGAGACAGGAGGAGAGGGCTGACTTCATCGCTGGATGTGGTGGACTGGAAGCGGACCTGTCGCCAGACCGGCTGACGACTCCAAATGAAGTAATGGCGGGCGTGCCATGTCGTCCTTCTCATGCTAGGTTGAACATGACCTAGGAAATATTTTGATGCAAGAGCAGAAATGCAAATGCAGGCAGACAGAGCTTCACAGCCCTATATCGCTTGGCACATAGAGGCTCGGCCGACGATTGTTCCCGTCACTTCTTAAATTCCAACCTGCGGGTTTCGCTCTTCTTTGGGGAAGTTGTTGAGTTGATTTGAATGACTATATATCGTTCAAAAGTGTGGTATGGGTAAGTATGTTATTAGCACATATCATGGGACCCAGCCTGTCGTATTCAGAATGAACGTCCTCGAAGTGGAAAGAGATATCCTGATCTATGCCGACTTGCGGGGCAGTTATGGAGGCATAATCTACTTGAGCAGGGACGTTATGTTGTTGTGACAGAGAGACAAGATGTCCAGGACATTGATTCACGTTGCAGTTATGAGTAGCCAGAAGAGGACATGAGCTTGTGGAAGGGGGATAAGAACATGGTCTTGTAGGGTATACAGTACAGGTTCGATGCTGTGTAGGACGTGGTAGACATATTTTAATCTTTGTACGCACCTGTTCTCTTGAAGAGATGGTCGAGTACACCGTACCTGTAGTTCGGTCTCGAACATTGCCGTGTACATATACCTTCCCTTAGCAGTTCACCTCAATCATTTATCAGAGCTATAGCTTTTACATCATCTCGCATCCAAAGAGCACTTCTGATCAGATAATTATCGTCGTCGAGATTATATACGCTTATAGTAGTTAAGTAAACAAAGAGAGACACTATAGGAGGGAGTTCTATAACACGTCTTAGCAAGGGGCGAGTAAAACCCCTAAATTAAGCATCGATGACAATACTTTACTACTTTGAGCGTTCACGTATTTCGACATGCTAGCTGTCATTACAACCATGGAACAGTCATGTCATGCCAAGAGCACTTCTCCGGATGGCGTGGTAGGATCATATATGTTAATATTTGCCACAATTGTCTCAAATCTTCTCCGATTGGAGGGTTTTCGAACTGAGGCAGCGTGGCCGAGTGGTCTAAGGTAATTCTCCTATCTCTACTCTCTTCACTGTCGCTAAATGTCTTGGCAGGCGAAGGACTTGAATTTGCTGCAAAAGGAGCATTATGAAGGTATCCTTTCTCTCCGGAGGCGCAGGTTCAAACCCTGCCGCTGTCGCCCTCTTTTTGAGCTCGTTTCGCATGTCTCGATGCCACAAATGGTTGTGGAGAACCCTCTACACGGGTGGGAACAGGGCGGTGAACGATACAGGCAGAATAAGCCGACAGAGCATGGGAAATTGCCCCAGAATGCGGGGATTTTGTGTGGAACTTCCCCCGAGAAATCCACTCGCTTTTAAGCAAAAAGGAGACAAAAGGGAACTCAAAAAGCATGTACTACGTTTCCGACATGCTCCTAACTTTCGGAGAAGTTCCTTGAGTGGGACGAACCCCCCCCCTCACACCCCCCCTCTTTCCCCACAGCATCGCCTTGAAAATCCAAAACACTCTTCCTGCTGACTTTTCCCCAAGGTCTGCTAATAATATCACTGCGCCTGTTCTGTTGCTTTGCAGCGTTCCGGGTCGTATTGACACTAAGCGGGTGTGTTTCACTCCGCAATTCTGAGATGGCACTCAGAGGTACGCTCCACCCAAACTGCCAGACCCTGACAATGGCATGTACCTTGCCATCTAGTCGGTGAGGCTTTCAAACCTCGTAGTAAAGTAGATAGTACTACCAACAACGTGATGGTCAAGCCAGTTACAGCAATCATAGGATATGGTGTCTGGTAGTATGTGATATCTCTACTGCCAGTTGTCCTTAGGTGTATCATTCAGGTGGTCCCAAGCGTCCTGGTCAGTCATGACCCACAGAGAGCTCTTTAGCCTTGCAGGATACTGGTTCTGGTAACATCTCTCGCATGTAGCAAAACATGACTGGTAACCTCAAAGTTACGGCAGGGTGGTCTTGGGTCTGTCACTCATGCTTACTTGCCAGATGCTGGTAGTATTCAGACCAGAAGTCCTAACAGGAAAACATACAACATCAATTGTCAAATGCTGGTGCTAAGTATCCTAGTAGTATTCGAGCCGGGAGCCCTACCAGGGAATCATACATGATCACTTGTCAACCGCTAAAGCTAAGTATGCTGGTAGTATGCTGTTACATTAGATGCTACTCCTAATCCCCCTGTCATCCTACTTAGTATCGCCCTTGCAAGCGACCTCACATCTCTCCAGAACGTCCGATCTCGATGGTACACCTGTAAACCTTTGAAGTCTTCATAGCCTTCTTGAACTTGGTAGTATCTCGCTTGTCCTCGATACACTTCATACCTCGCCAACACTCTCGCTGAATTGGCTCTCGCATCTGACGTTGAGCTCTGAGCTCCGCCATCGGAAGGCGCATGGGATTATTCGGCCAATAGACCCAAAGCTACGCACAATGGATCCGTAGTCACTACTGTGCATCTTCCGGACATAGTGCTTGATTGTTGTAGTAGCTGCCGAAGGGGTCGAACTGGTCGAGGCAGTCTCGGTGAATTCACCTCCCAGCATCCGATTACACAATTCAGCCGCTGATCATACTAACCCTTCCATCATTTGCTTCCACCGTCATGAAACGTCGGCGACCAGTGGACATGTGTCTGCTTGCCGGCTCAACCAATCGACGTCGAGCCGATTCCAGTGTATGTACAACACGCGACTCCGACTTAGGAAATTGAAAAATTCATTGTTTGTCTCATCATCCCAATTGTGAATCTTTGACATGTGATGTTCATTGCTGCGGAAGCACCCGTTTTCTTGGCGAGGTCGACCAGGGCATGTTTCGGCCGAAGTTCGACACCAACATTGAAGCGCAGGAGGATGCAAATACACGCGGTACTGCTTCCTTGCCGCCCAAGCCCATGCATACCGCACACCCCTACCCCTCCATCCTCCCCTCCTCCTTCTTCCCAGCCAAGAACATCTCCCTGAAATCACTATTACTCTTCCCCTTCTCCTCCCCTTGCTCCTTCCCATCCACTCCAGCACCGCCTCTCTTAAACCCCAACCCACCCCTCCTACCTCCCCTCCCCCTGTTCTGCCCAGGACGACTCACACTCGCCGGCCTCATGCCCAGCCCATTCTTCTTCTCGCTTGCGCCGGCGTTCTTCTTCCCTCCAGCCAACAGTGTCGCGACTTCCCCGACCTTGCATTCTGGTCCGAGACTGCTGGCGTCCACATTCATGCTCACTTTGCCGGCGTCGGCGACGTTGACGAACTCGATCAGTGCGCCGCCCTTGTCTCGTCGGACAGTGAGTTTCCTGATCGGGCCGAAGGTGGCGAAGAAGTCGTGCACGCGGACGTCATTGACGGTGTCGGGGAGGTTGAGTAAGGCGACTGTTCTTTGACGCTTGGTCTTGGCTGTGTCGTTGCTTTCGGCGTCTGCGGGAGGTGACCTGGCGTCGGGAGCGCCTTCAGGGGCTGGTGAGGCGGACCTGGCGGCTTCGAATACTTTGGTGGTTCCATGTTTCTTGTTGGCGGCGTCGCGGGAGGATTTGTCTGTTGCGAGAGACACGCGGAGGATGCGGGACTGTAGAGGCTTATTGTTGAAGTTTAGAGCGGCTTGCGCTTCGTCCTTTGAAAGTCAGTACCAGAGCAGTCAGCTATGGATGAATATGTACTTACGGATTTGCTGAAGATGATGAATGCTGTACCGGTGAACTTGCCATTGGCGGCGTGCAGCATTCTCACGGTCTCGATCGTACCTGCCTCGGCGAAGAACCCTCGAAGATCGTCTTCCGTAGCGGCATGCTCAATGTTGCCAATGTGAATCTCTCGGCCTTCCGAAATCGCGCCTTGTCTATGCTTCTTTGCGTCTGGATCGCTAATGAGCACGACGAGGCGACTAGATCCGTCGATGGCCTTGTCATGGAGCTGAGTGGCCGCCTGCGCTTCTTGCGAGGTCGAGAATTGAACATAGCAGAAGCGGCGACGTTGATTGAATTTCAGGGACGGGAAACGGATCGACACGATGGTGCCATAGGACGAGAAGAGGTCGCGGACCTCATTCTCGGCGAACGAGGCAGGGTAATTGGTGACATAGAGTGTTGACTGAGTGCCAGATTTAACCTGAATCTCAGCACCATCGAGAGTCTTGCCGTCACGAGTGCGAGCAGTCACAACATCGTCGGGCGTTTCGAATTCGATAGTGGCTGTCGCGGAAGCTGTCTGATCGTCCTGGACTATATTGATAGAGAAGATCGTGCCGCAATCGCCAAAAAATTGCCTCAGTCGCTTCTCGGTAATGTTTGTGGGCAGGCGCTGAACGGTGATGCTGTTGTTCTCTCGATCACGCTTAATCTGGGCGGATGCAGAGGCTGATGGCTCTATTCCAACGTCATCTGGTGCTATGTCCTCAGTCTTGTTTCGCTTCGCAGAGTCGCCATTAGTGTCTGGCTCATCGTCTCGTTTGCGCTTGGCTGTGAAGACCGACTCTTCAGAAAGAGGCTGTGTGGTGGGCGCCGCAGCTTGAACTTCTGCTGCTGCAGCTTCCGTCTCACGATCCCTCCTGGCCTTGAGGGTCTTCTGTGATCTGCGCAATGCGACCTGGGCCTTCTGGATCTCCTCCGGCGATTCGTGTGTCTGAAAATGGTGTGCATAGAGTTGATGAATCTTCTCCGGCCAGTCCAAATTCTTCTGCTTAATGGCCTCCCGCAGCACTTCTGATGCTAGACGAGGTAGAGTATCCGGCGCTTGCACTCTCAAATTGAAGACCGTTCTCTCAGCACCCCACACAAAGATCTCCCACTCGTAGTACTGAGCCCAGAAGTCATAGCTGTGGCCTTGTAGTGGAATGAGTCTAGCCCACTGGTCTCTTGCCTCCTGCATACGTCGAGCTTGCGACAAAAACTTGATGAAGATCTTCTCGATGCGCCAGAGCGGGTCGCCCTTGAAGTCACCACCATAAGCTTTCTTACCGTCGTTTTCGACATCATTCAAGCACTCCGCAATTGCCATCTCAGCCATGTCGACATCATCATCGGTCGCCGACGGAGCGAAAGCACGGCGACGTAGGTAGCTGCACCAGGTAGAGTAAACTAGCAAGATTTCCTCCATGCCGCCGGTCGGTAGCAGTCCACTGTTGGTCGCCTTGTGCTTGACGCCCTCCACCTCATCGTACATTTGCGTATCCAGCTCTACACGAAGTAGACGTCGGGCCCACAGCTCGCCAGACCAGGGACAGTGCCTTGTAGCTCTTTCCAGAAGAGGCAAGATGTTGGTGCTTGCTGTGTCTGTTGTCGTCAGGTAATCGACATAATCCAACCACCACTCCACCAAGGTCGGAAAGCGCAGCAGTGCACGTTCATACACGGCACATCTTAGCTCGTGCTCAAACGGTCCGCGCTTCTTCTTGAATTTGCTTTCCCAATGCAGGTAAGCAGAGAAAGCATTGTACAAGGCAGCATTGTCGTTATTTCGGAAAGCCTTGGTCAGCTCCAGTTCGTGCGCCTCACGCTTGTTGTACTCATCCTTAGCAGCTGCCGCAATTTCGTTGGTTGCAGACATGATTTCCTCCCAGCTGTCCGCTTTGTGCTTCGAGATGAAAGGCCAGAATGCTTGAGAAGTACCTTCCCAATGTGCATGTGGTATCTGTAGTCTGTTCATGTACAGCAATTGTACTTCCTCGATGATTTGTAGGGTAGGCTGTTCCGGGAGATCCTGCATGATGAGCTCAGCGTAGCGATTCCAGACTACATGACTTTCGTCCATCCGCCACTTGGTTGCTTCCACAGCCTGGCTCCAGACGGACAGGACCATCTCGCGAGAAAAGACTTCCTTGCAGATTAGCTTGTCCTCTTCGCTCCAGGTGTCCTCGTCGCCCTCCATGTAGCCGTTCGCAACGGCGTATGTCGACCAAACCCATTCACCATAAAGGGACCAGAGCACAAGGCTTGCGGGTTCTTCTTGCACTGCCCGCATGCACAACTCCATTACAGCACTTCGCTCTTCACTAGAGTGTGCAAGTGCGCTCTCGTCATTGATCCAGTCTCTCCAGATGTCCTCGCCCACAGCATATCGCGAGTCCATTGCTCCGCGAGCCATGCGCAACTCTGTTAGCCAAGGGTAGTCCGCGGGATTTGATGGTTGTCCATTCTCGTCAAGTGGAGTATCAGTATGTGCTTGGAATCCTCGGTGAAGCAAGTTGATCAGCTGGACATGCGAATTGTAGTCGTAAGAATTATCAGCCAGATATGTCGTCAGGTCCTGGATCGTTTTCGCATCGGTCTCTGAAAGTGAGGTAGCAGAAAAGCTTCGTGGCGGTGGCGTTTGCGCGGGGGCCTCAGCCATGACCAGGTCTGATGCTGAGTGAGTCCTCATATTTGGCGGCGCCTGTCTCACATGAGAAAGAGATGGTGATCTAGCCAGATCTGGTCTTGATGCTAGACTGTGAGGTGTACCTGGCTGGGCTTTTGTCGATATGTCTGACATCGTATCGATGTTACTCATCGAGGAGTTGCGATGCGCGCTCAACAAAGATGGTCGATGTTGCTGCTGTGGTGGTGGTGTGCCAAAAGGGTTTCCTGCTTCCGTTCCAGGGGTCACAGCCGCGGAGACTGACATACGATTGTCCGTGATGTAGTGCTGAGGTGCAGATGCCAATCCTGATTGAACCTGGCCATGCGGCTGAGAATACTGTGGGACTCCATGTTGGCCATTCTGAGCACCAGCCCTGGGTGGTTTTGGTGATGGGGTAATAAGGACTTCTTGACTTAGCAGCGAGGTTGTCCTTGCGCCTGCAGCAGGTCTTGGTCTCTTCCTGGTGCCATTCTGAATGGCATTCTGATTTGGAGGTGGATTCTGCTGTTGAGGTGCCCCGTTGTCGGAAAGTAGTGAAGCAATGTCCATCTCGACAGGGTTCAAGCCGTTTTTATGTGCAACACCGTGGCGAACTAGATGCTCACGTGGTGATGTCAATCTTCATCACAAGCGACTGGGAAGCATGACTGAGCTAGTCGCTGAAGCTTGAAATCGAAGCGCAAATGGCGCCTGTCGTACAGAGAGTTGCAGCTCGTCTTGGAGAGCTCCCGTCTCTGCCTTGGTCGCAAGCTGTTCAAGAAACCTTTGCGGCTCTGCGGGCAGATATTCCAGGCAGAAATTATGGAAATGGTCCAAAATCTCGCCGGGTACTATTATCAGTCAGATCGAAGCGAGCGTTTGGTCTGTTCTCTGACCACGATGCTGTCGATGGTGGACACGAAGGGCAAATGTCGATGACTTGTTCTCCCTAAAAATTAGCTGAGGATGTGCTGTACAACGGCGAGCCATTCGGACTGGTCAAAGCTTCCGCTTTCCATACTCGCCTGCCAAGGCCTGCACTTTTTCAACTTCACCTCGCGGTCGACATCACAAGCACTTTGTCCTTCCAAGGTGTGCAAATACCATGAGTGGACCATTACGGCAGCGGAAGCTGCTAACAGACTGTAAGACTACCAACAGTAACCATACTTCCACCCCATCCTAACACCGTCTCCAGCCCTCCAATGCCTCAACCACCAACCTACCCTCCTCGCCTCCCCATCTCCCATCCAACGCCGCGCCTTCCTCGGCGGACTCTTCGGCCGCAACAAAGGCAAGAAACAATCTCCCCAATCCCGCGCCTCCTCCCCCTTTCTCAACGAACTCCTCGAACGCAAAAAGCCTAGCAAACAGAAAGCCCCAGAAAAAGGCGACCTCTCCGCCGGCTCCCTTTTCAACACCGACGCCGACGCCCCTGCCGCCCCGGAAAATACAGGTGAACGCCCCATCGCGGAAGGCAACGAAACGTACATCGCGGGCCAACGACGAAACATTGCCGAAATGCAAATGGTGCTTGACCCGAACCCGCGCGCACGGGAGCTGTGGCAGCGACGGAAAGTCATCCAATTAGCGCGCAAGAAGGAACGTCTCAATCACGACCAGTTCATCAAGCAGACGGAGCGAGAAGTCACGGTCAAAAGCGAGAATTTCAAGACCAGCACGAAGAAGCTCGGTATGCTGGCCCGCCAGATCCAGGGCAAGTCGGTGGATGAGGCGATCGTGCAGATGCGATTCAGCAAGAAGAAAGTGGCGCAGGAGGTGAAGAAGCACTTGGAGTATGCACGAGACATGGCGACTGTGAGCCGGGGGATGGGGTTGCAGGGACGGATTGAAGGGGAGGTGGAGACGCCAAAGCAGGCTGGCCCAGTGGATATTGAGCGCAAGGATGGGAAGAGGTACACGGTTGATGATACGAGTAAGATTTATGTTGACCAGGCGTGGGTGGGACGAGGACCGTATGGGCAGGAGCCGGATTACCGGGCGAGAGGAAGGATTAACATCATGAGGCCGCCGTGGACGCATTTGAGCTTGAAGCTGAAGGAGGAGGGGACGTTGGTGAGGGAGTGGCAGGAGAGGGAGGATAAGAGGCGGAAGCAACGTGAGAGTAAGGTCTGGGTGCCGTTGCCGGATAGGCCGATTCAGGGTCAAAATCAGTACTATACATGGTGAAACTGTAAGATATGCGACTTTTTCCGACCCGACGTTGGCCCTCTTTTCCCTGTTCGCGGTGGTGATCACTGTTTGTTCCTTCTTTGTAGGACTGCATCACAAATCCTTGAACTTTGCCTCGTTGTACAGATGCTTGTCCGTCATGGAGTTGACCTCGAATTTGCTTCCAACCTTGATCGGTCCCTCCTTTGTAGGCAAGCATAGCATACCAAAGCACGGCTTGTACTTGGCGGGACCACCCTGATCGATCCTCCTGAACTTCATCAAGGTATCCCATGGTTCATGTTTGTGCTTCTCCGCGGTATCTGGGTTGACGTTGGGCACCTGGCATCGCGCACACCTGCACATGACGTCCAGATTGACTCGCCACAGAAGCTGATTCTCGTGATCGGCCGTGGAGATCTGGACCGTCTTCCAGCTGTCCTCCTCCCATGGCTCATTGCCGCGAATGACAATGTTTGGGCGGAAGCGTTCGATCGTGAGCTTCTGTCCGTCATAGTTATTCTCCTTGAGGCGGCGGTTGAGGTCGCGCAGACTCGAGTCACTGGCGATCTGGACCGACATGACGTCAGCGAACATGTGTGGGATGTCGCGGCCAGAGAGATCCTTTCTGGCGTTACCGCGTGCAGGTCGTGGAGTGGGTCCCTTGTAGATGAGCTTGACTGGCTTTTTGAAGTAGCGGCTGAATATGTCGTTGATTTTGTTCGAGTAGGTCCAGCCATCGGTCTTCTCACCCCAAATTTCGACCTCCTCGAGAGTGTTATTTGATGAGAGCCAGTCTTGTTTGGGATGAGCAGGTATGGTAACACTGTCATCCGTGCCGTGGATAGAGATGGTGAGAGTGTCTTCCTTGTCATTCACAACGGTATCGATTAGTGTCATGGTAGGATCCGATCGAATGGTCAGGAAAGTCATGGTTTCTGCGTCCACGAACATCCAGTTGCGATCCAGGTCGAGTCCAGACATTTTGAGTCGAGTCTCCTTAACCTCGATTCCGCGACATGATTTGATAGGATAGATGCGTAGTGAGATGACTTCTGAAGCTGGCGGCAGGTTCGCATCCCTGGGCGGGCGAACGTAGTCTGGATCAACATGGAAGATATTGATATACATGATGCCAGCGAACAGCACCGCCAGGACAGTGATGAGCATGGTCCCGGAGATGCCGTAGGCGGCGAGACCGCGTTGGAGGTCCCCGAAGCCCATGATGGGCTGCTGTCAATTGTTCGAGCTTGATTGGATCCTTCGGCGCGCAATATGAAGGTATTAGACACGGTCAGTGTCGTTTTGTCGCGTTAGTTGGAGTCGTGAGCTGATGTTGAAGAAGAAGTGCTTCGCAGGTCGAAAGGAGGGACAAAACTTTGCGGAGTTCACGAGCTCCAAGTGCCGATCACTTCAGCATCAATGCATGTGAAAGGCGAAGATAAGCATCTTTGCAGGACAGAGATATGTTACATGTGGACGATCAGCGTTCCTGGTCCCGTCACGCGCTACATGCACCCTTTGACAAGCGCTGACCTCGCCGGCTACTTCTCGCCATATTACTGTGCAAGCTTCATTCCTGCGTACATCGACACCATCGTCGTTTGACCATTTAGCGATGATCTAATGCAACGTGCTCTGATATCCAATGTGGCGGTAGACGCTGTTTTTTTTTGGAAACAGAGCAGCTGTACGTTTCCGTTGTTGTAGTTCATGGTTCGCGACTCGGAGCTTCCTTTCCATTTGTACCTAATGGATCGTGTATCGGAAGCGTCGTTGCACTCCCTGGTCGAATTGAAGGCAATATATCGTGCCTTTGGCTTTGACCCATAGTACACACTCTCTAAGCTCAGCTAGTCTTAGAATGGACGCAAAGACCGATACCTCCAAGGACCAGACCCATGCCCAAAAAAGTGTCTGTCCGTGTGTTAGTGACTGTAGAGAAGCAGAGTAGGCATGCGTACCTCGAGATATGGCTTTGCCTTCAGCCAGGTACTCTCCCAATACCGTGAACATGAAAGCCAGAGAATTCGTGATTGGGACCATCAAGCTTATTTCTGACATTTGATCAGCCGTGTTGTGGATTACACGAAGCTCGGATCTTACCAGCATGTCCGATGAGAAGGAAGAACCAAATGCTTCCAGTCAGGTTGATTACCAGCGGGATAGCATAGGCAGGACGGCGCAGTAAGTCAATGACCGCATATAAGAGCTTCCAAAACTTCTTCTTGACTATGCCAGTCTTCGGATCATTCAGGAATCCGCGTCCAGGATGCACTCGCTGCTCCTCATCCTTCTTGACAGCTGCCTTTCTCATGAACGGCGTTGTCATGCCCCAAGCAGCGCCAACAAGCAAGAAGCCAATGACCCATCTGATTATCGACGGCCGACCTTCTGGCGCCACTGGCGCTTCCTTATCCATCTCGAGCTCAATTGGCCATGAATTTGGAGAAAGCTACCCCAGATGAAGCTGCAGATGATATCCCGATCTGCAGAGCCGCACGATACCAAACCCGGCGCGAGCCGAAGCCTCACAATCTAAACTCTAATCGCTCACTCCATCCCTCTCTCCCTCTTCAACCTCACAAATGCACCTTCACTTCCACCTCCCCTTCATCTAATCCACAACCACTCCAGCCCACACCATGGCACCAACCCGCATCTCCCCTCCTCCCTCCACCGACCCCACCACCGGCCTCACCCCCTCCCAACTCTCCTTCTTCCGCACCAACGGCTACCTCGCCATTCCCAATGCCCTCCCCGCCGAGACCGTCACCTCTCTCCTCTCCGAGGCCTCCCACCTCCTCACCACCTTCGACCTCACCACCCACCCCATGACCAAATTCAGCACAGGCGAAACCTCCTCCCACGTCGGCGACAGCTACTTCCTGAACAGCGGCAACAAACTCCGTTTCTTCTTCGAAGAAGACGCCTTCTCCACGACCGGCGAACTCACCAAACCCAAAGAAAAAGCCATCAACAAAATAGGGCACTACCTCCACTGGCTCAACCCCGCCTACCGCGCCATCTCCCTGTCAAAATCCAACGCCGCCATCGCGAAGAGTCTGGGCTTCAAAGACCCAAGAGTGTTGCAGAGTATGATCATCTGCAAACAGCCCGAGATTGGAGGCAGAGTGCCCCCGCATCAGGATAGCACGTTTCTCTACACGGACCCGCCGAGTGCGGTCGGGTTTTGGTACGCGCTTGAGGATTGCACGGTCGAGAACGGGTGTTTGAGTTTCGCGGCGGGGTCGCATCGACGGGCGCCGGTGAGGAGTCGGTTTGTGAGGATTACGCCGAAGGGGGCGACGAACGGGAATGGAAACGCGCATGCGGAGGGGGAAGGGGAGGGGGAGGCGACGGGTACGACGTTTATTGAGAATGAAGGCGCGCAGTGGCCGCGCGGGTTGGAGGAGGATAAGGAGGTGAAGAAGGAGGTGTATGATCTTGTGGAGGTGGAGGCGGGGACATTGGTGGTGATTCATGGGAATGTGTTGCATAAGAGCGAGAAGAATACGAGTTTGAAGGGGAGGATGATTTATACGTTTCATGTGATTGAGGGTGGGGAGACGTATGATGAAAGGAATTGGTTGCAGCCGCCTGAGGAGGGTTTCACGAAGCTATATCAGGAAGCGAAGTAAGAGAGGGATGTGGGAGGTAATCTGTTTGGGAAAAGAGGTGATTAGATCTACAGGTCCCGCTTGGATGCAGGGAATGGGTATCTGAAATACATGACGCATCTGGAAGCTCTACTCTTCCTTTCTAGATTAATTCTTACCCGTCTTACTCGTCAGTGCTTTATGCACAGAAGTGTAGAACTCATTCGTTCTGGCTTTTGCCTTGATCTGGCCCGCAGAATCAGCCGACCGCTTCTCTATCAAGGGAAGCTGCGGACACATGGCAACGACGCCGGCTAGAGTGTTGGGAAACCCTTTCCTCTTCATCTCTAGATCTCGATGGTAGGCTTCCTCCAGCATGTCCTCGAATGACACAATCGTACGATAGTTCCCACCCGTCTCCATGTCTTGCTTCATGATGGCGAGCCGTTCTTGCTTGTTCATATAGACTGGGCTTTTACCGTGTGACCTCGTCGAGTTCTGACCCTCTACCACCCCCAACTGCAGACCAATTGAGACAACAGCTGCGATGCGGTTGAACACACCTTGTCGAATGACCTTGGATGGTACAAGGGTGGTGGGATCTTGAGCTTTGTATGTCCCCTCCTGTGGTGTAGGAGCGGCAACAGCGTCGTCGGATTTTTCTACGAGATCCAGCAGATTCTGAGTGACATCTGGTGAGCAAAGGATCGAACCTCTAATGATGTTCTGTGTTATGTACGATACATGTCCCGTGAGACAACCATAACGCCACAAAACATTGACCATACAGAGGTACTGCCTTTGCCAGGCGAGCCAGAAAAGATAGTTGATAGACGTGCCGTCTAGATGTCCAGAAGTGTGCGGGATGATCAGCTTGCAGAGCTTGACAGCAGCCCCAACATTACCATGCCGATGCGCGTTCGAGAGGCATAGACTCAGTATATCCCTTCGTATCACTTGTCGTTTCAAGTTGTGTATGTATAGATTGAGTACGACTTCAACCTCGGCGAACTGTGCGCGGTGCAGATGATATAGGAGCAGCTCCCATATGATGTTATGGTGATAGACACTATCGATAGTCCATTCGGAAGCAATGTGTTCAAGAAATCCTTGGATTGAACCGCCGCCTTCCAACCACTTTTGGTACTCGATTGGCACGATAATACCCATGATCTCCACGCGGACAGATGGGTTAGCGAACATCTGTAGTGTTCGCATTTCCTTGATTATGTCTTGGCAAATTGAGGTGTCGTAGTTGTTCATCATGCGGAGGAAAAGTACCCAGGTAAATGGCGAAGGGCTAACGCCATGCCTGATCATTACCTCCAAACCATACTGGAAATTTTTAAGATCCTGAGCCGTCGAAGGACCTGTCAGAAAGGCATCATACACAGCCGTTTGCTTTGCACCTTGTCCTTGTTCGAGTTCGTGCAAGACCATTCTAGCCTGGGGGTACAGCCTGTGCTTCCCAAGATATCTCAGGGCCATCTCGGATGCTTGAGAAGACCAGCAAGACCGCAGGGATACCGTCTTGAATAGTGCCACGAGGATCTGGCTTACACGCCGTTGATGCGTCTCAACGCTACCAGTGAGGTGTTGGGAGTCTGTTTTCATCCTGAGTCGGGGTGGCTTCGTGAGAGTGATATCTCGAACATAGCTTGCAAACTCAATAGTCGTCATGGTGATTGGTACTCCAATCTCGTTGAGCGTCCTGCTTCGTTGCTTGTCCTCAGACCGGGTGACCCAGTTCAGCGTGGACCTGATCCGCCAGCGGGAGTCATCTAGGAGATTCTGGATCTTCTCTTCCGAAACCGTTTCTATGGAAGTATATTGTTCCTTCAATTTGGCAATGGCATCCTCGATTTGATGAGGAACACCTTGAATAGTGAGATACCGAGAACCGGGCGCAGGATCTGGTAATGTCCAAGCCTGTGCACCACTTTGGAGACGCAGTGTGAGCAGGTAGCGATTAGTATCGATCGTCAGAGGATCACTACCATGTGAGGTGGTTATTTTGACGACTCTGACTTGTTTTTTGAATGCTTCCGGATCTTTGGGGGTGTGATTTAGTAACAACCTATACGCGATTTTCCAATCCTTCATATCGACATGGCTGGGCGTCAAGGATCTCCGAGTCGCATCAGCCTTGGCCTTGATGATCTTGTATCGTTCGATCTTGGATCTGGCGCGACGAACAGCAGATGCTTTGGTCTCCAAGTTGACAGCTCGGATGCTGGGGTACACATTTTGGATTTGTTGGTCTCGCGAAGATTGATGCTTGTGTGAGTCCGAGATTACTGGAGTAGGAATAGCTTTCAAAGCTGCAGGTCCCGTCACCGACGGAGAGAAGGCGATATGGAGACTAAGTGGCAATCCTGCATCGCGGCGAGCGAGGTCAGATGCCGCAGATCTGGTAGACCTGGCTGCAAATGTCACGGCACCACTTTTTCGTGCAGCGACATGGAGCATGAGGCCTCAGATGGCGCTTCTGGATGGTGTAGGAGGTATCCAGAACATAATCTCGAAGTGTCGTTGCGCAAGAAATAATCGTCGTTTCGATGCTGAATGACTTGCGCGGTCGGAGTTTTGAATCTCCGTAGTTACTTACATAAATGACCACGAGGTCAACCGTAGATCTTCTTGCAGCAGACCCCTTGGACGAGACCCCAGCCTCAACCTCTTCCTCTCTGCTCGGTCTACCAGAAGCTCTGAATTCTAGATCACAGAGTCGGGAATGTGATCATCATACAATCTATCGCCTTGCACTATCATGGAAGCAAACGCGATCGAGAAGCATCTCCAGCGATTTCTCCAATCACGCCGACCACCCCAAAGACATTCTGCCCCTCGGAGAAGTAGCGCGAGCACTGTCATCATCGGAATTGCATGACCTCGGCCTAACAGACTGGCGAAAGGCCATGGCTCCAATCCGCGAACTAGCCTGGACCCTCCGCGACAAGGAGCAGCTCGAAGTCCTCCAAAAAAGGCACTGTCTTGGACCCCAGCACACAATTATCAGACATCAAAGGACCAATCAGATTAAGAAAGTCACAGACTTTTTCCATTCCAAGGATTATATAGGGTAATCATGTTCAAGAATTATACGCTTCCACCTCCTCTTTTTCCGACGGGACACCAGGTCTACGCTACCACTCCTCCCCCTGGACGCATCTAGCACGAAGCTCCCGAAGGAATGTTCAAGCACTTTGTGCTCTTCTTGCCACCAGTGACGGCAACACCCTTCCAGGTCCAGCCACTGCAGCTACCCTTTCCGCACAGGATGTAGATGGGTGTAGCGCTGCTGGAGACGGAGCCAGTGACGCCATTGAGAGTCAGATCGGTGATGGGCACACCAGTGGTAGGGGTACCAGTGGGGCTACCGTTCTCGTAATCCTGCTCGAGGACGATGCCGTACTTTGTGATGTTGGACAGGGTGATGCCGGAGTAGGTGACGTTGCTGACGGATCCCGTGGCGTCGTAGACGGTCTTGATGCGGACACCGTTCTGCGAGTTGGAGATTTTGCTGTTGGAGATGACAATGTTCTTGACTGTGTTGTCGTCGCGGCCGCCGACGGAGCCGATGGAGAGACCGTGGCCGCCCGAGCAGGTGCCGTCGGTGAAGGAGATGTCGGTGCCGCTGTTGATGGCGAGGCAGTCGTCTTGGTTCTTGACGTTGGCGCCGGAGATGTGGACGCCGGTGGATGAGCCGACGTCGAAGGCGTCGGTGTTGTGGCCTCCTCCGGTGTCGCCGGCGGAGTTGTCCATGACGACGTTCTTGACGTTGAGGTTCTGGGCTCCGTTGATGCTCATGAACTGGATGGGGGTGTTCTTGACGTTCAAGTTCTGGATGGTTGAGCTGATCAACTTGTGGGCGTAGAAGGATTTTGGCTTCTTCTTGCCGCCGTTCGAGCCCTTGCCATCCCAGAACTTGGAGCCGCCAAAGTCGATGACATGGCCTGAAGCACCCTGGATGGTCACACCAGTTCCGGAGAAGGAGACAAGGGGTCCAGCCCACTCCTTGTACCCGAAGGTGGTAGTTCCCTCGAAGGTCACCTGCAAAGTCAGCTGCTGTTCCATTGGAAAGCTAGGTGTATCATACAGTGGTGCCCGACTTGAGTCCAGTCATGTCAAGAGTCGTACCAGCTGGGACAGTAATGCCATTGAGGACAATGGCAGTGCAAGAACCCTTCTGAGCAATGGCGGTCTTCGCATCGGTAAAGGTGCAAGAAGCACGAGCGACATTGTTCGCCGGAGCGGCAACAGCGACACCTGCCGCCAAGGCAGAAAGAAGAATAGGGCTGTGCATATCTGCGGGCTGTTGTGTTTAAAGATTTGTCTCTGGTAATCGTTGGTGAGGGCAGGGCTAGAAAGGGCCGACCAGGGCAAGAATATATAGAGAATGCTCGAAGAAGACGGAGAAATCGATATTGGACACGGAGGATACATCCCACGGAGCATGTCGTCTTCTTGTAGGTGATCAACCAGCCGAGAATCCGCCAAATCGCGCGCCGTCACGCCAGGCACGGTGTTTTGGTAGGAAATTAGTGTAGTGGGACTGTGGAGATGGAGGAGATTAACCTGCAGGTCCGAGCTGGGAATGTGACTTCGGTACCTGTGGGGCAGCAGTCCTGCTACCCGTCACGCGTGAGACAGGCAGCTGTCGCGACGTCATTTTACAGCTTGACAAAAGTGGGGGCGGTCGCAGATCAAGGTTCGAGCCTTGTGCGGTGTGATTATCGAGTGACCGCAAAATGGTTATCGAGTGCGGGGAAACGCATAACTGGGGATGATTCGACGGAGAATCTCACAATGTTTGAGGTCAGTCTACACCACATGACTGTGATTCCGACGGAGGCCGGACTTTGCAGCGCGTGTGCTGGACATGGGACTATACACAGACTATCGACTTTCTGGAAATGCTCGAGATACTCCTTTCCACCAGTGGGACGTCGATCTAGGGCTTGCAGAGCCTGGTCAGGAGGTGAAATGAGAGGGGGCGGGGATGGTTGTTTCGACCAAGCCTTCGCTAAGCAAAGTTCAAGCTTTGCTTGGAAGCTTGATGTTAATTTCTCCACGACACGGGGCTTGAAAGTTGACGTGTGCCAGGGCCTATTTGTGCGAAATCTGAGTCAGAACGAGTTGGGAATACTCGTGTAAGATCTGGAAATGATTTTGTCGCGGTGCTGTGCGCATAACGGGAATTGTGCGATGTTTCAGGTCACGGAGAGTTGTCAGCTTGGTCAATGCATTTATGGAGTGCATGTCACATGTGTCGGCTGAAGTACGGTATCTTTGCGCTGAGTTTTTTTCAGAACCATCAAAACTAGCAAGGGCAGGAAGTACCACATCTTGCGGAATTGCGGAATGTGGCCCGCAACGGAAGCAAATCTGCAGGCATGTATCAAAACCTCAACATCACAAGTCGTATCGCGGTATCACAATATACGACACAGCAGACATGAATCACGGTAAATGATGTTTCATTCATGATGATTTACTCCTTGCCGCATCCAATCTTGTTTGGAGATCCAGAGGCCGCCCCATCTTCGTCACCACGACTCCGTACAATCTCCCTGCCTTCACCGTCTGCACGAACCGTGGGCAGATCTCCTGTGCCATGACTTCGACCACTCGCTCGGCCTCTTCTCTCCCGGTGGGGCTTCTCATTGAGCTCTGCAAGTGTTGGATTACAGCTTGCATGGAGAAACTTGCCCTTGGTCTGCCCCCTGCCAGGAAATCGAGTATCCTCGTCACGTCCTCTACTTTGTCCAGAGCAGCAAGGCGATCGAGCTGCTCTTTGGTTGGGCCACCTGGTCCAGCAGCAAGAGCAGCCTGTTTGGCAAGAATGCGATCCAGAAGACTGGCGCCACGAGAGGAAACACCTGCAGATGTCTTTGCCTCGTCCGTCACCGTCTCAACCTTCTTTGTAGATGCTGCCGTCGCCTCCGTAGGCCTGACTTTGAGTTGTGCAAGACGATAGGCGCCCTTGCTTTGCTTGCTCGGATCTGTGGCCACCTCACTCTTCATGATCGGCGCCAGAGGAAGAGACGTAAGGAATGCGTTGGTCGAATCTTCTGCAGCCGCGCTCCACCGTAGCCAGCGTCTTTGCAGTCTTCGACTGAACTCGTCTATGAGTTGCTTGTTCTGCAACGACGTTCCTTCGCGCCCCTCCTTCATTTCGAGGCAGATCATACCTTCGCCGTTGTCGATAAGCAAGAATGGAGATGCTTCGGCTACGATGGCTACCAGTCGTCGAATATCATCGATTGACACTGCCCGTTTCTTCCAACTTTGTGTAACGCGAGAAGCCAGCTCTGGTAAGGCACATGGAGAACCAGCGCCGTGGTGGGCGACAAAGAGCGCGTGAGCATTGAGGAATGCTGTGAACTGCTGCTTGAGATCCTCGACTTCGGTAGGTAGGGTGTCTGTTGCTCCCTTCAGCGCGTGCGAGTGTGGAGTCTCCGGCGGACTTTGATACGCCTGTAGATTCTTGGATGTTGAAGTGATTGCCGCCGTATTGAACAGATTCAGACGATCAAACAGTCTTGATGTTCCTCTTGTGGGGGTCTCTTCAGGTGTGGGTGGGGCAGCATCCTTGACGCGCTTGTGTCGTGGTGTCTCGGTTGGTTCTGGCGATCTTTGGCGCTTATTGACCTTTTTCGATGCTGCCAGAGTAGGCTCGGTCTGCTGTTCTTTTCCATGGTCCTGGACCAGCTTTCCAACACGTCTTGTTGCGCTTTTGAATTTTTTCCTTGGCTTTGTCGCCTCAACTCCTCCAGTCCTCCTCGTCTTGGCTGTACGGCCTTTGGCGCCATCCAGTAGCTCCGACACGTCTTCGACGGCCTTTCTCTTGCGCGACATGGTTGCTGCTGCCATATTGAATATTATTGATATAAAGGGATATGCTATTCGATAGTTATTGGCGTACTGAATGTTGTGTGAGAAATGTGCAGGAGAGATAAATGCGTGGGTGGTGGAATTTGAGAAGAAGACCGCGTCGCGCGTCAGGTCGCGTACACGGATCTCCCGATTGGTTAAATTGATTTCGTTGCTACGGCGGAACTAAGCCGCGATCGTCGCCCAAGGCCGAGGGCTTCACGTGTGCCTGTCGTGCTGTCCAGATTCATGTGCAACACATGTCCTTGGTGGAAATGGCACAACCGTCTCATTGACTGAATTGATTCGATTCATTTACACCTTCGCTGTATCGCTAGGAGAAGACTCCGATCCTTGATCGATTCTTGATCCATTTCGTGCCATGCCATGACTGTCATGTCCTTACTTGCCGCCAAACCAGCTTGAGAGACCAGACTTCGCCTTTGAGCCCTCTTGCTGAATTTTTGATGCAGCGTCTCCTACAGTCTTATCAAACTTGTCGACAGCCTGATTGAGCTCCTTGCCGGCCTCTTTACGTGCCGCTTCGAATCTCTTCTCTGCGTCCGATGCGTAGCTGTTGAGGTTCTTCTCAAGCTCAGCAGACTTTGATCTTGCTTCATTGATCTACCACGGTTCAGCACGCTGTATGCAAAGACCAGAAACTGTTCTTACAGTGGAATCGATTTGCGATCCGACCTTCTGTCCAATGACCTTGGCTTCTGTCTTCACCTCCTTTCCCTTGCCGGGTAGTTCGTCCCTTGCGGAAGATGAAAGGCGGGCAGCATCATCTGTACAAGTCAGCACTGCTCGAATATGTGATCATGTCTTGCTTACGCTCAGCTTGCCTTTCGGCGAGCTTCGGGTCTCCACCAGCTTTGAAGAGGTAATATCCCACACCACCTACTGCGGTCAAACCAATAACAGTGACGCCGCGACGAGACATTGTATAACGCGTTGATGAAGCTGGACTGTGTGATTCGGGTGAGATTTGTGAGGACTGAGAACGATAACGGAGCAGAGTTCGAGTCTTTAATGGGTAGCTGTCTCTTCTCAATTGAAACAAGCTCCTCCCCGTTGCTGGCCGCATTCCTGCCGCCGACGTCACAGTGCGCTCAGCGGGGACCATTTGGGGAAGCGCATCCAGACCACCGCGCTAGTCATTTGAGCCGCCTACTTTCGAGTTCAAGCCAAAGTTGCCTGACAGTTCAGGCCATTCATATCTTTGACGACGGGACGACTGGAAAGGGATGACGACTATGCATATACGGTGACAATGTCGACTGCAGGTACTTCATCAAGGCCTGGATCAACAATCAACAGTCCACCCCCTGAGACGACAGGAATTACCTTGGTAGACCACACCAAAACAGAACCGGCACCACAACAGGAAGGGAGTCGGGAACAGCCTTCGCGGACAGAAAGTAGACATGACTTGTCGGATCAGCCGTCGATAGAGCGGACTATTAGTAGGAAATGGACCCGCACATCTCTACATCATGCCAGGACGCACCGCAAATACAGACGCTACCAGGAGGATCGAATTGTACACAAGACCGATGAATCAGAAAATGCGCAAACTACAGTCAAAGGACGCCGAGAGAGGGGCAAGACTATGGTCAAGGATTTGTGGCGGGGCAAGAAGATAAAGCAGACACAAGAAGAGGACGCCATCATCGAGGTGCTATACGAGAATCAGCGAGGCTTCTTTACAATCGGTGTACCTCATTTCTCCTCAAAATCGCTACTCAATTTCGACCCAAAAGCATGGACGAATGCTCGAATGCGAGGCAGCCCGGTCAACATCACCAATGCACAAGTGCCAGATCCAAATTGGGAATGGGCGTGGAAGAGCTGGTATGTAGACATGTCTAGAGATGTGGATGAGGATGGTTGGGAGTATTCTTTCGCCTTCTACGGCACACCCTGGCACGGCAGTCATCCTTGGTTTCACTCATTTGTACGCCGACGACGCTGGCTGCGCAAACGAGTCCGCAAACACACACACCATGCTCATGGTCGAACGGCCGGCCAGAAGCACTTGTCGGAGGCCCATATGCTCACACCGGAGTACTTTACAATCCACCCGAGCAAGACACGTAGTATTGATGAGACTCGGGCAGGAAGTATAGCAACATCCAATTCCGGCCTACGGAGAAGCTTCACCTCCGACGATGATCAAAAGGATGCCTCAGAAGTCCGGGACATCGCCACGCTTCTCACTCTTCTCAAGCGCGCTACCATCGATCGCGAGAAGATTGTTCTTATCCGCAGCTTCCTCCACAACGCCGACGATGAGCTGTTCTACCTGGAAGAAGAAATGCCACATATCATGTCACTGCTCATGTTCCAAAACTCCCGCCGAGACCTCCTCAAAATGCTCATGGACGACTTATCCGCCGCCTCAGAACACCGAGAGGAGCACAAATCCGAGGACAAAGGCGAGGGTGAGCGGGAAAGCAAACGCATCACCTACCTCCTCAAAGCCACGGAAGCAGCAGACAAACAGGTCAAAAAATTGGAATACTGGAGCGACATCCGAACCATGGTACGAGAAGGCAAGACAGCAACGGCAGTAGATGGCTCAAGTTGGGATCGAGAGAAGTGGTCAGGCGCAGACGCTAGCGGGCCACTGAACAACCACTATTCTGATGCGAAGGAGCCGGGGAAGACGAGTGATGAGGTCAAGAGGGAGATGGAGATTCTGGAGAGGAGTAGCACAAGAGGAACGGAAGATGAGGATACGAGAAAGGCGAAGGTGGCGAACGAGATGGCCGAGGTGAGGGAGAAAGAAGCCAAGGATGAGGAGAGCGTCCCGGCTATTGCTAGCAGTGAAGGGGAGTACAAGACGGCAGAAGAGGTTCCGATCAGCTTGGACAAGGGAAAGGGAAAGGCATAGCGTAATGATCATTGCATTATTCATGACTGTACATTAGCGTAGCGAAGCCACCGTCGACGGTTGTAATACCTCTATACATCATTACTTGACATCCTCAATAAGAGCTTTGGGGTGAACGGCATCGGCACACAAATCTCTTGCATGGCCTCCTGCATCTCCGCCAGTCGATGACTTTCGCTTTCTGTCTCCAATCCTTGAGCTTACAAGGGGATTCTTGCTACTCCGTCTCTGGCAGCACGAAACCTCTCCGCGGCCTCTAGTATGAGTTTACCGAAAGCAGAGTCTTGAAGATCAGTCCTCCGCGAAGACTCCAAGATCACAAGCTCTGCACGTGAAGGATCCGCGCCGTACGCAAGCAACACTCTCGCTGCATCGGCTTCCAAATTTCCCGGGTCAATCCGGCAGTTGTCCGGGGTACTGGCAACCTGTTTCGTGAGCTGACACAGAGGGGTATCTGCCTTGCTACCTTGGGTGTCGACTTTGACGCCATACTCGAGCAAGATTTGCAAGAAGTAAGCCTTGTCGAAGTGGTTCGCGTCAATGACGCAGTGTAGCAGGCAGGCTCCCCGGGTGTATATCACGGTGATGTTGGCACCGTGGTCAACGAGGAGACTGATCATCTCGCCGCTGTGTTGGGTTCGAGGTCTCGTGGTGATCTGATATAGAGCTCCGTCTCTACTTCGCGAACAAATAAAGTCATGCTTGTCTAGAAAGAACTTGACAGCTGCGATGTTGGAGTGAATTGCTGCACATACCAATACAAAAGATGATGATTCGCCTGCACAGCATTTCGCTCCCCGCGCGATGAGAAGCTGGATAATTGCACGGCGGTCTCGATATGGTGTCCAGTGCTCCGTGGCCACGCAAATAGCTGGAAGCTCACTATCACATGGATTGAAATCGGACATACCTGTGAGGTAATCAACGGCATTGAGGTGGCCTCGGGCGACTGCCTCATTCAACGGGCTACCGTGGCTGCCGCATTCGCCAAGACAAAAATTCCTGGAATCAACAAAAAGCACCAGAGCTTCTGTATTGCCGCTGGAGGCCGCTTGGTACACTTCACGAGCACAAGGAGTGCCAGACGCTTTTGTGATTGCACCTGCTTCAAACAGCATCGTTGAGAAGGTACCAAATTGCGGTCCGAGGGAAGCCGCTGCGAGAACGCTTCCGTATCTTGTAGAAATTGCTTCGATGTTGGTTGATTGCTCGAGTAGTATCTCGAGACAGTCGGGGGTAGACTTCATGACTGCGACATGAAGTATCGAAGTTCCATCTTGATCGCAGACGGTTGGGTCGGCCCCTGCACTGAGCAATACGCAGATCGCTGGCACGTGGCCTGCAGCGACCGCTGCAACGAGAGCAGGTGCCAGTGGTCTTACCAGGTCATAATTATTATAATGCGAGCAGTCTTCCTGGTGGCCAGAATCAAGCAGCGTGTGCCAACTTTGCATTGAGCATGGAAAGTTCGGATCGGCGCCTTGCTTGATAGTGTATTCCAGCATCGCCAATGTTGACGAGCTATCAAGGTATGCAGCAGCAAGCGCTACGCTGTTCACTGGCAGCTTGGCTCGTTCGTGTTTCGCCAGTATTAATGCTAGGATACCGACATCCCCTCGTGCAACCGCCAACTCTATTCTCTTGTCGAGATTGCTCGGAATATTAACTCTGAGCTCGTAGTCTAAAAGCATCTCTAGGATACTCCTGTCGGCCATCTCGATAGCTGTGAAGATCGGACCAGGCTCAAGATGATGAGGGACCCCTCGTTTCTGCATTTCCTTTAGTATTCCGGCACAATCTAGGTGATTACCACGTCGGATATTTTCCTCGAGAAGACGAACAAGATTTTGCTCGTGTTTGAGACCGCGGCCCGAAGACAAGGAACGGAAAGCGGGAGTCCAGCGCCATCCTTTGGATATAGCCAGGCCCCAGATAGTACGACCATCTCCCAGATCAAGGTCAAGATCGACTTTCCTCAGTAGCTGTTCCATTCTAGGGTTGCAGAACCAGGCAGTCTTCTGTGATCCAGAATTGGGTGGCAGGCCTTTGGGTGTCCAGATTAGATATTCTATTAGCAGACGCTCAGCAAAGCTTCGATGTGGATATGGTGAACGGAGTGGAACGGAGTGGAACGGTGGGGTCAATTTTCTCGAGCAAGTCGGCATGATTCTTGATCTCCTTTGGTGTTCTGAGTTTGTCGAATTACACTGGCTGCTAGAGTCTCGTGTAAATCGTTGAAGACAAGACTGATCCATAAGTACGTCCGATGAGACATGGCAAGCAGGCGGGTCAGAATCGCATTGCCGGCAGATTTACTCAAATGAAGCGTATCTGCAAGATAGAGGACCCTTGCGCGGATTACAAGATCTATTTCCTTGTTGAGCGCTTCGTTCTCGTCCTCGCCACGCAATCGGATCTTCGATATGGTCAGGCACCTTGAGAAGCCGTACTCGATTTCGTGATACGGGCGGCTCGAAACGATCAATTTGACTTTGGAAATACTCCGCCCGCGAAGACCACGCTCTAGGTCTACGAGCCACGAGATCAGTCTTGTCCGGTCTTGTTGCTGGCATTCATCCAGGCCATCAAGTACAAGGTAGATCTTCTCCAGGTCGTTCTCGTACAAAACGTTGGTCAACACTGTCCACAAAGTCCCAGACTCCTGGACAGCATGAGTGTCTCCTACATGGACGAGCGATTCGGCGTGTCGTAGCAGCCCTGGGCGTTTGATGAAGATCTGATGTGGTAGGGCGCATAGAGCAGGCGCCAGTCCTTCATGTGACGACTCCTGGAAGAAGTAGTGGCAAGCTAGGTGATCCCGCGTTTCGGCACGAGGCAATTCCTCGTCGATGAAGGCTTTCATGAGAACCGACTTCCCCACAGCCAGGATCAGCGGTGATCCACAGCAGGCTTTGTGATGGTGAGTCAATCCAGCTTTTATATCGATCATGCTGAAACACCCATTGGCAAGTATCAATGGCTCGTTCGAGGACCACGTCCTTTGACTCTTGGTAGTTCGATGTGCGGAAGGTCTTAATGTACTGCTGCTGTGCATCATGAATGGTTTGCTCGACAGGCGTCATCCTTTGCGTCACGGTTTGCTGCATTGACTGCCCGAGCTTGTTAAAGTTATGCTGTAGACTGTTGGTCATTCGTTGTATCTCGGACACTGCATGCGCTGGTCAGCATTTGAGTGTATAAATAGACGTCAAAGACATACAACAAGCTTGATATGCTGTCTGTTCAGTGCTCAGTTGCTGTTGCGGAAGGACGTGCAGTAATTCCTTCAGCAAGGCAGCGGCTGAAATGGCAGCATAGGGCTGCCATACTTTGTTCTTGTGCGAATCGGCATAGTCGCAGATGCCCCTGATGATAAGACAAGGAAAAGATCGCATCAGTCCCGCTGCTTCCATCTCGAAGCATAGAGCCTCTACCTCGTCGCGGATTCTGTCTCTGTAGACAGCGTCCTCACCACGAAGTCTCCGGAAGCGATGACTCCAGCATGTATGTGCGGATATTGAACCTCCCTGGTAGGTCGAAATGTTGCCATGTCGATCCGGCACTCATTACAGGTGTTCCCGTCATCACCATGATGCTCATATTGTGCATGGAAGAGCAGATCTGAAGCCGGTTTGTGCCACTTGCTCTCCTTACGACCAGAGTTCAACCTGGCAGACTCGATATGGTGGGTCATAAGTTGCTGGACTTTGTCACGAGCCGACAAAAGCTTGTTGAGGCCACAGAGCAGAATCTCGGGTGGGTTGTCTAGGTACCCGACTCGCTCAAATCGACCATTGTGTTGGATCTTCCCGAGCTGATACTGTATTACGGCTGGATTTTTACCCTGTGGCTGACTGACAACAACATCTCCAAGTCGAATGTCATGCCTGTCGGAAGGGATACCTCCACCTATGCCAACCATGAGACCAACTTTCAATCCAGGGGAGGAAGTCGCCGTATCTTTGGCCACATCGCAGGCCGAGACAGTTCCATAAGCTCCAAGTATAGCCACGGCCAGGAGATGTTTGCCAATCCGGCCGCACGTGTAGACATTCTGATCAGAGCATGCTTGGTCTTTCAGCCCGTCGAATCGCTCATCGAACATTAGCATGACAGCCTCCGGCTCGACTGGCAGTGCACAAATGACCGCAATGGTGATCTGATCCTTGGTGATAGACGCCATGGTGATCATGTACAGAATGGTAATTTTGTCCCAGCAAGTCGCAGGCCGGTATCGGATCAAAGACTGCCGGCCCGTCAGTCACGTGCGACACTTCGGCCAAAGCTGCATGGTTCGGGTAAAACTGCCCTACAGAAAACTCCATCTCAAAAAAGTTCACCCACCATGTCCTTACTCTACTAGTAGCACTTCACTTCTCTCGCCCTTCCCTTCCAACGACAAGATGGCAGCCGAAGTCGCTCCCCTTCCTCTCCTCGCCTCTGCTCCAGGTCCCTCAACAACCACACCTGACCAATCCTACTGGCGCAGCTTCAAATCCCAACTCCTACTCCCCTCCCCTCAATCCGCACCTATAACGCACATCTCCACGCCACTGTCATTCTCCTCCAGTACGACCTCCTCCACCACTCCGGACACATTCGCCCTCACCTCGGGCTCCCGCGTTACCCTCCTCTCCACGCGCACCCGCCGCGTGACAAAGACAATCACTCGCATCTCCTTCTCCGACACCGCACACTCTGGTGAGATACGACGGGATGGCCGCATTGTGCTCGCGGCAGGTGAGACTGGTGCCATCCAGGCATTCGACGCCAACAGCCGCGCGGTACTCCGGACATGGAAAGAGCACAAGCAAGCAGTGTGGACTGCACGGTGGAATCCAGCGACATTGACGGAGAGCATGAGTTGTAGTGACGACACGACGGTCAGGATATGGGATTTGCCGACGGAGGACAGTATAGGAAAGTTCTACGGGCATGGAGACTATGTGAGGTCTGGAACGTACTTGGAGGGAGCAGGTGGGAAGGTCCTTGTCAGTGGTAGTTATGATCGGACAGTGAGAGTGTGGGATTCGAGGTCGGGGAAGAGTGTGATGTGTTTCGCGTTTTCGGATCCAGTCGAAACGGTATTGGGGCTGGGAGACGGCGGCACAGTAGTGGCTGGAGCTGGCGAAAAGATTGGAGTTTTGGATCTGACAGCTGGACGGCCAAGAGAGGTGTTGCAGAATCATCAGAAGGCAGTGACCAGTCTGGCGGTGGCAAGCAAGGGAACAAGAGTGGTCAGTGGTGGGCTAGATGGGCACGTCAAAGTCTTTGACACGAGCAATTGGAAAGTGGTGGCAGGCTTCAAGTACCCGAGCCCGGTCATGAGTGTGGGTGTCATTCCATCTGGGGCAGAAAAGGAGGATCGACATCTTTGCGTGGGTATGCAGAGCGGACTTGTATCAATACGCACGAGGCTGAGCGGACAACAAAAGGTGGCAGCCAAGGAGAGGGAAAAGGAGATGAAAGCACTAGTCGAGGGCAAGATTGACGAATTCGACAAGAAGCGAAAGAAGCTCCGACAAGGCGACAAGAAGCGACTACGAGGGAAGGACTTCACCGGCGAGGGCGCCGATATCGTAATTGAAGGCAACGTGAGGGGCAAGATCAAGAATCAATCGAAGTGGGAGACTGCTCTGCGGAAAGGACAATGGCAGCACTCCATTGACATTTTACTATCGCAACAGAACATACCCAAGGATGCTATGATGACTCTACTTACGGCTCTGCACCATCGATCAGCTCTTCGAGCAGCTCTGACGGGCAAGGACGAAGCCACTCTGGCTCCGCTGTTCAAGTGGATCACCAAAAACATCAACGATCCGAGGTATGTTCGACTGCTGTCGGACGTTGCACTCCATCTGCTGGACATCTATGCGCCGCAAATGGGTGGTGATGATCGAGGTGAACAGAGTCTGGACTCGATGGTAGCACAGCTTCATCGAAGGGTCAGGCACGCTGTGGAGATGGCAAAGACTGCCGGGTCGACGGGCGGTATGCTGGACTTTGTTGGTGTTGAGGCAGGGTGAAGCCGTGCTTGATTCTGGTAGATTACACCTACTGGATCTTGTTGCTGTCATATCAGACCTGCAGTCAACACAATGGGTACGACAGACACCTTGTCGCCATCCAGCACACGTCGGTCACCCGAAGGCTCGTGTCCGGCAAGCATGCCGACCACCCCGCCCCTGCATAGGTCATGGCAAGCCACAGAGGCTTGAGTCTCGACATGCTAGAATGACGCTTAAGTAGGAGAACGTATGGGTGTAAAAGCTGATGCTATACTCGTCCATACGAGATAGAAAACGCCTGACGAGAGGCAGAAGAGACTCGCACAGATAGAGATATCCAACAATCCGCCTTTTCCAGAATCGTGACTCCCAGTTTGTGGTATCCCAACGAATGACCTCCCAATGCACCATCGCTATGTCCCAATATGCCTACAAGTCTTAGACAGTGTACCAAAAACAAATCATAAATCATGACCCCTGTCCTTCCTCTTTCCCCTCCATCCCTTCTCACCAATCCCCGACCAGGTTCAATTTACCCTACAAATTCCGAACCGCCCAATCCCTCCACTGGCCCCCACTCACCCTCTCCCCCTTCCCCTTCCTCACCGCCTCCCTGACCCCCTCAACCAACCTCCCCTCGCCCCCCTCCTCAATTTCTCTCAACCTCCCGCTCAACCCCGCATCCCGCTTCACCCACCCCAACGCATCCCCCATCTTAATCGCCTCCCTGTACAAAAACACGTTCCCCCCCTCCACTTCCCGGTACGGACTCTGCCCCCCGAGGAGGAGCGTGAGCAGCGTCATCCCCAGACTGTACACGTCGGACGCATACGAAGGCTCGTTGAGCGCGGGATTGGATTGGAGTTGTTCGGGAGCCATGAAGGCCCAGGTGCCGCCTCCTGCGGCGAGGGAGGAGGGGCCGCCTGGTTTGCGTTGGGAGTTGTTCCGCGAGGGAGGGGCGGAGGGGGCGGGGGAGAGGGGGAGGGTGGGGTCCTGCGTCTGGTTGGGCTGAGTGAGGGCGTCGTAGGGTAGGGTGGAGAGGAAGGAGGCGGAGAAGTCTGCGAAGCGCGCGAGAGGGGGCAGGTTGGGGCCGAGGTCGAGGAGGATGTTGGCTGGTTTGATGTCGGCGTGGATGAGGTTGAGGGAGTGGAGGTGGTGTAGGCCGGTGATGAGGTTGAGGAAGATGGAGGGGGCGGAGTGCAGCAGTGCGGGTAAGGGGGTGGTGGAGGCGTAGGTTTGAAGGTCGAGGGAGGCGCAGTGGAATATCAGGGCGGAGGAGGCGTTGGCGAGGCCGTGGAAGGGGATGAGGAATTGAGGGGAGGAGGGGTGGGCGGAGAGGTAGGTGAGGAGGCGGGCTTCTTCCGCGAAGACTTCGTTGGCGTCGGGGCGGGAGGCGGTTTTGACGGCGTAGACACTGGTGGTGGGTGCGGGTTTCTGAGGGCTTGTGGGTGGTGTGAGGAGGTCGGTGGGAAAGAGAGGTGGATTGATGGAAGGTGCAGTGACTTTGTAGACATTCGACCAGAGGCCGGTACCCAGCAGTTCGCCGCCAGATATGTCAATGCAGATGTCGTCTGGTATAGCTTTGAGTACTGGTGTCCTCGGTTCATGCTGTGAGATGGAATTGCTTGGACTCCGATTAGGTGGAGTCGACGGCGGGCTTATCACACCGTTGTGCCCGAGATGTGGAGTCGACCTGACAGGTATCGTCACCGCTCGTTGTAGATGTCCTGGTAGAACTAAGGTAGAGTGTTGTGGTACTTCGGGCTGCTGTGACGACCGGGATGTGGCAATATGCTTGTCGTTGGTATCCTGCGGCACGTCCTGCAGTAATACCGACCCGCATGCAACTTGCAGGTCAATCGCCACAGAGTCACTGATAACCCTGATCGGGTATGGTCTTTGTTGTCGTCCAGCCATGATGTCGAAACGCGCTTTTCCTCAACTACACGTAGACGCGCTGTATCGATATATGTCCAGTCGCGGTCTTGAATACATTGTTAAAGAAGAAAATAGAGTGAATCGCGAATGACCTCCAGTTTCAGACGGGTCTATTGCGTCTAGGGCCGTTTGTACTGGTCGCGCAACGTCGTCTGGACTGCTACTCTCAGGGCAGCGGGAAGCGGGCAAGGGCAAAAAAGACCACGAGGAGAAACAAAGCCGTTTGACTGATGCACAACGGGCTATCGCAAAAGGGAATATCATATCGTTTCTGCGTATCAGAGACACGTCCACATCTGGCCGCAGTCTCCGGTGACACAAGGACGCAGGACATTTCAGCGGGTTGACGACAACGATGCGCAATACACTGCACATCCATTCCAGACCCTGGCCATGATGCAGTCATTGATTAGTGACCCATTTTGACCCCGCCCTCTGCCGAGGAGACAGGGCTCGGAGCGGTCCAGTGACCCTTATCGCTGCTCGAACCACTCATCGGGTCTTTATTCCCAGAGGCTTTCTTTGAAATGTGGTTGATGATAAGAAGACTAAGATTCGATAGTCCACAATGATGGAGTACAGTCATGGTAAGTTTAATATGACATGTCGGGTATCTCCACTATCAAATACTGTCGCGATAAACCTTTGCAGTCCCTTTGATGCGACTCCAGATATGTACAAGCTGACTCCCGAGGAGACTTCCGCCACACGCGATGAGAAGATTTGACTTATCACGCGCAAGCCACACGTCACTTCCCGCCAACGCTGTGACGGTGGCTTCGCAACATGTGACGGCGGCAAGAGTGGACAGGTAGGCTGCCACTATCAAGGCGACACGTAAGATGTAGTCTGCCAGACTTACTAGTGGTGTTATGCCTAGAGCGTAACGTTGCGCAAGGAACGTCTTGGTGACCAAAGTCCGGTATTCTGCGGCCTCGTCTGCTGTGATTCTTTGCATGACAAAGTGGTCCAGCTGTGATAGTCGGGGTGGGCCGATGTCTTCAATGGACATGCCTGGCACTGATTTGGCGGTTTGCTTCTCCTCGTAGCTGACAGCGAATGGTGGACATCTTGTGTACTTCAAGACGTTCCACTGCCATTTCTCTACTCTGTTAAATCTCTTGATGCCAGGCCGTTTGGAGTCCTCCGCCAGTAGCATGTCGAGAACATCTGGCTTGGACAACAGCACTGTGCGGTTCTTCTCGTCTGTGCAGAAGCCTTCCCGATTGAACGCCTCGGTCAGATGAGGGTAATGTACCATCCGACTATAGAATGCTGGACCTGTCACATTGATTACAAGACTCCGAACCTCTTCTTCCGTCTGGTTTGCTGCAGGCGATCTCCATCTCTGCGACTCCCCAATGTCGCCAGGCGGATGGTAGACAACCTCGATTGGGAACTGACTCCTGTCCACCAAGAACTTCAAATACTTGCTGAAGCAGCCCTCGATGATGCGCTCTTCCGCTGTCGTCCTCCTTCCCAGACTCGTCGCAAGTACCTCCGGCCGATACCAAACATGTAGCTTCCTTGCGAAGAAGAGCTTGAAAGCCTCATAAATGATACGAGGGAAGGTCATGAAGCCAACCCAGAACCAGCCTGCAATGACTCGGAATAGCTGCCAGTTCGTAATCGTCGACGGGTCGATAGCAGGTCCCTCCGAAAATACTCGAGCCACGAGCTTGGTATGATTCTTCGACGATTTGAGCGTGATGAGATTGTCCAAGCTTGTCTCTAGGCCCTTGCCAGCATGGTAAGGATTTTTAGCCTGTAATGAGTACGAACCCTTCCGTGAGTTGAACGGAGAGACATGAAAGTCTTTCGTCCATGACTTCTTGAATTTGCCATTGACCTCATCGTCTGCCTTGAGCAGATACATCCTTCGTTCGTCAAATGTGTTGTTGACTTCCAGCAGCATCATCTTCAGCTCTGACTGCGCGCCGTAGATATACCAGAATGATACCGGATTGAAAGAGTAGCCGAGGAATCGTGGTGCTGTGCAGAGATAGGCAAAGGACCAGTCATCATCCTTGACTCCTTCACTCCGGAGGTACGTCCTCAACTTGGCCTCGAGACTGACTGGCTTGGTGCTCCTGTTCAAGTAGTCTGCGCTGTTAACATCGAACCAGCCATACTTTCTCTGCTGCTTCGGAAGTCTGTCTACATCAGCAGACAAAGTCGTCCCTGATCGTCCTCTCCATCCAATGGGTATGCCCACATAGAAATAGGAGTAGGCAAATGAGTGTTCCTTTGGAAAGAAGCGAGTATGTGTCGTCTTTGCTGGGAATAGTAGTGGTGGCATCAAGAACTTTTCCATCCGTGGCGCCTGCTCCTCCACAGTAGGTGAATCATCTGCCTCTGCGTCTGTCTGCTCCACTGGCCTTCCTGGCCTCGCTACACCTCTTGTACGACCGATCGCGCTGAAAGCTATGAGTCCGATGTATGAGAAGCAGATTGTGAACAAGGTCTTCTGCCAGTGCTGCCAATCGATTGGCAAATCTTCCGGTCGGAAAGCTATCGCCTTAAATATATAGTAGCCCAAGAAGTCGGGGTTGAGGACGACTTGTTTGATCAAGTAGATCGGGTACAGGAATATTCCATGTTTGAACAGTAGTATTATTGTCGGCATCCACCAGATGGGGTTCAGATATGGTAAAAGTGGTGTGAACCCCCCAGGCTCAGAAGACATCTGCATCGCCAGAATGGCCTCGGGGATCTTGTGGGCGCTCTGGATGAAGACACGAGCCGCTCGAGTTTTCATATTCGTATCATTACAATAGTATACTACCGTAGTAGAATCATGTGGCGTGTGAATACAAAATCATGTCTTGACGTCAAACTTGGGCTCCGCAAAGTCCCGATTTCACCTCGATCACCGAGCATGGTGGCGTATATTTTTATGGACAAATGTTTCACTACTTGTAGGGCTTGTGGTATGATAACTCGATCATGATCTATTTCTACAACTGGCTCATGCATCATTACTTTGCCAGGAAATTCTGGAATGCCTTTTGGTCAATCACCACATTGCCCACTGCCCTCAGCTTCTTCCTGCCCTCCTTCTGCTTCTCCAAGAGCTTCCTCCGTCTACTAATATCACTGGCATGCAGCTTAGCCAGAACATCCTTCCTGAATGGCTTGATCGTCTCCCTCGCCACCACTTTACGGCCAGCCACAGCTTGAATGACAATCTCAAACATTTGCCGGTCGACATGCTCCTTGAATTTGCTGACCCAGTCCTTGCCGATTCTGTCCACCTGGCTGACATGTACGATGCGTGATACAGCATCTACCGGCTCCTTGTTGACGTGTAGCTGTAGCTTTTGGACGTTGCCTTTCCGCCAGCCAGCGTCTTCATAGTCAAGCGAGGCATACCCCTTGGTAGCGCCTTTCAGCTTTCCAAAGAAGTCGTCAACCAATTGCGCAAGCGGCACGTAGTACTTGAGGATGACCTGCGTGGCAGTGAAGAAGGTGATTTCCTTTTGTTCTCCTCGATTGCCTTCACAGAGCTCGATGACTTTGCCAAGATACTCCTCAGGCATTGTCACGGTAGCGAGAACGTAAGGCTCTTGGACTTCGATCACCTGTTGATGTATGGCGGCATTATCAGGAAAGTCGTTTGGATTTGAGATGACACGTTCAGCTCCGGACGACTCGACGATCTTGTAAGGTACGGATGGAGGTGTGATGATGATCGTCGCACCATGCTCTTGTCGCAATCGATCCTCAAAGACGGAGCAGTGTAGAGTGCCGAGGAATCCAAGCCGCCAGCCTGCGCCAAGAGCTTCTGATGATTCCTTCTGGACTGTCACACTTCGATCATTCAGCATGACCTGATTGATGCTGTCCTCGAGATGCTCATAGTCTCCCTGATCAGTTGGAAATGCGGCGACGAAGACCATTGATTTGGGCTCTTCAAAGCCAGGCAGAGGTTCGACCATCTTTTCTTGTCCGACTCTGGTATATGTGTCGCCGACTTTGGCTTCTTGCGAGCGTTTCATGCCAGGATTGAAGTAGATATAGCCGACTTGACCAGCCCGAAGGACAGTCTGAGGTGTCTCCAGAGGATACATGATGCCTACCTCACCAACGTAGTACTTGAGACCAGTCGCAAAAGACGTGATGTGATCTCCAGCTCTGACTTGCCCTTCAAATATGCGTACCAGCAAGATCACCCCTCGATAGTTGTCATACCAAGAGTCCACCAGAAGCAGCTTTAATGGTTGTGTCGAGTCTCCCACAGGCGCTGGAATCTGCTCGATGATAGATGGCAGCAGAGATTCAACATTCAACCCCGACTTTGCTGATACCAGAACTGCCTTCTCTGGATCCAGCTCAAAGGTATCCCTCATTTGTTCCAATGCTCTTTCCGAGTCGGCTGAAGGGAGGTCAATCTTGTTGATGACCGGGACCAGGGTCAATCCTTGCGCGAATGCCAGGTAGAAGTTTGCGACTGTCTGAGCCTGCACACCTTGACTCGCATCCACAAGCAGCAAAGCTCCACCACAGCTAGCATAACTTCTCGAGACCTCTGCACGGAAGTCTACGTGACCTGGAGTGTCGACCAAGTGCAGCAGGTAGTCCTCGCCTTCGTGATTCCAGACCATGCTGCATGTTTGAGCCTTGACAGTTATACCTCGTTCGCGCTCCACGTCTAGCTTGTCGAGAATCTGTTTGTTCTGGCCCTTTTTGATGGTTCCTGTCAACTCCAGCAGGCGGTCGCTGAGGGTGCTTTTGCCATGATCGACATGTGCAACGATGCAGAAGTTACGAAACCGCTCAATCGGTATCTTGTCGATGCGCTGTTCGAGTTCGGACTGGATTCGAGGGGCCGCAGGCCGGGCCGTGGAAGATTGGAAAGGTCGTCCATGTTGCGGAGTCGATAGCGACAAGCGTGGTGTCGCTGCAAATTGTGCTCGTTTAGCTGCATGCAGCTGACCAAGAGATCTACCGAGATGTCTGTGACATGATTGCATGGATCGACGAGTGTCGTGTTGTCATCGCTCGAGAGAAGAAAGACCGAGGATCAAAATCTTGAAGCTACCCGAAATTGCCAAGACATGGAGGTGCGGCGAACCCTCGGAGGTAAACAGATCGTCCTACTTGTACTACACCTTAGATTTCAGTTTCTGCTTCTCTCTTATTGTCAGTCTAATTGAAGGGTCGCAGGCGTTGAATTCGTCTGCCTTTTGTGCTTAGGATTCAGAAGCGATCCTCACTCGCAAGCATGCCGTCGGAGAAGGACAAGGAGAAGGCGAGCACGCACAAACTTGCGTTGAAAGGTGAGCATGGTATGATCTATCTTGCCATGTCTATACTGATGACTCTCAGGGTCGTCTAAGCTGGTGACTGAATTTGTATGCGTCTCTTCCACCGCAGAAATCATAATATGCTAACCGTGCAAGTTCGAATACTGCATAAACACTATATTGTATGGACTTTCCGGCCCAGATCAATGCATGATGCTAATCATGACAGGTTCCAAAGAGGCGTATATCCTCCGGAAGACTTTACAGCGTACGTCAAGGGGAGGGGTATCTTGCAGAAAACACATGCTTACGAATATCAGAGTTAAGAAATATGGATTGAACATGCTCGGTGAGTAGACACTGAGGTTTAACCGTACCACAGCTGACCATATGTCAAAGTCTCGCAAGATGACCAAGTCAAAGCATACATCAAGAAGATCATGTCACAGCTGAACAAGTGGATGTCAAAATCGAAGATATCCAAGCTTGTGATTGTCATCACCAGCAAAGAGACTGGGGAGCATGTCGAACGATGGCAATTCGATGTCAGTCTTATCCATTGCGCATTCGATCATATCTGACTGTTTACAGGTCCAAATATTCGGCAAGGACTCGAAGAGCAAAAAAGCTTCTGATCCCTCGGGCGACGAGAACAAAGCTGGGGCGTAAGCTGTACAGAGTTCGTCCTGCAGGAGTATCATTGACTTTGAGACAGAGCATCAGAAGCACCGACAGAAAAAGCGGATCCAGAAATCCAAGCGGAGATCCAGTCAGTCTTTCGACAAATAACAGCTTCGGTCACATTCCTACCAATGTTGGATGGCAACTGCACCTTCAACGTCTTGGTGTATGCAGACGCGGACTCTGATGTTCCATTGGAGTGGGGTGACAGTGATGCAAAAGAAATCCAGAACGGTGAAAAGGTACAGCTCCGGAGCTTCTCGACCAACAATCATCGAGTGGATACTTTGGTCAGCTACAGGTATGGCTCAGCAAGTACGGACTTGATGCCGACATGACTGACTTGACTTGGATTGGGCGAATGAGCGTGCCAGTCTCCGTCACGCGACAACAGCATTGCATAGCAGGGACATGGCTGCAGTGATCGAGTGCACGTTTGTGTGGACTGGACAGACACAAGGGTTGAGACTGGACCTATCCAAATGATATCAACGGAAAGACCGACAAACAGTGATACCCAACGAATCAAGAATGGCGTCAGAAGGGAGTCAGGAAAATATCAGTCAAGGAGAGAAAGCCACAATCATGAGACACCGACCACGTTGATCACCGGAAAGGGTACATGCAGACATGCAGACTTTGTGGCTGCTTAATTGTCAGAGTTGCAAGCTGGCGTCGATAGGGGTGCGACTACAGGAAGAAGTTCATGCAGCAATATCAAGGAAATCGATAGCTTGAATTCTGCCGGCATCTAGTCGGAATTCATGAGGCTCAAACTCAAGCTCAAACTCTCTCACACATGCCAGCAGCACGTCGCGCATCATCATTTCCGTTGGTAGAATTCAGTGTCAAGCTCCTTGAACAAGCACGAGCTGACGACCCCCGTCGCGGTGGAGCTGGAACCGTTGTAGCCAAGAATCGTTGCATGCAGGACACAGGGACTGACTTCAAAGCCAGCCACCGGAGCAGACTCCGAGGCACTTCGATCACCTTGTGTAACATGTTCGTAGGTGACACGAGATACTGTAAACCCTAGGGCCGGCAAATCTAGCACATGAAGGATCGAGATATGAAGCCTTGCGAGCCGCAAACCTTCAACACGACCATGATTTGGATAGTCGTTTGGTAGTTCACCCAATCCTTTCCCAACGCTGACCGTCATCCCGTGCAAGCCCATCCCATGATTGCGTTCAGGTCCAGGAATCCTTCATGCACGTCTATCTGAAGCCAAACCGGAAAGCGAAAAGCGTGGCTGCAGTCGGACGCACTCGCCTGCAAGTCGCCTGCACTTGACAGGGCGCCACTTACACTTTGACACTTGACCAAAAAGCCAATCCCGAAGAGCCGCGACCGGAACAGGCAAGCGCGGACAACGACAAGCCGTGTTTTGTACCTTTTGGAAAGGCGCTATCGATCAAGTTCCTCTCGCAGATGTGGTTGAAATTAATTGCCCGACGTGGTGGTTGTCTACTTCTCCTGCTCGAGTGTGGGAGTGCATGGTGGTGGTGGTGGTGGTGGTGGTGGTGGCTCAAACGGTCTTCTTGTCTCCCATACCGAGACACGACCGACGCGCTGAACTATCTTCTCCCTTATGGCGTCGTCAATGCTCGGATATAGGGGATGGTGAACCTGTTCGGCGGTCAAGAATAGCCAGCCACGAGTAGATCAGTCTATAGTCCGAATGGTGAAGCTGAAGAACGCGTCGCGTTGTGCCTGTCCATTCATGCAGGTCCCGTCCATCAAATCAGCACCGACCGAGACAAGAGACGGGCGAAGAAGCGTTGAGCTTTGCTTGCCTTGGAAAACCTGACCCAGCGCAGCGCATCATCCCGCGGCTATTGTCTTCTTGGACCTTTGATTTCTCTCTTGCAGCTATCTCATGCAATTACTCCTGCTAGCGCCACTTCTCATCTCGAATCCGGTCGAGCAGGGATCATGCATTCGGGCAACACTCTGCTGTCCTGGCTCGTTGCGTATCTTTCCTTCGACCGTTTTTGGAACACGCAAATCGCTCGCTTCGCTGCGATCCAGCCGGTATGCTTGAACTGACACTCGCTCGACTGTGGCGCTCGCTGTCGTTTTTGGGGGGGCCAGTCGAAAAAAACGGGCGGGATCTAGCTCACACATTTCCACTCGATAGACTGGAGTGTCTGTCCCATATAGACGGCGGCCGTTACGTCTTGTCACGGTCAAGTTTTACACTCTCTATTCATTTCTGATCACTTTCCACTCGCTCTCACCTGTCTGTCTCTGTTCAGATACCTTTGCAGACAAGGTCAAGAGGTCACAGTCCTCTATCCTTTCGTTATATCATCACAGCATTTGTTGGACAAAGACTGTCACCGAGCATAATTTACCCAGTATATCGATCAATTCCGTCCAGACCAGACCACCAACGGTTCTGTTACCCACCACGACAGCGGGCTGCCAGAGGGCCGGCAACTCGAGTTCAAGTCCTATACCTTTGCCCTCCCCAGGAACTCTGTCAAGCTCGACAATCACATCGCCATGAGTTTCATCAAGAATTACTTTGCTCCGGCAGAGAGCAAAAAGCTTGTCCAGGACCGCAGATCGAGATTCATCCCAGCTGGAGAGATACCGCCTATTCCCTCGACACCACCTTCGGACAGCGAGAATGAGAAGCAGCTCGATTCACCGCAGACCAGAGTACCTTCCGGCTTCAATACACCTGGAGGTCCTTCACCATGGGCTTCGAGACCGGCTTCCATGTACCCGGCGGGTGATTTCCGCAACAACGACAAGGATGAGTTGAGGGATATCAAATGCGATGTCATGGTCAACTGGTTGTACCAGCAGCAGATGGAGATGTTGTGGACTGCTGGTGCGGCGGATGAGGGTGTGGTTCTCAAGAAGACGAGAGGCATGTACACTTGTTGTCCGGCAGATATCATGGAGGAGCCTTTTGGATTCTTCAAGGCGATTGAGATGCTCAACATCAGGGTGAGTAGAGTAATAATCCCTTGACTCCAGCTTGCTAACTAGTATTCCAGTCCGCCATGACTGTCAATACCCGTGTCATCAAGCTCTTCCTTCACAACAACGACAAGCCTTTCGTCCCGCTCAAGGGTGGTCTCCGCCTTCAAGTTCTTCCAGACATGACCTATCTTCCCAGATGTCAAAAGCATCAGTTCGCCGCTTTCATCGCCGACAGGGGTATCCTGATAGTCTGGGACGATGAGCCTCGCCACTTGCTCAATCGTGCCGAGAACATTGAGAAGGCTCTGATGGAGATGATCTGGGGAGAGGGTGGTGAGTCTGATGACGACGACGAGAAGGGTCCCGGTGTCGATGTCGAAGAGGTCGGCAGTGATGACGGTGATGGAGTCGAGCGTGCTGATCCTCGCCGCCCACGCCGTCCCGTACTCATCATGCCTTTCATGACCGCCTGCACTCTTTGTCTCACCGTCACTGCTATTGGAGCTGGTTACCGCAACGTCGCTCTCGAAATCGCCGTCGATGGCAACTACATGCGTCTGCTGTTCCTTCTAGTCATTCCCGCTCAGATCTGGCTCGGTCTCTTCTTCTTCCAGGCTCTTATCGGTAACATTGCTCAACTCATCGGTCCCATCTCGCAAATGAATGCCAACACAAGGTACTACTCTGGTATTGCGCCCAAGCGTCTCACCCACGACTATGGCCATCTCCCTCATGTCACAATTCAAATGCCCGTCTACAAGGAAGGTCTTACTGCTGTCATTGAGCCCACGATTCACTCTATCAAGGCCGCCATTTCCACCTACGAAATGCAAGGTGGTTCTGCCAACATTTTCATCAACGATGATGGTATGCAGCTGATCACCGAGGAGGAAGCCCGTGCCCGCCAGGATTTCTACGACGAGCACAACATCGGATGGGTCGCTCGTCCTGGTCACGATCCGCAGGGTAAGAAGGGTGAGCCTTTCGTCCGTGCCGGAAAGTTCAAGAAGGCTTCCAACATGAACTACGCCATGTGGGTGTCTACCCGTATCGAGGACAAGCTTGTCCAGCTCAATCGCCACCAAAACTGGACCCAAGAAGATGAAGCCGAAGCCTACAAGAACGCCCTCATGGAGTGTGTCGAGGAAGACCAAGGCCGCACCTGGGCAGATGGCAACATCCGTATGGGCGACTACATTCTCATCATCGACTCCGATACCCGTGTACCCACCGATTGTCTCCTCGACGCCGTCTCAGAGATGGAGACCTCCCCCGAGGTCGCTATCCTCCAATACGCCTCTGGTGTCATGAACGTCACAGAATCCTTCTTCGAACGCGGTATCACCTTCTTCACCAACCTCGTCTACACCCAGATCAAATTCGCCGTCGCATCCGGTGACGTCGCGCCCTTTGTCGGTCACAACGCCGTCCTCCGCTGGCAAGCCGTCCAATCCATCGCCTACAACAGCAAAGAAGACGGCCGCGAAATGTGGTGGTCCGAAGCCACCGTGTCTGAAGACTTCGACATGGCTCTCCGTCTTCAATCCGCCGGCTACCTCGTTCGTCTAGGCGGCTACACCGGCGGCGGCTTTCAAGAAGGCGTGTCTCTCACCGTCTACGACGAACTCGCGCGATGGGAGAAATACGCTTTCGGCTGCAACGAGCTCATCTTCTTCCCCATCGGACAATGGTTCAAACACGGCGTCTTCACCCAGCTCTTCATCGACTTTATCAAATCCGGCATGCCCTTTCCCTCGAAATTCACCATCATGGCCTACATCGGGACGTACTACGCCTTGGGCTCGGCCTGGATCCTCACCTTACTCAACTACTTCGTCACCGGCCTCATGAACGGGTACCTCGACAAGTACTACCTCGACTCCTTCAAGGTCTACTTCGCCATCATCATCGTCTTCACCGCCCTCGGCAACGTAGCCCTCGGCGTGCTCCGTTACCGCATCGAGGAAATGTCCCTCCTCCAATCCCTCTGGACGAACGTCAAATGGATTCCCCTCCTCACCGTCTTCCTGGGCGGTATCTCGCTGCATGTCTCGCAGGCGCTGTTGTCGCACATGTTCGGCATCGACATGAATTGGGGCGCCACGGCAAAGGAGGTGGTGAACACGACCTTCTTCGAGGAGGTGCCCAAGATTATGAGCAAGTTCAAGGGGACGTTTATTTTCTGCGTCGTGGCGAGCGCGGTGATGATTTGTGGACGGTTCGCGGTGCCGGATTTGTGGAAGATTGATCTGTTTATTGCGATTTATCCGTTGGTGACGATTGTGTTGGGGCATTTCTTGTTGCCGATTGTGTTGAACCCGAACTTGATGTTGTTTACTTTCTAAAGGGAGGAGGCAGGGTCGGGTTCAGGGTGGTACAGGGGGGTTGAAGGGAGAGAGGGAGAGGGAGCGGAGGGTAATGACTTTACGAAGGAGGGATGGTATGGATATGGGATATGGATGGAGATGTACGCTCTTTTTGGCGACGCATATCATTTTCCTTGGGTTCTGATTCTCTTGTCTGTCCGACACCTTGAGAGGTTTTAGCGGCATATACCATTTGGGCATGGAATAGACTTGTCTTCTTCACCCTCTTCTTGTTCAATTTTTTCGCTATCTCCTCTCCGTTTACATACGCCCCATCATCCTCCCTCCGACCACACTCTCCAGTAGTAAACCTTGGCCTTGGCCCCTCGAGGATCTTGAGTACAGCATTCGCCATTCCCACGTGACTTGACCGTCCACTCTTATCCGTCCCACAACTCCTGCTGATTCACAATCGATCCGGTTGCCACTCTTCCACCCCTCTACCTCGATCCCAAAGTCCTTGTTCTAGCCAACCTGATCTCCATCAAGATCCGGTCCACCGTTCCCGCCCTACGACGCCCGTTGCCACCCCAATGGGAGACGCTGCAACGGCGTCAATAAAGTTGCGACAAGTTCTCGATTGGGAGATGGCTGCCAGGCCTAGAGCTGGGACCGCGGAGATTGGATCTGCTTTGGGTTGTGGTGGGGAGAGTGTGGTTGTTTCGGTCGGATCGGAAGAGGGAGGATGGGTTGGTGGTTCGTGAGGGGGATTGTGCGTATTTGGGCACCGGGAAGGGGAGGTGTGATTATGCTGTGGAGGGGATGTTGTGCAGGGGTTGGATGCTTGTAGGGTTTTGCAAGCTGGTATTGGTAGTGAAGGAAGGGTGGTAGTGTGTTTGGATCGTGGTGAGTACATTGTTGTGACGCCTTCCCTGATGCTTCCTACCCGGGATGAAGTGTGAGCATAGTCGAATCGGAGGCTGATGAGCTGATCCTCGAGGAATGTGGCAGAATCAGTATATATACAATGCGCCTTTGCAGGCGATTCATGCTAGTACGATAGTTTACCAGAACTCCTGAACATGGATACATTCCATGTCATGCAGCTGCCTCTTCGCGTCTACAAAACAACCAGAGCTCCGACAAAGCAAAACAATGCAAGACCCCACGAAATCAACACCTCTCCCCCTCTTCCCTGTTGTTCCCCCGCTTGACCCTCCCCCTGACCCTCACCAGCAGGACCCGCCATCTCCCTCCCCTCCTCACTAGGCGTCGCCTGCACCTCCTTCTCCTTCTCCCGCTCCCTCTCCGCCTCCTCCCACGCCCTCGCGGTCGCCGGAAACAGCGCCTCGGTCCTCTTCTCCCCGTTCTCTTCCACCGTCAAAGCGGACAGGTTTCTCGCCATTGCCACGGTGAGCACCGTGACCCTCACCTCCGCCAGCCCTCCATCGACAATCTTGCTCGGTGACAAAGAGGAGAAAGTCGCTGTCGCGTTCAGTCCGGCTGTGAGAGTGATGTTGGTGCCGAGGACGTAGCGGGGGATGTCGCCTGGTAGGGGCGTGAAGGTTCGGCTTGCGAGGGTGAGGAGCGGAGGGAGCGGAGAGACCGGGTGGATGCCTTGGTGGAGGGGAAGGGGAGAGGTGTAGGTTTGTCTTTGGTGGGTGAGGAGGAGCGTGTGGTCTGAGAGGAGAGAGATGATCGAGGGGCCGTGTGGGCCGGCGAGGGTGATGGGAGATTTGGGAGCGAGATGTGTCGAGGAGATGTTGTATCCTCCTCCTCTGCTGGGAGGGAGCGGGGTATAGATTATGTTGTCAAGAGTGAGGTGTGGTGGCGCGAAGATGGATGTGCCAGGAAGATAAGGGTAGGCTGCCGAAGGGCGAGTCAGGGGGACGGAGACGTTGATGATGATAACACTTATGCAGTCGGGGTGAAGAGAGAGGTTGTAGGATGGTATCGAGGCTTTCCCACCTGGCTGGCCAGCTATCATCGTCGTCTTGTTGCTGCTGATGATGGCCATCCCTGACGCACCGAGCGAGACGGTGGTCCCCTGTCCGACATCGAATGCTCCAGCAACGGCTTGGAGCATCCTTCCATTGACCATGTACGCTGATGAAGACTCGATCATGATGTCCAGACCCTCCACGGTGAGTTCTGCTGGTAGCTCAGGCGTAGGCACTCATACAAATCGGCCGTCGATGAGAAACCCGCCTCCAGTAGGGGATGCGCTGATAGTCTTGCCATGTACTGTGATAGGAGGACCGCCAGAGACAAGTCTTTGACCTTCTACATAGTACATGGCATCTCGTGCAGGTATTAGTAGCGACTCGCCTAGTATCAGTGGTGTGGAGCCCAGCGCCGGGAGATGACTGTAATCCAGATCCATCCTGTGCTCCTGGTATCACTGATGCTGGGAAAGCTACCCAGGCACCTCCAATAGGATCGAAGACCTGTACCAACGCTCCTTTTTCCGAGGAGTCTGACTGTACACCCGGTACTTCAATCTGAGTAAAGGCAGGTGGGTTTGACTTATCATCGTTTGGTTTGTTTGATCCAGGAGCAGCAGAATGGTGTTGCGGCAAAAGATCTGGTGCAATATTTGCTGGTTGACCAGACCCTTGATTTGGCTGCCATGAACCACCCCCGATACCTGCGGCGATGAGACCTCATACACCAACATCACTCGCTTCGTTCGATGGGTCCTGGTTGGATGTACCGGGATCTATTGGGTCTGTGTCGGCCAAACTGGAGAAGACTGGTACGGCGAACGAAGAAGCAGTGACACCTTTCATCACTGCCGTGGCTGGCGGAGGCGGCCTCCGTGGCGGAGACGAAATCGGTTTAGGAACGAATACCTGACCATCAATGACAGTGACCAGAGGCGGTGGGGTCCTGGTAGCGATAGGGTTGCTGACAGTGGTAGAAGATCCACCGATGACCACCGTCATTTGGGGTCCTCCGTTGCCTGCATCTTCCGTTGGCATAGCGGGAACGTCGACTGGTAGGCGCGGATTCTTGTCTGGTTCCCACGGCAGTTCAATCTCTTCCGAACCCGCTTCTATCCAAGGAGCTGACTCATTGAATCCGCCGAGGAGCTCGTTGATCTTGACCACAACGAGAGTTGGAACGGCCGTGAAGACAAACTGCTCAGCGGCCACGTATCGCAGGCCGGTCACGATTGATAGTGGTAGTGCGCTAACGACTTCACTGATGCTATCAAGTTGCCCATGGTTCTCCCACAGGAAAGATGCTGGTGATGCCAAGCTGGTCGTCTCCGTATTAGTGATGCACGTAGGCCGGGTATCTCTGTCTGTCGTGGTTGAAGCTCGAACGATTTCGTATTTTGTGAACCAAACAACGTGAGAACCTGTCTCAATGATCCCCATGCCGTCGGCGTTCAAAATGGCAGGTGTCACATCAATCTGGTCAAGAAGTGGCGGGAATCCCGTTCCATGATCGTCAGTGAATAATTCTCCATCATGATACACTTTTGGGTCATATTCAAGCAATGTGGTCGATGAGAGGACAGGTACATTGGTCCTGGGTCGTCGGTATGTTCCGGTCACCTGGCCATTTTCGTCCAGCTGAGTAATTGCACGATGGTACGACATCTCTGTGTACAGATCGAAAGGATCAGTATTTGGTAGGACGGTCCATGTGCTGGCCTGCGGGTCTACTTCCATTATTGAAGTTATCCATGGGAGATCTGTGCCGAACCAAGTGACCAGGGTAGCATTTGGGACCTGGAGAGTAACGCCTTTGCAATTTTCCGCGTAGCCTCCAGTAGTATTAGTGTGATCCGTAGGCAAAGGGGAAAAGACGGTGACTGTGGTGATCTCACAGTGCGAGTGGTTCTGTGGGAGCGTGGACATGGAGAGGTTGGCCACACCATGTTGATCTGCTGTACTGCTTGATCTCGGATCATACGAGAAGGCAGGTAGATCTGCTGAAGCTGAATTCGAGACTGTTGGAGCTTCCGGTGTGAATGATACTGCATTGAAGGTAGTATCTACCCCAATTAGTTTCATCCTGAGGTCGTGACATTTCTGCTCACTAGAAGTATAAGGAGCGCGGCGTTCCACTGCACGAACAAGGCTGGCCAGGCCAAGTCCGATGAATGCTTCTTTCAAGCCCATTTGGCTACGACTGTATTGCACCGGCATGCGGGATCGTCTTGTCGAATGGTAGCTGAAACCGGCACAGCGATGGCTATTGCCATAAAAGAGGGCGATAAGGAGACAAGAGAGCAGACCTAGATACCAACCTGGCAGCTTAAAGCATCGGACACGATGGGACAGACAATATTTCAGTGGTAACAAGCAGTCGATATTGCGGCACAGTTCGCAGTGGATCTTGCTCAGCCGTATTTGCTGGGTGGACACTGGCACAGGGATGAATAGTCGCACATGAGTCGAGGGCGATGCTCTATTTTGTGGTTGACTCAGGCGGACCGAGGAATGAAGACCTGCTTGATATGGTTTGAGGGGCGATTGCCTTTTTCCTGGTAGAGATGACATGGGGGAAAAGTGTATCGTGATACAGAGATATATTCTTAAAGCTCTGACCATCACATTTGGACACGGGACGGGGATTTTTACAAGAGCGAGATGCGGACGCTGGGACCGTTTCTGAGGCTAACGGCGATCCCCTAACTGTTCTAGAACTAGTGCCCTGTTGGGGCCGCCCTGTCAAATGCCTGGTCTTCCCTCTCCTTCGGCCGCTGTCTGACACCGATACCAGGCTTCCTTCTCGACAGACGTCAGTCTCTTCTGCGTGTCTCTCGACTGCATGAGGTTGTCTCAACATGTCTGCGTCTCTTAGGACGATTCTGTTCATCTTCTGCCTCAGGCTGTCCACGCCCGCTCATGGCCTGAGTGCTCGCGCGACCGAGAACAAGACGGTCTCACCGGTCACAGTCACTCCATCAGACGATTGGTAAGTATGGACAAGCAGCCGGGCACAATCTCGATCACTCACATCTTTGCAGGGACGGTGTAGATGGCTCTTGGTCTTCTTTCAACATTCACGTCGGCACACCTCCACAATACTTTCGCGTCTTTGCGTCATGGCAGGGATATCAGACATGGGTCATTCACCCCGAAGGATGCGCGGCCAACGATGAGACCTGTATTGACAGGCGGGGAGGAGTCTTCAACATGAACAACAGCAAAACATGGGATGAAGTTGGTCTCTATTCTTTAGCAATGCAGCAGAATCTTGGCCTTGGAGGCAACGCTTACTTTGGATATGATGTTGTTGGACTTGGAGGTGCTGGGGAAGAAGGACCTCAATTGGAGAACTCTACAGTGGGAGATCTGGCTGTTTACGACTTTTACATGGGGATACTTGGACTCAACCCAAAGCCCACCAACTGGACCAGCTTCTCGAACGGTGCGCCATCCATGATGACTCAATTCAAGCAAAAGGGGATCATTCCCAGCGTGTCTTTTGGTTACACAGCTGGAGCGCCATACCGCTTCACCAGAGTACCTGCTTCCTTGACGCTTGGTGGATATGACACTTCGCGATTCGAGCCAAATGATATTGAATTCACTCTCGGCACGGACAACTCGCGGGACATTCTTGTCGGATTGCAAGCCATCACGACAACTCAACAAGGAGGATCCAATACCGTACAACTTCTCCCGGATCCGATATATGCACAGATCGATGCCACAGTAGCTGAATTATACCTTCCTCTCGCTGCATGCCGCGCCTTTGAGGATGAATTCGGGCTGGTCTACAACAATGACACTAAGCTATACTTGGTCAACTCGACTCTGCATCGCGATCTTATGGCAAGAAACCCCACTGTGAGCATCACCATTGGTGAGGGTACAAGTGGGAACCCATCTACCACCATCGACTTTCCCTACGCCGCGTTCGATCTCACAGCGCGAGCACCGTATTCGAATCTGAGCACGCAGAGTAATTACTTCCCTCTACGCCGTGCCGCAAACGATACGCAGTACACCCTGGGCCGCACATTCATGCAAGAAGCATACATTTCTGTCGACTATGAACGAGCAAAGTTCAATGTCTCAAAGGTCGTCTGGGAGCAGGACGCATCGGTCAATCTCGTCACCATTCCTCCAACACCAACAACAGGATCACGATCTACTTCTGGTGGCACCAGCTCAGAACCGACCAAGAAGTCTGGACTAGGAATGGGAGTCATTATTGGAATTGTCGTTGTCGCTGTCGCACTTCTTCTCGCTGGTGTGGCTTTCTTCTTCTGGCGAAGACGGAAACAACGAAAGGCTGCGGTGACACTCAAGCGCCATGATAGCTCCAAGTCTGAAGGGCTCTCATCTTCTGGAGAGACAGTCGTCACTGACGCTCGACCGTACTTTGAAAAAGCAGAGCTGGAAGGTAACGACTCAAGCTTTGCGAAGCTCAAGCACAAGACGTCAACGATAGGCGGATCTACCATGTATAGTCCAATTAGTCCAACGTCAGCGAATGGCACGCTCATCAGTCCGATGACACCAGGTCACCATATTGGCACTTTCGCAGGAGAAAAGGACGGTGATGCCATTCATGAAATGCCTGGCTGTATGCCCGACACCAATCTGGCAGACAGCAAACAAATCACAGAGAAGGATATGATGCGGCATCGGGAGAAACAGTACAACGGGTACGATCCGGTGGAAGAACAGAAGCGAAAGGAGGAAGAAGCGGTCAAAGATGCCGAACGGCAACGAAAGGCAAAGGTCGACGCCACTCAAATCAGACAGGCTACTGAAGAAGAAGGCGGGAACAGACGGTTCAGTTTCATAGAGGGACAGGACAGCCTGTCGCCTCTTACGCCAAAGTCGCCAAAGCCGTTCTGAGTGGATATGTTGTACTAATGATTTTGTGATACCAGGCTCAACGCCACCATTTTGTATAGAATAATGAATGAATATCAATGCCACTACCGTAAACCATCTTTTTGGTCGGGTCTAAATATAGCACATCATGACATGGTCAAGGCGGATCAAACAAGCCCGGTCTCCCCCAAGCAGGGTGCCAGGTGCCAGGGAGCAGCCTTTAGATCTATTTGAGGGCCTTGCATAGGCTGCTGTCTGTCAAGGTCGGACATGGTGGAGCTTTGGACGAGAAGCAGTGCTATCCAGACCTTTGATGGTAGTACAGCAGCAGTTGATACCAATGGCCATTTCCTTGGAATTCCTCAAGCGCTGCACAGCCCTGATGTACCAAAACACGGACTGCGGAGAAACAGCTCAAGGGACACGATTCGGGCCGCTCTGTGGCTCTTTTTGCAGTCCATGCACATGCACATGTTGTAAGGCTGCTGCACATACACTCTCTGACCAGCTGTGGAGACCATATTATACTCGACCTCTGCCTGCTCATTCAGCTCATCTCGTCTCCTTGCTCTCATTCCCCACCAAGAAGGAATCTGACACCTCGAAGCACGCGTCTGGACTCAGCCGATTGACGACCCCAAAACTTGACCTCCTCGAATCTGTTACCCCACCACCATAATGACCGACATTCCAGGCCGCAAGACATTCAAGGTGTTTGGACAGGAGTTTATCGTTGATGAGCGGTACACGGTGACGAAAGAGCTTGGGCAAGGTGCATACGGTATCGTCTGGTACGTTGGCAATGTCCAGCAGAAGCAATGCTGCCGCGCAGTTGTACAAACAGCTAACCGCCGAACAGCGCCGCACAAAACAACCAGACCAAGGAAGGGGTTGCGATCAAGAAGGTCACAAATGTCTTTAGCAAGAAGATCCTGGCCAAGAGGGCCCTCCGAGAAATCAAGTTACTCCAACACTTTAGAGGTGAGACTAGACCATGTAACAGGCGAACGAACTGAGCTGACATGCAGATAGGACATAGAAACGTAGGATGCATGATTGCCTGTCTCTCCAGGCCTCGCTGACATTCTGCCAGATCACATGTCTTTATGACATGGATGTCCCCAGACCAGACAATTTCAACGAGACCTACCTATACGAAGGCGAGTCTAGCTCACGAGGCAAACCTGACACTCAGCTGACTCCCAACAGAACTCATGGAGTGTGACTTGGCTGCCATTATAAGATCTGGACAGCCTCTCACAGACGCCCACTTCCAGTCCTTCATTTACCAAATCCTCTGCGGTCTCAAGTACATCCACTCTGCGAACGTCCTCCACCGAGACTTAAAGCCCGGTAACTTGCTGGTCAACGCCGACTGTGAGCTCAAGATTTGCGATTTCGGTCTCGCACGAGGATTCAGTCTGGATCCTGAGGAGAACGCCGGGTATATGACAGAGTATGTCGCTACCCGATGGTACAGAGCTCCCGAGATTATGCTCTCATTCCAATCATACACAAAAGCTAGTAAGTCTTCATTCGCTGCACATCACTTTCTCCACTAACACCATCAAGTCGACGTCTGGTCAGTAGGCTGCATCCTCGCCGAACTCCTCGGTGGCAAGCCTTTCTTCAAGGGTCGAGACTACGTCGACCAGCTCAACCAGATCCTCCACTACCTCGGCACACCAAATGAGACCACCCTGTCCCGGATAGGCTCTCCTCGTGCCCAAGAATATGTCCGCAACCTCCCTTACATGTCCAAAATTCCATTCCAACAGCTCTTTCCCCGCGCGAACCCAGACGCTCTCGACCTCCTCGACAAGATGCTCGCCTTCGACCCCTCCCAGCGTATCTCCGTCGAAGAAGCCCTTGAACACCGCTACCTCTCCATCTGGCACGACGCCACCGACGAGCCAGTATGCCCCACCACATTCGATTTCTCCTTCGAAGTCGTCGATGATGTGGGTGAGATGCGACACATGATTCTCAATGAAGTACGGCAGTTCCGAGGGCTGGTCAGGGCCCCCCTGCATGCTCAACACCGCCAGTATGCCGAAAGTCAGGGATACCCACAGCCGCAGAGCGGTCAGGTGCCCATCCCTGATCACTGGGACCCGAGGCAGAAGGAGGATCCGAGACCGGAGGAGATGAATGGTGTGCAGTCGGGGACATTGGAGCAGGAATTGGGCTATGGTCTTGATGGTGGCATGAGGGGTTGAGCACCAGTCAGAGCATTGGAAATAGTCAAGTGGTGGAAGATGTGCATTGCGTCGAGATATACGTCAGAAGAAGTGGAGGAGCATCTGGTGTCACAGAACGACTTTTCATGAGATTGAAGGGTGATGCAGCTGGTAATTTCATGCTTGATAGATGGAGCTGGAGCTTCGACATGATATATCGTCTTTCCTCTACATTTTCTCGTGACACTGCGTTGGTGTCCTATCCTACGTACACTGTTCCTGACGATCTGCTGGCATTGGTGTGCTGGTCGTGGCGTACATCGCAGCCTGGGTTTCCATCCTCAGTGGCAAAGCAGGATGTTCCCCGGTCGGCCATAGTATGGCAGTCGATACGCCCTCATCTAAAGGCATTCAGGTTTCGTGGAATGAATGATAAGTCATGATCACCATCTCTCTCTTCAACCCGCCCCAGCAACAACCATCTCCACCACCACCCTCCCCCTCTCCCCGCCCAACCACCCACCCTCCCCTTCCTGCGCCTCCACCTCAACAGCAGCCTCATACCCCCTCCTAATCACCTCCTCCTCCACCCTCACATCCCCCTCAACCAACGCCCTCACCACCCCTACAACCCTCGCAATCTCCCTCCTCAGTGCCGCGGAGATCTCATCATTCTGACAACTATACATCCCCCTCACAGCCCCTCCCTCACTGATCTCCCCCCGCTCCCCTACACCCCCCGTTCCCTCCCTCCCCTCCTGCCCCGCTCCTTTAACCCCCACATGCACAACCCCATTCACCCCCACCACAACCTGCACCTCCCCTTGCCCCGTCTGCAGCTCGAAAACCTGTCTCCTCCCCCTCTTTACCCCCGTCCCCCTCGCCCCTCCCACCTCCACCACGACCCCATTGCGCAACTTCCCATACCGCAAACTCCGCGTATGCAGCCCCGCGCTCCCATCTCCAAACAAAGTCTGCACCTCCGCGACCAGGACGTCACCTTGTTCGAAAAAGTTCCGCATGTTCAGCTCATCCACCGCTGTTCGTTTTCGTAAGATGCCGCCGGGAAGATTGATGGAAGATAAAGGCAGGTTGCCGAGCAGAGGGGCGCGCATGTCGACTTTGAATCGACGGGATTGCACTTCGACGATGCGTCCGATGATCAGGTCGCCGATTTCTGGGACGTAGGGCGAGTGCAGGGGGAGGATGGAGAGGAGGCGGTTGGTGCGGAGGGGGGTGCCGAGGAGGGTGGAGAGGATGGAGAAGTCTGCGCTGGACGAGGGGTCGGAGGAGGAGGAGGAGGAGGAGGAGGAGGGGAGGTAGGTTCCGTGGCCGCGCATGAAGGTCGGGGAGGTGGTGAGGGTTTGGCCTGGGGTGAGCAGGTGGGTGGTGGAGAGCGGCAGGTCGGTATCGAGGTCCATTTCTGAGGTTGGGAAGGAAGGGCGGGCGGGGAAAGAGGTGGGAGCGGCGGGTGGGAGGATGGAGATTGGCATGGCTACGGTAGACCTGTGTGCTCCTAGAGAAGGCGGTACGGTGTTTGCAGGCGAAGAGCACCGGGTGTTAGTGTATGGTGGTGACGATGAGCTTGAGAAAGTCGTGGCAGAATTCTGACAGGGTTCACCGCCTTGACATTGCACATTTCAGCACTCGTTACAGCATGGCTACTCGTCCACTATCATCGCCGGGACTTGGAATCGATGCTGCGTTATTGCACACAGGCCACGCTGGTAAGGCAATGAGCTGCGCAGGCTCGTCTTTCTTGAGGTCAGGAATGGAGGGGCCGTCTTCTTCGATCTTGGTGTTTCGGTGGAGCTGGTCTTTTTCACGAGGGTTTTACACGCGTTTGCCAAGACTGGCAAAAAGCTAGTTATCTACATGTACGATTACAAGGGTAAGTACGAAGAACTAGCCTTAATAAGCTAACCTTACTCTATTAGGCCATCGAGTCAGTCTAGCTGGTTAAAAGCGCCACTAAAAGACTAACTCTGGGTTATTAAAGAAGACGTAAATTAGTTATCTATTATTAGGGTAATACTATCTAGTAGTTGTTTTTTTACTATATAGTAGCTAAACTTTGTTTATGAATTTAGAGTTTTGCTTAACATAAGCGAACTAGACTACACACTGTACTATACTAAATAACACGCTCTTCTATACTAGATATTACTTGCGTTTAATATATAGAGTATATAATCCCTTTATATAACAAGGGCGCTATAGGTATAACTTATGCTTATAGATCTCTCGACCTAAGAATATAAGGATACTATTCTCCCACTCGAAATCGACCCTGGACTAGCTTAGAGATACTAATATTAGCGTACTAAAATGTATATATACCTCTTTAAAAAGGCCTAGTAACTTACGTGAAAAAAGTAAGAATTTGACTTCTAAAATACAAGTCAAAATAGAGTTTTACACACCTGCGGAGCTTCCCGCACTCCCCGGCCTTGGCGCCCCACTGGCTGCCGCATAGCAAAAAAATGGCTGCCGGATAGCATTACCCCTATTATTACACTTTCCAAATCGAGCACAAAAAACCGGTCAAATTCGCCGAAGAAGACGGCCCTCAGGAAAGGAATTTGCCCTTCATGAGGGCGTTGTCCTGCTCAACCTCACCTCCCTACGTTTCACCCTGCGACTTTCTCAATACGACGTCGACGTTTGCGATGAGCATTCTCGTTTCGAACCGAGCCCCGGCTTGCGAAACCGCAGCGACAAGAATAGCAGCGCCTCTCCTCGATTGTGCCCTACAAAGCCCTAGGTCAGTGGCGACAAATCCGCGGATCTGCTCGCCTCATCGTCCTTCATACGGACTATAGCTATGACTGAAGGCCACCAGCAGTGACAAGAGGAGTCTTGGAAGTCAAACATCGAATTCGTCCAGGCTGTCGAAAACATTGCATGTCGCTGGCCAACGCAGGAGCCCCAGAGGCGGCCACCATCTTAGAGGCTTGGTCATCAAACATCGTCCCGAGAGACCCCTCTATGCTGTCAGCACGTGTATCTGACACCATCTCGTCGTTCGCGCAGAGCTACACTCCGATGCCACTTGCTCGGCGATGATTCGGGTCCGCCCTGCGAATTCACATTTGCGTATGTTTCTCGCATGGTAGGGCAAGATATAAGTTAGGGTGCATAGCCCACTTTCTCTCTCGCCCTTGCGATCCCTTACCCTCGTATTGCACGGCCTTCCCAGCTTGGTGAGACGGTGTCTTTGCTTCCATCAATCAATGGTACTGCCCTGAGTGGAGTAACTCACGACACGCCTCCATTGTTTGTCGAGAGAGGTATCCATGGGAAAGTGACGACGCCATGTTTTAAGTGGTACTCGTTAATGAAGATCAGCATCACCGGCGTATTGTGGCGAATCATCAACGATGAAACTGTCATCCAGCCCCAGAATGATGAATTGTGGAAAGCGGGGTAATGCCTTCAGTTGCAAGTTAGAAGCACATATAAAAGCAGGGCCCTCGTCTACTTCTCCAGGGCATCATCACAGTGCACCCATCCCTCTACGACAGCCCTACACGACAGCCCTACCAGCCAAAGCTACAGCAAGTCAACTCGATCCCCTAGCCGACAACATGCAACTCACCAACATCTTCCTCTTCGCCACCCTCGGCGCCGGCGCCTTGGTCCAACGGGATGAGCACGGACAATTTATCTGTTACGGAGCGCTGCAGCCCGGCTCGGTACATTGCTCCCGTCGCGGTACGTCCTACTACAACTGTCGCCCACCGGCTCCGTCGAACAAATGGACTCGGGGTTGCAGTGCAATCACTCGCTGCCGCAGCCTCATGGCTTGCCCTGCTGGATCAAAGCTTGCGTTTGTTCTGGATAGCGGAGAAAGGGAGATGCTCGAGTAGATACCCTTGGAAATTATAGGATATCTGGGGAACTGCTCACATGACCCAAGTGTTAGTCTCGGGAAGGAGTTCGGCGGTGTTGGATGCGACCTTCTCGTAGTAGAATTGATAGGAGGGGGAGGCAGAAGATCAGACCTCATTTCTAGGACAATTCTGGAAATTGTTAAGAATACAGCTCTCTCTGGATAGATGATCAGGTCATGGAGTCACGTGATCTGTGATCACGTGATGCCAAGACCTGGGGATACATATAGCTGTTCTTTCTCCTTGTAATAGATAACTAATAAAGTAATTAATGCGAGATGGATACGAACTAGATTCAGACTTCAGTTCAGGATTGGTCACGTGATTTCGGCATCGCGGCCCGGGCTTCCGGCCGCTCCGCCCTCGATATTACGCGTGCTTTGTACCTTAGCTTTTCTTCTTCTTTTCTAAGTCTCGATATCTTAATAAATAGACGCAATTAACCTTTATATCTTACTAGTTGTAATTACTATATCGAGACTTTAAAACAACTATAACTAAGTAATAGAGCTATCGAAATATCTAGTTTAGGGTAGTTAGTAGTAGAGTAGTCAGTGGGTAGGGTAGGGTAGAGTATTACTAATCGCCTCTTACTCTATAGAGTTATATTACCCTTGAAAATTTGTGTGATTTTCGTTTCTTTTCGCGTTTTTACGTGTAAATAATAGTATATAGACTAAGATAAATATATTATTAGAATCCCTAAAAAATCTATTTTATTTTGATATATTATAGTATTACGTAAGCAATAAATTCGACCAAGGAAACAGTTTTTTGTTATTTCTTAATTAAGGTTGAATATTACGTAAGCATAATATATATCATTACGTGCAGAATTTTATTCTCTATATCTTACTAATATAAAGTTTTTAAAAAAAACCACTCTATCGCGAGTAATTTCAGAAAGACACGAAAATAACACGAAATCTATACCTACTCGATATTACCTACTAACTAGGGTAGTCAGTGGGTAATATCGAGTGGGTGTTATTAATGAAATAGCCTTTAATTGTAATAAACCCTAAGTAGTTGTTAGTAGACTATCTATCTAACACTATTAAAAGCTTAGTGTTCTTACCGAGGTTAGAGAGTAGTAATCTTTATAACCTCTTAAATTGTTATACTAGTGTTACTTAAAAAAGAGTCTAGCTAGGTATAGTAATATTAGGTTAGAGAAAGTAGAGGAATTAGCTAAAGGTAGGACACTTGATTATATAGAAAGACTAGTTATAGTTAGTAACTATAATATGAACGAAAATTCCCCGCGCCAAGACCGGGGTGGCTCGTTTGAACTGAAAAGCCCTATACTGTGTCTACAAGAAAAACGTGGCTTGTGACAACGCATTCGGGCGGGTGAGATGGGTTCATCATTGGTTGTGATGAGACTCATTTTTGCAATGCTGCATGCTGCCATGAGGGCCAAGAGTGCTGTCGGTGCTCAGGTATGTATCGCATCTTCATCTCTGGCAGCTACTCAAGTGTTCTTCGCTCCCCTATTTACATAATCCGCTTTTTCTCCTGTTGTTCTATCTACACTGATCGCTAGTCATGTCTTCCGTACTGGCCGACCCAGCAGATCGGCTCTCATACACTATCGGCTGGATCTGTACTCAGGTGTGCGAGCAGACAGCGGCGGTAGCTTTTCTGGATGAGCGCTTTGAACTGCTTGACTCGTAGAATGGCAGCGACAACAACAGCTACACCCTCGGCCGTATAGGGAAGCACTATGTGGTCATCGCGATCTGTTCTTCCATGGGTGAGACTTGCGCGGCCACGACGACCTTTCCGTCATCCACTATGGCCCAGTCGCATCCGCGAACACAATCATGTCGAATGCTTTGGAGAGAGACAAGCTTCGAGCACAGCGAGGCGTACTATGCTGCGAGACAGCCGCAGCAGGTCTTATGGATCACTGGCCTTGTCTAGTGATCCGAGGCATACGTCACTACGCAGACTCGCATGCGTCCGATGAATGGAAAGGATATGCAGCTCTGGTCGCAGCGGCGTATGCGGCTTCTCTGCTTCGACGCCTAGCAGTAAATCAAGTCGCAGCCGAACCGACTCTGCATGCCGCACTCGAGAGACGTGGGTACAACCCAAGATTGCTGGAAGGTTCGTCTCTTTTGCCCACATCAGCCAAGTTCAATCGCAAAGCAACCGTGTCGAGCAAAGACTAGATATGGAAACCCAGGGCAAGCAAGACGCGAAATGTCGGAAGTGGCTAAATCCTGTGGATCCTTCTACGAACGACAACGCTGCTTCATCTAAGCGCAGTGGTACCTCAGGTGAATGGCTGCTTCGGAGTCGGGAATTTCGCGAATGGCGGTCGTCGTCATCAAAGACATTCTTATGGCTGCACGGTATTTCCGGATGCGGCAAGACGGTGCTGAGCTCCACCATCATCTCTCACCTTCGCGACAGCAACGTTGGTCATGGGAATGTGCTATTCTTCTATTTCGATTTCGCCGATAGTGATAAACAAACATTGGAGGCTGCTATTCGTAGCTTGCTGATACAACTGGTCGCAGATGATTCAAATCGCATGGAAAAACTTCGATCTTTGAGAAAAGACCACGCCGATGGACAAAGGCAGCCGCCACTGGCTAGATTGTGTGAGACCTTTGCTAAGCTCATCGGGAATGCTGGAACCACATGGATCGTCTTGGATGCTCTCGATGAATGCACCACCAGGTACGGCGATCCATCAAGCGGCCTGCTAGAATGGCTTAATTCGATATACAGTAACACGAAGGATTTACACTTGCTTGTGACAAGTCGACCGGGAAATGACATCAGGAAGTCCCTGCTGAAGTGGGCGCGCTCCTGGCAGGTGCTGGCTCTAGAGGGTACCGGTATTGATCATGACATCAACGCATATGTGAGCACGCTTCTCAAAGAACATCCGGCATTCGAGAGATGGCGGTCCCGCGCGGACCTCAAAGACCTAATTCTACAGACTTTGTCACGAAAGGCTGCAGGAATGTATGTAATTCCGTTTGCGCTTGCACAGGTCTGCTGACTTTCGAGGTTCCGTTGGGTTTCCTGCCGGCTCGATGCCTTGGGAGATTGCGTAGATCCGCGGAGCCTACGTAGAACCCTCGAAAAGCTGCCGAGAACCCTTCATGCAACGTATGATCGCATGTTGGAACAAGCAAGACAAGGCGAGAACTGGGAGATGGCCCTTCGCCTCATACGTTTCCTCTTATACACTCCCCGGCCACTCTCTGTGGACGAAGCTGCAGATCTTCTTACCGTCGACATCGAAGGGGACGTGGGTGTGCATCTCGATAATCTTATGCCTCATTCTGGCGAGATAATAAGCCTCTGTCCAGGCTTGGTCACTATCAACATTGCTGACAAGCCTCTGCCATTGGCCGAGTCTTTGCGACCGCAGTGCATATCTCGAGAAACAACGGCCACATAGCAATGATGTCAGAAGGGGATGCACTCTTGAGCGGCGATTCAGCGACGGTCACAGCATTGGACAAAGCTGTGAAAGGAGCTTGAGGAGATGGCGCAGAGGATGCTGCCAGTTCTACGGGTAGCTAGCGTGTAATATACTTTACTGCCGACCGTAGTACCCCCGGAGGTGCCGTAGAACAAATAAGGTTTTACTTGCACACCTTACTACTTCTAGTTGTTCCGACGTCTAAGGTTTACGCTACTCGAGCTTTATTACAAGGCAAGGACGAATAGTTCGCCAAGATCGCTCCGGTTGACTAAATCTTACGAATTCTGGTGAGGAACCGCAGTACTGGCGTTAGTAGTACTGACACAAAGAACAGGCCCTGAGAATCACTAAGCTACATGGTGGAGGCAGAGCTGAGATGAACCGCGGCATAAAGTACTTGAACCACAGAGAGCGCCATGCCGAAGAGCAGCGGTCATGTCCTGGGTCAGTTGGCGACCACTCTGCACAATTCCAGACACGTTACCGAAGATGTTGACACTATTGTATCTCGAGATACTTTACTGCATTTCCACTTCGACCATTGTCCCGGCTCGGACTTTCTCGATATCAGCCGCGTAATACTCATGAGAAGAACTTGCTGTACGCAGCCTTCTCCTTCTTCTGCCTCTCCAACTGCCTCTTCTTGGTAGCGGCGACCTCATTTGCGATGGCAGCATCGCCAGGTGCGAGCTTAGCAGCCTCCTCCAAATCCTTAAGCGCCTCTTCTTCATTCCTTAACGCGTTCCTTGCAAGAGCCCTTCTGAACAGTGCCTTTGCCTTGTCTGCATCCTTGATTGTCTTGACAGCCAACGCGTTCGACCCCGACTTGTCCGCCCCTTCATAGTCACTGAGCTTGTTTTGTAGCAGTGCGCTGTTGCAGTGAAGGTTGATCTTAAGGGCGTCTAGCTGAGCACCAGTGTCTGGGCCGTCGCTGTCGAGAGGTTCTGGATATTCGTGGAGGTAGCGGAGGCCCTTCTGGTACTTGGCCAGCCCCAGATCCAGGTCTCCAGCCCTGAATGCCTTTGTCCCCATCTCTTTCAGGTCAGTCGCGATCTTGATGATCTCTTCACCTTTCCACTCTCCGTCTGGCTGCTGGTCTTCTGGGAAGTCTTCGTATGGGTCGCCGGACTTGTCGGCCGCACGCTTCGTAGCATTCTCGTAGTCCTCAACAGACAGCTCTCCACAGTCGTCGATTGTGCAGTCGCGGACAGGCTTGTCGTTGGAGCCAGTAGCAGTCTGCTCAAGGGTGCGGACGATGTTCTTGCCCTGCAGGACCTCGCCGAAGACGACGTGCTTGCCGTCCAGATGAGGCGTAGGGACTGTGGTTATGAAGAACTGGGATCCGTTGGTGCCAGGACCTGCATTGGCCATGCTGAGGAGGAATGGCTTCTCGTGCTTGAGCTGAAAGTTCTCGTCGTCAAACTTCTCGCCATAGATGCTCTCGCCTCCAGTGCCGTTGCCCGCAGTGAAGTCACCACCCTGGATCATGAACTGCTTGATGATGCGGTGGAATGAGGATCCCTTGTAGTGAAGTGGCCTGCCAGTCTTTCCCTCTCCTTTTTCACCTGTGCATAATGCTCGGAAGTTTTCGGCTGTCTTGGGCACGACTGTAGCTTGTCAGTATTGCATATTACCGGCGAAAGGCAGACGACATACTGTCATTGTACTGTGAATGTCAGCTTACATTCATTTGACTCCAATGGAGGTCCCAATGGCTTCACTCACCAGCTCGAATGTGACACGACCTTGCTTTGCCTTGCCAATACTGACGTCAAAGAAGACGCGACTGCGTTTGGCTGCCATGATCGCTTTAGGTGACTGACTGTCTTCAGAGATGTGTGAAAACGGTGAAGCTGAATCGAAGTGGTGAAGTCAATTCCAAGCTGTGGTTGATGCTGGACACAGATGGAAACTTCGAGCTGACCGAAATTCCAAGTTCTGCCCCGCGATCTGTGGTCTGTGCGGGTTTCGGCCTTGAGATGACCTCCGAGCATCAACGAAGATGCAGGATTATTTGCTCACTCAAGCAGGGATGCGGGTAAGATGAATTGCTTCTCAATCTTGCCTTTGACCGTCGCATCCTCCGGTAATTCCAGACCAGTCGGATTCTTCATCGGAGGTGGACTTGTGTCAATCTCAATTGTAACCTTGGCGAGTCAGCAAACGCATCGCGCATCTCAGAAGTGAATGAAGCCGCATGAGAGAATTACCACACCATCTTCGCAGCTATAATCGACACCTACCGGACCATCATTGATCAGAGCGACATCCATCATCGCCTGGAAAACACCATCTTTGACTCTGTCCTCCTTGTATTGCTTCTGGACTGTTTGAAAGAAGCGGTCATACAATTCCTTCGCGGGACCTGGTGGCGCCGACTTGTGAAAGTCTGGCTTGTTCTTTTTCGTGCCTGCCAGCAGAGTAAATTGAGATACTGAGATACATCAGTCCTGTCGTGCATGATCATCCCATCCTGCATACCGCAAAGAATCTCGCCGTCAATTTCCTGCACATTCTTCTTCCATTTTCCACCCTCGTCGTCATCCCATAATTTGACCTTCAAGACCTTGTTCGCCATTGACTCCACTTCCTTCAGGGTATCGTCTTTTGCCACACCAGCAAATATCAATAAACCTTTCTCAATTGATGATATGAGCTTGCCATCCACTGTGACGGAAGCAGACTTGACCCTTTGTAGTACAGCTAAAATAGTCAGCTGCAGGCCATGATGATCTGCAAGGGGACGCGCTCTTCATTGTGTCGATTTGCCCGCCCACTACTGTGTAACACTCCGCGGAAGTCTCTCTTCACCGCTCAATACTGTGGGGAATAGACTGGGCAGAGCTGTCTGGATCAGCTGGACAAATGCATCAAATGCAAATAGAAACGCGTCTGAAATTACGAAAGAAACTTGTGTGCATGTGACAGAACCAAAAATGAGCCTCATGATCGCGGATCGCGTAGAAACTGAAGCTGGCAGATCCTCGGCTGTACCCGTCGTTGCGGCGCGACAACCTGTCGCATTGCCTGTATGCAAGACCGCCCTTGTTGTATCCTGCAGGCATAAGCGCCGCAATCACAGCTGGGATTTATCAATCTTTTGTCGTCCCCATCGCGACGTATAATAATAACAATCACTCCACCGACCTGCGACTTTCTACATCAAACATACTGGACCCTCTTTCATTATGGCGGCTCGGAAGCTTCAACAGGAGATCGATAAGGTACAACCGCCCACAAGTTCACATGAAGTGGGACTGACATTGGACAGACCTTCAAAAAGGTCGATGAAGGCGTGGCAGTGTTCGAAGGCATCTACGAAAAGCTCCAAGCATCGACGAACCCATCACAGAAAGAGAAGCTCGAAGATTCGCTGAAAAAGGAGATCAAGAAGCTGCAAAAGTCACGAGATCAGATCAAGCAATGGGCGACACAAAACGATGTGAAGGACAAGGCGCCTTTACAAGAAAAGCGGCGGCTGATCGAACAAGTATGAAGGTCTTCTGTCTATGCGGCTCAAGCTGACCAGGACAGCAAATGGAGAGATTCAAAGCAGTTGAGAAGGAGATGAAGACGAAAGCATATTCGAAAGAAGGCTTATCAGCAGCGGCCAAGTTGGACCCCAAGGAGCAAGAAAAGGCCAACATGTGCGACTTTCTCTCAGGACAAGTGGACGAGCTCGAACAGCAAATCGAGCGACTGGAGACAGAAGCTTCGACGTTACAAAGTGGGATCAAGAAGGGCAAGAAGGACACTTCGAAAGCTGAGCGGATAGCGGAACTGGAAGGGAAGCAGGAACAACATCGATGGCATCAAAATAAACTGGAACGATTACTACGGTCAGTGGAAAATGGAGGAATAGAGGTTGATCAGGTCAAGGATATTGAGGACAGTATCAAGTACTACGTGGAAAACAACACGGAGGTGGACTTTGTGAATGATGACACGATATACGATGAGTTCAATCTGGATGAGGAGGATGGTCTTGTGGGCGACACGGATAGGGTGTCATCACAAGATGCACAATCGATTCAGGATGATGGACCAGAGTATGAAGAGCGGCCAAAACTCGCGCCTACGATACCAAAAGCAAAGTCGACAGAAGCTCCGGCAGCACAAGCACGAAGACCGTCTGTACAACTCAAATCACCTCTACCAGCATTGGCGACGTTACATACGGCACCTGCAGCGGCGACGAGTGGACCGGCGAAGGACACAGGAATGAAGCCAGCGCCACTACCGACGATACCGACGGGACAACCGCTGAAGTATGCATCTGCAGCAGCGGCTGCGGCAGCGAGCGACAAGGCAGGCGTTGGGATTGCACCATTACCACCTCCACCACAAACAGCAAAGACGAGCAGCTCAAACTCGCCCTCCACAGCACCATCACAACCTGCGACGATCGCGCCATCACCTCAACAAGTACCTCTGGCCAAGCCAGTCAAGGCAGCAGAGTCAGTGGCAGAGCCATCGCCTGCACCAATACCAGCAAAGCCTGTAGAGAAGCAGTCCACACCTGCACCAGAAGTATCGACGCCGGTCATCGAACCTCCGCCAGGTCTATCACACTCGAACGGCACCACTCCCATCACGAATGGAGATGCACGGGAAGATGACGAGATTGAGTCGATATGGCATCTTCCGTCAAGTCTACAAGATGTGCTTGGATCGTTCCAGGCAGCCAAGGCGAGGAATGCTGCAAACAACCCAGCAGACGAGCGCATGTTGGCGGCGTCACGAGCACAATGTCCATCACCGTTGGACGCGGAGAAGCCCAATCACTACAAACCACAGACGCCATTCGCTTACACGCCAGCACACTACCCACAGGAGCCGCTACAGATCTTTGACGATCCTCGACTGTACAACAGGATCGACCCGGATACACTCTTCTATGCCTTCTATTACCGACAAGGGACATATCAGCAGTACCTCGCAGCAAAAGCGCTTAAGAGTCAAAGCTGGCGGTTTCATAAGCAGTACCAGACATGGTTCCAAAGGCATGAGGAGCCCAAAAACATTACCGAGGAGTACGAGCAGGGGACCTATCGGTTCTTCGACTACGAATCGACTTGGTAGGTTGAAGGAGTTCTGTGGATATCGAACATTGCTAATAATTGTCCAGGATGAACCGTAGAAAGGCCGACTTCAAGTTTGCTTACAAGTTCCTCGAGGATGATCTTTAGTGGAAGATGCTCTTTCCGGACGACGAATGATGGGTCACTCTGCTCTGGTAGTGTTTATGGGTCGCTTCAGGTTGATGTAGTCGGCGAGAAGCAAATGTGATGAGCTTGACGAGGACTGTCCAGCTGTCCGAAATTTCCGATGTCTATCGTACGTACGTGACGACGCATCTCAGGCATCCACATCCCAGCCATGCTCACGTCACGTATGCCAACCTCTACCTGCTGAGTCCGCCTATGAATAATGACGAGTTATTGCCATGACTCGGCTGTAATAATCCTTGCACCAGCCATGTGCTGACCTTGTCTCACGTTCTTGTGCGGTCAGATGGTCTGCGGAACCAGACGGCCAGGCGACACTTTCAGGTCGACCTGAACATTTCAAGACACTCTTTATCTCCTTTCCGCCATCTCCGTCCGTAACCTCACGTAACCCGAAATACCTCATCAAGATTACAAAAGCGTTATTCTGCACCATTCCAGCGAGCGCAAACCAAAGCCCGCCGTTTCCGCGCGTCGGGGCCATCGGCGCCCGTCTTCTCTTATCCAAGGGTCCGCTGTCCGTTCGTTGTGATATAATTGCCATGGAACAGCTACAGATCCACAGCCGGGTGAGCATTCCCTTCAGCTCCAAACTTTTATTCGATGGACAGACAGCTGACAGCTAATCCCAGAGCTACATCGTGAGATGGATCAACGTCAACGCAGGGGAGTCCATCTCCTGGAGCTTACAGCCGCACAAGAAAGGTCTCAACTTTGGCATCTTCAAGCATCCTGGTGGTAAAGGGGTTACGAACAACTTGCCCACGTCCGCGACGCTGGATGTACCACCTACACCTTCGGAGCAGGGGTTCAAAGAGAGGAGAAACTCCACGGCGAAAGAGAATGGTGTTTCCGCGGTAGTGGACAAGTTGCAGGGCGTGGGGCTCAAATGCGTGTCATGGAAGGGGAAATGCGAGGCCGATCTGGTGTCCATGGGGAGGTACGATGTGCAGGAGGGAGAAGGGGGGATGTACGGGCTCGTGTTCGACAATACCTTCTCGAAAACAGTGGCGAAGACGGCGACGTTTGTGCTCATGACGCATCCGACTACTGCGCCGCCCAAGTCTGGTGCGCAGTTGCGGTACTCGAATGCGCAGGCCGCGACGAGTTCGACTAGTGTGGGAAGGAGTCCGAGTTTGAGGCCGAGGACAGCGTCGAATGAGTCGTTGATTCAGGACGCGAGGTCGATACCGTCGATCAAGATCCCGAGGAGGGAGAGTGCGACGTCCGTCGAGAGTGGGTTCTATACGGGGATGATGCACAAGAAGCGGAGGAAGAAGAACCAGGGGTATGCGAGGCGGTTCTTCTCGTTGGATTTCACGTCTTCGACGCTGTCGTACTATCGCAATAGTCATGCGTCGGCATTGAGAGGTTCGGTGCCATTGTCTCTGGCTGCGATAGGAGTGGATGAGAAGAGGAAGGAGTTTAGCATTGATTCTGGAGCCGAGGTCTGGCATCTTCGATTGAGGAACAAGAAGGACTTTGAGGCATGGAGGAGAGCGCTGGAACGAGCGACTAGTTCTCCCGTTGGACTGCCGTCACCTGTTGGTCCAAGGTCATCGAAGAGTCTGGAAGAGGGACAGACGCCGGTCTTCAGCGATCCACTGGCTGATCGGGACTGGCTGCGTGTTGAGCAGCTTGTGGGCAGGGTGTCAGGAACTCGTGATGCAGTTAGGAGACTCGCACAAGACACGGATCCAAAGTACACCTCAACCAATAGTCAGCAGCCGAGCAGCTCGCCTGGCGCGTCACCTGTGGAAGCCAATCCATTCTTCCAGGATGTTCCGGACAAGGAGGCTCAGAGACTACCTTTCTGGAAACGCAAACCCAGTTCAGGGAACACAAGCACTGAGAGCAGAGCCAGTCTACTTCGGAGAAGCTTTTCAGCACAGAGTACTGTCCCGGCACAGCCAACTCAGAACGGCCCAACGTCACCAGCTCTGTCTATACCAAAGATTCGAGCTCCGTCGACCAATGGAGTGAGTGAAGATATTCACGAGAGATGCATGGCTTTGCTGCGCGATCTGGATGCTACGGTTTCTGAGTTCTCGTCTCTTCTGACAGAGTCAAAAGCTAGGAGACGACTTCCCGTCAGCAAGACAGCTTCACGCATGTCCATGGAGTCATCAGCGTCTGCAGATGATTTCTTCGACGCAGCTGAAGCACCAGACGCAGCGCCGCAGATGATCTCGATTAGGAACTCTGACGAGCTTGCGTCAGAGCGAGACGACTTCTTCTCCGATACAGAATCTGTTGCATCCAGCACGACAGAACCATCAGGATTCCTTGAGCACTCTTCTACCCTCCCAGGCACACTCTTTCCGTCTCTTCCAAAGACTCCTCTTCCTTTGACGATACCTAAAGTGTCACCTCGCGTCGCAATTCCACCACCTCGACAGCCTCCCCCTTCGATCGTCTCTTTCCTCCGCAAGAATGCCGGCAAGGATCTCTCCACGGTCGCTATGCCAGTGACGGCCAACGAGCCGCTCTCTCTTCTGCAGCGCCTGGCTGAGCCTCTTGAGAATGCTTCCCTGCTCTCTTTGGCTGCTTCCGCCCCTTCTTCGACCGAGAGGCTTCTCCACGTCACTGCCTTCGCCATTGGCACCCTTGCTGCGAACCGTGTCAAGGAACGAGCTGTGCGCAAGCCTTTCAACCCTATGCTGGGTGAGACATATGAGCTCGTCCGCCCGGTCCCTGGCACCGAAGGGACCTACCGCTTCGTAGCAGAGAAGATTCAGCACCACCCTGTACGAATGGCGTGGCAAGCCGATGATATGGCAGGCAAGTGGAGTGTCGCACAGACCCCAAGACCAGTCCAGAAATTCTGGGGTAAATCTGTGGAAGTTAACACCGAGGGTCGGATGAGGATTGTCGTGTCTCCCGGCCAGGAGAAGGGTCGAGAGGAAAGGTACAGCTGGGCTCAGCCGACGGCCTACCTGCGGAATGTCATTGCTGGGGAGAAGTATGTTGAGCCTACGGGCAGCTTGACTGTGGTCAACGAGACGGAAGGTGGCAAGGCAGTGGCTACGTTCAAGGCATCGGGCATGTTCTCGGGAAGAAGCGAGGATGTGACCGTCGTGGTCTACGGACCAGATGGTGAGCAGACTGGCGCAGGCCTGGTTGGAACTTGGACAAAGGAGCTCAGACGCACCGATACCGACGAGGTCATCTGGAAGGCCGCAGACGTGGTCAAAGACGCAGGCAAAAACTGGGGCTTCTCCGTCTTCGCCGCCGGACTCAACGAGCTCACTTGCATCGAAGAGGACAAAGTCCCACCCACCGACAGCCGTCTACGACCAGACCAACAAGCTCTGGAGAGAGGCGAACTCGACGCCGCAGAAGGTCTCAAAGCCCGTCTCGAAGAGCGTCAACGCGGTCGACGAAAGGTCATGGAAGCACACGGGCGTGCTCATGGACCCGTCTGGTTTCAGAAAGTAGACAACGAAGGAGACGAGGAGATCTGGCGCCTCAAATCGGGTAAAGAAGGATACTGGGAAAGACGAGAGAAGGGCGATTGGAAAGGACTGGTGGATGTATTCGAGATGTAGCATTAGCATTCCCCTTTTGCACACAGATCCTGCCCGCACAACCCTGACCCATCACCGCCTCCCCTCTCCTGCCCACCGCTCTATGCCCTTCCGGTCTCCCCACTCCCCCCTCTCACGACCCCCCGTCTGAGCTCTCCTCCCTCTCCAACCTCTCAAACAACCCCCTCCCCACCTCACTCCCGGTCCAATGCCTGCTCACAGCCCCAATCTCGATCCCCCCATATACATGCGCGAACAAATCCCCCCCGCGTGACGGCTCCCATTTGACCTCATCCTTGACTTTGGTCAAGTCCACCTCGGCAACGACGAGATCTGTCTGGCCGGAGAAGTATTTGTCGTAGGTACCGAGCGATTGGGAGGCTGTGGAGAGGTGGATGTACCCGTCGGAGAGGTCGATGCCGGAGCCGGTGAAGAGGCCGGTGGAGACCCAGGTGGTGTAGAGGGGGGAGGGGAGGATTTTGAGGACTTTACTTGGGTGGGTGGTGAGGGACATGGTTGATAGGTAGCGGTGGGATGTGAGTAGTTTGAGGGTGGCGGCGAGGGGATGTATACGGGAAGGCATGTGATGGAGGTACAGAACGTTCGGGTGAGGGAAGGATGGGATTTTTGGTCGGTGATTTGAGCCGGGCTTGGGTGATGGGGTTGGCAGTGACCTTGCTTGATATTTCATTCCTTGATCCTACTTACGATATGCACTCTTTATTACTTTGTGTTAGGAGTTGATGCTATTTGGACTGTCATTCACGAGTGCTTGACCTTAGACTGGATGTTGCGATAGCTTGTGGACCACAATCGCGGCTTCCACTCTTCCTCATCCCCTCGATCAGAAGCCACTAGGCGCATCAGCAAGATCTTGACAGATGCTTGGGTATTCAGATCCCTGGGACTCTCAAACTTCCTAACCATGACCCGTCGTGCATTGCGGCTAAAGCGGAAGAGTCTTCTCCTGGTTTTCCCCTCTTCGATCTGCGGGACGAAGGTTTGGTTGTCACATCTTGCTTGATGGTTACACGGCTCACATCACACGGTTCACCTGTGACTGGACCCGTCCGGAGTATGTTTCGTAAATGTAGGGTATCGGGGGGAAGTGTGCTGGTGGACACCATGGAGCTTGCCACACTTCTTCACCCACCACGATCATTGACAGGGGAGGCTTCTTTTAGAAAGGCATGACGGATCAACATCCCTGAACAACGAGGTTATCATGCCGGACGATGCATCTAGAAATGCCCTTCGAACGCCACTTGCGAAATCACCATGTGTGGAATTCTGAACAGGGGCCAGCTCCACGTGCGATCGTCTCTGTTCCTGACGGTGCCTCTAGTTTCAGAAAATTAAGCTTCGGCATGTCCGTACCTGACGTGTACCTGTCGATTTCAACCGGGGATACAATTAAGGGTAAGTGAAGAATGTGTCTGGCATGGTATAAGTATCTGCTCTCTTGCCTGTTGAGTCGACCACCAAGCAAGACTTTCCTCCAATCCTGACCACACAATACCACCACCTTATCCAGATCTCAACCCATAACATCCAAGATGTATACCCTCCTAACCCTCACCTCCCTCCTCTCCCTCACCACCGCTCAAACCCTCAAAGCCTCCTTCACCCAATACGGCGCAGGCGACACCTTCGGCTCCCCCAACTGCAACACCAACACCGCAGCCTGCGGCTTCTATACCTCCCCGGGCTACTCCGTTGCCGCCTCGCAGAACCTCTTCGGCGTCGGCCCCGGTGCAGGCGCCGGTCCAGCCTGCGGAACCTGCTACCGTCTGACAGCCAACACGGACAGCTCGGGCAACCGTCTGTCCAACGCAGGCAACAGCATCGTGGTGCAGGTTAATAACCTCTGCCCGGCGCAGGGCAACCCATTGTGCTCGCAGAATGGATTGTCCGGGACGAACCAGTATGGGGCGAACGTGAACTTTGATTTGTGCACGGATTCGGGGGCGGCGAAGGCTCTGTTTGGGAATTCGGGAGTGGGATTGGCAGTGGGGACGGCGGTGAAGGTTTCGTGCAGTGTGAGTGTCTATCCTTCGAGGAGAGGGAAACTGCGCTGACTTTTGTGATAGCAATGGAGCGGAAAGGTGGTGCACTAGGTTGTGGTAGGGAATACTTTCCTTGTATACATTAGAAACAAAAGACACAGCTTGGGTAGTCAACAGTATGCGCTACAATATCTTGTACTTGCAGAATATATATCAGCGTCAAACATCGTTCTTTTCTCACGCCTGTTGATGACTTGTGGCAAACCACGCCGGAAGATTGAGTCTGAGCTCATTAGGCTTTCTTGCCACTGATGTGCACCAAAGTACAATGCCGTCTCGTGATCCGCTGTGACGAATTGCGCGATTAATCATAATAATAGAAAACATGTGCACATTGTCAAAGAATGAGCAATCGTGCTGACAGAACGCGAAAAGTGAAGCCAGACGGCTGGCGGCCCGCGTCCCCAACTTCACGTCCTGCTCATGAAATTTCCAAGCCCAATTCGAATTCCTTTGCGCCGAGTGTCACAAACATCGACACGCTCCCCACCCAGCCTCACCATCTTCCGAGTCAACCAACCATGCCGCTGATCCAATCCTCCCAAGACCATCTTCCCCGCACGTCTCCCCTTCCCTTCTCCTCTCCCTCCCTCTAACAATCCCAGACATCGACGCCCCCCCCTCCCCCACCTCTCTTGACACCGCCAAATCCCTCATCGCCTCCGAACTCTCCGACCTCACCCTCCCACACCCATCCCTCCGTCCCCTCCCCTCCCCCACCTTCACCCCGGCCATCACCTCCTCCCTCACTCTCCTCTCCGCCTCCCAACCCCTCCCCAAACTCGACTTCTCCCGCTACGAAGCCCCCTCCGCCCCCGACACATCCGCGAGCAAAGACGAATGGACCAATGCTTTACGATCGGCTTATATCTCCACGGGTTACTTGTCGAGTCGGACGGAGAACCTCTCCCTCCTGGAGACGTTTGGGAGGAATGCGTGGTTGGTGGGGAATAGTCAGATGGAGGACGTATTGCGGGATTTGGAGGTGGAGGTTAAGCAGGCGAAGGAGGAGGTGGAGAGGGTGCAGAGTGAGAGGGAGGCGATGCAAGGGAGCGTGAAGGGGGAGTTGGAGGAGTTGGAGCGGACGTGGAGGGGGCAGGTGGGGAGGTTGTTGGAGGTGCAGGTTGCGGCGGAGAGGGTGAGGGGGGAGGTGGAGAGGAGGAGGAGGAGGGAGGGGGGTGGTGGTTGAGAGGTTGTGGTCGGAGATCCACCGTTCGTTTCATCCTGACAGAAGAACTGTGCTGGAGGCCGGATGAGTCGTAACAGAGGGACGCGAGGCTGCCTGAGGGTGGACAAGTTGAGGAGGGAAATCTAGTCAGGGTCGATGTCGTTATGCAGACGAGGGTCCACTGAAGCGGCTTGAAGAAACGGGCCACGACAGAGGAGGCATGCTGTTGGAGGTAGACCTGCTCTACACTCAGGGTCATCGCGCAGAGGAGTAAGAAGTGATGTCCCGCTCCATTGCCCTGGGCCTGACAGATTGGCGAGGAAGAGTAGATCTTCAAACTTGATGGACATGCACATGTACGCAGCGTAGCATTTGATCATGGTATCTTCCTCACATCAATCATAACCCGTCCTCAACTCCACGCTCCCCTTCTCCAAATTTACTCGGGCGGCACAAACGGCTTGACCAGCATCCCACTAAAACTCTCCAATTTCTCCTTTCCCCTCACCTCTTCCACCAACAGCGGCATCTTGACCACATTAAACTCTTCATACAACTCCTCAATCTGATCCAAATACTTCTTCTGCATCTTCCTCCTCGCGTTACACTGCTCACACGGATTATCCTTCTTCGGGAACAACAACTGGTTCACCACAATCGCATGTGTATCGATCTCATAACTCGCCAGTTCCTGAATCATCCTCTCCGTCTCGTACAGCGAGAGAAACTCGGGGATGCAAACGCATACAAACGTCGTCATATCCGCGTTCTTGAACTGGCCGTTGACTTCAGCGATGGTCTCCCGGAGATCTTCCATCTTTTTGAGAACGTCGTCGAGGGATTGGCCGTTGGGGAGTCCGCCTCGGGCGCCGAGGACCGAGTTGAGCATGGGTCCGAATTGGGAGGAGAGCTGGGAGAGTTTGGCGAGGGCTTTTTCCATCACGGTGGGGAATTGGAGGAAGCGGAGCGTGTGCCCGGTGGGAGCGGTGTCGAAAATGATGACTTCGTAGGAGAGGGATTTTACTTGTTTGAGGACTTCGGCAAAGGACATGGCTTCGTCTACGCCGGGGATCTGGGAGGGTCAGTGGAAACCCTCTGGCGAGAGTATTTGGGCGTACGCTGAAGGCGAGGTCTTGCATCATGCCCCCCATTCCGCCTAGGCCTTCCATGGCTCGTTCTGCGTCTTCTCCGCCTGCTGCGAGGAGGTCTTGAATGCTGCCGTTGGGGTCGATCTCCATGGCACTTAGATTGTCGAAGCCACTTATCAGTCTGGCGTCTTTCCCGAACTTTTGGTTAAAGGCATCTGACAGGTTATGCGCTGGATCTGTAGAGATCAAGAGGACTGATTTCCGATGTTTCGCCATTTGGATAGCAAGACTGCATGATGTAGTCGTCTTTCCGACACCTCCTTTTCCACCGACAAAGATCCAGCGGAGTGTCTTTTGGTCCAGGATGGATTGGAGGGTAGGTTCCATGATATCCTCGTCGGCATTGACTACAGCTGCGGAGGACATGGTGGCGGTGTGTACTAGTTCAGGTGGTGATTCGCTTGCTCCCGATCAGATCTATGCAGATAACAGTATTCCACAAGAGGTGATCTGTGTGCTGCTTCTCAATTTGGACGATGCCGATGGTATAGTTTCGCTACGTGGGGAGAAAGAAATCAAGGACAGCGGGGAGCTCTATGGACAAGGGTTAGGGTTTCAATGACGTCGAAGTCAACTGCTGAGCATGTGAAAGTTGGATACAAACAACACCCCCTCAACAGTATGGAGAGCCACCTCCACCAATCTTTCCTCTCTACCCTCACTTCTACCACGACCGAGTCCTCCCTCCGTCGACCAAATTACTGGACGTCCGATCCCTCTTCTCTGATCAGCTCGTGTAATATCTCCTCCGTTATCCTCGGAACCGGCGCTTCAATCTATCACTCCATTGCTCCGATCATACACGCCACAGAACACGAACTCATCCTCGTCACGTGCTTCTGGGCTCGATCCGCATCACTGGATGTCTTGCGCGAATGTCTCCTGCATCTTTCTGACAAGGGGTCCAAGACAGGAAGGAAGATTCGCGTGAGGATCTGTCTTTCTTCAGTGGGATTATTGCAGAAAGTGTTCCACACGCAGAGTCTGAATGGATATGTCTATCCTGCAGAGTCATGGGAGGGGAAGCTGGGGTTGCCGAAGTCGGGGGAATTGCATGGTCTGGATCTGGAGGTGAAGAGTATCTTCGTCAAGCCGTTCAGTGTCATGCATCCGAAATTCATTGCGGTGGATCGGAGGAAGGTCTTGTTGCCGAGTTGCAATGTCAGCTGGGAGGATTGGTTTGAGGGATGTGTTGGGTTGACAGGCGATGTGGTGGGTCAGTTCATGGAGTTTTGGCAGCGGTTCTGGATCCATACGAAGGATGACATGACGCTTGATGGCAACTCGACAACTGGTGATGATGTGTCATTTGATGTATTTACGGGTGGCGATCTTCCAGCTCAGATCCACGTGAACTCGACAAACACGCCATGCGTTTTTCTACCGTCACCACACAATATCAATCCCAAGTTCCGTTTCCCTTGGCAAGAAGCTGCAGTACCGCCGAACACACCTCTCAATGTGTTCCTGCTTGCCGCTTTCAAAACCGCACAACGAAGTGTGTACATACAAACGCCGAATCTGACATCTCCGCCGGTACTGTCGGCACTCTTGGAGATGGTCAATCGAGGCGTGGACCTTCATATCGTCACCAGCGAACGGCTGATGATTCTGGAGCAGCTGGTGACTGCAGGAACTACCACATCGAGATGTGTGAGAAAGCTGATAAAGCGCTATCAGAAGAAGCAGGTGGGCAAAAGTGAAAACGTTGATGGAGCCGCCGAAGAAGGTAGAGCGTTCATGTCAGGCCGACTCACCATCGAGTACTACGAGCCATCCGAGAGAGAGAATGGCGGAGATCGCTTTAGCAGAGAACCAGTCCAGTCACATCTGAAGTTGACGATCGTTGACGAAGAGCTAGTCGTCCTCGGAAGTGGTAACTTGGACCGTGCCAGTTGGTACACCAGTCAGGAACTCGGAGTAGCTTTCTACTCGAAGGAGCTCGCCTCTGGACTGCATGGAACTCTGCGAAACGTCTTGAAGCCAAGACAGAAGCTAGTGTACGACAGTGGAGAAGCCACCTGAAAGACTAATCGTCTTCGCTACCAGAACCGCTGTGGACCATTCCATCCAAAGGATCCGTCTCTGCGGCAAGAAGTGGTGCTCTCTCGCCCTCGGGCCGCTTGAAGTGGCTCGCGATGCTGAGGACCAGAACACTGAGACCGTGGACGAACGTGCTGGACATGACCACAAAGCTGACGATGGGCCAGATCAATTCAATCGCTAGATGCTTTGGACTGTACGGTTCGCTGTATTTGGGCGGATGCGGCAAAGGAGATGCCGTACCAGTCTCCAGCATAGCTCGTGCTTCGATAGCCAGGAAGAGACCGCCCAATCCCATCGGACCAAACCAGCCACAGAAGATAGCCTCGTTAAAGGTCCGGATATCGGGTGTGAACCTGTAGACGGCCAACATGATTGGTATCCTCCTGAATAGCAGCGTTAGAACCGCAAATAAAGTCAGCTTCCAAGGCGTGAGCATATATGTGATCTCTCCTTGAGTGAATGCGTGCCATGGTATGATTGTACCAAAGTAGACAAACATGGCACTGTTGAGCATCAGATCTACCACTTCTGGCAAATTTGCAGACTTGATCTTTTTCTGGAACCGACCGTCTCGAGCAAAGCCATATCCAGCACCAAAGGCAACGAGAAAATCATCAGATCCGAGTGTGCTCCCAACACCTACACTGAGCAGTGCGAGCAGTAGGTAGAAGACAGTAAGACCAGCTTCATCGACGTATTCTCGTTCTTCGCTGAATCGGAGGACTCTGTTGAAGAAAGTTCCTATGATCAAGCCTACGGTGGTTCCGAATGCACACTGCCACAGAATGGTGATCAGGAAGTATTCGCGAGCTGCGTCTTCAAAATTGGTATTGAGGAGTGCGTAGAGACCGATGTAGAGGAAAGGAAAGGATATGCCGTCGTTGCAGCCTGTTTCCGCTGAAATCAAGTTCTTAATCCTTTTCGGTACTCGCTCGCTGAATTGGCTGTTTGACAGAATGGAAGCAGCCAGTACAGGGTCTGTAGGAGTCAAGCATGCGGCGATTGTGAGAGCTGTCGCTGCTCCTGTCTGGAAAAGCAGATGAATCAAAAGTGCGCAGAAGAGCCAGCCGAAGGCCATAACAGGCCCTGAAGGAGTCAGTACAGTCCTGTAGATCGAGAGTCTCAGATACATACCCAGCATCATCGCCACACTCTTCTAGTGGCGTGTCGCGTAATGTTTCGGCAGCTCAATACCAACCGTGAAGACTTGTATACCAACGATGACTCTCGTGGTCTCTTGAATGATGTTATCACCCCATCCCCAGCTGCCCTTGTTTCCCTGTCCGACTTCATCAATACAGCGTAGGCCATTGCATTCATTTGGATTGACCCATCGTAAACCTCGAGGTCCGAGGATGATACCGCCGAGTAGAGCAATGGGTGGTTCAGAGAGGTGTAGTCTGTTGCGGATGAATGTGGCAAACAGTGTATATGCTATCAAGAATGTCGATAGTATCAAGTACGATCTGTGTGAAGGCGTTGCCTCAATTTGCTTCCACGTCATACTGCAAGCTGTATCCTTGACTGCTGATGGCCAAGAAGCCGAGGGTGGAGATGAAACTAACTACCATGTGTGGCTGACGGATGAAATACGTTGAAGGTCGAGGTCTGAAGCTCTGCGCGAGGAGCTTGAGGTCAGACATTTGGTTGATGACGTTTAGCTTGAACGGGGGAGATCCACCCCAGGAAACCTTGTGATTGACGCCTTTTGTCGATCCTTTTAACCAAGCTCTTGGGCTCTTTTCAACGGCCGGTGAGGATGGTCATTGTGGTCGACCATGCCTGCACATCAACGTTGCGGCAAACCCTGACAGTGCTGTAAGCAACAGTTCTCCAAAGCATCAATCTATCCTCAGCTGCCACGTAAGATGTGAAAAAGCCCTTTCCCGATGCCCGAGGACAAGAATATCATCCAGTGGTACGATCGCATTGTAGCCTAGCGCTGACATCAAGATCCCCGTCTTTTTCACGATAATCTGGTTCAGCAGGTAAGCCATTGATCGATGTGGACCCCCATTACTGTTACAGATGTGCCATATCTGACCGAGTTCCCGCGTGACAAGTCAGCTTCACCCGTGTGCGGGCAAGTATACTATTCATGCCCATCTTCCTTTCTTGTCAATCAGATACCATTTCCAGAGCTCAAAAACGATTAGAGTCGCTAGATAAGGTCAAAACGTTTGCCGGCTTGTTCAAGTTCACACCGTTTGTCGTCGTTTCCACCTTATTCACAAGCAAATAGCCAACGGTTGCCTCCAACACAACTGGGAAAATGATTGTCAATAATATTTCTCCATCCGCTGGGGTAAGACATACGGAAAGTCGTAGCTACAAAAGTGGCTCTAACCACCTGGCTGTCACGATTGATCAGACTACGACAACAGCCATGTCGAAAAGGACCCTTTATACGATTGTTACACCTCTACCGGCTACCATAACAAGAGAGACTGCTGTTAGAGCACTTCATGATCATGCAGAGGTGGGGTGACATGTCTGTACGAATGAGCACCGCTGACAGATATAGATGATCCAGTTGAACCCGCTAGTGATCAAGCATCAAAAGTGTCGACCGCATCCTCTATCAGCTCCTGACGAATTCCACGCAACCTGGTATGAGTTGACCGACAAGATCAGCTACTTTCCCGGCATCAAGGGCAAAGTCTCATACAAGGCTTGCTTTCACGACTTGCCTACTGGTTTGCAGACTCATGTATACGCTCCTGCTGGACTGGACATTAAAGAGAAGTGGACGATTGGAGGCAATGAGCCTGGAGAACCACGACAAGTCTTGGAGCTTGGTCTTGTTGGGGTCCCAAGAGATGGTCTATACTTGCGAGAAGATGTCGACATGACATGCAACTTCTTCCTCACCGGCTTTGTCAAGAAGACACTCAAGAAGGCACATTCGGTACTGGTCGATCGACTCGTAGTCAAGGCTGATCTTGAGGATGACAAGCATGCCCGCAAACAGTATGCTGCTCCAACACCAGAAATGCACCGACCATGGACTCCATCAATCAGGTCAGGGTCAACGACTCTCAGGAATGACTCTGCGCAGACGAGCAAGACATCATACAATCTGCTCGACCTACCTGCTCTTGATACCCATCGTCCGTTGATCTCCGATTTCCGACAATGGGATGACCGCAGCCCAACAATGGCTTCGACACGCTCAACAAGTACAAGGTCCAACTCAACCACAAGCCGAGCTAGGAAGCACATGCACCGCATGAGCCTTCAGGGTCCCATGATGAACATGTCATATCCTGCCCTGCGCAGTCCAGAATTCGAGGAAGAGGATCCTTATGATCTTTATACCAAGCCGGTCAACATCTACGAGATGCCTCATCAATCGAATAGTATGGTTGAGCTGCAGGCAGTCGAGCTTCCCGCCGATGACGGAGCACAACCAGACTATGTCCGACAACAGAGCATTCACGAAGATGCCATTCGGGAGTTCTTGGAGAAGCCTCACACTGCATGGCCGCCTCGAAGAGACAGTAGTATGTATTCGGAGAGGCTGAATCCATTGAGAAGTCAGCCTGTCAAGAGTCGAGTGCGGAGTCAGAGATTTGAGCTCGAGGGCTAAGATGTAATATTTGCTGGTTTCTCGGAGCGTTCTTGCGAAGATATACCCCATCTCCTATGTCTGTAATACCATGTAATAATATTTTTCCCCTTCCTATCGTGTCAAGTGTCACACGTCTTCCAGAGTTTTCTGACCGGAATACATTGAATTTCCGTCGACTGCTTTGCCTCACCGACAGCACAGAGGTATGATATACAAACTGCGACGGGAATCAATTGCCTCAATACTCGTGCAGAAACCCATCACGAAAGGTGTGCAAGCAAGGACCATGGTTCGTGAAGATCAATGCGGGATGGGCGAAGCAAATCTGTTTCAGGGCAGATCAGACGGAGCGTGACGGGTTGCTGTGCCAAAAAATAGCTCGCCTTCGTAGAGACCCCACAACCGTTGTGCTAGCAGTACGAACAAAGTATGATCAGAGCAGAGAACACTTCACTATTCAGAAATATTCTGCATATGCATCTCGTCTATCATCCAAATCTCCACCATTAATTACAAACATCAATAGTCCTTGTTACCACAATTGTCTCACGGGACCGTCACAGAACCGACCCTTTGTGTCACACTCCGATTGGTCCTCTGGCAAAGATCGCCCCGGGCGTGGCGGCACGTTTGGGGCAGTTCATGCACCTTCTGATCCAAGGCCGAGCCTGAATTACGAGGCACAATGAGAGAAGTCAGCACCGCTTCCCAGTACAACTCTGCCTGGAAACCTCCTCGCAAAGAATACAATCTTTCCTTTCCTTCATCACCTGTCAAGTCGCATTCATCACCGACATCCCCGCCATTCGTTTCGACTCAGACACATCTTCCGAACACTCCCACGCGAAACGGTCTCACTCTACCTCAGTCAACCATGTCAAACGGGAACGGGGACAGATGGGGGCCTCCACAGGGTCATGATTATTATAATGTACCTCCTCCACCTCAGCAGTCGTATCACATGAATCATCAAATGGACGACCGGTACCAGGATACTTCATACGGCGGGCATGACATGGGGTATGGGTACCAAGCGAGCGATCCCTCGTTGCGGGACAACCATTTCAACCGCAACAGTTATTATGAGAACGGCGCATACCCAGATATTTCACCTTCACCCGCAAGGCTTTCGCGACCGGAATTCGACGCTATCGATCCGCATTCAATTGCGGACGGACCGGACGAGAGAGACGACTTTCCGCCTGTGAGAGACTCGCCTGGCAGGAAGAGGTTGTCGAAGATTCCAGTGATCGGGGCTGCTGCGATTGGATCAGCTGGATCATACTCTGCAGTCGGGCAAGGAGGAAGTTCACAAATGCTGGCCAACCCTGGTGGTGAGAAGGCAGCGTGGAGAGACATGGACAATGCGGAGAGGAAGAGCAGGAAGCGCAAGATCTGGATCGTCATTGGTATTGTGCTCCTTCTCGCCATCGCTGGTGGTGTTGCTGGTGGTATCCTGGGTACTCGCAACAATGGGTCATCTGGATCGAGCGGATCTTCGGCGGGTTCCAGCAGCAGGTCTGATGGGCTCAATGCTGATTCAAAGGAGATCAAGGCTCTCATGAACAACAAGGATCTTCACAAGGTCTTTCCAGCCATGGATTACACCGCTTTCAAGACTCTCTATCCTGACTGTCTCGTCGACCCGCCCAGTCAGGACAATGTCACCATGGATATCGCTGTTCTGTCTCAGCTCACACCTGCTGTTCGTGTCTACGGCACAGACTGCAATCAAACTGAGATGATCTTTACAGCTATCGACAGGCTCAATCTCAATCAGACGATGAAGATGTGGCTCGGTGTCTGGATTGACGGCAACTCGACAACCAACGACAGGCAGCTTACTCACATGTACGACTTGCTGAAGAAGTATCCTCAGGACCACTTCCTCGGTGTCATTGTTGGTAACGAAGCTCTGTTCCGTAAGGAGATCACCGAGACTGAATTGACCACCCTTCTTGGTGAAGTCAAGCGCAATCTCACTGGTATGGGCATCAACTTGTCCGTCTCCACTAGCGATCTCGGTTCAGCGTGGACCCAAGGACTGGCTGCCGCATCAGATCATGTCATGGGCAACATTCATCCTTTCTTCGCCGGTGTGCCCGCTCCGGATGCTGCAGGCTGGACATATGTCTTCTGGCAGGGCAATAATGTCGCCATTGCTCCAGAACCGACAAATGCGGCAGCAGGTGCTATACCCAGGAACATCATCTCCGAAGTTGGCTGGCCAAGTGGAGGTGGTAATGATTGCGGCACAACTGCGCAGTGTACTGCTCCGGATCAAGGCAGTGTCGCTGGTGTTCCAGAGATGAATCAATTCATGGACAACTGGGTCTGTGGCGCCAACAACAATGGGACAATGTACTTTTGGTTCGAGGCCTTTGATGAGCCATGGAAAGTCAGATTCAACACTGATCAGGAGCAATGGGAGGGTGAGTTGTCCGCATCATCGTATGCTAGATCATGACTGACATACCACAGACAAATGGGGTCTTATGACCATCGACCGCAAGCTCAAGCCTGGCATCAAGATTCCAGACTGTGGCGGCAAGACTGTATCGCTGCCTTCGGCGTAAGGAAAATATTCACATCACGATTTAATACAGCGTCACCGCTAGTCGGGACCGCAGCACATGAGTGGGGCAAGAAAGGCGCAAAAGTTTTGAGCACGATCTGGGTGGTGTCATTGGCAATTTAACGCGAAAATTGAAATGACTGGCTCTACACAATGGGTAGGGGTATGAGGATCTGTATATAGTAATTAAGGGAATGGACTTGGAGATCAAAAAAACTCAATCCTCGCGACCGTTGAAGCTCTCTCAGAAAAAGCTGCGGCACTTGCGTCACTTTCGTTTTTTCGCTGCTCCCGTCGGCTTCGGATTCCTCCCCGCCTTTTGTTTTGGATTGCTTGTCAACTCAAGAGCTGTCACACCTGCACAAGAGCTCTTCTGCGACCAGGAAAAAGCATTGATTGTGCGTCCGACTGAGAAGATGTGGCTCTTCACAGCAGTGCATTCGAAACCATTTTACAGCAATGTCTCTTACGGCATCGAGTTCTCGCATTCCTCACGCACTCACCGCCTTTGACCCTTACCCAATCGGGAGCAATTTAGAGATTCTGCTGAGCGTGGTCAAGTCATTTGGGAAGTCGAAAGGATACAGAGGGTCCAAGCGCGTCCTGGCCCTCCAGCACCCCCATGCAGCTCCTCACACGCTCATTTCTCATCTTATGAACCTTGCACATGGTCATGACTTGTTCTCAGTCTTCTTTCGTCACTAACCTTCAACATTCTCGCTGATTGGCAGCTCACACAGTTGCAACACTTGACATTTCTCATCTCCCCCATCCAGCCACTTCGCATCCGTCACTCCCTCAATCAACACCCGACGACGACAGCATCACGACCTTAGCCACCTCAGGGTGACCTCCAGCGATGCCGTCTCCTCCAAGACGGTCAACACGCTCCGTCAACCCTCCCTCAACAAAGAATAGCAACTCCAGCTCCTCTTCCGTCTCCTCCTCCCGTCCCGAGCGCAATACCCGAGCGACCAAAAATACACCTCCCCCAAACGAAGAAGAAGCGGACAACAATGACGCATCAGACGTCGAAGAAGATGGAAGTGACGAAAAGACAAGATGTACATGCGGCCAACAAGATTACCCTGGTCCTCCTTCTACCGACGAGTACAAGTCGTTGTCAGAAGAGAGCGGGAGTCTGTTCATCCAATGTGACAGATGTAAAGTCTGGCAACACGGAGGATGTGTCGGTATCATGAATGATGATCAGGCGCCAGACGAGTACTTTTGCGAGCAATGCGAAAAGAAAGATCACAGACTCCACACCGACCAGAAAGGGCAGAAGTACTCAATGTACCTGCCGGTGGTCAAGATACATCAGATGTCTCGCAAAGAGTCTATGAACAGATCTCATGATTCTACGCTCAAGAGGGATCGCGATGCTCTGGCCAGACTGGCTGCCGAGGATCTGCACGGTCCGAAAAGGAGGTCGACCATGAACAGCAGGCATACCTACGAGGAAGAGGAGCTTCTGAGGCAGGTCATTGAAGAGTCCAAGCAGGAGCAACACACTGGGTCTCGAAAGGGGAAGCGTACTCGTGACGAGAGTGAAGAGTATGTGCTTCCACGTTCTGGCTCTGCTCAAGCTGACCAATCTAGTGTCAAAATCGACATTAAACGACAACGCACAGGCTCGGAGTCGCTCGACACGACACTCAATGCAGCCTCACTTGACTTCGATTCAGAGGACGAGAATGGAGTGCCTACAAAGTCTGCCATCAAGCGCGCAAGAGCAGCAGCTGCTGAAACGGCCCGCCAGAAAGAGATGCGAGAACGCGATCGAGTACGAGAGGCAGCTCGTGAAGAAGCTGCTGGACGAAGACAAGCTCGAGCAGGTCGCAGACGAGGGGATGAAGAGGACGATCTTCCCAGACTCCCGTCGGGTCAACCGACCAAAGACTCACCCGCTGCGTCACGACAAGCCTCCCCACCCGAAATCGAAGTCACTATGCCTAGCAGCTCACACAAAAAGGGCAAGAAGCCGAAACGGACAGGCAGGAACCAGTATACCAAAGATCGCGAAAGAGAAGCCGCTCGTCAGCAAGAGCGCGAGACCTCTCCTCGATCTGCAAAAGGAAATAGTGCGTCGTCTTCCGGCGGCGAAGAAGGGAAGCTCGACACCGCACAATCCGGCGGTAACGCCAGTACTGGAAGTGGGAAATATAGTCCCGCCTCTTTATCTGCAGAAGGCCAACATCCCATCAGCAACGGGGAAAGCAAGAGCCACAAGAAAGGCAAACACAACGGCAAAGGCAAGAAGGAAGAACGCGACAAGGAGCGAGAGCGAAACAAGAACCCACTCCCCGAAATGGAGCGGCAAACAAGCTGGATGCTCAAATTCATAGGCCGCTACCAAGCCGAACGCGCCTCCAGACCCGATCCACCTTTCGGCTTCGGCCTCATGGCTCCCAGCCTTGTGCAGCGACTCAGCCAAGGACGAATGGTAGAAGGACAAGGTCTAGTGAGGAAGGGGACACCGACGAGTCATCCCTTGTCTGCTGGTGAGGAGTCGATCGAGGGCAAGAGCAAAGAGGAGCTCGGGCTGATGCCGAAGGATGAGTTTGAGAAGCTGGACCGGGAGGGGAAGGTGCAGGAGATGATGAGGGGGTTGAGTGAGTGGCGGAGGGTTTTTGTAAAGGATGAGGGGCCGGGGGAGGGGCTGTTGACGCCTGGTGGGAGGGAGGGGGTGGGGTTGGGGGTTGAGGTGGGGGGACGGTGAGGATGTAGCGTCAATGGGGATTGAATATTACTTGCTTCAGGTCGTTTCAGGGTACATCCTTGAGGCCATATACAACATCACTTGAGTCTCCCTCTGCTCGATCGTTGTCAATGCGAAAATCTCTCCCTCGAATGGATGCTACAGTAAGTTCTCTCCTTACCACCGACGACATACAAGACGTCAAGCCAGTGCATCGGCTCCGGCTCTGTCCGTACCCTTTCCATACCTTCCTCATCCACACCATGCTATACCCTTGGTTGCACCGGCAAAGTCAGCTCACCCTCATGTGCCAGACCCCGTTCCGCCTCCGTCAAGGTCACCTGTATGCACCACTCCCTGGTGGTCCTCGCCGCAAGACTAGCACCACACGTACGCACCTCCTGCCCTCTCACGTGGCGTCTCAATCGTGCCTACATGCCGTCGATCCAAGCGGACACCACTCCACCTCCAACATCAGTGCGGAAATCATGATGGATCACTCCTGTGCCATGACCGGATATCAGACCCATGCGCAAGCCAGGGTAAGGAGCACGACTGCCCTGCATTCGCTACGTCGATCTGGAGTGTGCAAGGAGCGAAGGACCACTGCTGATCTCTCTACAAGTACTCATCTGATGTGCATGGCATGTGGCGAGGGAGGGTGCGGAGAGGTGGAAGGAGCGAGGTGAGGAGTCGAGAGGGTAGTCTGTATGGAGGCTTGTGGCGCTATAGGGTATAGAGGAGGGATGGGCGGCTGAGGAGAGGGGCAGAATGGGGTGAGGGGACGAGAGCGCACGACGCGGTGGTATTGCTCGAATCTGGGCCGAGGATTCGCTGGGGTAGACTCGGGGTACCTCGGTGGTCGTTGCTGGGGGAGATGTGCGGTCTTAGCTCAGGGACGTCAGGTAAGGGGAAACGTAAGGGGAGGTTTTGGAGGAGTTGCGAGGGGATGTAACATCGAATGGTCTCGCATAGCTGTTGCGCTAGTCGCTGGGTGAGGTATGACTGGTGCTCAATCGCAGTGGCGCGGGCTGGACCAGCTGTGGCCGCGCTGTTGTTGTTGTTAGAGTCAGGTACGTCGGTGAACGAAGCTATCTGTATCTCACTTAGTATCACGTGGTTCGCCACGTTCGAACAGACACCTTCACAAGCCTGACTGCCACACAATTCGACATTTGATTGACAGCATGCTTACATCCTGAAGACGCCAAACTCGGTCTTCTTCTCCTCTACACTCCCAGTCAAGGCAGCATCCAATGCAGCGCCCAGCACTCTTCTGGTATGGCTAGGCGGGATGATACCATCGTCCCACAGTCTCGCGGTCGAGAAGGTACTCTCGCTCTCCCTCTCGATGCGCTCCTTCAGCTTTGGGTCTAACTTCTTACCCACAGCCTCCATCACAGCACTTAGCTGCTCAGGCCCCATAACACTTGTCTTTGCCGTGGGCCAAGCAAACATAAAACGAGGCGAATACGCTCTTCCACTGTCGTATATCAGTAACGTACCCCTCAACACAAGCGTAACATTACTTACCACATCCCATAATTCCCCGCCCCAGCACTCGACCCAAACACGACCGTAAACTTGGGCACCTCCGCACACGCCACCGCCGTGACCAACTTGGCCCCATTCTTCGCAATGCCCCCCTTCTCCGCGTCCTGACCCACCATGAAACCCGAAATGTTCTGCAAAAACACCAACGGGATATTCCGCTTCGCGCAGAGCTGGATGAAATGCGCTCCCTTGAGACTACTCTCGCTGAACAAGATGCCATTGTTGGCTATGATGCCCACTGGATGGCCGTAGATGGTCGCGAAGCCTGTGACGAGCGTTGAGCCGTAGAGGGGTTTGAATTCGCTGAACTCGGAGCCGTCGACGATGCGCGCGATGATTTCGTGGGCGTCGATTTGGGTCTTGAGATTGGTGCCGAGGATGCCGCCGAGGTCGTCGGGAGAGTGGACCGGTTCGGACCAGGTGGCGGTGCGGGACGGGTTGGGACGGCGGGGGTAGTTGAGGTTGGAGACGGAGCGGCGGGCGAGGATGAGGGCGTGGGCGTCGTCCACCGCGAGGTAGTCCGTGACGCCCGAGATTTCGGAGTGGAGTTGCCCGCCGCCGAGGGACTCGGCGGAAACGACTTCGCCTGTAGCGGCTTTGACGAGGGGTGGGCCTGCGAGGAAAATGTGCCCTTGTTCGGCGACGATGATGGTTTCGTCGGACATGGAGGGGACGTAGGCTCCACCGGCGGTGCAGGGGCCCATGACGACGGAGAGTTGGGGGATGCCTGCTGCGGACATGCGGGCTTGGTTGTAGAAGATGCGGCCAAAGTGGTCGCGGTCGGGAAAGACGTCGGCTTGGTGAGGGAGGTTGGCGCCGCCGCTATCGACAAGGTAGATGCAGGGGAGGCGGTTCTGGTGGGCGATCTCTTGGGCTCGGAGATGCTTCTTCACGGTCAAGGGGTAGTAGGTTCCACCTTTGACGGTGCCGTCGTTTGCTACGATCATACATAGGGTTCCTGATACAGTTCCTATGCCTGTGACTATGCCAGCGCCTGGAGTGTCCTCTCCTGGGTAAATGGAGTGGCCTGCTAATGCGGAGAGTTCGAGAAAGTTTGTGCCAGGGTCAACGAGGGCTGTGATACGGCTGGAGACGTTAGAGACCAGATTGACTGTATTGGAATGCTACTCACTCTCTCACCAGCATCTTTCCCTTCTGAATGTGCTTCTCCCTCGCCTTCTCCGGTCCTCCCATCGCCGCCTCTTGATGAAGAAACTCAAATTTGTGACATAGATCCTTCATAGCCTTGTCATTCTCCTGGAATTGACTCGAGTTCTTGTCCACAGCAGACTGTATTATCGACACCTGCTTTGCCTGAAAAGGACTGGTATATGTCGCCTCCCACCTTCGCTGCATCAATGTCCTTGGAGCAAGCCATCTGCTCGGACTGCTCCGACATACACTCCTCACGCACCTCATATGTGACCGTAAGCATAGCGGAGCAGCCATGATGACATTCAAAGAAATTACATGGAAGAGTTCATATCTAGACTGGCCCGATCTATTACAGTGTTTACCTGCTCGGCTCAAGACGTCGCCAGGACCTTGCCGAGCTGTTCCCCATAGGCGACAAAGCCGATGAAAACCGCTCCTGCCCTTTTGTGCATGAGGGTCAGTCTTGAGCCGAAACAACTCTCGGCTCTGGATATTTTCTGATCTGTTCCTGTTCTTTTGATGTGAATATTGTACCAAAGGAAGATGAAGTCTATGCAAGCTGCTCGTTCTCTGCTCCGTGTCCAGCAGACGGCGCTCGGCGGTGGTACGGCAAGAGCAGTTCCCCGCCAATGGCATAGGTGCGCTTCGACCAAACATCCCAAGGGATTCGTGCCGCCGACACAGGAAGATCTGGATGAGCTGAGAGAGCGGACAATTGAGTTTGCGCGGAGGGAAATACCGGAAGAGGTAGCTGCGAAGACAGATCAGGGCAATGAGTTTCCCATGGACATGTGGCAGAAGATGGGAGAGGCAGGGTAAGTAGACCCGCATGCTAGGAGAGACATGGCTGACGAGGACAGCTTCCTAGGAATCACAGCAAACGAAGACTACGGAGGACTCGGAATGGGCTACCAATCACATATTACAGTCATGGAAGAGCTGAGTCGAGCGAGTGGATCAATCGCATTGTCATATGCAGCACACTCCCAACTTTGTGTCAACCAGATCTGCCTGAACGCGAATGAACAGCAAAAGTCGAAGTACTTGCCGAAGCTCATATCAGGAGAGATGGTGGGTGCGCTGGCCATGTCAGAGACCGGAGCAGGGAGTGATGTGGTCAGCATGAAGACGACCGCGAAAAAGGTGGATGGAGGATATTTGCTGAACGGCACGAAATACTGGATCACCAACGGACCGGATGCTGGGCTTGTTGTTGTGTATGCAAAGACTGAGCCAGATGCCGCTAGCAAGGGTATCACGGCTTTCCTGGTAGAGACCCAGACCAAGGGCTTCTCGGTCGCAAAGAAGCTGGACAAGCTAGGCATGAGAGGCAGCAATACCGGCGAGATCGTATTCGAAGATGTCTTTGTTCCCGAGGAGAATGTCTTGGGAGCCGTGAACAGGGGTGTAAGAGTTCTGATGGAAGGACTGGATCTCGAACGATTAGTGCTCTCCGCTGGCCCTCTCGGATTGATGAAGGCTGCTCTGGATGTTGCTCTACCTTTCACCCACGAGAGGAAGCAATTCGGCACACCAATAGCTCAATTCCAATTCATCCAGGGTAAATTGGCCGACATGTACACCAAGTACAGAGCAAGTTCGGCCTTTACCTACAGCGTTGCCAAGCAGATTGATGAGAGTCATGAAGACCCTATCATCTTGACTCAAGACTGTGCAGGAGCTATCCTGTATGCTGCAGAAAGGGCGACGGAATGCGGGATGGATGCTATTCAGTGTCTCGGAGGGACTGGCTATGTCAATGAAGTCGCCGCTGGACGGATAATGAGGGATGCAAAGCTATACGAGATTGGTGCAGGTACAAGCGAGATCAGAAGGATGGTGATAGGAAGGGCGTTCAACAAAGAGTATTCCTCACGGTAATGAAACACGTTGTATGTCTGCCTGGTATGACTTCTGGGAGAGGAATCGACTTCTGCAAAATCCATCCCCACGATTGTGGCTTGGCGAACACCAGGCTCAAAGCTTAGCTACGGACGTTATTCTGATTCGCTGACGTGTTGGTCTCCTGCCGATCTTGCCGATCTCGTGCTTACGGCCGACACCATTCCGTCTCGGTTTCTTGCACCGCCCGAGTTTCCGCAGACAAGGCCGCAAGATAACCTCCCTTTTGGGATGGATGCTGCGACGCTGTTGACGGTGGGCCCGATTGTCGACGGCCGTAACGATGCGATGAGGATTGAGCTAGGTGAGATGGAAAGGTATATAGATGTCTAAGGAGTCCACGAATGTACCTTGATCCTCATCAACCAATTTACAATTGCAATCACTACTCAAACAAATCAAACTTCAAACAAAGACAGTCGTCTCGAAGCAAAGCATCATCCAAAACCACCACACCTACCTACCATCATGTGCTGCCAGAACAAAGCCGTCCGCCAACAGCAGAGAGCTGCACGTCGCGTAGCCAAATTCAATGCTCGCGCTGCATACTATGGCTATCAACTTCAACCCAGCGAACATCCCAACAGCCAAGTCGTCCTTGCAGAGACACCAATGGCTCTACACCATCACACACGACGCGGGTGCTGCGGACGTGAACGACGAGGAGGACCTATCACAGCACTCTTCAATGGTGTAGTCGCCATCGTCAATGCAGTCCAGGAGAACCGCGAGAAGAAGAGGTCTACCATTGAGCGGGATGTACTTCCTTCAATGCGATCACAAATGGGTGGTCTTCAAGATGAGAAAGTCCGCGTAGTTGAGCTGGAGCCGAGTAGCGAGGATCTGACCAGGAACGAGGTCGAAGAGCTTGAGATCAGAGATGAGCAATTGCCAAAGTATGAGGAGGTGCAGAAGTTGTAGACCATTCATGTTCGCTTGTATTAGTAGAAGATATCCATCACGATTATGATCAATATTAGGATCAATTGCCGAGGCACATACAAATTCCCCGCCCAGATCAATTTCCCCGTCGGCGATTGACCCAAAAACCTTGCCTTCTCCAGCTTCATCCATCTCCGACTTCCGACCATCGCGTAGAATGAATCAATGACATGGGTACGCCTCCTCCAAAAGATGTCCTAGGTGCGAACACAGATGGCGGAGTATCAAAGAGTCAACAGAAGAGAACTTCCAGAGCTTGCTTGGTCTGTCGCGCAAGGAAAAGTAAATGCACACTGTGGGTTACATCATCCTCGAGTCGAAAACCGAACTGGAGCTTGGAGCTTGGGAAGCCGATATCCGGCAATCAGTTGAGACTTGCGATAGCTTCAGCTCCACAACAGCTTCGTCTGGGGTAGATCAGGGCAGGATCATCGCTGACTTGTTGCAGAGATTCGCAGGATGGTGCACCACAGCCGCCATGTCAGAGATGCAAGCGGGAAGGAAAGGAGTGTGTTATTGGCAGCTCTAATCGTGGTGGGCGGCGTGTGAGAAAGAGTACTCTGGCTGCCAATGAGTAAGTGTATCGAGATACTTAAAGTCGCCTGCTGATGAATCTGTGATAGACAAGATGAAAGGTCGCAGTCGCCAAAGCCAGGAGATGAAAGCGTCAATTCGACAATCTTCTCCATCGAGACGGCGCCAACAGCTCCGATGAATGGGCTTCCACTACCGCCGATGCAAATCGACCCAGCATTGATTGGGTACGGACAAAATCACAAGCTGCCGCCACCAGATGTTCAACCAGGCTCGCGATCATCAAGCGACGATGTGCCGTTCAATGACCTACAGAATCCATCAGACGCACTGAGCATCCTTGCTCACATAGCCAACGGCAATCACGAAAACAGAACCTCATGGAATGACCCATCTCGGGGAGTACAACAAGACAGCAATTCATCAGCATGGGGTATTGGCGAGACCACAAAGGCTGTACTCGTCGACTACCCACCTCTCAGAGATGGCACACTGAATTACCAGAAGATTGCATCCCTGGTAGAACGGTATCATAGAAACTACCATCCATACTACCCTATCGTGCAGAGGGAGACATTGGACACTACGCATCTTACAAGGACCATTCAAGAGGAGCCTCACTTGTTGACCGCAATTCTGGTCATCTCCTCCAAGGACCTTCTGGACGATCAACGCATTTACAATGTTTGCTCAGAGCACATGCAGGCTCGAGTGTCAGCTCTTGCTGCCGGTAGTGCTTGTGAGGTCGAAGCTGTCGAAGCGCTTCTTCTACTAGCAGAATGGACGCCATATGCTTCACGTCGACAGGCAGGGAGTGTCGGCAGAGGTGAAGAAGATCGAGAAGCGTGGATGCATGTCGGAATGGCACTGCGCATGGGATACTACCTCAGCCTCGACAAGACTGCATTCCGGATTGCCGATCCGAAAGACCCACAAGGGCTTCGAAAGCGACTGGTGTGGACTGCATGCTTCGTTTCAGATCGACAGATCTCAATTCGAACAGGAAGAGCTTTCTGGTCGAGAGGTCCGAGCCCTGGTACTGCGGTTCGCAAAGATGATTTCCCTAGTCTTTACCCTCAAGGACCTGGTGAGGATGATTATGCCACCATCTTTCAGGCCACCTTGGAGTTGACTATGCTGTTCAGTAACGTTCATGATGTTCTTTACAGCAACCCCAGCGGTTTCCGGTCTCACATGTCTGGTGGCTACATCCGATATATTGATGACTTTCGCAGTGCCATCTACGGCTGGAACAGTGTCTATGGTACCCTCACATGCTCACAGAACCTCAAAGCGACCCTTGTCATGAGCTATGACTATCTGCGGCTCTATACGAATGCTTTTGCCTTCCATGCAACCATTCAGCGTGCACTTCCAAAGACCAAGGACGGCAAACCATCATTCAGCAGAGTCTTCTACAACAATGTGGGGGCTGTCGGTGATGCACGCTTCATATACGAAGGGCTGGATGCTGCAAAGAGTTTGCTGACGACCATGAACAACTTTGTGGATCCAGAGAAGTGAGTTGACCTGTTGACCTCCTCAAAGCAATCCTGCTGACCCGAGCAGATCTCTCCGGTATATGCCGCTTCGCTTTTACTTATACACGGTTTATGCCGGCGTCTTCCTCTATCGTGCCCGTACTGTAGGCGTCATGTCTCCCGAAGAGGACTCGTCAGTGAAGCGTCTTGTCAGGCAGACAGTAGCCAAACTCGAAGCTGCCTCTGTGGGTGAAGGACATCCTGGCAATCGATACTCTCAGCTGCTGAAGCTTCTCTGGGACCGAGTAGACCGCAAACGTAGAGATGCTGGATCTCTCGCCACTATCGTCGACCCTTACCGTCCTGGAGGTATCTCAAGCAACAGCGGGCTGGGTAGCCAATCTACCGGCCTGAATCACGATACGCCGAGCCGGTACAGCAACGACATGGAGAGTCCGGGTATGACAGAGAAGATGGGTGACTTTAGCTGGGCTGACCTGGATGCGATTGGGAACTTTGCTGTCAACGGTAATGAAGGGATGAACCTGGACGGTAATAATGACTGGTGGGCCTCAGGGTTCTTGCCGGCGGACAACAATCCTTTCGGTATGGGTATGGACCTTACCATGGGTGATGCCAATTGGGGACTTCAGCTTTGATCGGAAAAAGATATGCTTGTATGATAGATACCCGGGACTGCCTGGCGCTTAGTGGTGCTGAACTTGTTCGCCTCTTCTCTCATCCTGCTCGACAGCTGATTGGTCCTGACGTATCGTCCTTTCATCACCGGTGACAGCATCCCATATGTATATCTAGACTCATGCATTCCTGCACGAGCCACGATGCTCTACATCCTCATAATATCTGTCCCATCTCTCCACAATCTTATGCATAATCCCCGTCCCCCGGAAAACAATTCCGCTCCCCTCTTGGACCACAAAACGTCATCGGGATCTGCCCCTCTCCGCCCTCAATTCAAAGCCCGACCAAGCAAAAAGGCAGCCGAGCCCTTCTCTGTTCCCGACGACATTGATCTGCCGAGGGGTAATTATTTTGTTTCATCTGTTTCTCATTGCTCTCTCTCTTCCACATTGACATTCGTGAATCCAAGAGCAAGAGACAGCACGAAGAGCAGCAGACAGAGTAGAAAGACCGAGAATCGAAGAGCGGGGGGAATCCTTCCGCGAGAATCCAATCAATGGCGTCTCAAAAGCCGGCTGCGCTGCTGGTTGGAGGCATCACGCACGCAAATAAAGAGTGGGAAGAGTTTGGCAAGGATGTAGAGCTGCTGGTGAGTACAATCATTTGTTCGTGGTTTTCTTCCGTGCACTCGTAGTGGTGCAACAAGGGGGCAAGGGGGCCGCTATACCATGCAGCCAAGCCAACTTAAAGCCCATCCCTCACAACCACCGCAACACAAGACCACAAATCACAGGCTCAATCTAACATGTGCTCCAGGAGTACCGACAAGGCAACCGTACCGAATTCCTGTCCGACCTCAAATCCGGCAAATACTCCAACGTCACCTACCTATACCGCTCCAACGAATCCGCCGCAGTAACCGGCCCCTTCGACAAAGAACTCATATCCTCACTACCTCAATCACTCAAATACATAATCCACAATGGTGCAGGCTATAACGGCGTCGATATAGAGGCGTTGAACGAACGAGGCATCGCCTTCTCCTCCACCCCCATCGCCGTCGACGACGCCACGGCCGACGTCGCCCTCCTCCTCATGCTAGGCGCCCTCCGCCGGGTAACCGTCCCCTTCACCGCAGTCCGCAAAGGGGAATGGCGCGGCAAAGACTTCAACCTCGGGCACGACCCCAAGAAGAAAACCCTCGGCATCCTCGGTATGGGGGGCATCGGACGGGCGGTGGCCAAACGAGCAAAAGCGTTCGGCATGACGATCCAGTACCACAACCGGTCGCGTCTGAGCGAGGAACTCGAGGACGGGGCGAAGTATGTCTCTTTCGATGACTTAGTGGCGACGTCGGATGTGATTTCGCTTAATCTGGCGCTGAACCCGAGCACGACGCATATTATCGGGGAGAAGGAGTTTGGGAAGATGAAGGATGGGGTGGTGATTGTGAATACGGCGAGGGGACCGATTATTGATGAGGCGGCGCTGGTGGAGGCGTTGGATAGTGGGAAGGTTTTCAGTGCCGGGTTGGATGTTTTTGAGGAGGAGCCGGAGATTCATCCTGGGTTGCTGAAGAATGAACGCGCGGTACTGTTGCCGCATATTGGGACTGCGACGTGGGAGACGCAGAAGGATATGGAGTTGTTGGTGTTGGAGAATTTGAGGAGTGCGATTGATGGGAAGGGCTTGGTGACGCAGATTCCGGAGCAGAAGGGAAAGTAGGTTGGTCTGTCTCGATAGTTTAAACGATGCCTTGCTGATGAGGAGGCAGGTTGAAGAGTAGACTTTAGATAGCGGGGTTTCTTACATGGTATTCTTTGGTACTTGCCTGGAAGGATTGGGTTGATGGTGGTCCCGTTGCGGCACAAGTCTCCTCAACTGAATGCGCGTTCGATCCCCAAGGATCCCTGAGCCGCATCTCGACCCGTGATCATCCCTCTGCGGGTGCCAGCCCGGAAGGACTCGTACTTTGAGACATGCAACACGATTGAGGCGGTGAGAACCATTGTGCTGGGTAGACCGCAGTGGCTCACTGTCGGAAGGATCTGCCAAGTAAGTGCGGCGGTGGTGCAGTTGTCAATTCCACGCCGCATGGTCAGCTCGCTGATACCAGAGCCGCAGATTGCCTGACCCTCCACGGGAATCAGGCCTGCAAAGAGAGACACAATGACGCGACTCGACAAACAAACCCTCGTTTGGCATGATTCGTGTTTGTGCGAAAAGCGGCGCGAGATTCGGAGATCAATTGCCATTTCGGATGGACAATTCGCTATATCAAGCTAGTCTGGTCTATTCTTGGATCGACGCAGTTGGCTCTTTCCTTCCATCCAATCACTCTTCCACGTCTGTTCCCATCAGAGTGGCTTGAAGCCGGGCTACAAGCCTGACTTCCAGCGAACAAGATCCAGGCATGCCGGCATGGCTCAGGTCTAGCTATTCACCGGTTGTACTGTATCAACGCATGGCCTCAAACGTCATAGCCTCGACGCCGCACGCTTGTTGATCTTTTGGTATGAGGGCTGATAGAGTGCCTAAAGCCTTGTGTTGGTAACCCGGTAACTCTTTTTTACTTAGCCTTTCCCCAAATCTAACGACGAATCATGGTGTTCATTTGATCCTCAGCTGTTCTTTTGCTTTCTAGGCCTTGCATGGGCGGTAGCGGTCATGGCGGGCACACCTTCTATGGGAGATGTGTTGATGCTATCACATACGGCGAAGAGTATTGGTAAAGCCTTTGGTATCAAAGCTACTGGGGTACCGCAAGACTTTTTCGAGGTTGAACGGGAGACTCTCGGATTGGCGGATGCTTTGAAACTGCTGGCCTATATTCTGGAAGAGGATGAGACGATTTTGCATGCTCCAGAAAATGTTCAACAAGCGATATTCACCATTCTGGCATCGGCTCAGGTAACATTACGGGATCTGGCTGCATTCGTGGAAAGATATAGCACGTTTACGAGAGGAAAGCCTGGTGTGTCAGGGGAGAAGACATGGTCGAAGGGCGTTCTCACAGACTGGACAACACTACCATGGACGAGAGATGGAGGAGACATGACTGCTTTGAGATCTCTTCTAATGATGCATTGTACGACCATAACGATGACTACGCAAGCAGTACAAAGGTGACATGATTGACTATCGATGAGAGCAGAGCTGACTTGGACAGTCGATCAGCAGAAAGGCTTTCCAGTACAGTTCTTCCACTGGGCGAAAAGCTAGAAGACATTCACGAAGATATTCCTGGACGACTCAATCAGCAGCTTGAGGAACTTCACTTCATTTGTATGACAATCATGCACGAGCAACGAAATCTGGCAATAGCTACTAGGAACGACCTTTTCTCACCTCAAGTACAAGACTTTGACATGCCTACTCCGATATCACCGCTGGCGAATCAAAGTCTGAGTGATCTGGGACTGCCCTCTCTACAGCAAGTCGAGACGCTCACTTCTGCTCCAGTAGTCGGTAGCAGATCAACACGCCATGACCGGAGCGAGAGTCTGACTCAGCTGTACGTCGAACGAGATACAGAAGGCTGGAAGGTGAGGAAACGATCTTCATCTCAATACTCTGCAGCAGATGTGGAGCCTCAAGTACGTCTGAGATCACAATTGGTTGACCCGAGCGTACGAAGCAAGCGGAGCAAGAGCGCCGATGGGCCTCCAAAATCTCGCTTCCCAAGATTTGCGAGGGAGAGCACTGCATCACCTATGCCCAGTATCAACACCGATGTCTCGGATACAGAGAGCCAGCGAGCACCACCTACGCCCCGCCGGCTGCAGAAGAGACGCCCTCCACCAAGCAAGCGGAAATCTATGCCTTTACCAGACAGCATCGACTTTGAGGTGCATGGTAGGAACGATCTCACTCGCGTCGACTCCCGAGCTTCCGCCGTGTTTGACGACACGCCGGACGAAGGTCCACCACGATTGCCCACACCTCCGAGATCAAGATCTGGCACGGATGCTCTACTCGACTCGCTACCGTCAGAGGCCGATTTCATGGAGAATCTCTTGAGAGACTCGGTGAAGATGTTTGACGAGCGAGGACGTCTGGTTGAGGCTTTGTCGAACGAACCAAGGACTTCAAAGTCTGCTTCAAGCATCAACACGATCATCAGCAAGGCTTGTCGGATATTAGTTTTGAGAAGGAAGAGTGAACCCGGAATCGGCGGCGTCTGGAACACGTCCATCTGGATCATCGCTTCAGACTTTAGCGTCCGTCTCGAACAGCCGCTTCAAATGACCCTTCAGCCACGAGCGATTGCACCTCACATAGCTGTCAAGCTACCAGAGCGAGTGGCATTGACTCTGCCTTGCAAGATCCAGTATCACACCCCGGTCTGGGGCTGCACCACCGAGTCATCAGGGACAACTTTGCTTGCGGAGAGAGTGACATACACCTTTCTCAGCGCCCAAGTCGCCAGTCGATTCCAGAGCGTCATCTTCGGACAACAATTACTGGACAGCTTTTGCATAGAGCGTGCTACAGTCATCAGACCTGGTGGCGGAGGCAAAAGCTTCTTCTACAAGATGCTCGGTACGGAAGAGCAGATCTGTGGTCAGCAAAGGATACGGCTCTGGGAGGATCATGGAGATGTGACGCCCTCGAACACTGCCGGTGGCGTGCTCGGTCTGATGCATGTGCAGCCTTCCTTCGGTCAGGGGTGGGTCAAGTGGTGGGTGAACTCATCGAGGGTCTCACAGATCAAGAACAAGAGCAACGGAGTCGTTGAGATTCGTGGTATTGACTGTCTCGTCACGAAGCCGTCTCCCAGACCTCTCAAAGCAGTCGACAACTTCACGCAATGCTCGCTATTGGCTGGCGTATCCGTCTCTGCCTTTGACGCACCTAGCTCGCACGTCTCTAGTGAGAGGCCGAGCACGTCAATGAGCAATAGGGAAGAGATGAGGTCGCGGCACTCTCCTTCGCCGTCTTCCAATATACCTCGACCGGCTGAGGAAGCTCCTCCATTGCCACATATCGATCCTCTCCGTGCTCACAATCCTCGATCGAGAACATCTGAGTCGAGGAGTCGAAGCGGAAGCAGGTCAAGGACTGAGACTACCACCCCAGTACCAGCAGACCCTAGCGAGCCTGTCCCTGCTGTGCGGTCAGACAGCGCACTGGCTACGTCAACGACCAGATCATCAAGTACGCCAAGCAAGCATTCCCGCAAGCTCTCCGGCAGTCGATCTGCAACCACACTCAACTTGCCACCACCTCCTACTCCTGGCAAATGGGACAACCCCATCTCCCCTCGCAACTTTCGAAGCCGCAAGTCGATCGACACTACTCGAACCCCTTCCCATCTCACCTCGGACTCTGTCAGCCTGTCATCCCCACCCATGCCTACTCCCTCCTCGGTACCTCAAGTCCGCACCACCTCCCGCGCAGATTCTCGCCTCGACTACCGCTCCGACTCTCGTGCTGCGGCGAGAGACTTTGACAGCATGTCCTTCATGTCGCAGCGATCCAAAACCACGACGACCATGTCGACCAGATCAAAGGCCAAGTCATGGCAAGGTGGCAAGAGCAGAGATCAACGGTATACCAAAGAGCCAAGGGAAGAGAAGAAGAGGAGCGTATACGGGATCAAGATATATTTTTCCACGGACGATGACAAGCGCCGGTTTCTCATGCATGTGGCAAAGGCAAGGGAGAAGTCGTTGGCTTTGCCGGACTTCTGATAGCATGCAAGCGTAGCAGATGTACATACCCCTTCCCAACCAGATGTCGCCATCCACACATATCAATATGAACCATCACGGATCCATAGATGTCGCATCACATCATACATTCCCACTATCCTAATCCCTACCCAAGCAACAACGCCACGCTAACCCTCACCCACTACCGTCCCAACCCACTCAACCTCCCCAACCTCTCCCCCACCGCTTCAACCAACGCACTCTCCCTCTCCAACAACACCATGACCTGCTCCAACTTCTTCCTCCGAATCTCACTCGGGACCCGATCCCCGCCCTCCTTATCCACCTGCTTGATCTCCCTCGCCCTCCCCACCATCTCCTCCTTCAACTCCCTCACCTTCCTCGCCCTCTCCTCCAACTCCTTGTCCACCCGCGCCTCCACGTCCCGCGCTTCCTGCCCCCATTGCTCTTCCCTTTTACTCACCTCCCCGCCCTGGAGACCCGCTACTTTCCGCCTCACGGCCTCGACTCGCTTTTGCAACTTCTCGTCTCGTTCCCGGATGGCCTTGAGACGGGAGTCGACTTTTTCCTTGCTGTCGGCGGAGTCGGCGCGGTCTTTGATCTCCCGCACGCGTTGGACCTGTTCTGCCAACTCGGCCTGCATGCGTTGACAGCGTCGGAAGAGGTCTGCGGCTGCGAGACCGAGACGGCTGGTTTCGTCGCTGAGGATGCGGTGGGCTTCGGTGAGAAGTTGGAGGGTGGCGGGGGAGAGGCGGACTTGAGATGTGACGTCGGCGCGTTTGAGGCGGGCGTTGTTGTGGAGGGTTTGGTCGATGAGGCAGGGGAGTCGGGTTGTGGTGAAGAAGTCGCGCGAGGGGAGGTAGGGTTCGCGGACTTCGGAGGTGGGGAGGAGGAGTTGGGTGGATGTGGGGGCGTAGGGGTCGGTGGGACTGGGGGGAAGAGGGAGGTCGATGGTGGCGGAGTAGGGTTGGTTGGAGGAGATGGCGAGGATGAAGTGAGAAAGGTCGGAGTCGATGAGGGAGATGGCGGCTGGGATGGCGGTGGCGGCGTCAGAAATGTTGATGAGAGGGGTGACTATGGTGCGTTCTGACTCGTGCAGGAGTCCCATGCGGAAAGAGGCGCCTGTGTCCGATGGTCCAGCTAATTCGTCCTCAAGGTTCTGTATCCAGGGGGTGAGAGTCAGGGAGTCGACGCCGTTGCTCCGGGTCACCAGAAAAGAATAACGACCACCAGGGTGAGCCTCGTAGAGCGGTTCTGATGCGGTGTACCTGTTTGAGAGGATCGGCGTCAAAGCTGGCCAGCTGTTAGAGGAATCGGTGTCCAGCTCGATACTTTCCAAGACCAGCATATTCGACTCGTCCGATAGCGACACCGGTGCTTGAAATGCCGTTCTTCTTGATGGCAGCCACTTCGCTTCAACCCCGTTGATGTCGAGACAGATGTGAACAGTGGCTGACTTGGCGAGTAAGCAGACTAGTCCGATCGAGAGCCCGGACTTTGAACTTGACTCGCCATACTCATCTTCGTCCTCCTCATCAAGAAGCTCGTCGTCCACTCGCGGAGCAATCACCATGATGTCAGAGATATCGTCGATCTCGGGGTCCGGGCTGAGATGGAATGGTCCTTGCAACTTCGGAATTGCTGGTGGATGTGACGGTCTCTGATACACCTCGACAGTCTCCAGACCACCAGGCAGTAATTCCAGTAACGGCTCTTGTGCATCAATATCGGCCAACCATTTCTGCTGCTGTACCGCCTGCCTCCTCTCCTCCTCTGAAGCATCAGGATCCCGATCCAGGAAGGAAGCCGTAGATACAACTTTTGTTGACAATGATGGTATAGTCGATGCTGCAGGCTGCCACTTGCTGGGGAGTAATGGGCATAGAGCATAGATGTCCCCCTCAGTCATGGCTATCCAAAGTGTGGCAGGTGCCCATCCAAACTCGTCCGGTGATCCAATGCCGCCAAAGCATGCCGCCGCCACCTCCATCTCTACCAGATCAGGTGAGAACCCCTTGCTCGTCCCATAAACTGATGCTCGCATGTCCTCTCCATATGATGATGCATTCGCCAGCTTCTTCAGATCCAGAGCAAGTGCAGGTTCGTCGAAAGAATGTCTGTTCTCTGTGTTCAATTCCCATAGTCTTACGCAAGCATCTGTCGCCACGGTGACCAAGCAAGATCCAAGGGCACCAAAGGGATGCCAGATGACAGAGGCGAGCGGCGCCTGCTCCAGCACATGCGCTGTCGGTCCCAGTTGGAATGTCTTCAATCGGATTGGTCCCTCAGTCTCGAACCTTGTCGGCAGCACAGCGATGTGAGCCGTATGTGACGTAACAATCGCCAGGTAGTCACCCAAAGGCGATATGACCAGCTGTTGTATTTTGCCAGCAACAGGCGCTTTGAGCACCTTTGAGCACTTCTCCTTCTCCGCCTCGCCAGCCTCTTTCAATGCCACCATATCCGACCATCTGAGCTCGTTGTCCACCACGAAGAATACTTCAGTCCCGCGATTCACCACCGTCCTCGTCGGACCTCTGTGATCAACCTTCTTCCCAAATCCATTGCTCAGCGCATTCCCGGACTTCTTCCCCGCAGGCTGAAAGACCTCAAACCCGGTCGACGGACGCGATAACCACGCAGGCGTATGCGCAGTGACTTTCGACATCTTCTGCACGTGAAATCAAGCTTCACCAATCCATTGAGAATGCTGTGAAAGAATCGGCGCGTGCAACACAAGAAAGTCAAGCCCGCATTGAAGCTCGAAGTCGAAGCTCGGACCATTCCACTTCACCTCACATATCCCTCTCCCTCCATCCTCACCATCACACATCACCACAATGCCCGCCGTACGATTACGCAACACCGTCGACCGACTCGACAAGCCGAGCAGCTATGTCACCAGCAAAGTCCGCCTCTCCCGCTCCCTCAATGGGCCTCACTAACCCCTCCCAGTACAAGAACAAGCGCAAATTCCACAACGACCCCGAGCCCAATGAACGCGCCCCCTCCCCTGACATCGACGAGAAGCTCAAAACCGCCACCACGCTCTACGTAGGCAACCTCTCCTTCTACACCACGGAAGAACAAATCCACGAACTCTTCAGCAAATGCGGGGAGATCAAACGCATCATCATGGGACTGGACCGATTCCAGAAGACGCCATGTGGGTTCTGCTTTGTCGAGTACTACACGCATGATGACGCGTTGGATTGTCTCAAGTATGTGGGTGGGACGAAGTTGGATGAGCGGATCATCAGGACGGATCTGGATGAGGGGTTTCAGGATGGGAGGCAGTATGGACGGGGGAAGAGTGGGGGGCAGGTGAGGGATGAGTATAGGGAGGAGTTTGATCCGGGGAGAGGAGGGTATGGGAGGCAGTCGAGGGGGGATTATGATGAGTATAGGTAAGGACAAAGGGCTTGGGGAGGAGGGAGGTTGGCAAGGCGTATTGGCGCAGTTCGGATAGGAACGGACAGATGGAAAAGTTGCATCGTGGTTATCGCTCAGAGCTAGGTTCGAAGGTTTTGATACCCAATGGCGGCATGTTAGGTTGCCGCGTATGCCTCGTATGTATTCTCCACCTTCATCCCGCCATGCTGTGATGTTCATAGTCATACACGTCGTCTTCGTCAATGCAGATACCAATGATCATTCCGTCCATGCTGTGCCTTGTTTCCCGGACTTCTTCGAGCTGTTCCTGCTTGCTTCCCTGCACTAGAGTCCGCCGCGTCTTACTCGCTGTCACTCTCCTCTTCCTCCGAGTCGTCAATGCCCTCCATGGCCTCCTTAATGTACATTGTAGCCTGTATCATGTCAGTTGCTTGCTCCGCATCTTGGAGGATCAGTCGCACCTTTGCATCAAGATTCAGCGCAGTCGTGAAGCACTTCAATGCCTCACCGCGATTCCGCAGCGACTTGTGACACTTGCCGAGCATGAACCACACGTTTGCCTCCTCAGGGGCGATGCCGACAAGTTCCGTAAGCTCTTCGAGTGCATCCGGGTACATCTTGAGAGTCATAAGAGTACGAGCCTTGCGGAAGCGACCCATTGCAGATGTCGGGCAGAGCTGAATCGCATGTGTGTACTGAACTAGAGCTTCTCGGCGGTGCTTCATGCGCTCCAGGACCTGGTATTGTCAGCAGCGTACAGGTGAGGTAGATGACGGCACTTACCACGCCAATGCAGATGAACAGGACGTGATTCTGCGAATTGATGCTGGCGGCGATCCTGTAGTGTCGTTCGGCTTCCTCATACTTGCCCATGCGCTCGAAACACTTTCCAAGACCATACCATCCTGCATATCCTCGTCGTTCCTTGCCGACACCCTTGCGATATGCGCGAATAGCTTCGTCAAAGTTCTCGATCGTCAACAGCTCGTGTCCCATCAGCGTCCAAGCGTAGTAGAACTTCGGGTCAACTTGTACTGCGCGCTTGAAGCAGACAATAGCTTGTTGATGCTCACGTGTGGCGGAGAAAGCATTGCCAATTGCGCACCATGTCTGCGGCGCTTCATAGTCCAGATTCCTGAGCATGTGCGCAAGGTGAGCGAGCTGAACAGGCTTCTTGAGCTGCCAGAGAACAGTCGAATAGTACTCCGTGTCCTCGATCCGGGTGGGCTGGAGGCGCAGCATCTTCTCGAATGCCGCTTCTGCTTTGCTGTACTCTGCAGCTTCATAGTAGGCCTTTCCAAGCTGTCCTTGCACCCACACTGTGTCTCTGTGCACTATCGGAAGAGCCTCATATGCGTGAATGGCCGATTTGCTGTCGTACCGCGTCTGTGCCAAGTATCCGAGACCTAATTGCTTGAAGGACGATAACAATGACTCAATTGCGGCTGTATCTGGTAGAACGATCGTCTCTGTTGGTTTGGAAGGTATTGGCGGGATCGTGACACTGTTCCGACTCTGAGATCGTGGATCCTTCGCATCCACTCCAGGCGGCATGACCTTTCGGTTGCCACTGACCACTCGTCCCACTGTAGATGTGCCTCTACCCTTTACTGGGGCAGCCTTTGTCTTCTTCGGATCTTCTCGCCTTGTCGCTGTACTGTTCACATCCGGCGCACCCCTGCTTGAGGGTTTGGAGCTCGTCAGCTGGCCGAACAATCTATTACTTCGTCGCGGCTGCACTGAAGCATCCGATGCTGCAGTTTGACCGGAAAGCGTCCTCTTATGGGCTGTCGTGGCCCTGCTTGTCGCGGAGGCTGTGTCTTCTCCATCCGTCGTGTCTGAATGTGTTCTGCCGAATGACTTGAGGCTGGGAGCTTGTAATCGTGAAGCATCTTTTGAGCTGTCGAATCCTAGCCGTGAAAGCGTCTTCGATCGCCGTATCGGTGCTGCAGGAGGTGCGTCTCTCAACGATCCAAGAGTATCGTGATCTATGCCGCCCATCTCAACATCGTCATCGTTGCCGTTCGTCGTCGGCGTCTCCCATGATGGTTGTGCAGTTGTCTTTGGAGGACTGCCGAACATGCCCTTACCCTTGATCTTCGAAAATTGAAACGACCAGTCGTTGCTGGTCTTACCATTTGTGGTGAATGGATCGTTCGTGGGTGTCGAGACTGCCGTTTGCCCATTCATGTGCATAGGGACTGCCTGCGGTGCGGGCTTGATCTCGTCTTTGTTCGCCACCAAGGTCGCGCTACTGTCCGCCATTTCTGCGGTTAGCTTGAAGCACCCAGCTATATTTACATCGGCGCCTGCACAATGTTAGATGTGGTAAACCATGCCAAAGCCAGTCCTCTCACCGATATCGCACAGGCCAGTAAATGAATCCCACATCAGCGGATTGAGCTTCTGAGCCTCGATAAAGCATTCTCCAGCCTTGTGGAGATCACCATGTCCCCTCCAAAGCTTTGCCATCAGATTCCACACCATCCCTGCATCTGGGAGATGCCTCCGCGTTGTCTCAGAGTGCTTGTCTGCGTCCTAGTCAGTCCCGTACCTCCATCTCCGCCGCTTCCACTCACTCCAGTGATTGCGCCCGATCCACAAAGCCTTTGCCTTCTCCAACGCCGCCACTCCATCCTGGTATTCCTCCAGCGCCTCGCACGAAAGCGCAAACACATATGCGCATCCCAAATGCTTTCCGGATGCGCCAAACTTGGATGACAGATCATTCGCAGCCTTGTGGCGACCCAGTCGCAAATATGTGAGAGCCAGCAGGTGTAGCGAATCAGCGTTCCGTGGGTCCAGCGCTACCAATCTTCCTGCGAGAAAGTTCGCATTGTCCAAGCTCTCGTTGTCCATGTGATAGAATATGCACTGCCGGAGCTGCGTCGTCATCTGTGTTGTCACGGCCGCCATGTTTGTGGGCGCCTGTCGAGCAAGGTCGCGAAAGTGAAGTCTGATGTGAGATTTGAGTCCAGATTGGCTCTGCGACCATTTGGCTGCGCACGACTAGTCTACCGGTGGAGAACTACCCAGCAGCTGATTTCGCCGTGCTCGCCGCTGTCCCAGGCTCCAGACTGCTGTGCGATCAAGCTATTGCTACAGACACTGCTGTAGATGTTTCGCGCCGGAGTTTGACATGCTTCACAAGACCGGTCCTGCTGCCCCTCAAAATATTCCCATCCGACTCTTGATGTTCCTTAACGTCCTTCGATCTCCTTGGACTTAATGCGCGAATGCTCGTCGTGGTTGTAGGTGTTGTCAAAGTGCGGGCCCTTTGTTTGTGGTTGTCAATCGCAAGCGGCAACGCGAAGTGCGGCTCCGGAACACACCGTCATCCAGCCCACTTTGTCTCACCATTAAATTCTTGAGCTGTTTCATTGATGCATGTGACCACGCGTGAGGGGAATCGGAATTGTACTTTTGTAATCGTATCAGCTTAATCTTTGCATACATCGGCGCATTGGGTAGCGAACATTGCAAGAAACTCCTGCCTCAAGTCCACAGATATGGCACAGGCAAGAGCACCATTCATCGATTCCCACATTGGCTGACATGCTGTAGAAAGCTCAAAAGACTCTGGCGGCGAAGAATGCTGCAACACTCAATCGCACGCATCTGATCAGTCTTGGTGTCCATTGCTTCTTCCTCTTCGTCACCCAATTCTTGTTCACCAGATCCCGCCTTGCCTGGCTCCTGATCTCCCTCCCGTCCCTCATCATCGAATTCTGGTTTGAGCGGATAGCGCGGCCTACATATGTTGACAACGGAGCGGGACAGGAGCTGAAGAAGGCCGGTGAAGACCTCGAAGCAAAGGGCCTGACAGAGTGGATGTGGGACATTACATACTGGACTTGGATCAACGTGGTTGTTGCTGCTCTCGCAGGCAATTGGGCATGGTACCTCTATACCGTCGTTCCGGCATATTCGATATGGCTCGCCTATTCGACCTTCACTGGCGCACGGCAAGGTTTGGCAGGTATGGGACAGGGAGGTGGTGAAGGTAGCGCGGCAGGACAGAGCAAAAGACAGGCCAAAATGGAGAAGCGGGGAGGTCAAAAGATGCCGTATCGGTAGCTGTATCTCGTGCACGAATGAATACCGTCAGCATGAGATCGGGGACATCATACATTAGAGCGCGGTCTTTGGAAGGCTATCCATGCTTCCTACCTTGTGGTCCCATCAGAGACTGAAGGATAGCTCCCGCTCCCCCTTCGCCCCCCGTCGCGCAACACCTCATCAATCGGAGGCATGATTCTGTTGGGCACCCTAATCATCGTAAACGACTGTCGATACGAGGCAGCAGGAATGGCCGGCAGCTCCACCTCATCATCCCTCGATGCATTCGTCTCGGTCATTGATACATCTGGTAACACTCCCAATCCACGCACACCCTTCAATTCGAATACTTTGCTCGACTGCGTCTTTGCAACACAAGCCGAGTACATCCAGTCTGCACTCCCGAGTGGCCGATGTCCTTCCGCCAGGACTGCGTTTGCAGAGACGTAGCTGACATGCGACCGACATTTCCGTCGCATTTGTAGAAGCGGCTTGAGAGTGACCAGACTGATCGCTATCGCCCCGACGGCTGTTTCCAGGACCGAGAGGAAGATAATCATGTGATTAGTCTCGAAGAGCATGGGACCGAACCTCGAATCGGCAAAGTACGGAAGCCGGACAATGGAGACGATACTACCAGCCACTGCAAGACCGATGATGAAGCAGCTGGAGAATTTGGCGTCTCGACTCAACCGCTGGGAAGTCAGGAGGAGGTGAGTGGGTACCGCTGCAAATACCCAGTCACAGAGGGCGTTGAGGGAAGCGATGTTCAGACCAAGGATTTGCTCAAGTCGAGGACTGATCGGACATTGGTCGGAGACTAGTAGTACTACTGGAATGATTGGGACGCCACATCTCAGCAGGACGATTGTGAGGGAAATGATGAGGAAAAACGTGTATAGGATGGTCGGACCCAGCACGACGTACTTTTGCCACTTTTGCTGCGCAATGCGGAGGAAGAAGAGGCCGATGGTGATCTTGACCAGTACGGAGGAAAGCACGTATGTTCCTACGGAGATGACGAAAGGCTACATTGTCAGCGAGAACGCACACCTTGGGTAATCTACCTACCGTGGACAATGCATCGAAAAGTTCAGTCGAGCGAGGCTGATAGTATTTCTGCCTCACGTGGACGTACAGCCAGAACCCAGTACAGGCGAGGTTGACAAAGTGCGAGAGCATCAGTATACAGTCGTCAGCCCCAAGTCGGCTCGCGAACCTCAGTCGTATCCATATCCGCAGACCAATAGCAATCGTCGCCACGGGCAGAATGATGCATAACACTCCGACGAACCCCGCAAGTTCGTCGATGTGTTTCTTAAGCGTCTGCTTATCCATGAGAATATTGTATGGCGGCCATCCACTACCATTCTTATGTCGTGCCGTGCCTTGACATGTGTAGGCCGTGTAGTGTTGTATAGATTGAGAAAATCACACAGACTGAATTGATGGCACTTTCGCCTTGGGCCGTTGACCGTCAACGTGTTCGTTGCTCTAACCGTCAACTCCAGGCCATTCATAGGCTTGTAGCGAACGCTATGGATTACGAACGTTGAACGGCTCGGGCGAGAGTGATATATATAATCTCTGCTTCAAGCGAGAGAGTTCTTGGATGGGTAAAAGCAAGAATTTGCCGCCTCACAGGTGGGTAGATGGCATTAAGAGGCCTACCATCTACCGTAGGTGCAAAATTGGCATATGAGACATGCTTGCATTCTTTCGCGTATCTACACCAAACCTCCAGACAAGGCGCAGTGTCTGTACACCCAGATTTCAGGCTGAAGTTCATGGCTAAGCATTTCCCGTCGCAAGCCCGAATTGCACCTTTCCACCATCTAGCAAGCACCAGGGTCAACGCTACACACATGTCAGTTATGGGACAGCCAAGATAGGCATACCACATACCGAGCACGCCAGGAACCTGAACGCAAATCGCCGCCCCGACTGCACACGCCAATGACGAGCAGGAAGAAGTCGACACAATCAGTGTTGTCAATATCGGCATTGTCGAACCCACCGAGCCACTGCAGCTCATACAAAATGTTGACACCCGCAGCATTGGGGCACAGGCGTTTGGTCTGCTGGCGGGCGAAGTCTCCGTTGAACATACCGCCGTAGTTGTTGCATGCTTCGTTGGCGAATCTCCTGGCTGAACTGATGTCGCCGTAGCCGTCTCCGCTGCCGTAGCAGTATGAAGGGGTAGTGGCCTTGGGTATGGAAGCGGGCTCTGGAGCGGGCAGGGCGGCCGCTGAGGCCAGGGATGCCATAGCGAGGAAGGGGAGGAAGAAGGTCTTCATGATGAGGTTTGTTGCGGTGGTGTGATGTTTGTAGGAGACGAGGGAAGCTGCTTGGATGGTGAATGTAGTGGGAAATGACCTGCCTTTATACGTTTCGCCCTCGCACGGTCTGGTTGATGGTACAGTCTCGCATGCGTACCGGTCACCATGCTGCTCGTAGCTTACCTTGATGACATTCCCTCGAGGACGACCGTCTATCTCCGTGCCCAAAACGATCCCGATATGCGAAGCGGATGCTGAAAAGATGTTGGTGGCACCCATCTCGACTCCTGCAGCACTCGTCCTTCATGATGCTGACTTATGATGCTCATCACTCTGTCTCCTCCAACAAAAGCCAGCACAGCACTACTGAACATGCTCGGACGATGTCAGCCGCTAGCGAAGACCTGTTACAGCTTCACTCGCAACAGCCTGTATGTTGCGAGTTGGTGGCGGCCTATGAAATAGCTGAAGTCCGTGATTGATGGGATTGATCATCGTCGTGCAGAACTTTGAAGCTTTGTCAAGCCTGTGGCGAATCTGGTCGTGTATTACAGTGTAGAGCCAAGGAGCTAGCTCATGTGGTCGAAAAGTGTGGAGTCCATCTAAGCATCCGAGTCAGCTAGTACTTGGTAACGATCACTCAGATAGGCAAAAACAGCATCTGAGACGGATCGCTGGCGCTGTGCCCCTGACGTGTTGATGCCCGAGCGGCCACGGATGGCATTGGAAGTGAGATGCTGGCGGCGGAGGGTGTGCAAGCAGTCCGCTGACCTAGGGTCACACAGGTCAGTCGTGAGCAGTCATTCTCGCTCATTTGTCCAGCCTGAGCTGTTATGCCCGTCTATGCGTCGGTACTTGTATGAGCTGATCCCCCATGCCTCCATCGGCCGTGAGCGCAGCCAAACATCCAGCTGGATAGCTACCAGAGCCTGTGATTAGCGCGGGTGAGCCTTTGAGAGTGGAACAGATTACCAAGGGCGCATATCGCATTAATGTCCAGTCGTGTATAAAAGTCGCGATGTTAGACGGTAAGAGAAAGAGGCCCCTGCCAAGCTGATCATCTCGGCGGGTGGCCTCAACCAATAGCCCTCGCTCGGTCAGATGTCAAGACGCGAACACACAGCACGTTACACCAGGTCGCCTGATGCGAACTGATCTCAGTGTATTGCGCAGTAGTGGTGTGGTGGTACTCTAGACGTCTGTCAGAGGAGAGACAATCTGCCGGGACACCCGCATTCAAATGGAATGGTCAGGCGAGGTGGGCGTGGACAAAACAGCACATGCTTGTTCCAAGCTCTTTCAATCCACTCTGCGCGGTCTGCCGCAATAATGAACGCAAAGGTGTTGAAGTGATACAAAGAACGAGGAGACGTGACCAAAAAATGACAAAAGAAATGTGGAGACACGGATATTCGAAATCCGGACCTTTTCGAATCGACAATGCAAACGAAACGTGATACCCCTACACCATATCCCCAGGGATGACCATTGAGTGAGATTATAAAATATTATCATGTCCTTTATCAATCTAGACAGCTCAACCTAGCCCAGTGGCACCGAAAGATGAGACATCACTACTGCAACCATGATCACTCCAAAGTCATGCACATGACAAGACGAAACCTAGTTCATCGCAAAAACTATTCTTTCGCAACTAATCCGACCCTGATTTCGAGTAAATCTATGGCTGCTGCGATTTTATTGTGGTTGCCTGATGAGTATTAACAATCGCTTGTCTCTCTTCCAGCTTCCTTCCTGCAGTGTTCGAAGCATCTCTGTTGCCGCGATAGCAAGCGTCACCGAGCACAATATGCATATCAGAGGAGTATTCGAAAATTCACGAGCGTTTCATGCTCGACACCCGCGTCCAGTATCTTCGTCGACCACATTAGAGGGCCTTTTGCAGACCGGCCGATTACATACTGGCGAGGTCAATCGATATATTGGGTCGACCAGAATAATTGTACATCCCACTACAAGGCAGATCGCTGAGCAGTTCTTGCAACAAAAAAGGAATCATGGGACAGCAACGGAAAAGCATGTATACGACACGCAGACAGGCGATGATACCGAACGCCTCATCCAGAGGCTTATACAGAAGAGGCCACTTGTATTCTTCACCCCAAGTGACACCACATTGCTACGTATCCACGAACGGATCGGCAGCGCCGCTAGTCTGTGGGATAGGGTCGGCACTGAGAATGAATCGCCACAGATCAAGATGGCAGACTACCTGACTTACGATGAGATGATGTTGTCGTCTCTCATTGGCGTCTCGGGCTACACGCCCTACATCAACGACGGTGACCGCCACAATCGGGGCAAGGTGGCAAATAGGCATTCGATTCAGCCTGAAGGGGTCCAGGTCGGTCTGGTCGGTGCAAGGTTCGAGCGGCCAGGGAAGATGGACTCCCTGTACGAGACCACCTCAGAACTTGAGCGAGCACCTTATCCATTCGCCAAATACTTCGCTGGCGATGACTTCGAAGCGCGGTACAAGGCGAGGATGAGGATCACTGTCGAGACGCTCCTCCTGGAGGCCAATCAGAGAGGGCAAGATGCCGAGAAGAAGGCATACGTCCATGTCGTCGGTCTAGGGCTCGGTGCCTGGGCACATCACAACGAGCAGCCAAAGTGGTACATCGAGATCTTCACACAAAGTCTTGCCAATCTGCGTCTATCGTCCATCCACACCCTGGAATTTGCATACATCAATGTCGACAAGGTGACTCGCGAAGCTGTCATTTCTGCAGGTCTGCAGGTAGGCATCGCCTGTATCTTCAACGAGCGAGCTCCGAGTGCCAGGCTACAAGATACTTCCTTACTCCTGGTCACCTCTTATGCTTGGGACTCAAACTCCTATCCTGGCAATGAGTACTACATGGGCCTCTTAAACGCAAGCGGAGATCCGGCTGCTGCTTGCAGTACTGTGATAGCAGAGACGCACAACCCAGAGATCAATCCGTGGATGCTCGAATCGATCAAACATCTCGATACCTCAGGTGGAGCAGATTAATTCGTAGACCAGAATTACGTGCGTAGCATCTACTGTCCTGCAGAATCAGCGGTGCCGTTCTCTCGCTCGAGGTCGTGCAGCCTCGCAGGCAGCTGTCTCTTACCGGGAAGCACAAACATCGAATTGCACGTTGCGTCGCCTACAGTCTGACAGCATAGGTACAACGTTCTGTCAGAGACCGATATCGTATTCGTCATCGCCTCTCACCGGTCAAAGACATCACCACATCGGTCTTCAAGCTCCGACCCTCCCGACATCTCAGGCTCCAGGATACCAAGCCGATCTATATAGACGAGACGTGCGACAAGCGACCTCGGGATATTCCGCCATTACTACCAGAACCGTCATGGCCGCCGAAAAGATCGCACCACCTCGCCGTCGCGGCACCTCTCTCCTCCGCAAGGTCTCCACCTTGTCCATCCTACCCGCCATACCCCTCCTTATCCTCCACTCTGCGCTCATCAAAAGCCCCCGTATCATCCTTGCAGTCGTCCCACTCCTAATATCCACTGTTTCCGGCTTCATAGTCCTAAGGAAAGCCCGTAGGCTGGCACTTCAGCTCGCCACCAACGACTCCAGCCCTCCTCCCTCCGATATCAAGAAAGCAAAGAAAAGGATCCTTCTTCTCTTCATCGCCGACCTTGCAATAGCTACCGTCTACGCCATACTCCTCGTCTACATCCATGTCAACGCCCTTAGATCAAGGAGCACAAGTATGTTGACGGCGTACGCGTGCATGCCATTGTGGGTGAACCTGTTTGTTACACCCTATCAACGGATGAACTAGCAGGCGCTAACACTTGGACAGGTTTGCGCACAGTCTTATCGTTATGAGGACGCTGTGCAAGGTGATAGTAGGCTGTGCCAAACGCAAGCACATTCGAAAGCTCCAGAATCGCGAGTGGCAGGGATCGAAGTGCAGAAACGCTCGAGTCGATTTGTGCAGTGCGGGCGAGACGGCGGAGACTACGACGTCGGGGGAGGGGAGTGAGAAGGATGTTCTATTGACGCCATCTACAACTGTCGACGATGCAGGAGAGGAGGCAAGGCCAGTGGCGGCCTGAAGCAGTGTGGCAGGACGAGGATCGCCGGTCGAGACGGGTGAGCGCAGGATGGAGAGGCGGCGAGTGTCAGCGGAGCATGCTTGACATGATAATGTGGATGAACAGTGGACGCAGAGCAGGAGATGGCAGTGTGTTTCTGCATAGTGTTTCTGTATTCGAATAATCATTTGCTTGCCACCATGACCTTGTGCCGGGACTGAGCTGCACATACAGAGGCCCGTTTCCCCAATGCATTTTACCTCCCCCGAAACCTTGCGCGGCCTATTTGTTGCGCTTTCCTGTGGTTTTCATGCTGGTTCATGGATGTCGTCCAGACCTCTTCGTTATTGTCCTTCCACCTTGACTGCATGAAGTTGTAGATCGTCCTGTTTCTCCCCCGGTTCATGTTCGCCAATGCCCTCTCACATGATCGTCTTTGCTCGCAGCCTGCCCATTTCTCGGTGGCTCTGATCTCGTCATTTCTGTGCTCCCGCGTTTGGCGATGTTGGCGGCGGACTGATATCTGGGGGGTTGCCAGCTTCAAGTGGTAGCAAGAGCGATATAGCGAGCGATATGTGTGTCTAGCGGTGCTGCTTCCTGGCCTTTGTGTCCTTCATGAGTTATCATCGATCTCTTTCCAGACTGCTTCTATCTTCTTCCGCCGTTCCTTCGCCTTCTCCCGATTCTGTTTTGTCCTGTCCAGACGTTCTGCCCGCAGGCACATGTTGACGGCATGTTTCGCTTCTGTGCACATGCCCATAGACTTCCAGAGGAAGCCGCGGGCGTGGCATTCTTCGAGAGCGTTCATAACGTCCTCGCAATCTGGCCACGTTAGGCAGGGCTGATTCGCGTTCTCATTCTGCACATACTCTTGTTATCCTTGGTATGCAAGTGGGGATGCATCGTGAAGCGTGAAGGGACCGGGTCCAAGTGCTGTAGGTAGAGGGGCGTTGTGAGGAAATACTTGGACCCTTGACAAAGTATATCTGCACAGCATCAGATCTGGATCTCTGGACATGCTTGCCAGAGTTTCGGCATACCGTACTTGCCTTGTCAAAGTCACAGCAGTGGTTCTTCCCATAATAGTATTTGCCTCTCAGACATGTCGCAACAACAGGTGTCTGCGAAGAAGCAGCAAGGCTAGTCACCACATTCCAATCAATGATCAAGTGTTGACTGTCAGCAGAACTACAAGCGCAGTATCAGAATTACAAGGACACCCTTCAAGCCATCGCACAGAAAATCGGCGATGTCGAATCCGAGGTCGAAGAGCACAAGTAAGGCAGCCTTTTTATGATGTGACGGCTCCAATCTTTCTTTGCTATTTGGATATTCATAGTCATTACTGACACTTCATAGGCTCGTCCTCGAAACACTGCAGCCTCTGCCGGAAGACCGCAAATGCTTCCGCATGATCAATGGTGTGCTGGTTGAGCGCACAGTCAAGGACGTCTCGCCACAGCTCAAAACCAACTCCGAAGGCCTCAAGAAGGTTCTTGATGATCTACTAAAGCAATACACCTCCAAACAGGAGGAGCTGGAAAAGTGGAAGGTAGGTAGAGAATCATGTCATCTCCGGACCTTGCTAACACGCTCAGATCGCCAATAAGATTCAAGTGGTGCAGCAGTGATAACACAACCTCAAGCCACCTGGAATGCTTCGTATTCGGAGACTGGGGTTTCACTACCCTTGACCGTGTCCGCACGGAACGATCGAAGGCGGTAGAGAATGTCTGCACGCTTGCACACGGCTGATGAAGACCTGGAGTGCCCTGCGAGTACAAAGGGGGCCAGGGACAGAAGACCATCAGGTCCAACTTGTCTTCTGCGGATTGTCACGGGCATGAGGAGGTCCTCCCTGACACGGAGTGCGTCCCAAGCGGCACCTCCGGGGTTTGTCTGGGGTTAGGTGCACACCACAAGAGGTGAAAAGACGGGGAAATAGCTCAGGCCGCTGTGCAGGTATCTGAATGTATCGACGGCCATGTAAAGTATCGAGAGAATTGGTAGCGTGTGAATCTGCTAGCTAGATGCAGGATGAGGTCGTGGATGCCCAATAGCGAGGAGAAGGCTGTCTGCGGCCTTGTCGATCTCCGATTGGCTGGCGTTTCCTCGATGATACTCAGCCGGAGAGTTTGAGTGATCGCGGCTTCGACTATAAATCATTTCATGTTCATGTTACTACAGTGCTCTCTCAGTGATTCTGTGATCGAATTGCGTAAATCAGACAACGAGTAGTTTGTCTTGTCATCACGTGTGGGTTCATTCATGCAGCGAGATGCTACGATCTTGACCCGCGATTCACCATTGGGTACCCACCTGTATTTCGTTATTCGTCATTGGGCATTGAATGTACTTTACCGTGGAACAAATGTATGCGCTGGCAAATCAGCCTTCGATCGCATCGAATTACCGCCCGAAAAGGCGGTCATTGGGCATTCAGCTCGCAAACTCTCGTGGTTCCTGCATGGGCTTGGCAGGCAGAAGCACCCCACGCCCGCCATCCCACCTCAGTCGCGTCGCTGGAATTTGGGACGCCAGCTGAATGATTCGAGCTTCCACAATCCACCGCGTTGCTATAGATAAACTAAAGAGAAAGACAGCAATATCGACATAGACAACCTTCATCGTCAAGACTGAAAAGCAGCAATATCCCTACCCCAGCCCTGCCGACCGACGCGTTACACCGCTTCTTCAACCCACGTCAACCAAGAACCTCGCTAGTACCTTGCGTCAGTCGCCCGGCTCCGTAGTCGGCAGCCCATAGCTGCATCCGCATCGTAGCCCGATCAGACAGACAGTACGACTCGACTGCCAGCGCATCAATTACGAAGGAGCCGCAGCCAAGGATCCACTACCCATACCGCCCTCGTCAACATCATATCATGTCTCAGAGCCCAAGGCCGGAAGGAGATGATGAAAAGCAGGACAAGTCCCCTGACACTGAGGGAAAGGAGGAAGGACAACAAGAGATGTCGCATGACTACCCACCAGAATATGAGGTAGATTCATGTCTCCTTGCTCTCAATGGACACATGCTGACATGAGCAGGTCAAGGAGCAAGACCGTTGGTTACCCATAGCGAATGGTAAGTCCTGATTCCACATGTCCCCGTCATTGTGTTGCACAAGGGGGCGCGAATACGAAGAATCCCTTGGTCGACCGCATCACGAAGCGCCGGCAGCTGGTCAACATGGGGCGGCATCATCCCTCGACTCGAGCCTGGACGCCCACTATTTCTTCTCGTCAGCCACACCTCTTCTTCCCCGTCGAATCAGAGGCATACCACACTCTTCGTCGGAATCAATCATTTTCTTCTATCAGCGACTTTCTAGGGACGGAGCATCTCGATTCGCGGCTCTTTAGCACAGACCACTATTCAGTATCATGTCGAGCGGTCCAGGAGGTTCTTTCATGCCGGTATTTCATAACAAGTCGGCGCCCGATGTGACTGCCGGCATGCGACTTCCACCAATACAAGCACCGCCGCGGTATCCCAGCCTCAGCTACACCTATTCGTCCGCGTCCACCCAATCGCCATCTTCACACGCCTCCCCGCACACACCTTACAGCGCTCCCTCCCCAGCATTCTCACATGCGACCGCGGCGACCGCCCTACCTGCCCAAAGCACTCCAGCAACAGCGTCCGCATCCAGGGCGTCCTCATTCACCGCCAAGGCGTCATCATCAGGATCCGAAACTTCATCCCGCCGTGCCTCGACCTCTGCCGCAATTCGCATCGACACCCCAGGGATTTCCGCCGCCACAAGACGCACGCTCAACAATTCTGACGCATGGATTGCTAACTATGCGCCAGTCGCTCGATTGATGAAGACTGCTCTACCTGAGAATGCAAAGGTATGTGTTGACTCGATCTTTCAACAGATGTTCTCGTTGATCTTGGAAAGCTCTGGCCAATTTGAAATACCCACTGACATTGTTCAGATTGCCAAAGAAGCGAAAGAGTGTCTGCAAGAATGTGTTAGCGAATTCATCTCCTTCATCACGAGCGAGGGTACGTCGCGATGAGATCAAGCCTTTCTTGCTACAACTAATGCAACGTAGCCGCCGAGAAGTGCCAGCAAGAGAAGCGCAAGACCGTAAACGGAGAAGACATCATCTTCGCCATGACCTCCCTCGGCTTCGAGAACTATAGCGAAGCCCTCAAGATCTACCTCAGCCGCTACCGCGAAGTACGCCTCTCCCTCCATCCCCCCGAACCCCACTGACCCATCCAGACTCTCGTAGCCCGCGGCGACCAGAAGGCAGGAGCAGGCGGACAAGGCGGCAACACATCCGGCGGCGAATACGACACCTCCAACCAAGACATTATGGGCGGCGCCATGGACAACACCCAACAAGGCGACTACCCCTATGGCGTCCCCGGTGCGGCTGGCGATTTCCAGTAGAATCGCAGAATCCCTTCGCCGTTGCCGATGCCGAGGAGTGCTGAGGATATACTGCGGGACTGGATATCGACGTGGCAGGATAGGGTGGCGTGGGAGACGGCGTGTGAGGAGAAAAAGGTAGGTGGACGGGTTGGAGAGCTGAGGGAGGCGAGCAGCGCTTGAATGTGTGACGGTCAGGTTGCTGGTGTTACGTGGAATGTGGTCATGAGAAAGCACGATACGCGAGAGGACGCTGGGCCGGGGGCTGTAACGGGAGGTATTCTGATTCTTGCGCATACTTCCCTCGGACACTTTGCTGCTGTACGATAACGATGTTGACAATGGAACCGTGCTCGATCATGTGTTGGGCTTTGTGTACAACTGTCTTTCATCAATGCATGGCAGTGGTGGGCGCAGTGTTCGAGGATGGATTTGGGGATGCATTGTTGCATTTGATCTATCTAGTAGCTTTCTGAGAATGTCGTGATGGATTTGTGAGTCGTACGTGTTGGCGGATGAAGTGAAGATTTGGTGGCTCGTCGCGCCACGTCTTTAAATTCGTTGATGTGCTTTTTGGATGCTGGTATCATGCTGGAATGGACTCGTGGGAATGTGGCGTGGAAAATTATGCTGGAAGAGTCGTGCTTTGGTGCTCGTCGCGTCATGTATCGACTCCTGCTACATCACTTTTCTAAGGAAGAACAAGCCCAACGAGAAAGATAAGACGGTACTCATGCCTGCACATCGCATGTTTGTTCAGCAACAGCGACGTAAATATCATTTGAGGCTTGACAAGCCGATTGACAGAACTTGAAGTGGTAGGCGAGCTTGGTTGTCATCTATGCGAGGTTGTTCGTCGAGAGTGGCGAATCTGGAGTGCCCTCCGAAACATGATCTGAAAGGATAGGGTCTCCTGCCAGCCCACCCAAGATCACATGTGCTCGAAGCCACATGACACTTTACATGGTAGCAGTGAATCTGCTGATGTTGTTGACGCTTGCGAAGGACTGCAAGAGGGAGGTTGCATGGCAGCAAATCTGGCGAATGCCGGTGGGTGCGACATCAGCTGATGGCAAGACTCCTGAACCGGCAAACGCTGCAGTCTTAGAAGCGTTGTCTTTCGAGGCTCTCCTTTACCGTCTTTGGCATAGTAGAAAGGGTGGTTGACTTTGTATGAGGTCAGAAATTACCCTGACGAAAAGGCAAGTCCCCGGCCCGGATATTCGCGTGCGCATGTGGCGCTTTCCGTGACCGGTGGGAGAGTGTCGAAAACACGGATGAATGGCACTGGTCCTGTAATAGTACTTATACGTGGTAAGTGCCCGGCGAGTATGACTCTCAAATCTCGCATCTGCTTTCAACGTCATGAAGCTCTCCTCAAGCATCCTAGTAGGCCTTGTTGCCGAAGTTAGTCTTGCTGCTCTTGACACACAGGCTCTGTCACGCCAGTACTTTGGCAACGACGCTCCATGGTTCCAAGCCAGAATCCCTTTCTTCGAGATCTCAGACAAACAGATCCAAGACGTATACCATCATCGATGGGGACTCTATCGAGCTCATCAACGTGATCTCGGTCAAGGCGGCTACATCTCGACCGGTATGTCTCTTGTCATATTCCCACTTGTCATATCCCCACTAGCGGAACAATGATCTTGTTGCAGAATTTCTAGATGATGTCGGCTGGCAGCTCGAGCCATGGGCGTCCCTCAACGATGCTACAGGCTTCCACCTTGGCGAAGGACGATGGCTCAAGGATCGTCGCTATGCCCAAGACTACATCAACAACATGTACACCGGACTCAATGATCGACATTTCACGGACTACCTTGCCGACAGTACTTACAGTCAATACCTGGTAGACGGCGACCAAGCTGCGCTCACATCCAATCTGAACGCCATGATCAACCTGTTCAATCAGTGGAACGACCACCTCGACACCGGCAAGGGTCTCTACTACATCGAACCGCTCCCAGATGCTACAGAATACACCATTTCCAGCATCGATGCGAGTGGCGGACAGGATGGCTTCACAGGCGGAGATGCGTTCCGCCCAACGATCAACAGCTACATGTGGGCGAACGCCATTGCTGTCGCCAAGATTGCAGACCTAGCCGGTCGCTCCGACGTTGCCAATGACTTCCGAGGACGGGCCAATAACATCAAGTCTCGCTTCGATGCCGATATCTAGAAAACAACTCTCTAGCACTACATCGATCGCCACTAGAAGAGCAACTAATACGTTTAGTACTACTAGCCGATTCGGGGCCGAGAGCTTGCCGGCTATGTGCCATGGATGTTTGGTATGCCTGACAACAGCGACAAGTTCAACGCCGCGTGGAAACAACTCACGAACACGAACGAGTTCAGAGGTTCCAGTGGTCTACGCACTGTCGGTCCAACTTACCAGTACTATATGCGCCAGTATAGATATGACGCCCCGACTGGCCTTTGCGAGTGCCAGTGGAACGGTCCTGTCTGGCCCTACCAAGTGACACAAGTTCTCCTAGGTCTCGCCAATGTGCTTAACACATACACCCAGAGCATCGTCAGCAGGGACAGATGTCTTGACTACCAACCAGATCAGAGTGCAATTTGGACAGAAGGCTGGTAAGAAGACGAGGTTGGTGGAGTTCAAGGTCTATTAGTTGGTGTTCATTGAGCTCGGCCTTGTGAACGGTCTGCCCGAGCTAGCTTCATTGTATATAGCCTTATCTCAAGTGGTATGCCAACCATGTTCCGACGACTCGTCTTAATTGTTCCGTGATTGTGAACCTGCCTCTTTGCCTACTACGACTCATTGAAATGGCCCTGTCGCTTGAAATCCCACCACACAACCGTCATAATCCGCATCATTCGACGCTTTCTTGCACCAAGAGCAGTAGAGGACGTCGCGTTCGTCGTCACGCGTGAAGTAAATACGTTTACCACATGGCCCGCATTTGCGGACTTGCAGCAGATATCCACGGTCAGCAGTGTTCATCAGATCCAGGAAGTCTTTTGCAACTTCCGGAAATTTTAGAAGCATATCTGCGGCCCCCTCATATTCAAGAAAATTGGGCATTGTGTTCTGCGCCGCACGGATAAGGACGTCTCGAAACTCGCGGGTCGATTCCTCTGCAAGCGCATAGGCATGCGCGAAGGCAGGTACCAGGTTCTGCTGCTCGCCGGTGAGGTTGTATATGTCGGCTTCGCGCACGAGCTTCAGGACCGCCTCGCGCAGGGAAGGGACTTCGTACTTGTCGGCTAGCATGAATACATCAAAGCAGTCGAGCAGATTGGGTCCGAGGAAGTCGTGGTTGGGGCTGTCATAGCCGTGAAGTACGTCCACGTCGTAGATGTGCTTGAGGAGAAGAGTGACGAGGTCGGTATGCTCGTCATGGAGACGGATCTCGTTGGCTGTGCTTTCCTGTTCTAATCAGAGATGCTGCATCAAGTGCATCGTGAATACTCACCTTGAAGCCGGAGGTGAAGAGCTTTTTGAAGTAGCCACTTCTTGTGTATAGTAGATGCTTGTGGACTTTCTGACTGCGGTCACCGTAATGGATGGTGAAGTCGGAGAAGGTCTCATCGTCCAAGGAGAACTTGAAGGTGTTCGCCATATTCTGACAGGTCATAGCGGATGCTCCTCGGTTTTGCTGGTGCGAGATGAGAGTAGAAAGGTGAGGAGAGTTGTGTGATGACTTTTATATCCATGTCCCACCACTTTCATCTTTCACATGCCAATCACTTGACCATGGACACCATTCCCTTAATCCCTCCAATCTCTTCTTCGCTTAGCTCGATGTCAAACATCTCTCTCAGCGCCCGTATTCTATCGTCTTCTGTCTTGAATTCTCTCGTCTCCACAGTCTCTCCGTACATCCTCTTCTTCACTCCCCTATCAAACAGTGCTATCTCGCCCACTACTTCCTTCTCTTCCTCATCAAGGATCTTCCTCAGACAAACCACAGCAAAAGTGAACCAGCTCGTCCGACTTGTGCTCGACGAATGGTTCATGATCGCAAAGTCTTCTGGGAAGAACTCTTGCTCCGTGAAAGCGTAGAACGGCCTGAACTCCCCACCTTCCACCATCCTCGCAAACACCCACATCTCATTACCTACACCCCTGCCCCTCGTCGTCTGAGTGACCTTCTCCCTCGTCAATCTCACAAGCTGTGCACCTTCGCTCTCCTCCCTTGCTCCTCCCTTCCCCGGCATGTTCGACACTACCAGCCCCTCCTGCACCAGCATTGGTCTGGCTGGTCCCCCAGCCCCGAAGCCTACGTCGCAGAGGAAGGTGCCTTCTCCACCTTCATCCAGTGGCAGGGTGACGAGATTCACCATGTGACTCCATCCTCCATACTTGAGTTGATCGTAGGGTACTGCTCGGTCATGGCTGCTGACGCTTTCGTTGATCTTGGCACCGACCGGGTAGACGTCGAAGCCTAATGTGCGTAGAACAGTCAGCACGAGATTGTTGTTCTCCATACAATAGCCGCCGCGGTGACATGTTTCGGGATTCGAGGAGACGATCTTGTTGTATAAGAATGATGGGGAGATGGATACTGTGTGGTGGGGTGAGTAGTGCAGAGCGAGATTTTCGAAGGGCACGGTGGCTAACGTGTGTCGTATGATGGCAGCTAGTAGATCGAATGACTTGATCGGGGAGGTCAGGGTGGAGGCAAGCTCGGGCGAATTGATAGAGTGGCAGTACGGAGTGGGGAGGCGGATGCGGGTGTAGAAGGCCTGCAGCTGGCTGTCGGTGAAGACAGCGGGGGCAATAATGGGCATCGCAGCTTCACTCGTTTGCACTGCAACGCAATGGGACAGATACTAGTCTATGACTCGGTTTCATGGTGGAGGTGAAATCAGCAGGAGTAGCGATGTCGAAAAGTAATTTATATGACTCGGTCCCCTCCTGAGACCGGCGAAATGATGCCCCACACAGAGCATGGCCGTTTGGTTGAAGAGTTCCGATTCTCCCTTGGACTTGCTCACCACTTTCCCACTCGTCCAGAACGGGCATGCTGTACGATTGTGCTACACCAGTCACCGTAGTATGGAAAAATTCGAGTGCCAAGTATACGTCCCAATCATCCATGGCATCATACCGAGTTCCATTTGGCGGGAGGCGCACGATCATACTGAGCTGGTGACCCCAACTATGCTCATACACCTGGCGATCAGATCTGATAGGGGTAAGGTCTTTGACGAAGCATGGGTTGTCGAAGACTATGGACCAGCGTTGACTGTCGGGCTTCTTCGCGAAGACACAGTAGAAGCGATCACCAGATTCCACCACTCGGAGTGCAAGATCACTTGACTTGGAAGATTCCGAAATCCTGAGGAGGAATTTGGGGATTACCTTGCAAGCGTCCATGATGCTGCTGTGTTCGCCTTGGGCCATCAGGATTTCCAGATCGAAGAAATCAGGCGAGAGCAGCGGACTCGCGCTGTCCATCGGCACTGTCTTCACCACGAGACAAGCCCAGCAGGCACGACAGAATCTGTTCCTGTCACGAAGCTCGCAGCCGGCTAGAAAGGTGCATAAATACTCGATCCAGTCTTCTTGGCGCTCGAAGGGTGCGAATGGGTGCAGAGCTAGGAGTGACGACATGCAGGCGATGAAGATCGATGGATCGGATTCCTGACCGAGTTCCAGGATGCTCTGAAGAGCAATGTCAAGGGACTTTCTCGTTTCTGGCACGTTCCTCAATTGCATCTCCTTGTGCTCCTCGCCAGCTACAGCGGTGGAAGCGCTTGTCGATGAGCCTGACCTCTCATGCGGGGGTCTTGCTTCGGTGACCAGCAGAGTAATGAGACCCACCACGACCGTCCCGGGATTGCATTGCTTGAGGTTGCTGTCCAGCTGCTGCTTCTCCAACAACCTCGGACGCCACGGCCGCCGATGAGCGTCTGGTATGTCATCAGGTCCCAGGAATTCACCGAAGCTTTGGAGACCCCATCGAAGATAACTGCTGAACTTGCTGAGATGAGCGACCAGGTCCGGGAGCATCGCGGGGCATCTGTCCAAGCAATCGCGGAAACAACCATGCACAGAAGGGTGAAACCAGACGGGGATCAGGAGGTCGAACAGAGCCTCGACCAGATCTCTAGTCACTGTTTCGGGTGAAAGGTACGCCAATTCGAGTGCTTCCGCGATTTCCAGATCTGTCACCGCCACCCAAAGATTTCTGGTGTCCTCTTTGATCTCGCTCGGCCGTGGCAGTCTGATACACAACGAGCGGACCATGTCGATGACAGTCCCTCCGATTGCAGCCATGTCGTACTTGTCGATTACCAGGAACAGCTGACTTATTTTGAGAAGACTCGGCAGATGCTCGACCATTTCTTTCGCACTAGTCACGTCGCCATATGCAAAACAGAGCATGGCATCCAAAGCGTCGGCGTCGTCTTCTTCCAGCAGGATTGCGGTTGCACCCTTTCCCTGGTGCAGTCAGTATCAGTCCAAGAAGTACGGTGCAAAGGCAGACCATCCACTTCGCGGTGAACATGCTCTTGAAGTAGCTGGACTTCTCGGACAGCAGTGTCTTGTGTACACCCCGCTTGCGCCCAGAGAACATCAGCACCAAGTCAGAAGACTCGTCGTCAAGCTTAGGGAGGTCTGGTCGCGTCGCGGAAGACATGGTGAACGTGTGTCTGAAGTGTGTACGTGCAAGAGGAGTGATGAGGGTAAGCTTCTTTGACTGTGCTGATCACGTGAGCTTCACATGTCAAACGCGTATGTGTCACGCGACAGACGCAGAGTCTGCTACCCACCTATCTGATCTCCTTCTTTCCACTTCCAATTCCTCCGCGATACAAGCGACAAGGTCTCAACATGGCTGAGGCTACAACGACTTACCCAAGACTATCATTGAACGACTCTGAATTCTCCGATGCCACCATCCGGTCAAGCCGCCAGGATTTTCAAGTTCACAAACATGTCGTCGCTGCTGGTTGCGACGTCGTGAAGACAATGATCAGACAGGCTCGTTATGTAAGTCGACGTCCAATACTCGAGACCCGACATCGCTGATTCATGCCTAGGCCGATAAGCCTCTCAGACTCGATTGGACCTCGATGAATCCTGACATCGTCGCTTTGATGGTCAAGCACATATACCATGAGCATGCTGATTTTGACTCCCTGAGTATTTCTGATCTGAGGGATCTCTTCTGCTACGGCAAAGAGCGAGACATGCCGACATTCTGCGGCATCGCTTTTGATGCATTGACGACACGCGAGTTTGACATCTCCGACTCTGTCACTGCCGACACCTTGGGGGATGTTTTACGTGAGGTGTACGCCTATCGTCAAGACAATGGAGCCGTTGAAGGCCCTTCATTTACTGTTCGGAATCTTACAGCCACCAACCTACTTCGGAGCCCCAGCCTCTTACAGTTGCTTGCCGCATACCCTGCTCTTGCAGAGCGACTGATCGCCCACAATCGCCCAGAGCGCAATCTCGTGGACTTTCTTGTCACCCCAACAACAATAGTCTCCTTCGTCGAGAGGCCTATCACGAGTACTTGGCAGCCAGCGCCGCTCCAATCAACCAGGTACCTCGAGATGTATCCTTACCAGAAATACACCCTCGATGACCTCGTCGCTACGGATGCTACGATCTGTACCGCTCATGGAAAGCTGCTTCTTCACAAGAGCGTGTTGGCAGTGGGAAGCTCCTACTTCAAAGCCATGTTCCTGTCTCATTTCAAGGTCAGTCAAGTGCTGCACTCTGGTCAACGACAAAGCTAACACGTTCACAGGAAGGCTCCTCTGGAGAGTCCGATCTTGAGGCAGAGGATCCGGTCGTTCTCGATATGGTCATCAAGTTCATGTACGGTCAAGAAGACGTCATTGACGGGCTCAAAATTCTGGATGCCACCAAGCTGTACATGCTCGCTGACAAGCTTTTTGTCCCAACACTCCAAGCAGCTGTCATGGAGATCCTCGTCAGATACGGCAACGCTCCTCCTGACAAGGACATCCTTGACGATCTTGCAGAAGCGCTCGGAGTCATCTATCTCGTGCACGACGAGCTCAGGCGCACTCTCATGCAGCCATTGTGGAAGCTCATTTGTTGCGATCCATTGAGGACGGTCATAGGCAACCAGAGCATGCGAGACGCTTTGGCTGATCTACCACTCTTCGCATTGGAGCTGGAAGCTCGCTTCAGGGTTTTGCGTCTATGTCGTGGTCAGGCTGGTCCATCAACATGGGTGTCATTGAGGTAGGGCGATTATAGCTTGGATGACGACGGCTTAGGTTGATACTGAATACAGCTTGGTGAATACAGCTTGGTGAATACAGCTTGGGTAGGATAGAGTCTGGGTGCATATAGCTAAGGGATATACAGCTACGGTGGACACAGCTTTGATGAATATAGCTTTGGTGAACACAGAATAGACCAATGTCATATCAGCACTTCGGAGGGACATGGTCAATCGGGCATAGTTCCAGGGGTGGCAGCAGCTCCTTGTGAGCGTCCCCGTGCAATGTTCATCCCGTTCGACGAGGAATAGATCCCTTTATCACGGTAATTTTCCACGAGGTCTCTGTCTATCCAGAAGACGACCGTCCGACTTGAGCGCGTTGGTCGCGTCCCCTAAATTAGCATCATCGGGTGCTCACTGTCTCGACGCGCTCCGCACGATGTCTATACGACACCACATCAGCTGTACGACGGCGCTAAAGGTCAATTCCAGGGTCGAGTCCAGAGTCCACGAGCGGCATGACATCTTCGCACTGCGCAGGCATTGCACGCCCGATCTGCAGTACCACTGATCGGCACGGACATGAGAAAGAAGTCTGCATTGTCTATATAGCCAGAGATGGCTCTCGATCATCAGATCAACAGTTAGAAAAAGCGACTCAAGGTCACTGCCCAGATCACCTGGGCTCCCAAGCGCCTCCAACACCTTGCTTTCCAATGCCACCACTATTCAAGAAAGAACTCCTCCCGCTCCACGACTCGCACCAGATCCTCCACTCCTCGACAACTCAAGTGTCGATCTCCGCGCACAGCTCCGGAAACATCTCGGCGATGGGGTTGACAGGCTTGCCCCGGTAGTCCTTGGATGTGTCGATGGTGATGCTGTGCTCAGGGGACCAGGCGAGAGTCCAGAGAACGCCATCCTTCTGCAGCTTAACCCTAACCCTCCCGAAGCACCCACTTTCAAGCGCTCCTGAAAATCCCGCCGCCGAACCAACCTCCCCCCGAGGCGCCCCTCTCCCTTCTCCCCGACGATCCCGATGGCCGGCCCACCTCACGGGCTGCCTCACGGTCAACATACAGGAGTTGCTTTGTTTGGCTTGGTCGCGGATGTCATGTCATCTGGGCCGGTTCGTGTGGTGTTTCCGTTGTTTTGGAAGCAAGGGCGGATGGCTGACTGATGACTGGCGTTGCTGTGGTGTGACAGCTGCCATTTTTCTCGAGCTCTGTCAAACGGCGTCATGATTCTGCTCCTCTCCACGCCGAGGTGGCTCCATGCAGCTGCTTTGCGAGCTCTGTCGCTCTCCCGCCCTAATTCTGCTCTCCCTGATTGATTCGTATACTGCGCTATCACTATATTGCCCGAGCTATTCCTGTCCGCAAATGACATTTTCCCGGGCGCGACTTCGCTCTGGGCGCGTTCATCATTTCGAAAGTTTGTCACGCTTGATAAACCCAATTGCAAACAGGGCAGAGCGACCTCGGACGGTGCATAAGTCCGTCACGGGATTGGTTGATGGATGCCCGAAAAGGATGATTGATTGATGTGAGACAGTTCATTCAGTGGCCCAGATCACGAGCAGGTCAAGGTCGAGTGTGTCAATGTTGTATCTTTATTCACTATCCACTAACATATTGGGTATTCGTAACATTTGAATCGAGCCAGCGACCTGATCATGCCCTGTTTCTCCCTCCCTAGTGCGTCAATTGCCACAGTACCGATCCCTCCCATTCCCAGCCCATGCCGCGCGAGACCAGCACTGATCTCAGTGAGCGGGCTAATGATACAGTCTTTTATCGCGGTGCCCGTAGAAAAGAAAAAAAGTCATCCCCATATCCGTCATAAGATGCCATGCCCTAAACCGTAGTGAAGAAAAGACCCTAGTCTGGTGCAAGTGCGCCGATCACATGAAGTGCATGCCACCCATACTTGTGGGTGAAGTGTTGATGCCCGAATGAGCTAGACCCATGCCCGGCATGCTCGATGGCCCGCTCATGCTTGGATGACGGTAGTCCATGGCGGTCTGCTGAATCGAATGCATTGGCATCTGGACTGTTGTTGCCGATGCGGAACTCTGCCTCTCCCGACGGTTGTTGACCTTGTTCATGCGGCGGACACGGCGAGAGCGCAGCTTGGGGTCCTGGTTGGAATTGCGCCAGCTATCGACTGCACGCTGGATGAGGCCGCGCTTCTCCTGCAAGACGGGATTGAGCTTAGCCAGAGCCCAGCCGACTGCGTTACATTCCGTCTCATACTGTAGGCGATTCCCTTTGTAGTCCCCCTTCTGGACATAGGCGCGGGGATAGACGCAGTTGGCCGACTTGAATTCATCGGTGAGGCGCTCAGTGTCGATGGACTCTACATCGCAGCGAATGGTGTATTCCTGCTTGACTCTGTCGCGGGAGTATTCAAAGGCGATCCATTGCACGCCTGACTGATCCTGCTTGACAACGAGGGGAGTGGTGGCCGGGATGGGTCCTGGAGCTGCCGCGGTTGAGCCTTCCGTCTTGGGGACAGGCTCTGCGCCGAGCTGGGGTGGTCGTCTTGGTAGCGATCCTTGCTGTGAGTCGACTGGTGAGGGCTCCGTCTTCATGCGGGGAATGGAGTCAAGGTTTGTGAGAGGAGGTGGAGCTGTAGCGGAGGCGGAGTGTGACGGAGTGAGGCTATGTGAGGGCATCTGACTTGGCATCATCATACCGGAGGGATGACCAGGATAGGCTGGCATGTTGGCCGAGTACTGTGGTTGGACGTATGCTGGATAGTAGGACATGTTTTGAGGTACTGAGTAGTTGTAGTATGTTGTCCGCGATTGCATATCAGGATGCATTGGTTGAGAGAAGGATCCATGATAGCCAGCCATGCCTGGAAAAGCCTGGCGATTTGATAACGTCTGCACGGCCATCTGATCGTCTAGGCATATTAGTGATGTCTTTGACCCAAGGAAGATACACACCTGGAGACGTTCGCGGATAAGCCTGGCCCGCAATGTAATTCCTTTCTGTCTTGATGGGAGGTTCCTGTATCGACGACCGGCGCGAACTTGAAGGTATGGCAGGAGTGAATGAACTCGTGGTGACTGCTGGTACAGGCTGGTGAAGCCGTGGTACGTCTTGAGGTACTTGAGGAGGAGGAGGAGGAGGAGGATGATTTGGGAATTGCGGCTGATAATGTTGCGGACCAGGTTGATTCAATCTATGATGCTGGCGGGCAAACGTATTAGCGTGGGTGATCAACAGTAAAAGGGTGTGGACGAAAAGGTAGGAATGTCCACGGTAGATATGTCAGGGACAGTGATATGCCGCTTGTATCAGTATAGCAAAGCTTGGGTTTGGGGGGGATATGCCGGAAGCTTGGTTAGGCCATGATAGTGGCACTAGATGCAGACGCGGGTCGTGATCCGAGTGGGACAGACGGTGGGAACAGGACAGGGCCAAAAAGCAATGGCGACAGGGATATGGACAAACGTACCATGTAGGGCCCGTCTGCAGTACGAGTCGTCGTTTGGATGGAGGCTGCCACGAGACAGCGGGACGGGTTCGCATTGAAAAGGGATCATCGAGGCGCACATTGATCGACTTGGGCTGGGTCATCGTGCCTTTGCTCACGAGGGCCCGGGTACGCAAGAGAGGCTGAGTAGAGGGAGGTCTTGTCATCGAACCAGTAAACTTGGTTCTGTATCGGGAGGGCCAAAGAGTGGACCCTTTTCTGTTAGTGACAGCAATGCGGCGCAAGGCTTTTTAGGCTTTTTGCTGGTGAAACAGCTAGATCTGCTGTTTTTTTGCTGCTTGTGCTGGAAGTGACAAGACTACTGCAGACTAGAGCAGCTTACCGCGCGGGGAAGGAAAGAGGGAACTGTAGCGTCTTTTCACGAAGAAGAGATAATATCCGACTTGAGTCTACAGATCGACAAACCATCCGCGGGCAGACGTAGAGATCGACGTCCAGGGCGTTCACTTCTTGTCAAGTCGGGTTGCATCCGACTAGTCACAGTATTTCCGCGACACACAAGACCTCAAAAAGTGGAGGTCAATCGAGGGATCGACCTTGCTGTCATGCTAAGGCTTTGTCGATCTCTGTTCGCAGGGACTACTGCACTTGAAGAGCTCCCACTGACCGAAAACACGGGATGCCCACTTGAGCTCCACTTGATTAGACAGGACTAACAGAGTTTTCACTCATGTGACACGGGGAGTAGACATGAACTTCTGCAGATGTTGTAAGTTGTGAGTGAAAACGGCAAACGGGAAATGAGTGCACGACATGTCCGAGATTTGTGCGCCCAACGGAGAAGCAGAACTGAGACACTACTGCATGTCGTCGAGTGGGTCATGGGACACAAACGGGAGAGATCAAGATCGAGTCTCACCAGATGGCTGGATGCCTGGGTGATGGTTTCTTCCTTTCGGGTCGCTGAATCCTTCCCATATCTGTAGCTCGCTGCAAGGCTGGTGGCTCCACGCTGAGCTGCATCTGCTGCATGCATGCATGCATGCAGCTGCATTCTTTGGTTCAACGGGCGTTTGGGCAATTGAACCCGACAGAGCCGTCAAGCCCGTCGAGCCCGCCGACGCCATCATCACGCCCCGTCAACGCCCGTTTTTCTCGTGAAACGTGCAAGATGCACACGTTGCTTTTCTAAGCTGCTTGGAGACACAGCAATTTCTCTCAAACACAGCCGATGTAATCTACGGACACATGCATTCTCTACTATGAATAGGCTGCCTTTTGTTGTGGCAGAGACTATCATGACCCGACTGGTGGCAAGAGCCGCACTTGATACTGATCGTCTCTTTCAGGGCTGGACCATGTTTCCCCTCACAGTCTAAAACTCAAAAAAAAACCCTCACCTTTTGGAGGTCACTTAGCTCTGTATTCGGACAAGTCACTTTTGTCCTCAAACTACTCCACCGCGGATGCACAACGGAAATGAAATCTCAATCATGACGATGCTCCCGGCTGTCAAATTTTCACGTCGGTAGGTGTGTGCTTCGTTTCAGGCTCTTCACCTCAATCAATCTCGCGACTCGGCCCGAAAACTTCCTGTATCATCACATCTTCATCACATTCCCGCCTTGCATAACCAGAGAACAGCCATCTCACGTGGTCCAAAAGACCCTTCCTTTCCAAAGGACCCTCCCTTTGTGCCATCTTGGCGTTCCATACAGGCTGGGATTATGCAGCCATCAAGCCTCTGATCCGAGCATGGAACGACGACATCAAGCCTTGGGACCGACCAATCACGAGTGTCGAGCGACCTTGAAATCCAGCATCGTATTGCAGATTGCCATTCTTTAGTCCAGTCTTTCGGCCACGCTTCACACCACCTCTGAAGCAGACTCGTTGTTTCTCCAGTACGCCACTAGAACGCTCGAGCCTGTATCGTACCCAATCGACACCCATGTTCGGATGCAGCCGATGAGATCTGTCGTCGATCCGGGTTAGTATCCTCGGATAGTACAAGTCACAGTTGTGGTTCATCACACTTGGACACGACTGGTAGATCGTTTTTCCATTCCATGACTAGACAATCAAGTCCTTGGCTTCATTTCTCCAGAACTCCCAGACAATCGAAGCAACGTCCTCCAGCCAGCCACATCTGCTCGACGAAACCGTCACAACCCACGATCTTAAAGTATCACCCCAAGAGATCCTCACACCCACACCCCTCCCCACTCAACCCCTCCCCGACCCTCCCCACCTCCATCTCACACACCCCTCTGGCCCCCAGACAAGCCCCCAGACAAGCCCCCAACAACGCCCCCTCTTCCGTCGTCCATCCCACCCCTACCTCCCGTTTGAGCAAAATCAACGTATCCCCCAACGGGCCCTCCGCCTCCCTCCCCATCGCCTTGCCCGCCGCGCAATCCAGCATCCTCAACCGGTCCGAAGAGCGAAAAACATGCGACGCCGACGGCACGGTCCCATGCTCGTGTGCTTGATCCCGCTGTGCCCCCATGGGGAAGACAAAGGTGTACTCGTCCTCTCCGCCATCACGACGAGGGATCATGTGCCGGTGAAGTTCGTGGCGGGAGAGGGAGGTAGCGGCGAGGGCACGCCAGTGCAGGAGCGAGTCCAGGTTGGTCTCGGATGGCTTGGTGGCGTCGTGGAAGAGACGGACGTTCAGGGACGCAAGGCCCGGGATCGAGCGGCGGATGTGTGCGAGGAGGAGGTCCCATGGGTTCGTGTTGACCTGAAGTGATTGGATGTCCGTGCCGGTGAGGTGGAAGACGATGTGGGCTTCTTTGATTGTCTCGGGAAGCCGCGGTAGGCTTGGTAGAGGGGAGAGGTTGGTATTGTCCAGTAGAATGATCGGGGTGCATGTTGCCGCGGCGGAAACGTGGGCCTGGGCGAATTCGCGTCGGATCGTGGTGTCGGTGAGCAGGGCAGCGCCGCAGTAGTTGGTGTCCGTCGTCGTTGTGAACATGAGTCGTTTCGGGGCGTTGGCGCGGCAGTCTATGGTCCATCGATGGTGGTAGAGTAGTTGGGCATACACCCCTTGCCGAATGTCTCCATCCAAGGAAGCAAGGCCGCGCAAGTTGCGTCTCTGCATGGCCACTAACGATGATCGTCTCTCATCCTTGGGTAGCTTCCATTTTCCTTCCTCGGTATCAATTTTGTTTTCATCTTCAAGGATTCCCCATTCTCCGTTCCATTGCATAGAAGGTCGCGGCACGGCATACCGTTGGTGTGGCCATGATGCTTCCAAGATGCGTTCGACTTGCTGACTAGGCCGGAGTGTGACATTCTCAATGAGCCAAAGTTGGTCCGAACCTGGAATGTGCTGAAAGTGACGATGGATGCAGACTCCGTAACGCTTCATATAGCCCGAATAGAAGACTCTACCATCACGATGGATCATAGTCAATTTGCCGTGTGCCCATCCCTGGCTAGATAACTTTGACAAGTCAGTCTTGTACATGACGAGGAAATCCCGATATTTCTTGTCGAGTTTAGATAAGTTGACCCGGCGCGCGAACTCTTCAATGTCTAGACTGGCCATGTATTCGAAGCAAAGAGTTTGGTCCCGTAATCTCTGGTGAGTAGCGTATAGAAAAGCACCCAGTATCAACCAGATATCTCCTTGCATATTCCCGTTTCGGACCTCTAGTATCCGCCTCTGACGATCGATGACTACAACGTGTTCGTCCAGCTCGGAACTGCTGATATGACTGACATTATGACCCATGATGAATGATGGTTTTCTCTTCGAATGAGAAGCAGAATGGACCCGAGAGTAGACTTGGAGCGACTCTCTCAAATATTTGCTCGGCGCACAAAGGAAGTTGCAAGCACAAACGTGTAGGTCTTTGCCCAATGCGGGAGATGGACATTGTCCTTTGAGATTCGATTCACGACAGCAGCAGACTGCCCATGAAAGGAGATTTCCAAGCGCCTTTTCGCTACAAGAGTAGGTTGCATATCATCGTCGGTATCCAGATAGTTGGAAAGAAAGCCTTGTGTCGGCCATTGGGCCCGAGGAATGTCACTTTAGACAAAGCCGCAATTCTCGAGCATTCCATCGCCCCTGGTGGCTGTTGCCGATCCGCGGCCAAACAATGCTTGAAACCTTCGCTGCTTTACCCCGTCTCAAATCTGTCCTCTACACACCACATCCTCCCTCCTTTGTCCCTTCTTCTTATAGATTCGCTTCACCAGCTCCACCAACCCGGCCGATGCCTCACAGAATTTGGCGGCGGCAATGTGTATTCCCGCGGCAAGCCCAGATAATACAGCCCCTGAATGCCCGCTCGGACCTGACAGACTACCAGCAGACCCCAGCATGAACGCCATACCATCAGCCCAGTGCGCCAACGACCGAACAAGGTCGACAGATGGTCTTTCGAGCCGGATCGGAGACGTAAGTGCCGCGGCGACGAAATGGGCTGCCGCGGCCATGTGAGTGAGGAGAGTGAGGACGTCAGACTCGAGTTTGGTGAAAGGATGAACGGATACTAGTAGAGCGATGGAGGAGGCGAAGGGACGGCTGAGCCCGACGTGAAAGAAGGAGGGCCAGCTGAGAGCGGCAAAGTCGTGGAGGAGTTGAGCTGCGGAGATGGCGGAATTGATGTAGTTGATGTCGGACTTGATGGTGATGGAGCTGTTGGACTTCGTCGCCGTGTTGATGGATTGGGGGGCGGATGGAGATGTCTTGACTATGCAGCACACGAGGAGGATCAAGAGTATGAGGATGAGAAGGAGGAGGAAGAAGCAAATGATGCTACGCCAGAGAGGTAGAAGGCAATCGTCTGGTGCTTGTGCTCGATCATCTGGAGAAGTAGTATCAGGAGGGACTGTAGTTTGGGATGAATCCCTGATACTATTGTTGTCGCTGTGATTAGGATCTGTTTCAGGTCGTGACAGGTTTCCAGCGAGGTTTGTGTTCTGATCGTGATTGGGACTGTGATTGTGCTTGTGTGAGTGCCTGTCGTGTCGGAAGAGATCCCTGATTGCTGCAGCTGCAAGTTTGGCGATGACAGCAAACATGCGTGAGTCTTGTGGATGGACGATGCTGCAGATAACACCAAAGATGCTGGAGTATAATCGGAAGATCAATCGAGATCAGTATGAAGGTGAAATAGTGCAGACGAGATGGAGATGGAGTGGTGGGAAGTGTTGTGAAGGAGAACTTGACCACATTACAGAACATGATGGAAGCGACTCCCATCGCGCTGCGGCCAGCCAGTTGCATTCACGACGATGACCTGATTCTGGGAGAGTGTTAGCTGATTCACAGAATGATCTGACGAGAAAGAGACCATACACTTGCACATTCTTCAGTCTCTGTCCCTCTCCCTCTCCCTGTCCCTTTCTCTTTCGCGGTCTCGATCACCTCTATCTCTATCCCGCTCTCTATCACGGTCACCACGATCCCGATCTCGATCACGTTCCCTATCCCTATCTCTATCCCTTCTATCCCGACTATAGTCGTCCGCCGAAGCCATTGGGTTGGGAGGTGGTGGTCCGGGAGCATACCCTTGTGGCATCGGAGGTGGAGGGCCTGGATGTGCGAAATTGCCTGCTGGTGGAGGACCAGGGTGGGAGAAGTTGGCTGGAGGTGCACCGGATGGAGGACCAAGAGGATTGGACACCGGAGGGGCGGAGAAATTCGCTTGGGGCGCAGCAGATGGAGCTGAGCCTTCGAGCATACGAGGCGCCCGTTTCCGATCATCGCGGTCGTCATCGGAGGAAGATTCAGAGTACTCGTCAGCTTCACGACGTGCTCGGCGGCGTGCTTCTCGGTCTTCATCTCGGTCTCGATCTCTTTCGCGCTCCCTTTCTCGCTGAGACCGACGTTCACGAGTGCCTGTGAGATTAGTACGTGGATATGAGTGGGATTCATGAGACATACGCCTTATCTCGGCTGTCAACTCAGCCAGCTTGTTCAGCTCTTCTTCAGTCACGACACGGAGTATGATGACATGATCTTTTCGCTCTTCATATCTCTCCTTGGCCATGTCGAGTGCTTCTGGGTTGACAAAGCTCCGCTTGACCTTGGTCCATCGAGCATTCTCAGGAATGTTTCGAGGAATATTTTTCTACTGCACGTCAGTGCCTATATCTGTCATCTGATGGTGGTATACGCACGTCTTTGAGAGGAGCTACACCTTCTCTGACAGGATTTGGATCCTCGGGGAATTGTTGCTTGGGTTTCTTAAGAATCCCCTTGGGTTTGTTTTCCACCTCTGATGGTGGTTCGACGATCCTGACTCTAGGCTTCTTGTCTCCAGTGTCGTTCATCCCTTCACTAGAGCCGGACGACTGTAGCTTTTCCAGTGCACCATTGGCGTATCTGTCAGAAACCCGGGTAGCTTCATCTGATCCAGGTCGGCGGAGAGCTCTTGGTGACTGCACTTCATAGTCGCTGAATCGGTCCTCGCGATCTCTCCGGGATGGTTCTGGTGCTTGCGCGTACTGAGGAAAGGGTTCTGGTCGAGATCGAGTCGCCTCCTGTTGTGCGGCTTGAAGTCGTCTTCGGTACTCTTCGTCAGGGTCTGCAGCTGCAGGAGGGGCTGCAGGAGGTTCAGGCTGTCTTGGTGGAGGTCGATAATTGTCCTCGGGATAAGCCTGCTCCGGTGGTGCTCGAACGTCTTCGGCCTCTCGTTGTCGCCTACGACTTCGTTCTTCATCGGTGGGTGGGTCATTGTCTCGTCTATCCTTGTCCGACTTTTTGCCGACGACCTCACCAGCGCCGTAAGCAGCAGCAGCAGCTCCAGCAGCTCCGGCCATAGCTGCGGGTAGCATGCCACCAAGCTTTGTGTCATATGGATCGTCCACATATCGAGAATCGTGTCGCCTGTCCTTTTCCCGGTCGCGGTCCTTTTCTCGCTCACGATGATTTTCTCGCTCGCTATCTCGATCTCGATGACGATCATAGTCCTTCTCGTAGTCCTTATCATCGTCTCTGTGTCGACGTGACTCTTTTGGCCTGTCCTCATAATCGTCCCTGGTATCTCGACGAGACTCCTTTTCTCTCCTTCTCCCATCATCTCGATAGTCATCCCGTGATCGTTCCTTGTCGGCATCAGGTGGATAGTACATTCTAGGGTCAGGTACATCCTGTCGAGTCTCATAAGATCTTGCATAGTCTCGGGGGTCCACCACCCTGGGGTCAGACGTCGGCGGTGGAAGTCGGTCATCGTAGGACGGTCGCTTCTCAAAACTCTCATTGCTACCACGCCCGCCATGCCTGTCAATACTGGCTGCTCGGATACCGAAGCCACGCCTCTCTACACTCGCATCCTTGTACCGAGGCTGCGTCCTTTCATATCCTCGAGGCTCTCGTCGATCATCGTACGGATCTTGTCCATATCTGTCAGCGTATGAAGTGACAACCGGACTCCCATATTGTCCGGTCGGGACTATGATCGGAGCAGGTGGATAATCGCGAGTGATTGGCGCCGACCGTGGTGGGGCTCTTTGAACATGATCGGCATATGGGTCGAGAGTTCCTGACGGTCCTGGTATGGTGTTTCCTCTTCTTGCATATCTCGACTTGTCGCCAAATTCATCCTGTGAGTTGTATCCATTATCCTCATACGTGCTTCGATGGATGGAAGGCTTGTGAGCATGTCGGGAACTGTTAGACCTCGAAATTGTCTCGTTGTACCTGTCAAGACCTCTTGAAGGTGGTGGACCAAGGTCTCTTTGGCTGTGACGCGGTGAAGACTCCAATATCACACTTTGAGGACGCTCACGTGCTCCATCGACACTTCCCTTTCGACGTCGGCGGGTGATTGGCTCTGTACCAGAATACATATCAGCCGGTTGAATGTATTCTCTCGATATGGTGTCGCGTGTGGAGGGTCCGGTGAGGTGGTATTCCTTCCCGCCACGTGATCCTCCGGTTGTTATGTAGCCATTGCGATCAACGCTGGTCCTACGATGATGGCCTGACTTGTCCAAACTCTGTTGTCGACTGTGCCCTCTTTTGCCCTCCACATCGACCAATCTTGTCTTGTTCTCGTCGACCGCATACATCTTCTTCACACCTTTCGAGTGAGATTCATGCTTGGGCAGAGGAGATGTTGGCCTCGCAGAAGAAATGATAGGCTTTGAACGTGACTCGCTAGGGAAAATGGCGCTTGTAGGTCTAGGCGCTTCATTGAACGTCGATCGTCTTGGTCGTCCATGGGTCTCGTATAGCCTGTCTCCAAGTCGGTCACCTGCTCTTTCCCTGGCATAATGCTGTGAAGATGCTGGTATAATCCTATCGGCGCTAGCTCTTGGCGACGCATAGTCGTAACCTCTGAGATCTGTCGTGTTGATATCACTCAATCTTCCATAATTCTGAATTGCTCTCCTCCCCGGAGAGTTTGTCCGGTGGTATGACATGAGAGCGGCTGAAGATTCCAGAGGCGGGGAAGCGGTGAAGACTCGCGAATATCAACTCCTAGGTCGAGGATAAAAGAGAAAGTGGCGTGAACCACAGCGGAAATGTCATGAGAGGCAGTCGTAATACGCACGGCAGAGGTTCGTGGTTGGCGTTGGCGTGCAGATGTAGCGGGGAGTTTAATGAGGGTGTGACGTGCAGGAGCGGAGCGGAGATGAAGTGGGAAAGATGCGCTGCTGACAGGTCTCCAGGTCGTCTGTTGTGATATGCAGCGGCTTTGTTTTGTCTCGGATGCTATAGCTTGTCTGGACGTTTGTAAGAAGAGAAAAGCAGTGCAGTGACGGTCAGTCCTGCGAAAGTGTGACGGACGGCAATCAATTCAGCTGGAAAATGGAACACCTGGAACCCTGACAAGTGTGACGTTTTCTGGTCGATGCTTCAGCATTATTGAATTCCACTAAACCACATTTCCCAACGCATGATTCGGAAGGGGCAAGCGGAGGGCAGACCTTGGACTGCAACACCTGGCTGGAAGCACGATGCGTGTTCTGTCACGTTTTGGTCTTCTCCTTCAACAAGCGCTGTCCTTTTTATCACAGTACTATCGACCCGTCCTACTGATCGTCCTACCAAGAGCCGCTTCTCCTTCAGTCGGGCATCATTGTATGTCCCCGACGTCGTAGCAATCTCTTCTCTTCCCTCCGTACCCGCCGATCCACACGCGGACCAAGCCATCAAGTGCGCCGTGGTACAGTCCACGTTCCATCCAAGCTTTTCGTTCCTGTGCTACACTGGTGCCTGATGTTGAAGTTTGTAGATCCACCATGTCGGCGATATTAAAATCCTTGCGCCTTGGGCATCATTGCAGCTTGGGGCGTATTCTCCTTGACTCGTACTGCCATGGCTTGAGGGGCCTGCATATCTCGACGATCACGTTACCGCTCTCTTTTGCCTGTAGCTCGAGAGCATGTGTTCTTTGAATGGTTTTCTATCATTTGCAGCCCGGAACTGATGAGAGACCGGCCAAAGGTGATGCCATTATGGTGTGTTGAACTATCACGCTATATCGACAGGCTTATCGATAAAGAGCGGGGTAATTCGACTGCCTCACCTCGAGTAGCACAGCGGCGTCCTTTGAGACGAGAGGGATCCGGCTTCGCTGTTCCTTGACTGCAATGGAGAATCGGCAAGTGATTCTGAAGCGTGATCTTGTCGAGCACAGGTAAGCACCAAGGTCCTCCATATCGGATGTCACATCCGTGGTCCTCTCCACCTTTGGAATGAGCATTGTTTCGACCTTGACCACTCCGTTACGATATCATGGACGAGACCCATGGGCAAGATGCTGCTGTACTGGACATTGTCATCATTGGAGCTGGGCTTGGGGGACTTTCCGCTGCTGTTGCGCTAAGAACGGCCGGCCATCATGTCACGGTCTACGAGGCAGCAAAAGAGTCGATGACAGTAAATCATGCCCACACTCCCTCTCGCTAAGTCGCTGATGTCTTTTTAGGCTGGTGCAGGGATTCAGATCCCTCCTCCCAGCACAAGAAGCCTCAAGGAATGGGGACTTGCGGAAACCCTCGAACCATTCGTGACCACTCCAGAGCAATGGACCTTCAGACACTACTCAGACGACCGACTCCTAGGATCAATACCACTCAACCCATTCTGCTCAGACAGATACGGCAGTCCATGGTGGTGCATCCACCGCGCCGACTATCAACGCATCCTCTATAACACCGCCCTCTCCCTCGGAGCGACCATCCACCTCGACCACCCAGTCACTTCCCTCGATTCCGTCCTCCCCGCCATCACCACTTCGCACACCACCCACAAAGCAGACCTCATCATCGCTTCCGATGGCCTCCGCTCACCCACCCGCAACCACCTCTTCCCCACCCACCCCGGGCCCCTGGCGACCAACATATGCGCCTACCGCGCCCTTGTCCCTCTCGCTCCTAATTCCCCACCAGCGAGGTCAACAGTAGAAGTCCACCTCGGCCCCTCCCTCTTCACCCTCTCCTACCCCATCCGGCCCCTCTCTCCACTCCAGAACTACGTCCTCGGCCACCCCCTGTCCTCATCAGACCCCACCACCCGCTTCCCCCGCCCCATCAGCCTCCCGACCGTAGCAAAGGAATACGCCTCCTTCTCATCCTCCATCCGCTCCAAGATAGCACACTTCAAACCCGAAGACGCATCCTCATTCTTCCTCTCTCCTCGTGGGCCCAAATCCTCCCAGGCACCTCCTCCCGGTAATGATGCCAGAGGAGATATCCTCGAATGGCGCCTCTCCTCCCTCCCGCCTTTACCCTCTTGGTCCTCCCCCAACGGCAAAGTCCTCCTTCTAGGCGACGCAGCCCACGCTACTCTGCCATTCATGTCCGCCGGCGCGAGCATGGCGGTGGAAGACGCCGCGTGTCTCGCCTCCTTATTGGCTGCTGACGTGTTGACGTGGTTGGGGCTGGAAGGGGCGGTGAGGGGGTATGAGGCGATTCGCAAGGGGAGGGCGGAGGAGATGGGGAGGTTAAGTCTGGGGGATGCGGGGAGTTGGGGGTTGGGTGGGGAGGAGGCGGGGAGGAGGGATGAGGTGATTAAGGAGATGGGAGGGGAGGGGTGGAAGGGAGTGGGGAGGAGGGTGAAGGAGGAGGGTATGGGGGAGTGGAATTTTGGGGATCTGGGTGTGATGGATTGGGCTTGGGGGTATGATGTTTTGGAGGACGTGAAAGGGTGGTTGGAGAGGGAGGGGAGGCGCAGGTGATGGTGATGGTGAAACTGTTCGTCTTTTTGTGACTGTCATAGACAGCTTGTTCACATCCAATATCGACTGTGCCTGTCCATTTGACTTTGATACCCTCTCGAACGCCATGCTAAACGAATGATCCACAGCCCTTTACAATATCGTGCATTGATTCCCATGCTTTCTCCGTCTCCGCCTCCGTCGTCTATGACGATCTTCATAGTCGTCTTCATAATCGTTTCGATGTCGGCGATTCCAGTGTCCTGTGTCGTCCGTCCTCTGCCTTGTCAGATCTCTTCGGATGATCTGCCGGCATACATCGATGAAGACTTCGTTGACATTGGCTCTCCGGCGTGCGCTCGTCTCGTAATAAGGTGTGTTCCCCCAGTTCTGCGATGTGGCAAAAGCTCGTGCTCGTGATACTTGGCGGGCATCTTCAAGGTCTGATTTGTTGCCGACTAGAACAATCGGGACATTCGGATCATCTTTGAGATTCACCAGTTGTTCTCGAAGTTCGTCTAGTTCTTCTAGAGAGCTTTTTGATGTTATGCTGAAAACCAAAAGGAATCCTTGTCCAGACTTCATATAGATCTCTCTCATCGCCGCTGAAGTCCATTAGTGAGGACCCTTAGACAATAGCCGCTGACCATACTGAATTGCTCCGTCCCGGCAGTATCAAGAATTTCCAAGACCACTTGACGTCCCTTTCCATGTTAGAAATGTATTCCAATTGATGTAGACCGCCGTACATCGACTTCGATTTGCTTCCTATATGTATCTTCGATTGTTGGATCATATCGCTCAACGAAGATGCCCGACACGAATTGAGCGGTCAGACAACTCTTTCCGACACCACCTGATAAGATTAGCATGATCTTACCGCACGGATAAGACCGCCAAACCTGAACCAAGTACAACAATATGATACTCTCTACAAAGAATCAGCGCTGTCTATCTCCACGTTCGTCTGACCAACCTTTGTGGACCACTTCTACTTGGACCACTTCGAGACATGTCAAAAAGCACAGACGCTCCAACAAATGGATCCAAAAGTCTAGAGCTTCAAGTTCTGCAATCCGGAAAGTCGCAGGTTTATTTACACCTCGGTTGCCTTTCCGGGATCTGCAAGAAAATTGGGTGGTAGGACTCCAAAGCTCCCGACCGTGGTTCAGGGATTCGTCGAGGGCTGGTATGACGAGGAAGAGCGTGCAGATCTTGTCTCCCAATGTCGCGTCAAGGACTCCAGGATCGCGTGAGGTCCCAAACGTTGAAAGGGTTATATGTCCCGTCGACCGTTGGAGGTAAAGTAGGAGCTTTGACTTTGAGGCGGCATGTGATTGAGATTGACCAAAGACAAAAAATTGATCGTCTGGAGATCTCGGAGGTCCTCCAAATTGATAGAATGCTTATACCATGACGATTGATGGAGCGTGATATGACTACACACACTGATCAAAAATGACAGCAGATTGAGGGAGAGAAACAAAATTGTCAGTGTGTGTAACCACGACGGATAATGTACCAAAAAAAAAGATGCCGGGGCAAAGTCGCCAGAACGAGGGGTTCACTTGGTTCAGGCATTGTGGTTGTGATTTTTGGTACTGTCTCGTCTTTTCCTTTTCATTCGCCGGATTCGCGGCAATTGGCCTTGAGAGAAGCGCCACGTACGGAGTCGTGCAGTAACTTACCGCATACCGTCTTTTGCTATGGGACATTGATTGCATTACTCGTCTACGGAGCTGTCTCGGAGACGGATGGATTTCGAAAAAGGCATATCAACCAATCGAAGATTCACATCGTCACTTGTCCAAATCTCTGGGACCTAGAGTCCACATATTACTGTGCCGCCAGCTCGCTCCGGTTCATGCGATATGAGAAAGGCGTCGACGCGGCTGCAAGCTGACTAGCGGACGTGCATATTCAAAATGGACTTGTGGTGATGAACCAATAAAGACAAAGTCCTCAGTCCCACACTTTTGATTGGTGGCTTAGGTTAGTCGCGTAAACCTCTGCCGTCCGCCTCTCATGACTCGAGTCAGCTACAATTGACAGCTTCCCATTGAATGTTTGATAATGGTATAGACAAAGATGCGGTCATGGTTGTCCTTTGTGGCGGCTGTGAGTCTGTTTCGACTCGGCGTTGCAGTCTTTGCAGATGACGCTGGAGTGATTGACTGGCATCAGGCACTTCTAGGACATCCTCGACGGGATACTACCTTCTTCCATCAACCTTCACCCGGATCAAAAGCATCTCTCATCTATACGCTGTCAGAGAGGAATGTGGTTGGCGCAGTCAACCCAAGAGATGGATCCGTAGTCTGGCGACAGCAATTGACCGATAATGCAAATCTCACAACCTCCTTCCGTGCAGGACACAACTCGGACACAGTCGTTAGTGGTGTCGGGTCGGAGGTGACGGCATGGGGAGCTTCGGATGGCCGTCAGGTATGGACGGTAGATCTTGGTGCAGAAAGAGTCAAAGATGTGGAGATACTCGAATTGGAGACGACGACACAACAAGTCAACAAGGACAGTATTGTTCTGGTCGAGGGCAGCCCATCCAAAGTCCTCCGATTGAATGGCGAGACTGGCCAGGTTGTATGGCAATACAGAGACGACAGTGGCGATATTCCACATCAAGTATCTGCCTCTGCGACCCAGGTCTACTATGTCGCGCTCCACGCGGCCGTTCTTGGAGGATACAAGATCAAGGTCACAGTCCTGGACCCAACGAATGGCAAGAAGATTGAGCAACATACGCTGAGCTCAGACGGCGAAGTCACCGATCTCGATCACGTCTTGTCCGTTGGGGCGAACTCGGCATCACCCATCATTGTCTGGACTGACAAAACATACTCGACACTCAAGGTCAACGTAATTGGAACCAAGAATATCGCGACTTTCAGCATCGCAGCAGGTGTCGAGGACATCTCAGTCCTTGCGCCATCAAACACAAACAGTCGCCCGCATTTTCTGGTCCAGTACAATACTCCTGACTTGTCATGGGCTCAAGTCTTCCATGTTGATCGCAAGAAGGGATCAGTCTCCAAGGCGTACGATTTGCCAATGCTGGAAGGAAGAAGCGCATTCTCTGTCACGTCAGATGGCTCCAATGTCTACTTCACTCGTGTTTCCGGGCACGAAGTATCTGTAGTATCATCAGCATCGCATGGTGTCCTGACCGGATGGGATACCATGGGCTTCCGCACTCACGTGTATAACGATGAGGTTCTTCCAATTCACGCGGCGACTGAGCTGTCTGTCAAAGGCGACACTGTATCGGCTGCCAGGTCTGCAGTCTTCCTCTCGTCTGGCGACTGGGTCCTGGTCCGCGATGATCAGATTGCATGGCAAAGACAGGAACAGCTCGCTCACACCATCAAGGCTGTCTGGGCATATCCACCAAAACCTCAGCTTTTGAACAGGAAGAAGCAAAAGAAGGTGGCACCTCCGTCCAATGCCTTTGAGGCTTACATTCGTCGGTGGACTCGGCATATCCAAGACCTCAAGAAGCTGCCCGAATACCTGCCGACCATCCCGCAGCGCATCCTGGTTAGCCTCGGCCTCGCTGAGCACAAAGATGAGGACATGTTCGAGACTTTGAACTCGTTCGGTTTCCACAAAATGCTTATCTGTGCAACAAGCAGCGGTCGCTTTCTTGGTCTCGATGCTGGTGCTCAAGGCAAGATCATCTGGAACTTTAGGACCAAAGATGGTTGGGAGCCGATCCCTGGTGTTGAGCCCGTGTTGAATTCCTTTCCCGATGCTATCCTTGAATGGAAGAATAGACCAGAAAGCGAGACCAGCTTCCTCTTTGACGGATCTACGGGTACCTACGTCGATCTCCAACAGTATGTCGGTGGTGCTACCTGGTCCGACAACTTTGAGAAGAGTCTCGCTGGCATCACCGGTCTTGGAGAGAAGAAGGAAGTCAAAACTTGGGAATTCAAGCCTGCACCAAACGAAGTGGTTATCAGCAAGGTCAACAGACCTGTAGATGATCCAATTGCATCCATTGGTCGTGTCCTTGGAGATCGGAAAGTGCTTTACAAGTACATCAACCCGAATCTGCAACTAGTTGCCACGACGTCTGCCGAGAAGAATGCTATCACCACATACCTGGTTGATTCACTTACTGGAGAGACTCTTCACTCAGCATTCCACGGATCTTGCATCTCCTCTCTGCCCTTTTCGTCCGCTGTTTCCGAAAATTGGTTCTCCTACAGCTTCACCTCTCTTGACTCGTCCGGCAGCAGAGCCTCCCAACTCGTCATCGCTGAGCTCTATGAATCCTCCATTCCTGACGACCGAGGACCACTCAATGCCTCCGAGCGCTACCCTCTCAACAAGCCTTATGTCGCCATTCAGACCTATGTCATCCCTGAGCCCATCTCGCAAATGACAGTTACCCAGACCAGCCAAGGTATAACATCGAAAGAGCTTCTCTGCGTTCTCCCGGAATCTCAATCCGTCATTGGAATTCCCCGCATGATTCTCGACCCACGTAGACCTGTTGGCCGCGACCCGAGCAAGACCGAGCAATTGGAAGGGCTAATGAAGTACTCACCTGTGCTCGAGTTTGATCCAAAGTGGTACATCAATCATAACCGGGAATTGCTGGGCATCACCCAAATCAGTGCCAGCCCGGCTGTCCTAGAAAGCACGAGTCTAGTCGTAGCCTGGGGTCTGGACATCTTTGGCACGAGAGTATCGCCCAGCTTCAGCTTCGATGTGCTAGGCAAGGACTTCAACAAGCTACAGATGTTGGCGACTGTTCTGGCATTAGGTGTGGGTACCGTCCTTGTCGCACCTTTGGTAAGCATATCCGTCGTGGGAGGGAAGTAAGCACTAACGCATACAGGTCGCAAGGAAGCAAGTCAATGGCAGGTGGACGTTCATCTCATAAGCCAATTTCTCCGTCTTGCACAAAGAAAGTCACTGGCTCAAACTGCCATCCGGCACTGACACAGTGCTAGATCGGATAGTCGGCACACATGAGGCCGGTAGTGGGGAGTTTGCATCTCATGGCGTCAGCGATTTGCGGACCCAAGATCTGCAAGTCCGCTAATTCCGATGTAATTAACCATCATCATCATCATCATGGTGGGGAAGGGTGAACGAGCTCAGTTCGGGATGTATAGATAGACATGGCGTCGCTTCTCAGCGGTCACAGATATATTCACTTTCATCCACCCTACAATCCCATCGCATCCCCATCATACCCACCAGTGACCAACCCACCCACCATGTCCGACTCCACCAAATACACCTCCAAGCTCCAAAACAAACGCATTCTCATCATCGGCGGCTCCGCAGGCATAGGCTACGCCGTCGCCGAAGCGTCCCTCGAACACGGCGCGCACGTCACCATCTCCTCGTCCCAACCCTCCCGCATCGACCGCGCCATCACCTCCCTCCTCACGTCCTACCCAAGCGCCAAACCGCGCTTGCAAGGCCACCCCGCAGACATGGCCACCTCCTCCACCCTCGAATCCAACATCGTCTCTCTCCTCGACTTCGCCACCGAGAAGCAAAGCAAGAAACTAGACCACATCGTCTGGACCGCCGGGGACGCATTGGCCGTCATGCCCCTCTCGGACCTCACGGTGGAGAAAAGTCACCCAAGCAGGCATGGTGCGCTTCTTCGGCCCCGTGATGCTGGGGAAACATGCCAGTGCGTACCTCAACCCTGGGCCGGAGAGCAGCATCACGCTCACGACGGGGAGTGTGAGCGGGGATGAGTGAGGAGGAGAGGCAGAGGAGGTTCAAGTATTTTGGGGAGAAGAGTACGACGGGGCGGGTGGGGAGGGTGGAGGATGTGGCTGAGGCGTATTTGTTTCTTATGAGAGATCAGAATGTGACGGGGAGTTTGATTTGGACGAATGCGGGAGCGTTGTTGGTGTAGAGATGGATTGAATGACTAGACATAGCTGGAGGTGAAAAGTATCCATTATCTGGACAAGTTCTGTACTAGCCTGAACGATTTTGACTAGGACCTAGACGAAAGTCGTGGTGTTCCTGGACCTGACAATGACAACTTCCTCGGGCGTGAATGGTTCCCGCTCTCGTGCAAGACCGTGATGTCGACATCCACCTGTATCCTGTCGCCATGATCCTCCTGCTTCGACCGGAGACTCGAATGAATTGTGGCGCGAGTTTGAGCCCGTTGTGAAGTCCTACCACCTTTTGTAGCTGTCGTCTTGACTGTGGGACCCACGAAGAGGTTGCCCGCGGCTTCATCATATGCACGCCGATCGGTGGAAGTCAAGTATGTCGTTCCGCCTCTTTCGAATGGTCTCAGTGCTGCTTTGAACGACGGTATGCTGCATGTGAGGAGAGACCAGGCAAGCATGGTCTGCAGCCAGACAGCTTGGTCGACATGGGCGAAGGCAACATCTTCGGCTGATGCTGTATCTCTAATACTGACTGCATGAAGAGCTGCAGGGATGACGAGTGCTATCCGTGGGACGAATGATATCGTTACAGCAATCTTATGCGAGCGTTTGAGCTGGATGTGGTTGACAAGGACGCAAACGAGGCCAAGAGAGACGGCTTCGATGAGTACATCCGCGGTAGATATCGCAGTCCATCTTGCATACTGTACTTGGTCAGCGCGGTCGGAAGATGCAGAGGTGTAGCCTTACCTCGCCGTCACAAGTAGCTCCACCTCCCGAGGTTATCGAAGGATCACACTTGATGAACAGGACAAGTAGAGCAGATATCGTCCAAAGCACGCAGAGGCCCTTCAGAACTTCACAGAACCTCTTCGCGGCGACCATTTGCTTTGCAAACAGACGATGGACCAGCGTCGCGATAGTTAGCTTCGCGCCTCCGTATGATAGCACGAACAGTATCTGAGCCGCCTGGAATATCTGCGAGTCGTCAGAACTACAAGAGAACAGGCACAGTCCTCGAATTGACCTTTGATGCACTTCTCCAATTGTAGCCTTCGTCCAGGAGCACAGCGTCTGCTCGCCCGAGTCCAGCGGCGACTGCTGCGAAAAGCAGAGCATGCTGTACTGTACCAAGGAGCTTGAAGATCGTCAGTGAGGGTGGACATGGTAGACTCTGTCAACGACATACTGTACTACCAGCACACATCCAGTCGTCCAGCCCAAAATGGCCGTACTTTACCCAGCCTCTCATGACGAGAAAGCATAAACAGTACGATAGTGTCATAGCTCCACAGACCTGCACCCATCCTGACCGATTTGTGTCCGTCAGCTGCGAGACGTAGTAGATGCCCTCGTAGTCAGCCAGAGCATCCTTGGAAGCCATGTCTGTGGACAAGTGACGCAGAGGATGAGGAAGCAGAGGTGGAGATGAGTCCTTGAACTCGATCTGTCAAACAGGGGTCGGTAGAAGAAGATCCGGAGGTGTTCGCTAAGCGGTTCATTCGGGGCTGTGGGTCCCAGCTGTGATCCGGTGGAGAAGCTCATGTCTTCATCCATTTCAGGGCTGCAGATTGTGTCTTATCATGCGCTCTTCAATTCATATGAATAGAGAGATTACGACGTCTCGTCTAAGTATCATGAAGTGGGATGGTATGATTTGATACTTTCGTTCCCCTGAGTGTCGACATCGTGACCCGAGTCGAGAATTGATCGCATTGGGTAGTGCTTTGACTTCTGGCGGGGAACCTTCGGTGAACATCATTCATGATTGGGTGAGATCCAGCTGTATAGATTAGGGTCAAGCTTTTTACACTGTAGAAAGTATCATGTCCGTGCATTGGAGCTCGGAGACTGCCATAATGAGTATCGAATCAATATCTACGCCGCCTGAGGTAGGGCTTTTTAGATGAAGTGATTAGAAGCTCCGATGATTGACCGGACATGTATCCTTTGATCAAGCTGTCACGAGGGCAGTCATCCTTGACCCAACAATGATGCGAGGACCAGTCTATCGAGCTGACGGGCATGAAATGAGCCTGCTTCAGCGGGACTCTGCAGAGTCCTCTCGTACAGTGACGCCTGGATCAACCAAATCACCTGCGGCGACATCGCAGGTGAACGTGGTTGAAGATGAGCGACCGGAAGAGAGAAAAGTTGATGCAATGGGCTGTAATGAGCATGACCGACAGGATATGATTCGGATGGGAAAGCAGCAACAGTTTCGGCGCATTTTCAGGCAATTCTCATTGGTCTGCTTTGCCGCGATATCCATGGCAACCTGGGAGTTCATTCTGATCGCCAATGAAGCTGGTCTGACTGATGGCGGTCGAGGTGGCTTCTTCTGGACGTGTGAGTAGGCCCAGACCAGTGCGACTGTTATGACTGACAGAGATAGACATCTTTACCTGTGTCGGCTTCTTCACTATTTGCGCTTCGATAGCCGAAATGTCCTCAATATCTCCAACAGCCGGAGGACAGTACCACTGGGTGTCCGAGTTCGCAGCACCGGCATGGCAACAGCCCCTCAGCTACTGCGCAGGATGGATAACAACACTGTGTTGGCAAGCTGCGGTTGCCTCCTCGCCGTATACGGTCGGAGGATTGATCCAAGCGATCATAGGAGTGCTGAACCCAGACTATGGCTTCGATCGATGGCATGGTTTTCTGCTCGCGGTTGCCTGTACCTGCTTCACCTCGACCATCAACATCTACGGAGCCAATCTCCTACCAGCAATGCAGAACATCGTCTTTACTCTGCATGTCTTTGCCTTCATTGCCATAGTCGCAGTCATGTGGATCCTCGGACCTCACGTTGATGGGTACTCGGCGATGAACACTTTTGAGAACCTCGGAGGGTGGGGCAGCATCGCTACCGCAGCAATGATTGGTCAGATATCGTCGATATACGTCCTTGGAGGTAGGGGGCTGTTCTAGTCGAGAGGTCTCCGCTGACATGGTTGTAGCCACCGACGCCGCCGCTCACATGGCCGAGGAAGTCCGTGATGCTGCTGTCGTAGTTCCCCGAGCCATCATGAACACGCTGTACATCAATGCAGCATTAGGTGTGATCATGCTGGTCACGATCAACTTTTGTCTCCCAAACGTCAAAGATGCCATCGGCCACCCTAGCGGATATGCCTTCATCTACATCCTGGAGTACTCGCTTCCGACGTCGGGTATCATTGGCATCATCGCTATTCTCATCGCGCTGATTGTAGCGAACTGTTTGAGTAATCAAGCCTCGACTGCGAGGACGACATTCGCATTTGCAAGAGATGAAGGTTTACCGTTCAGCAAATGGATAGCGCATGTCCACGCAGGGACGAGAATGCCAGTCAATGCCATTGTGCTGAGCTCGGGTATCACGATCGCCCTGAATGCGTTGTACCTAGTTTCGACTACAGCTTTTGATGCGATGGTGAGTCGACCGTGTTGGGTGAAGATGTATGCTGACTCTGCAGCTTTCACTATACGGATCAGCACAGCTGTTCAGCTTTACTTTAGCCATCGCATGCTTTGCACATCGCCGAATCACCAAGCCCCAGACGATCGAATTGGCAAGGTGGAGTCTAGGTCGCTGGGGATTGCCCATCAATATCGCCGCTGTCGTGTATACACTGTTTGCCTTCTTCTGGACATTCTGGCCGGTGTCTGTTCCAACCAGCGCAGAAGATATGAATTGGGTCTCGGTGATATTCGTTGGCGTTGTGCTGCTGTCAATCGCATTTTTCTTGACGACCGCAAGGGGAGTCTTCAAGGGACCAGTACGGACGATTAAGGAAGCTTGAGCTGTCGTTTGTAAGACAGACACTAGCAGAAATTATCTTCTCCCATAATTGATTCAACGAACGTAGATGTTCAAAACTTGAAAGTGCTTTACTTGATCATTCGGTCACTGTCTTTGTGGCTCATGCCGGGGCGGTTCATTCAACCTCATGTCTTGGCGCCGCCTTTCATAATTGCCCGTAAGAGGAGTGGAAAAACGATCATGAACTACCAGATGCGTGCACAAGCGTGGCGAACGCAAGGACGTAAGTGGATAATCTCCTTGTTTAGTCCAGACATATGGTAAAAGGAGAAAGAGAAGTTCCAGGGCGAATTCTGGTTCAGGAACAGCCACCTGCAAGGATCCAAGAGCCGCACTCTGTTCTTGAACAAAGCCAAAGCGAGGTGATCGACTTCAATGAGCTTGTCTTTGGTGGCCAAGGCAGATCATGGAAGGCTACAACATCCCACCCAGCTCAGCTTGCACCAGTCGCTTGCAAAGATAAGGGCATTTGCACACGTCCGAGCTGTCAAAAAACCACATCTCGATCTGAGTACGTCATGCGCGGCAGTCTAGGCGACGAACTCCTGGTTGTATTTTATCCTTGTTCATTTTTCGTTCAACATGCCTTCCGAACACCCGTTCATGTATTATTGCATTATCAATCATAGTACGCAAAAGGCGGCAGGCGAAGTTTGGACCTAGCGCCACCTAGCTGCAGGGCTTTCAGCAATCCCATCGATCCAGATTCCGCGGTCGTGACATTCAAATGACGTTTGAAATACTCACTCTCACCCGTCTCAAGACCAGATCTGTTTGTTCGTCTCCGATGGTGTTTGATGTAGCCAATCGCTAGTGCGTCGATTACGCGACACCTGGTTTCCCCTGCGTTGAGCGGTATAAAATACGCTGTCTCCTTGTTCCAAGAATCCTTTCACACATTTCTCTACCACCCACATATTCCCCAAGACCTGTGCCGTACACCACGACACAGTCCTACTTCACATTCACACCACACAACTATGGCACCACACGCCACGAACGGAGGCCCAGCGCCGGCCCCAGATGTTCGTCAGAATGGTCTTTTGGCAGCGGATTACGCCGCAGACCGCAACACAGCTTCCAAGGATGTCGTCTACACAGCCAGCAATGGTGCTCCGATCGGTCACCCATACGCTAGCCAGCGTGCTGGTGACAATGGTCCTCTCCTTCTCCAGGATTTCCACTTGATCGATCTCCTCAGCCACTTCGACCGCGAACGTATTCCCGAACGAGTTGTTCACGCCAAAGGAGGTGGTGCACATGGATACTACAAGACTACCGATCCTCTGGATGATCTTTGCATGTCAGAGCTGTTCCAGGCTGGAGGTGAATGCCCCATCTCCGTCCGCTTCAGTACAGTGGGTGGCGAGTCCGGCAGCCACGACATGGCCCGCGATCCACGTGGTTTCTCCGTCAAGTTCAGGACTACTGAGGGTAACTGGGACGTCGTCGCCAACAATACCCCGGTGTTCTTCCTTCGTGATGCTATCAAGGTATGTCATTTCTTGGCAAAATTCGAAACAATCATTTTGCCACCCTGGGCATTCCAAGTCCACATAATATCTCCAAGCTTGCTATAACATGCCCTGCGCTTTTAAAGACTAGAACTGACTCAGATTGAAGTTTCCAGCCTTTATTCACACTCAGAAGAGAGATCCGTCGTCTCACTTGACCCACGCCGACGATGCCACTCATTTCTGGGAGTATGCGTCACAGAACCCAGAGTCTGTCCACCAGTTCATGATTCTCATGGGTGATCGAGGCATTCCCGAGAACTGGAGAAAGATGCACGGTTACTACGGTCATTCCCTGAAGCTTATCAACAAGGGTGGCGAGTGGGTCTACGCCTACTTCCATTTCAAGTCCAAGCAAGGCGCCGGCTTCGTCACCCAGGAAGACTCTTTCAAATACTCTCCAGATGCGTCCCAGAAGGATCTCTATGATGCTATCGAGAAGGGTGACTACCCTGGCTGGGATGTCTGCGTTCAAACCTTGACCCCCCAGGAGGCCGAGGAGGCATGGGAGAAGAAGGGAATCAACGTTCTGGACATCACACATGTCCTCCCACATTCCCAGTATCCTTTGAGGAAGGTTGGTGAATTCGTCCTGAACGAAAATGTGGCGAACTACTTTGCCGAAATCGAGCAAATCGCTTTCAGCCCTAGCCACATGATTCCCGGCATTGAGCCATCAGCGGATCCAGTTCTTCAGTCCAGACTCTTCTCCTACCCAGATACTCACCGCCACCGTGTCGGCGTCAACTACCAGCAGCTTCCGATCAACCAGCACCGCAGCAAGTACCAGGCTGGAAATTTCCAACGCGATGGTTCCATGTCCTTCTACAACCAGGGAGGAAGAGCGAATTACCTCTCAGCAGCCGACCCCATCTCCTTTTCCTCCAAGGTCGTTGACCTGAACAAGACTCACGGTCATTTCATCGGCCAAGCAGTTTTGCACCTCTCCCAGATCCTGCCCTGCGATTTCAACGCACCACGAGCCTTGTGGGAGAAGGTCTGGGACGAGCCAGCCCGTGAGCGCTTCATCAAGAACATCAGCGGCCACATGTCGACAGTCAAGGATGACGAAATCATCAAGAGGCAAATTGCAATCTTCAGCGAAGTTTCCAAGGATTTGTCAGCCCGCCTCGAGAAGGCCACTGGCATCAAGGGCTACGACGGCATTTCAGACATGTCATTCATGGGCAGCCACAACGGTATGGCCAAGAGCGAGAAGAACAAGATCGCCAACGGTGGTCAGGGTCAGATCAAGCAGTCCAAGATTGACACCAATGGGGCTTTGTATGCCGGCTCGCACCAGGCAGTAATGGCATGATTTTTTTTTTTCGACAAGGATACCTATATAGCGTGTACAGTAGACTAGGCAATGACATGAACCAGTTCCAGCATACTATGATGCTCCTGTCGAACATTTCGAGTTGTGGTGGTGATGTGAATGTCGGTTGCATGACCCAAGTCGAAGTAGTCCGTGGCTGTCACCTGGTAGTACCTGTAATGACGCTCACATTTGTGTATGATGGTATTAGGTATGACCTTACAGCACTGAACTCCCTGGTGGTATCTGTTCCTCAGCGCTGCGATTACCCCGTTGGGTCATCAACGACGCAATGTCCTCCCTGGTAGGACTTTTCTTGCACGAGATCATCATGAGGGCTCCTCCGGGGCCATATAAATTCTTTAGACACGACGCTCCCAATAGTACTCATCCAGTCGCTCCCAATAGTACTCATCCAGTCGTTCCTTACATGCGCGTCCTGATCGATTCCAGTACCTCGTCTATATGCAGCACCTTGATATCGTAGTCATTCAACCTCACATCAGCATCCCCCTTGATCGCACTCGCAATCATGAACCCCTCGTCATATGCCCTCAAGTCCATCTGCGTGTCCCTCGCCCTCTCTCCCTTCAACCACACCTCGACCCCCTCCTCCCTGCCTCCCCACATACCCTCCGTTGCACATCTCGCTGGCGTCCCGGACCGAGGACTCCTCACTCCCCTGAACTCCAACTCCTTCAACCACCCCGCCAACAACGCCTCCCCAGCCAACTTGATATACGCCTCCTTATACGCAAAGAAAGCGTAGAATCTCCTCAACTTCGCCTCGGTGATCAACTCCGAATCAAACTTCACCTCCTCCACTCCTCCCCTCCCATCGTCCAACCTCACGACCACCTCCTCCCCCCTCGTCACAATCCGATCCGCCCTCCCCAAGTTCCCTCCCTCCACAACCCTCCCATCAAGCAGCGTGACATAATCCACCGAAAACGCCATATCAAATCTCTCCGCGTCCGAGAAGACCTCGGCGAAAATCTCCACAAACCCATCCACCCCTTCCGCGTCCACGGTGCGGTAATCATCCCTCTCCCCAGGCAACGTCACGTCCGTCCCGACCAACACCTTTGGATCCTGTCCCGGTGCCAACGCCGCGCCAGCATCCACAGGCGCATACCCAATCAGCGTGACGATCCCGGCTTGATGCGAGACATTGAAATCGAAATCCGCAAAAGCGCCACAAGGGAGCAGAGCAGCGGGTTTCCCATGCTGGGGATTGTGGCGACGAGCGATGGCGGTGGTGGAGAACGGGATCGAGAGGACCGAAGAGATGTACAGCCGTTTGAGCAGGGCCGAGGCGAGGGACATGCGGGCGTCGGCGATGTGGTGTTTGCGGAGGATGGGGACTTGGTCGGCTGTGGGGAGGAGAGAGAGGGGCCGGGCGGCCTGAGAATGTTAGAGGGGTGGGGATGAGGAGGGGAGGGACTTGCGGCGATTTTGATAGAGGTGCCGGGCCAGAGGGAGCGGGTATCGAGGAGCCAGAGGGTGAATTTGCCTGGACTGGGTGGGGAGGTCATGGTGGTTGTGGGAGAGCGAAAGGACTGGCGATGAAGGATTGGCAATTGGTCTGTTCAGACCATCAGCTTAATATGTGATCAAGCTAACGTCCACTCGCATTAGGTACTGCCTTGATGAGTAAAATTGGAGAATGATGCAGCAATGTTGGCGGCGTGCTAATTTGCCGATGTCACATGCATCGCCTCCACATTCAGCTTACAGATCTATACACTACTGCATTCGTGCAACGCCGGACGAGTACCATTGAGAAGGACCGACAACACCAAGGACACATGTTGCGAAGAAGAGACATGTTCATTTCCTGACAACCCATTTACAAAACCCCCCCTTATCTACCTGTCACTACAACCTCGACCCATGCACAATCTTGTAGTCCACCACCAACTCCCTGCCCGCATCATTAATGACCAAAACCCTCACGCTGCCCCTCCCGTTGTTGAAGCTATCCTCCACCCTGCTCAACAATCCACTCTGGTCCAAGACAGGCAAACCCTGCTTGACATCCCCAGTCTCGGTCATGGCCACGACACGCCCGTCAGACCTGATGTCCAAGACGCGGTACTGCTTGAACACCGGACCGAGCATGTTCTGGACCTCGACGGACGGCGAGGGGTTGCTGACGAAAGAGTTCTCCTCGTGAAGTTCCTTGGTGAAGAGGTCGACGCCCAAGTAGCGGTGCTGGCCGGTGTGCTGGGAGGTGGTGATGCGGATGACCTGGCATGGCCTCCCCTGTAGGATGACGAGATCGCCGATGCGGATGTGGTGGCATGGGATGGTGACGGTGTTGGGGGTGGTACGACGGTCGACGTAGCGGACTGATTCGCGGACTTCTGTGCGGCGAGGGGCGGAGACGGGGATCTCACCGTCTTCGATGACGACTTCTTCGCGGCGGCGGTGGTGGTGATGATGGTGGTCGCCGCCGTGGATGGGGTGGAGGATGCGGTCGGCTGCACGCTGCACGCCGTGGCGGAAGGAGTGGTAGTGGCCGTCTTCGTCGTAGTAACCCATGTCGCGTTTGTGCTTGGGTTCTTCTTGGATGTTGATGTCGATGTCGCGTTCGAGGTAGGTTGGTCGGGTGGACTTGTCTTCCCAGCCGCCGGCGGAGAGAGGAACTGTGCGGGTGCGGTAGTCTTGTTCTAGACGATCTGCCTGAGTGTCGTAGCGGTTGTCGACTTCGATGTGAGCGTCGATGTGGCGGGAGTAAGGTTCCTTGTACCTAAAATGGTCAGTCAGGTTCGACAAATAATTGGATAAACATACCTTGTCTCTTCAATCTCAATCCGGGTATCCCTTGGAGCACGACGGTCCTCGGGGTAAACACGAATATCTTCCTTCCTACGAGGACGACGTTCTTCTTCAATGTCTACCTCGTATCTCGTAGTCTTGCCTTGACCTTTACGGTATGTGGAAGACTCGTAACGAGATTCGTGACCTTCCCGTCCTTGACGCTTGTCTGTATCTTCCTCTTTCTTATCCGATGTAGCGTCGTTCCGATATGTGGACGGGAAGACTGCGTGACCGTTAGTCCGGTTATCAAATCTGCGATAGAAGTCAAGACGAACCACTAACGGGCACAGGGACTCTTGCGTCGAAATCCAGGATTTCAGGATTACCGGCGTCCGATCTTGAAGACCTCTCGAATCGTTACGAGAACAACTCGGGAGGACGACAAGACGAACTTGGTCCTTTTAAAAATCCCTGTGGGAAGAGAAAAGAAACACTGAAGCTGTTTGCTGACCTTTTTAGAGGACTGCGGGCTTCAATTGGTTGTGGACGACGGGTTGGTGGTATGATCTGGAATGTGGAAGGGGAGAATAAATTGAATGGGCGAACTGACTGAAATATGTCACTTTTGAATGGTGGTCGAGCATTTGCAGCTCGGGCACAGCAACGTGTATCCACAAACCGTTGTGAGCAGCAACGGCCGATCCGCCAAACCTTGGAGCCAGCCCCGATGCATCCCGATTGGCCAGATACCAAGCCCTCCACTTTTTTGGACCTCGGGCATTCATGCATCACTTTGGTCACATCGACACTGCATCATCAATGCTTGACACGATAGCTGCCTCCAGCGACATTCTCGTACACATCGTTCCCGTCGACACACCTTGCAGGGCGCAACTTGCCATGACTACCCCTCACCACACTACCCTTGGGCAGTGTCAATGTACCACTAGTACCTCGCGGTGTGCTGAGATGCCCTTTGATGCCCTTCTTCTGGACGTGCCACTTTGCAGAGAATCCACCAAGAGGTGTCCTAAACCCAGCATCCACATTCTGCAACCCACCCATTCGAGGCTGAATGTCCCAAGTCTTGCCAGCACCACTCGTGACCTTGAGACCGGCAGAGTAAAATGTCAAAGCCGAGGTCGGCCCAGTAGCCCAACCATGAGCATAGCTAATCCTCGCATCGTTGTCATATGGTGCGTAATGCAAGTCACCATTGGTCGAGTATCCTTCAATTAGAGAACTGTTGGTCATTCGGGGATCGTCGAGCATGAAATCGCCCCACATGAACTCCATCAACTCAATTGTATACTCCGGATGACCTGCAAGGTTATGTGCTTGGACTTCAAAACCAGACACGAATGGAGAGATGGTTGGACCAGCCTCGGGAGCCGGAGCACCGTATGGCTTCACCCAGCGGGCTTTCAGGGCGTCACTGATGGCCACGGCTCGATGCTGATCGACCAGTCCGGAGACGATAGCCCAGGAGTTGCCATCTTGCGGATGAACAGAGTCAGGCGTCTGTATGGTATCATTGTCGAAGAACAAATTCTGTGCAGGGTCGAAGAGGCGTTGATTAGCACTGATTTTGATCTGAGCCATGGCGTTCTGGTAGCCAGCTCGGACACTGCTATCCTCGACAGCATCTGCAAGGACCATACTTACGTCCAATACGTGGTAGAGGATAGCATTGACCCATCGAAAAATTAGTCAGGCACTTCTATCCTAGTGGATGTACCAACCTCAATGTTGTGACCACCCATTCCAGACCTGAGCCAGTCATTCGTGCTGGTGACGTTGGCCAGATTGGTTGTGTCAATAGTTGAGAGCGACCAGTTCATGGCCAGCTTGTATTGATTCCAGTACTGCTGAACATAATCCACGTCTCCAGTGAAGATGTAGTAATAGTAGAGGTCCAGCAATGTGTACAAATGGTACGTGAAGCTGAAGGGAAATCTTCTTGGGCTAGTGAATGGAACGCCGGCCCAGGGAAGTCGACCGTCGCTCTGTTGCAAGATGAAGAGAGAATCGATGCCATTTTTGATGCCGTCCAGACTGTTGGTGGACACGACTATACAGGCAGTGGTCAGGAGTGGTTTTTACCCCCGGAGGATGATACTCACACATGGTAGGACCAGAAATGGCAATATCGCGTGGCCATACGAGACGGTCACGCTTAGCACCATCAGACAGAACGGAAGTGCCATCTATTACAAATGTTAGCCAAGTCAGGATGAGAAGTGATCACACTTACTGGCAATACTAGCATTGTAGTACCAATTGGTACCAGGCACTCCAAGAGCATTTCCAGTCGAAGGATCCAATGTGCAAAGCTGATTGGTATATGCTCCAGCGTACCAGACCCTATTCAGCTTCTCGCTATCACTGTGGAACCATCCTTGATAATCCTGAAGGTCGGTCATTTCGGGAGCAGCGGTAAAGTTGACCGAGACCGAGTTCAAAGTAATGGAACCTGTTGAATTGTGCCAGATACCCATGTATCTGGATCCACCTCTCTGGTGTGCCTTGTCTGCTGCATAATCACCAGTCTTGGAGACAAGAAACCAGAGTGGACTATCTCGTATGGCAGCAGTACCGGAGTCGCATTCATACGGAATGACCCATAGAGAACTTTCCGAGAAAGAGAAGCCGAGGAATTCAGCATCGCCTGACAGTGCAGAGACACTAAATCGTACTGATCCAGCAATGTTCTTCCCAAAGTCCAAGATGATGGAGGAGTTGACGCTGTTGAATTGGGTCGTGGAGCCATTTCCAACTCCAGTAGGGTTGTTCACATCGCCCTGGACATCATAAAGTATTGCCGGAGTGACGGATCGTTGCGCCGGTGCGAGAACATATTGCTTGTATTTGGTCGCTGTTGCAAGAAGAGGTAAAATTGATAGTACCAATCTCCGGAGACTTGTGTAAGGGGCTGACATGGTGAATCCACGGAGTGTTTCAAGTCGACAGAAGAAGTCATGCAAGACCAGGCTGCACGGTGAGATATAGTCAAGCTTTGAAGAAGCTTCCACAAGGACCAACTATGCGAGACAGCCACTTCTCCGCGTGTCTTGGAAGACTCGGCAGCACGATCCTGTCTAGACCGGTAGAGGTGACGGATTTCGCTACAAGCTGCACCGAACGATCAGCAAACATGGCGGCAGGATGGTCAAAGATGTCATGGACCATCATCTCGTGGATTGTCCGTTTGTTGGACTGCAGGCGAGCCGACGGGGAATTCGATATGGTGGCATCCATGACGGAAATTGACCACAAATTCATTTCGGGTCGTGTTTGCCCCGAGGCGGGGATCGCAGTACGCGATGCGCAGATGGTATAGCCCATGGGGACAGGTAATGGCGGGACTTGATTCTTGCTTGCTGAAAGCTTAAAAAGATCGACATGTGGGGATCTCCGACCAGGGCTGACCACGCCACCAATTAGCGACAAGTTCCCGTCCGCGTCCGCGTCCGCTCCTGATCATGAATTGAGCAAGGACCATCTCGCATTCATCCAAGCAATACCGTCTCTTCTGAAATCGTCCTTCTCAAGGTGAAGATTGAGAACGTCATCCAAAGTACTGTTGAATACAAAGTTCTGAGATCCGTTGACATAACTTGGCCAGTATGGGACCCAATCCAGTCCATGATGGTTGGGCGAGCCCGTCGCTGCAAACGACACCCACGTAGCCTGCATAGCATAACTATTCTGCCTCATTGCCGTGATGTTGGGAAGCGGTGGATACGGAGTGGGGGAGATATAAGACTGACGAAATTCCCAGGATAGCTCGGCTCCATGTTGTGCAAATCCAGGTCCAAGGCCTGGGGTGTATACCAGGGGAAAGCTGAAACAATGGTCAATATCATCCACATGAATAGAGCAAGACGTTGACTACTGACCGTGTGGGATCCGTGTCCCATCTAAAGCTATAGGCGTTACCACCAAAGCTTGACCACTCTGTCGCTGTCTTGCGCCTGCCAGCCATAACTTGCTTGTCACCTCAAATGCCGTAGGATCGTCTTGTTTGATTCCCAGAAAAAAGTCCGACCTCGGCAGTAGCGGCTTGCCATGGATAATCTTGAGCGAGGCTGTACGGGGGTGAAGGAGCCTCGATGGGATAAAGATCCAGTAAGTCCGCTGCGAGAGTCTCGTTGATACCTAGACCGCGCTGCAGGTATTGTGAGAGTTCATCCGACGTATTGGCATTTGTCTGTCCACCCAGCGACATGCCTTCATCGCTGTTGCAACCGACAATGATATTCACAGACGGTAAACGACCGTTCCGGAAAGCGACGAACGGATAGGATCGGAAGAAATCGCCGTCAATGACAGGGCCAAAGTTTTCGCCTTCGTTTTGCTCATAAATGGTCTGGTTGATTGTCGAGAGTGGTAGATCCTTTAGACATTGCAGGGTGTCTACAGCTGATGCGCATCCAGTGTGGTCGGTTATGTTGTCGTAGACATTCTGAGCTTGAGCAAGACTTCGTTGGCCGAATCCGAAGAATGATCCACTAGCCATGATGGCTCCACGGAAGAGATCTTGAGTGTCACCACCGTAAGCCATGAGTTGAAGTGCTGTCGAGGAAGCACCAGCGGACTCGCCCCAGATGGTACTGAAGAGAAGTCAGACCCTGCTTGCTGACCCAAGTGGCCTACTTACACTCGATTCGGGACACCGCCAAAACCTCTGATGATCTCCTTGATCCACCTCAAAGCTTGCCGTTGATCCTGGAGACCGATGTTGAGAGCACCGTTGCCTGCAGCCTCCTGCGAAGCGATGAAACCGTATGCTGACAGTCGATAGTTGATGCTGACTGCTATGATTGGATGACCAGTCTCGACTGATGTTTGAACCAAGAAGGATGTGTTGAACTCTGGGTCTCGATTGCTACCCTGTCGATAGCCACCACCGTACATCCAGACCAGTACTGGAAGGTCTAGACCGTCAAAGGCACCTTCGGGTCTGACGACATTGAGATTGAGACAACCTTCCCCAATGGGCCAACCCTCTCGAGGATTTGTCCCAAACCCCGCGCATGTGAGGCCAGGCTCTGTAGCATCTCGAGTACCGTTCCAAGTCTCGTTGAAAGGTGTAGCCTGCTCGAAACGTCGTTGTTGCGCGAATGGAATGCCCAGAAAGATGTCTTGGGCCAAGGATGGTAGATTCAGACCACTGTCTGCGAGAAAGTCAAATGTATGCTCATAATTCGTGACCAGTACTCACATGTTCCATTTAGAGTCCGCCCAGTTGGAGCAGATTGTGCAACGGCATGTTCAACTTGAAGGATTACTGCAACAGCTTTCAGTAGATTGGAGATTGCGACCATGTCTGCCTGTCTTGGTCTGCCTTTGTCTGGGTATGCACTGTAATCACCGGAAGTCAACCACCGGAAGTCATTACTTAGTCTATGCAACCAACCTGTGCTTGACTTTCTCTGGCCAGTCCTTTGGGTAAGGTCGTCATAATGGTAGGTTCAAGCTTGCGCTGATCTTGCGAATGATCCTGCCCGCCTCGGTCTCAACAACCCCGAAACCATGCCGACTCATGACGCAGAGTAATCGTTGCTGAAAGATTCCGCTGTACGATTCCGCACTTTGTGATCATATCATTGCCATGTGCAAGGTACCCCGCAAGCCACAATTTGACGTGTCGTTTGTGGTTTGGCATGAATTGACAAGCAACAGCGAAGGAGTTGTCAAAGCTTGCATGGCGGAGATATAACAAACGGCCAGCGGACACATTTTGGATAGGTGGTGTCAGTAGAAGAAGATGACGATGATGATGATGATGATGATGAAGATGAAGACCAAAGCCTTTGTCGTTGGCGCTGCCTTTCTCTTCCGACCTGTCCAAGCGTGAGCAATTCCGATTCCGACGCCGGCATTCAATCTGACCAATGAGACAGCTTCGTAGACTATGGCCTTGGCTCACCCGTCTCTTTCGCTCTCGACGACAACATCAACACGGTCAATTCATCACAATATTCGGGCCAGCATATCACTCTGTCACGAGCCCAACCTTTCTTGACAATTGACTACGAATAAGAAATTGCTGGTCTGCCCTACTTTGATGTAGCATCTCTATCCGGTCCATCTCAGATTGAGGTCAAGTACGCTGAGGGCACTTTCACACTTCCTCTGTCCCAAAGCGATGGGCCATGGACCTTTTCGAACCATAACTCGGCCTCTTTTCGAATCGAGACTTTCAACGTCACCGATACTGGAAGACATCAGAATTTCCTGATTCAACGAGGCCAAAGATGGCAGACTATTCGTCTCCTAACTGATACCACAATCACATTTAGCTCGATCGGCCATAATCTGACATCCGCTCATATCCCGGCGACTCAGCTACCAGCAAAGTTCTCATCTTCCAACAAGATCTATGATGATATCTTTACTCTCGGTGCCATCTCTGCAGAAGCTGCATGCGTCGACAAAGGAAATGCTCTGGCGACACGGAACATCACCGATCAAGGAGCCTGGATCCCTGGTCAGACTCCTGCTCAATCTGCTCGAGCGAAGTACCTTGCCAACTACACAATGGCTTTCTCAACCAAGATCATTCGAGGTGGGACAGGGTGGAGAGTTGCTGCTGGTTTCCCTGAAGGCCCCATCTTCAACCTCAACTCTGAATACCCACCCGAGTCGACCTTCGAAAACGTGAATAGGACTCTCATGCCCGCCAACACCATTGTCACCAAATATGGTCGAGGTCTCATCAACCGCGAGGCCGCAAATGGTGCCGCAAATGCCTATTTCCCGTTCCTTTCAACGTCAAGGAGAATGTGTGGTACAACATCACGACCGCCATAACCGACCAGGGCTACAACATCTCGATTGACGATCAACCCGTGGCTTTTGTCCCCATCACTGCAAATCAGACTGCCGTATCTTCTTCGTCCAGATTCGCGGCGGGTTCCCCATACAATGGCAGCGTGAGGTTCGCCCCATTTCAAGACCAAGAGGCCTATGTCAAAGACGTGGTTGTAACCGCCCGGAACGGCTCTATCTTGTACGAGAATAACATGCGCTCCGATTCGGTCCTTATCGAGTATGGTATCGCCACATCTGATGCCTCTGTGTGCTTGGACGGTGCAAAGCGTGACCGTCTGGTCTGGATAGGCGATTTCTATCATACCGTCCGCATAGTTGGAGCAAGGACTCTACGATGGGACTACATTACGGGAACCTTTGACTACGACTTCAGATGGCAGAAACAGATCCCTCCTGTTGCTGGCTTTGTACCCATCAGCGCCCCAATGGGATCCAGACCTGAGTTTGCTGAACAGATTGGCGTCTACAATGGACTAGTCGACTACCAAGATCTCTTCCTGTCAGGCATCGGTAACTACTTCCGCTCGATCGGCGACGTAGCCTGGGTCAAATCCCAATGGCCACAAATCAAAGCCCTTGCCCAAGCGCGCGCCGCCTTCATCGACCCCTACAGCGGACTCATGGCAGCCAGCCCTGAAGTCCCCGTCGCATCCTACTTCCTCGGCCCAGCCAACGGCAGCGCCGTCACCGCTCTAAGCGCTTATACCTACGACCTCCTCGCCCCCGTCGCCCTCGCAGCCAACGACCCACCACCGCCACCTTCTACCAACAAACCGCCTCCTCTCTCCGCACCGCCATCAACACCCACCTTTGGAATCCCACCAACGGCACCTACTCCCTCTCCCTGGACAACCCCACCTCCTTCTCCCTCACAGCCACAGCCCTCACCATCCTCTCCTCCACCGCCAACGCCATGCAAACCACCTCCCTCATCGCCGCTCTGTCCCATCTCCGCTGCGGCGTAGGCTACAAAACCGCCTCCACCGACCCCTGCGACGCCGAAACCCAACTCGCCCCCAACCTGTCCGGCTTCCTCCTCGAAGCCCTCTTCAAAGCCCACCGCGACATCGACACCGACATCTCCCCCGCCGGCGTCTTGCTGGACGATTTCTGGTCCCGCATGGTCACGGATGAACGTTACCGCTCCGGCGCGAGCTGGGAGTACCTCTTTCCCGACGGCAGTCCCGGGATTGGCGACTTTACTTCGCTCGCGCACCCGTGGGGTGGGGCGCCGACGTATGTCCTGCCCGAGTATGTGTTGGGCGTTACGCCGACGGAGCCGGGGTATAGAAGGTGGAAGTTTGAGCCGCTGGTTGGGGTGTTGGGGTTGAGTAGGGCGGAGGGGACGGTGGTGACGCCGTTTGGGGAGATCAAGGCGAGTTGGGAGGTGCGGGGGAGGGAGGTGGTGGTTGTTGTGGACGTGCCGAGGGGGACGGTGGGGGAGGTGGTGGTGCCAAGGGGGTGCGAGAGTATTGATCAAAGGGGCAGGATGAAGGGAGGGAGGCAGCATACCAGGAGATTCAGGAAGGTGGACAAGCATGATTAGTGAGACTATAAGGGTCCATGGAAACGCAGCCCAAAGTTCCGCCATAATGTGAAAAGGCCTCTGAGTCAAAGCCCATCCACAATCATCCCCTGACTGGTCTTCATCGCATCTCCTTAATCCCCACCCCATCATACCCCCCCTCGTCCGGCCCCACCTCATACTCCGGCATCTCCTCTGCACTCAAATGCCCCGGCAAGATCGTCCTACACGTCAACGCAAACCGCAGCGTCCCCAATGGATCAACCTGATGCTCCAAATACTCCTGCAGCGGCGCACCATGCATAACCACCACATCACCATGACTCAGCCTCAATCTCAACCAAGGCTTCCTATCCTTCACATTATCCTGCAGCCCCAACGCGGTGGCGACTCGCTTCAGCTGGTCAGGTTTGGGTGTTGCGTCGCCGACTTGAGAGCCTAGTTTCTCCCATGCTGACAGGCGGGAGGAGTACTGACTTGTACCCCGCAGAGGGCGTTTGTGGACAAATTGTCCCCCTTTAGTCATGCCTGTCCAGTGCTTACTCTTTACACGGAAGAGCATATCAGCTGGAAAACCGAGACTGAGACTGGCGACGGTGGGGCCGAGGCCTTTCTCGCCGTCGTCGTGGTATTTGATATTTTGGCCGTCGAAGTAGCCGATGGTGAGGAGTTCGTTGAATCCGTGAGGTTGGCCGAATTGGTCGCCGAGCACGAGACGGGAGGCCCAGTTGAGGCGGCTGCGGGTGGCTGTTAGTGGCCAGGGGGAGCCGGAGAATGGGAGGGATTCTCCTTTGGCGACGAATTTGTAGGGCATGCCCCGGTTGTTGCTGAAGGCGGTCATGAATTCTTCTTTGCCCGTGACGAAGCGGCGGCGTTCGAGACCGCAGTCGAGCTCTTGGAGGGCGTGGAACATGTCGTCTGGACCCTGGGGTTCTTCATTGACCGTCTTGTTGGCGATCAGATGGCTGATGCTGCATCCGTCAAGTCCGGGTATCTTGTATGTGACAATCCGATAGTTGTGGCTGAATTGGACGCTCGTTATAAGACAAGAATCAGCCCAGTCGTGACATTGTGCGTAGAGGTTGCTGACCGGATGCCATGGATCGCGAAGTCTCGTCGCTGGGATCACTGCATGAGGTGGAGTGTGTGAAAATCCGCACTCGCAGAACCATCCTGCCCATCTCGATCGAGAAGTACACTTGCCACACTGTGGACAACACATGCCTCTTGTCATGGCAAACGAGACAGATTCTCCAAGTTGAGCAGAAGGGTCCGGCAGCGCAGGTCGTAGAGAAGACGGAGGTGCTTCAGATATCCATGGTGTCTTTTGCTTGATGAAGCGTGGATCATAATGTAATGAGGTCTCGTCGGGAACTCCGCCACTGCTGAGTCGGAAGAATTCCTGACATTCAGGATGTAAACACATCCAGCTGGTCAGATAGACCTGTTCTGAAGGCTGTTCACAAATTCGACAGACGAATATCACAGGCGAATCGAAACAGCCGACCACGATCTCGTCAGCCTGAGTAGAGTCCAGGTTGGAGTGGGCCGAGTCTTTCCGCTCGTGTTTGACAATATTGTCTGGCCGTTCAGGGGTCCTGGAGCCATACTCACGCAATGATACCACGGCTTGGTGACTCCATGGAGGTGAAGAAGAGGTATCGCTGCGCATGCTATGGTCTTTGGGCTGGCCAGAAAGCCCCTGGTCAATAGCACCTGAGTCAACAGTTTGAGAAACCTCGGGCGATGTTCCGTCCCGGACTACTACCATGGAAGCATCCTTCGATGACAGCGACCCGTCGACCACAGGACCACTATCCTCGACAAGCTGATCATCGCCTGAGGACGACTCGGAAGGCAAAGTTGGGGTCTGGAGAGGCGTCTCGCCATCTTGGGGATTCTTGACACACTCCTGGGCCGACGTTGGCAACCACCAACTCCCCAGCCCAGTTCTTAGCTTTTCAAATCGATATTTGTAGTTGACCCAGACTTTGCCTCTGCTCTCGCTTCGTTCAGCCCAGACATGCGTCGGCTTGAACCAGCCCAGTACCTGATACCTATGCGGCATTCTTGTTGGGACATCTGTATTCTCACTACCGCAAAGGATGACGATCGGGTTCTGCGACGCGATAGCTGCCCTGACGGCTTGGGTTTGGTTGTTCTCCGTCTGACTCTTGTTCTGTTGCATTTCACCTGTGATCTTGTCTCTACCCATACCGCCACCAGCTCTAGCAATCACAACATCTCCGTCGATCAGATCTCGACTATGGCCATTCCCATCAAACATGAAGCTGTAAAGTACACCTTTGCTGATATACGAAGCCGATTGCCAGGATTGGAAATAGAGAATCGTCTCACATAGAGCCTGTCGGGTGGGCGCCCAAACTTCAGGAACACCTCGCGGCTCCGGTTTGGACTCAAGTGGCGTTTTGCCCATGATGTGTTTCGATATAGTCACAAGCTTGTCGTACGTGCTTTGATCGAGTGGCGGTGGTCCACAAGGTACAGCATGTTCATCAGTCGAAATTGCAGGCGAATCTAGTGTTGTAGGTGCCTCTGCCGCAACATCCAGAGGAACTTGCGAGTGTACTACGCCGAAAAGTTCTGTCGTTGTATCGGTGGTGAACTGCATGGATGGAAGACGATACTTAGGGTATTGTGACAACCATGAGCCGGACTCAGCCAATGACTCCTTCGACGTATCTGACAGTCCGCTGAGCAGATCTGGTAGGCCTTCATACTTCAAGCTGCTTGCCGATGATTCGAGTTCTTCCGCCAACCATGAAGGAGCTGGTGAGGGTTCAGAGGAAGAAGAGGGTATGTAGGCTGAGGCTGCAGAAGTCCTTCTGCGCTTTCTTGAGCCATTGTAATATACGCCTGACCTGCGTTTGACTCGCTTCGTGGGTTTCGCTGTTGGCGAAGGTGTAGCAATCCCATCCTCTGCCACCTTACGAGTGGCTGACCTCTGAGCACTCTTCAGACGCTTGATCTTCGGACCACCAATAGGAGATGCTTTTGCCCCTGACGGTGCAGAGTCGAGTGTCCTTTTGCGTTTCGGAGCAGACGGGGTTGGGATGACGGCAGGAGATCCATCAGTACCGAACCTGGTCGGAGGCTGCCTTTGCCTACCGGAATAGCGTCGATAGTCGGCTTCATGAAAGGTGGTCTCTAGCGCAGCTTTCATTCGAGGTGGGGACGATGAAGAAGAAGATGGGAGTGATGTCAGTGGGGACGAGATCGGAAGGTCCATGTCGGTGGTGGTCTGCGGGATATCTCCTGTCTTGCAATCTTTGGAACTGCTCGACAATGATCCAAGCAGCTTCTGTGGTGACTCGATGGTCAATTCGGAAGTATTCAGCTCAGCCATGGTAGCAAGTGGTGGCCGCTCAAGACTCGGGAAGTCGCTGTGGTGATGCACCAAGAAACAGGCGAGTCTATATAGTTTCCCACAGAAGGATGGTCACTGATCTCCGGAGGACAATACAGTCAATTGACCCTACAATAAGAAAGTATGAGTCAATTGAAGCTCTGCACTTACAATAGAGCTCCACAATGCAGCAGAGACAGGATTTTGGGTATCACAAGCGCCAACGGCAACCTGCATACTTTACACAAAGACCGTTCGATATTTTTGTGCTTTGGTTGATTGCATGTGAATGTGAAAGTGTACGCATTTCTTCCCTCGAGCTCTCGGACTCTCCTCGGCCAATCTTCAACATTGCCGAAATCGGCTGGAGCTTTCCCCAGAATTTCCGCCAAGCTGGACCCAATGAGAGAACCCCGCTCCCCATGGGCAGCCCAAGGTTCAAAACGTCTTGCTCGGCCTGCGGCCCCTTGGGCCTGCCCGTGGAGAGCTGAGGTCTGGTAAGCCGGGTGTAATCACTAATCTCTCATATATACCACGTGCTGTGATCTTCTTTACTGTTTTTTAGTCATCTCAAAACATTCTGTAGTCTTGTCGGTCGATATTTTCATTCAAGATGCCCTTCTATCCACCATCGTGGGTGCCGAAGCTCCCCTTCGACCCGCCAGACACAGTCTCGATCGAGGAATTCATGCAGAATGAATTGTACGGCAGAAGACCGCTGGGCTATTCAACAAATCCGTTCACTTGCGGTCTAACGGGCAAGACATACAATGCACTGGACATGCGAGACAGAGTCGACCATCTGGCTAGGGGACTTGGCAAGGAACTTCTCTTCGAGGTCAATGACGGCACAGAGTATGACAAGGTCATTGGTGTCTTCAGTGTCAACACTGTAGGTGATAAGAGGCATTAGAGAAGCTTGTACTGACCATGCGCAGATTGACACCATCACACTCGCCTGGGCGACACATAGATTGGGAGGCATCCAAACACCCGCAAACGCACAATACTCGCAAGCAGAACTCGAATACCAGCTCAGGAATTCTGGCGCCAAATGTCTCTTCACCTGTCTTGCTCTACTAGAGACTGCAAAAGCAGCATGCAAGAATGTCGGCATACCGAATGAGAGGATATACATCTTGGAGGTGGCCGAAGCCCTCACACCAGGGATGAATGCGAAGAAACTCGGGTACAAGACAGTAGACGATCTCATCAATCAAGGCAAATCGCTGGATGCATTGCCAAAGCAGAACTGGCGGCCTGGCGAAGGTGCGAAGCGGACTGCATTCCTGTGCTACTCTAGCGGCACATCTGGACTGCCGAAAGGTGTGATGATCTCGCATAGGAACGTCATTGCGAATACTATGCAGATCGCTACATATGAGGCTGAGCACCGAAAGACGATGATCGAGCCCGGAAACAATTCATATACGGAGAACGCCCTTGGTCTCCTACCTTTCAGCCACATCTACGGGTTGATCGTAGTCTGTCACACAAGCTTGTACCTCGGGGATGGCGTAATAGTCCTGCCAAAGTTCGAGATGAACTCTTTCTTGAGCAGCATCCAACGATTTCGGATATCTACACTCTACCTTGTTCCGCCCATCATCATCAATCTGGTCAACTCGAAACAGGCACTTCAGAAGTATGACCTCTCAGCTGTCAAAGCAATCTTCACAGGAGCTGCTCCGTTGGGCGAAGAGACGGCAGACGAGCTACAAAAGATCTTCCCAAAATGGGTCATCAAGCAAGGATATGGCCTTACAGAAACGTGTACCGTTGTCTCGTCGAGTAGCCCTCACGATATCTGGTTCGGATCATGCGGCAGTCTGGTCCCAGATATTGAGTGCAAGCTGGTCAGTATAGAAGGCAACGAGATCACCGGGTACGATCAACCAGGCGAGCTCTGGGTCAAGTCGCCGTCGGTGACACTCGGATACCTCAACAACATCAAGGCGACACGAGAGACCTATGTCGATGGCTACATGCGGACTGGTGATGAGGCCGTCTTTCGAAGGAACCCAAAGAGCGGACACGAGCATCTCTTCATCGTCGACCGCATCAAGGAGCTGATCAAGGTGAAGGGTCTACAAGTGGCGCCAGCAGAGCTCGAAGCACATCTCCTGACGCATCCTGCCGTTGCTGATTGCGTGGTCATCGGTATACCCAGTGAAAGGGAAGGCGAGGTGCCAAAGGCGTTTGTCGTCCTAGACCAAAGTGTAGGCATTGAAGAGAGCAAGGCTATGCTCAAGCGGGATATTGCGAAACATGTCGAGAAGCACAAGGCAAAGCACAAGTGGTTGAAGGGTGGTATTGATATCATTGATGTCGTGCCCAAAAGTCCTTCAGGCAAGATTCTGCGGAGGTTGATCAGGGACCAGGAGAAGGAGAAGAGGAGGGCTGCAGGTGCGAAGCTGTAAATCATGTATATCTGGTTGTGTATATGACTGTCTCAGTGGTCTCTGTTCCGTTAATGTACAGTTATCGATCCCTTCATACACGTGAAAGTGAGGCACGCGAAGCTCCTTGTTGCTGCACAAGGACGTTTGCAGCGCTGTCAACATCGCGTGCTCCTTCAACTCCGCTGCAGTGATGGCTCATGATCGACAAGTGATTCAGGGTCAAAGAGAATGCTCATAGCATGTCGATCTCTCCCAGCTTATCTTCACGTGCTCAGGACTAGTAAGGCTTTTGTGATGACGACCATCGCGATTGGCATTTGGAGGGGGGCGTGAGGTTTAGTGGGTTTTTGGAGGAGACATGATTTTGGAAGGACAGCAAGGGTAGGAGGGACTGTATTGGTGGCAGATTGATGATGCCAAGGCTGCATCTCATCTGCAGGGGCACTGGAAAGCGCGTTGGGAGGGGGTTTACAAACCTGTTGCGCAGGGCTCAGCTAATAGTCAACACCACCTGACCCCGCCGGCTCCGCCGGCTCAGTGAACAGCGCGGTCGTTTCGGTCTAAGGACTTGCTGCGGGTCTGGCTCAAGCTTACGCGCAAGGTGTAGGCTGCATGGAAGCGGACGATCCAGTACAGGAGGTAGGCCAGCGACGTTTCGTGCCTGATTGAGGGTATACAAGCACGGCAGCATCAAGCCCGGCAGCATCAAGCACGACAACGTGTAAGTGATTTGGGGGCAATTCTGCCTGAGAGCATAGGAACTCTCTCAACCATCTATATCAATACAATGAATAACCTCTACCAACCCACCCATCCCAAAGCCCTGTTCGCTTTATTCCCATGCATACCCTCATCTGTCATACCTCATACCCACCCATCTCCCTCGGGCATCTCTCTAACAACCCTCCTACCTCCTCCCCAACGCCTCCAAACTCCCCTTCTTCCCCGGCGTAGACTGAAAGAACTCCTACTTCTTCCTCCCCCTCTTCTTCCCCTCCTCGCCCGCCACCTTCTCCGCCTTCTCCCCACTCCCGCTCGCCTTCTCCACCACCGCCTCCGCGGGCGCCGCCTTCCCCACTCCGAAACCAAACCCAACCCGTGCTCCACTGGCGGAGGATGCGCTGCTCCGACTACTGTCGAAGCTCATTTTGCTGCTTTTCCGCTTGGCTACAGCTTGGGGTTGGGGGTGGTCGGGGTTGAGGTGGAAGTTGCTTGTGGCGATGGGAAGAGTGGGGGTCTTTTCGCGAGCGGAGGGGGAGTCGTCTGGTGCAGTGTTATGGTCGTCCGAGGACCAGTAGCCTTCTGGTTTGCTGGGTGGTGTGTTGAGGGAGGATGTTTTGGAGCCTGGACCGAGGACGCCGGGGCCGCGGAGAGCGGCAATGCTGGGGTGGGGCGAGTGGCCTGCTCTGAAGACTCTTCTGCGTTCTGCTAGGTCGCTGTCTGATTCGTCTTCGGTGTCGAGACCGGTGTGGAGTTGTGGGAGGCGAGGAGTTGTTCGTTCTGTTTCTGAGTAGGAGGGTAGCGGTGGCGAAACGACGTTGCTGCGGAATGCTTTCGCTTCTGCTGCTTTTCCAGTCGGCGAGGCGTAGAAGTCGAGTGCTGAGATGACGTGCGGGAAGACCTGCTTATTGACGTCGGATGCCCAGAGGAAGTCAAGATGCTCGTAGTGAGGCACTTCAATAGCTTCGGTGTGCTTTGGTAGCTCCCTCATCATGATTTTGATGTCCACGAGCGAATCGCTGCCTCCATAGACGAGAACGATGGGCGTTTTGATGTTGCGCGTGGGGTACTTGGCGACTTTGTAGTATTTTGAGCTAGTAACCATGCTCAATGGCTTCTGCACTTCGTCGTCGTACATTTGAAACGTGCCATTGCGTATGATCTGGAACCAGTGGACGACGGACTTTGTGCTGGTATAGGAGAACAAGTGAGGGTACGCGGCCATCTTCTGATGTGCTGTGATGTTCTTGGACTTCCAGCTGAACAGGAAGTCCAGACTTCTGTCGATGAACCAGCAGAAAAGTGCTGGGTACAGGATTGACTCCCACATGGTCGTGCTGCTGAGAATAGCACGCCGTCCAAAGAGCAGAAAAAGGATATCCGGAGAAGTCTTCACAAATGAGCTGACGATTCCAGAAGCAAGACCTGGAGGTGCCATGGCTGGTGCCAGGGCAATGAAAACGTCCACCTTCTCGTTCAAAGTTGGATGGATTGATAAGCTCGCAAATGCTTGTGCAGTTCCCTGTGAGAATCCTATGTACGAGAGCGTCTTCTGTTTCGTGGTTGATAGAATGTAGTTGATGGTATCAGGGATGTCATGGAACGCGAACTGATCGATCGAGAAATTCCAGAATTCGACGCTTGTCGGCGAGTATCTCGTGCTCTTTTTTGAAAACTTGTTCCCCCTGGAATTACCAAGCTTATGAACGTCAGTATCGCTTTTGTAAGACATGATATGTGATCTTACCCAGACATCGTAACCCAGCTCGACGAGGACGAAAGGTAGGCACCTCTCCTCTTCCGTCAAGCATACCCAGACCTCGCTGTTCATGAGAAGTCCATGATGCAGGTAGACCACCTTCTTCTGAATGCTCCCCTCCCCACAATTGACCCTCTGGTCCTCCTCACCGCGTCTGTATCCAAGTCTGTGAACTCCGAGGAGGTACCCATCCGACGTATGAACAATGTGCTCTTCCGCATAGTACCCATACAGTCTCACGAGATCTGTAAAGTCTGACGCCTTGGAAATAGGGGATGAGACAGCCCGCTTCTTATTCCTCGACCTCCTCCCCTGAGGTGACGACAAGAGGTTGAAAAGCCGCCGGGACTGTTGATACAGAAATCGAATAACAGGATCCGGTAGAGCAAGAGTAATGATCCGTATAAAGCTCTCCAGTCCCACCAGTAAGAAACTTCCAAACAAGGCTAGATATTCATGGCTGCGAGTGACAATGGTCAGCATACCGAGGGATTGAGGGTCGGGCCAGAACAAACAATTGAAGGCGCCCAATGAAAGGCACTCGAGGCATCTTGGTTTGGTCCGAGGAGTCGTTATTAGAGTCTGCTGCAGGGATAATTTGCGTTTGTTGTGCGTGATGTTGAGCGCATCGCGTGCCCCTGGCTAGCTCACAACAAAGACATTCGACGGCCGATCCGCTCGACAAGTGGATGCAAGTCTGGATGTCGATGCGACAGTCCAGATGGATATGGCAATGTTCGAACGTTGTCGAGGTTTTCCTAGTGTCTCGTCGCAGTCAATGCACGCGACGTCATGGGTTTCTGGCATGTGAAGACCGACGCCGGCGGGGCTAAATTTGTGGCGGCTCTGCGGGATAGTCCGGAGCTAAAAATTGATCCCGGGCAAAAGAACTAGTGTAGGCACATGGTCTTCTATTCGATACTCTTATTTTCAAGATTGCGAGAATATCTGCAGTGAGATCAGAAGACACAGAAGGATGATCGCAAGGCGGTGACAAGTTCCTAAACCTCAATAACAACTCCAAGGCTAGCTGGACAGGCTCTGAATATGCCGTCGTCATGCAAAGACATCAGTAGGTGCAAATGGAGCGAGTCTCTCGGGAAAGTTCCTGACAACCTACAGGGGAGGCGCTTGCCCTCTGCCTCCAAAACAGCGACTGCGTAATGGTCGAGCGGAACAAGCCCTCGGACTGCCTACGACCACCACTAGTCGACACCTTACCTACTCAGTGCCAGCAACTGAAGCGAGGATATGGTCAATGCAAGCGCGGCATGGTCGACATGCGGAAGCGCTTCAGAGGCAACAATCCGGTATCAACAAGTGTGGAGCTTCAAGCAGGAGAGTCAAAGGGTCAACTGTACGCAGGAGGAGCCGCCTTCCCAAAAATCAAAGGTACAGACGGTGATGAGAAGGAGCCCGAGGAGAAGGAATAAAGTCGGGCATCGACGACGAATATACCCTGTACAACAGCTGTAATATCATCTGGGAGAATTGGAAGAAGCAGAAAACCTTTATGCATTCAGATCTTCAGCCCTACTCATCAGCACTTCCTGTCATTATACCACCTCTCCCCGTTCGGCCCCGTCATACCAAAACTTGGGCTCATCCAGTAATCACTCTCAACATACCAGAAGAGATTCACACCCTTCAGCCTCTTACTGCAGACTAGTTCCCGCCAGAACTTCCTCGCATTATCCACGCTCGCAACAGCCTTGCCAGCAAAAGTCTCTCCCGAAACCGGCCAACCAGTCTCCGTCACCCACACTGGGATCCCCGCCTTGACAGCATTTGTATGACTCCTTGTCCTCCTCAGAGACCTCATAAACACTTTCGCAGCGCGCTGGATCGTGGCTCCTTCAAAGTAAGGGTACCCATCGAGACCGACAAAGTCACAAGCAGTAGTGACGACATCGTTGACCGGGTCCACCCAGGCAGTCCAGGTATCCACGTGCCCGACTGGCACATTCACTCCTTGTGCCCGGATCATGCCTCGGACATCGTAGATCTTCTGGGCGATAATGTTTGGGTCCGCCTCTTTTCTGTACAGGTCTTCTGAGCCGACACTCACGGCGAGCATCCAGCTGCTTCCGTAGGCCTGGATGGCGGAGAGGAGGGCTTGCTTCTCGGCGTTGAAATGATTGTCATCTTGTGTCCAGACACCGACGAGGATTCTGGTCTTTGTGGCTAGGGCTGCTGGGACGGCGTTGGCGAGGGTGTTGCAGTCGCTGCTGGCGTAGAGCCGGGCGGTGTTGAAAGGACCTGGCGAGGATCTCATACGTTTGAATGCATCTCTCCATTGGTCGGTGGATTTGCAGGAGCCATCTGCGTTGTTTGCGGCAAAATTGAAGCCTCGGAAGGCTGCTGTTGTGGAGGGGATGAAAGTAGTCAGAAGGGCAAGGACAGTCGGCGTGAGGAGCTTCATTGTGATGGTCAGACTGTTAGTCACTGTGTGCTCAACATACTGGAAGAATGCAAGATATTATAAGACTCATGAAAGGTCTAAAGATAGGAGAGACACGTTATGCAATCGATACCATATCATGTCATATCAGCTATCTGATTGAAACATGCCCGCTGGACACGAGAAGCACCATGCCAGATCTTCTGTCCTACCTGCAGGCTATCGGATGTGCCGTGTCGTACGCGTGAGGACGTTCTCGGAAAATCTTCCAGTTCCGGACTGGGCATACAACGGTCAGTAGGCCCAACCGCTTCGGGCGATGCTGAACGATCGTGTTGGGCGATGAGTGACAAATTGGGAATATGAGATCTCGGCACAATGTACGAGAGATTGAGATGAACTATACCTGCTTGTTACGGGACAGGGTTGGCAACGTTCTATGATGGTGGCGGGATGTGTTGATGGTGAAAAGTGGAGCACAACACTCTGCTATCCTCCATGTTGCCCTGTTGACTGATGGTCATTATCAGCCTTTGTGATGGCATGCGAATCAACAGAGGATCGCTCTCCGTGCCGCCAGGAATGTTTCGTCGACCAGCCTGTCGCTATTGATATCGGTATCAACAAAACCAGAGTCAAGGACATTCAAGGGCGGCCATACAACAATTCATCGAATCCTGATCATGAGAGACGTTCAAGCCTTGATGCCTCAGAGCGATCGGTCTGCACCGAGTCGAGCCTCGATGAAGACTGTCGTTGTGATGTCGAACGGATCGATGATTGAAATCCAAAGGATGAGTTTGAAGCGGTACGCCCTGGTCATCAATCATCAGTTCCAGACCAAACAACTTTCAGACCCTGATTGGCAAGGACAATTATAGTGATCGAAGCATTTTAGAATGTTCTTTCAGGCGGTACAGGCGGCCAAACCTGCTGAGTCGGTTCAAGGCTGTTCAGCCTCGTCTTCCGGCACCACGGCGGCAAGCGACACGCGCCGGTTTCATGTGGCAGCACCAACACACTCCCAACTTTCAAAGCTGCAGATCAGTCCAGTCCAGGCGCTTGTTCATGCAGGTGATGCGGGATCACCGAGACCTACCGGTCGATCTGAAGATACAAATGCGGCGGTATCAAAGTGGAGCCTCGATGATGGGAATTCTCCTCAGGCAACACGACAAGGCCTTGTTAAGAGGAATCGCATCTCAGATCTGTATGTTACAGAGTCTCCAGTCACTCTCGGCGATGGAGATGTTGTCCTGACATCCGAGTCAATCACAGCCATTGACCTATAACCGCGCTCCCAGCTTCAGCCTCATCCGCCTCGCTTGACCACGCAAAAGCCTAAGTTTGGTACACATTACAGGTGAACGCGTTTCACTACGAGGCAGGTGAGTGTACTCGTAGGGCTGCAACAGTCTGATGACTTCATACATAATTCAACCATCTCGATTGTCGATTTTCGTCCATATCAATCCCATAATATTTGAACCCCAGTAAGAGACGTTTCCTTTGTTCGATTCTATCCATTTACTTTCCTTGAATATCATCAGTCATAGTGCCGGACACCATGACTACACCAAATACCTTTAATACTCCTTCAGGAAAGGCCAGATCGCTTACCATCCAAACTTCTTCCGACCGCATTGTCTACGCAAAGACACATCAACCCAACATCATCCTTCCCATTGACGGAGGATGCTTCGGTTCTGTTACTGAAAGACGACGTGGTCAAAGACGTCGGGCCCCATTGAGTGTAGACACCCACAATTCGACCTCAAGTCCATCCATACCACTGTCTCCGCTTCGTGTCAAGTCCCGATACAACCAAAAGACACCTACCAGGATGACTCTTCCCACACCACGAAGACCACCTACCAAGCGCACACCAAGCGATAATCTTCTTACCTTTAAAGGAATGGACCAGGAATTTACTCCACCGGCAGCTGCTACTTGGTCCGCCAGAGTTCGGATCCTGATGGCTCAAAGGGATGCAGATTTTGAAGAAGTCGGAACACCAGCCACATTGCATTCGCGAAGCATTTGCACTTAGACGGCACACATATACCCATTGCATGCTTGTTTTAGAATCGGCTGGCGGTGTCGGAGTCGGGCATTTTCATGTATTATACTAGTTGATGTAGAATCTAGACGAATTACGACTGTCGCACCAAACCTTTCTCCTGTTTGACTCTGTTATGATCCACTTTCTACAAGATCGCGTTTGTGTAGCTTTTGAGTAAAAGGAGTCATCGAGGAGTGAAAAAATATTGCTGGCGATTAGTCAGCTTCGAGGTCCGCCTCTGTAGATTTTTGATAGACATTCAATTTCTAAGCACGTCATATAAAGTGTCTGTCAGCCCCGTACAGCACTTTCACATCATCAAACACGTCAAGAATTGATAGAAACTCACAGTGGTACAATGTCGTCCAGCCATCCCGACCGTGAAGATCAGGAGGATCCTCAGGATGACAACGAAATGCTCGATGTAGCGGACGCTGACGAAATCTTGGAAGAAGAGGGCGATGTAGCCATGGACTCTGGAGACGAGGGAGGAGAGCCTTTAGAAGAGATCGCACTTCAGAACGACAGCGTAGCACATTTCGACTCGCACAACGACAGTATATTCTGTATAGCACAACACCCAACCAATCCCTCATTGGTCGCCACAGGAGGCGGCGACGACACAGCATACCTCTGGGAAGCCGTTCCAGCACCACGACCCGTCCTCCCCAAATCCTTCGAAACCAACCCCCAACCCGTCGAACGTCAATCCCTCCAACCCCTCGCCAAACTCTCCAACCACACCGACTCCGTCAACGCCATCACCTTCTCCCTCCCGGACGGCGCCTACCTCATCACCGCCGGTCTAGACGGCCGCATCAACATCCACGACACCAAATCCCACTCCCTCCTCAACACCGCCCAAGAAGTCGAAGAAATCAACTGGCTCTCCCCCTGTCCTCACTCCTCCCACCCCAACACCTTCGCCCTCGGCGCCTCCGACGGCTCCATCTGGGTCTACACCATCGACCCCACCTCCCCTACCCCCCTCACCATCCTCCAAGCTTACTACCTCCACACCGGCCCCAGCACAGCCGGCACCTGGACCCCCGACGGCCGTCTCCTCGCCACCGTCTCCGAAGACGCCTCGCTTTACGTGTGGGATCCATTCTCCGAAGCCACCGACGCAGGTCTCGTGGACGCATCCAGTTCCACACAGACAGTCGTCGCGCTCACAGCGTCGGACGAGCGTTTCCGTGTCGACGGAGGACTGTACAGCGTCGCTGTGTCCCCCGGCGGCGCCATCGTGGCGGTAGGCGGCGCAGAAGGGCAGATCCGCGTTGTCGGGCTGCCGAGATTCGGCGCCGCGACGGCATCGACATCGAAAGGCGGGGCTGGCGCGAAAGCGAAAGCTAAAGCTGGTGGCGGGAAACAAGCTGCTGCAAAGGGCGGCAGTGCGGTGGCCGGTCAAGCGGGGGTGATCCTCGCGGCGCTGGGGGCGCAGAGTGATGGCGTGGAGACGCTGGCTTTCTCGCAGCCGCCGCTTACGTTGTTGGCGGCGGGGAGTGTGGATGGGACGATTGCGTTGTTTGATGTGGCGCATAATTTTGCGGTTAGGAGGGTGATTAAGGAGGCGCATGAGGAGGAGGCTGTGATCAAGGTGGAGTTTGTCAAGGAGGAGAGGGGATGGTTGTTGACGAGCGCGGGGAATGATGGGGTGGTGAGGAGGTGGGATGTCAGAGGCGGAACGGCGGCTGCGGGGCAAGGGTTCGCGGGGGAGTGGAGGGGGCATAGAGGGGGTGGTGAGGGAGGGGGGATCTTGGGGTTTGTTCAGGGAAAGGATGGGAAGCAGGTCGTGACGGCGGGGGATGATGGGGTGGCGTTGGTGTTTGAGACGGTGTAGGATGGACATGTGCTATGGAAAGAGCTCGGTGTCGTCAATGAGAAGCTAGAAATGTTCATGATCAATCCTCCCTCCCACCATGGGGAGCAAACCACTTGTTATCCTGCTCGTACACCGACACCCTCTTCCTCGCCCTCTCCACCCTCTCCTCCGTCAACCTGTACGCATCCGGCAACTCCGTCTCCCCCGTCGCCTCCTCGATCGCCTCTCCCATCTCCCGTCCCTGCCTCAACCTCCCCACAATCCCCGCCACTGTCTTACCACACAGCCATGTATTCGGCATCCCATGGCCCGTGAAGCCAGCACACATGAACAAGCCTTCCTTACCCGGCACTGGTCCGACAAAGGGCAACTCATCCCTCGAGAACCCCATGATGCCACTCCACGTCTTGACCATATCCAACGGCTCCTTGTTCTTCAAGGAGAAGTACATTGGCAACGCCTCCCTCAACCACTTGGTCTGGCGCTCGTCGACAAAACTGTCGTCCGTCACGCCGACACGGGCACCATACTTTTCTGCACCACCGAACATGAGGTGGCCACCTTTCTCGCTGGGTCGTTGGATGAGGTAGTCATGCATGCCTTCCTTGGAAAAGCCGAAGGAGGTTTTGAGACGATTATCACCTGCCAGCTCAGGGGGTGGGAGGATGCTGCTCATTTGTCCGCGGCAGGGCACGATTAGGTCCTTGAAGTCGGGGACGAGGGCAGAAGTGTATCCATTTGTGGAAAGGATGACCGTCTTTGCGGTGACAGAGCCTCGGTCGGTTTTGACGGTCCAGGCTCCGGAGTCTGAGCGATAGAGAGAGGTCACAGGTGTCCAGGTTTGCAAATTGAAGCGACCTTGAAGTCCTTCGTCGAGGACCAGGTCTTCGATCACGCCGGTCACGAACTTGTAGGGCCAGACGCGGGCGGCGACGTCGGTGACTACGGCTGCTGCTGCATCGGGGACACCCAAGCGGGCGAGCTGGTCTTTGCCGGTGACATATGTGCAACGAGAGGCCAGACCGGCGTCGTTCTTGGCTAGAGTCTCGAGGTCCTTTCGGAGGCGAGAGGTGGTATCATTCGTGTACAGTGCTTGGACACCGGGTTGTGTCACGAACTCGCAGGGGAATGTCTTGCGTGGTGGTGGACGAGGGTCATCTTGTAGCTGTTCCCCAGCTAGACGTGCCAGGTTTCGATGACCAGACAGCTCAAAGTGACCAATCGAGGGGTCATTGGGGTGCGTGAAGAGGAGTGGTTGACAGTGGCCACCATTCTAGTATAGCATTAGCATCCCATATCACACAGCGTTGAGCTCTCTTACTCTTCCGGTTGCCCCCCAACAGACTTCTCTTGCATCTAAAAGAAGGACTGATGGTGCATCCGAGTATGCCCCACTTTGATCATGCTGCCGATAAGGCTCCAGCAAGTGATGGACGATACTCGTGCCAGAGATACCTGCTCCGATAACAGCGATATCCACCTCTGCTGGAAGCTCTCTGGTTGTCCGATGTCCCAGAAGCAAAGCAGAAGGTTCTGTGTGCCAGAAGGACTTGGAAGGGTCATGGTGGGGGAGGCTTGCGGGGTTGCCACCTTGGTCATCAGCCATGATTGCAGGATATAAACTGGTACAGTTCGAGCGATTGGGTGGGAAGAAGTCAAGTGTGACCAGAGTACCTCGGGAATTGAAAGGAAATGTTTATGAACTTGGTTGATGGGAGAGGAACGCTATCCAGCTGCCTGAAGACTCACCCCGAAGACTCATCCCGGAGCTCTGTCGATCACACGCCCACACGCGGGATCCTGTACCTCTCCCTGCATGTTCCCGCCGCCTGGACGACACTAGCACATGCAGAAATCCAGGCAAATCTGCAAGGACAGCACATCAGCATCCATATCTCACACCTGTCAGAACAGTTTCATGAATGTTCATAGTCGCGTATACTACACTAGCTCCCATCCAAGGCTGATCTCCAACATAGGAGCGGCACTTGTCCTTCTTATCCGCTGGATCCCAATCGCTACATCTCTCAGCTTGACCTGTTCCTCAGTCCAGGCATCCGTCACTCGCTTTGCATTTGCAGCCCATGCCTCACAGACGTGGCATTTCCCCACGATCCCTTCCATACTACCAACCAGCCCACCGCAAGCATTGCACATAGTGTTACATGACTGTTGTGAACGCCATTCATATCCGATGCCGCCTGCTGCAATGGTCACTTTGCCATCGATCTGGGACGACTGGGCAAGCGACCTTAGCTGGTCCATCAACCGCTGCCTCTCTACGCTCGCATTCATGCTCTCGCGACTCCGGGGGTGAGATTCGGAGAAAGAGTATGCAGTGACGTGTGGCAATGCATCTGCAGGTGTCATTTGAGCAATGTTCAAGAATGTAAGGTTCTTCCATGATCCTAGCCAATCTGGGCCTGTTCTGACAGTCGGCTGTGGAGCAGTCCAGTGATCATCGTTCATTCTCGTGTGGTGAAGTACGCCTCGCGAGGGCATAGAAACCTGGTCTGGAAGAAGTGCTTGTAGCCATGGACATCCTGTCAGATCAAGATGCTTTAGACAGTAGGTCGATCTGGAGAATTGACGTAGTAGGGCCCTCGCTTCTGTCAGGTCGCCATCGAGGAGGGAGTATATCGAGGTACCGGAAGCAGCAAATGTGTTGCCTGCTGGAGATGATGTTGTAGCATTGACCAAGTTTGGCGTCCGTGTCGGAAAGGGCCATTGTGAAAGAGACAAATGTGTGAGAGTAGGAACTTTCGAGGTCAGGGCTAGAAGGTCAGTCCATGAGACCGTCGGAGGAGGCTGAGCCAGTGACAGCTTTGTGATTGCAGAGGACCCACTGAGCGGGATATTCGAGAGCGAGGTAGGTATCGTGGGCTCCTCAGCGTCCCAGGACTCGGTCTCTCCGTCATTAGAGGCTTGCTGTGCCGATCGCTCAGTCAGGATCGCCGTGGTTGACTTGATCGATATTGTCCATCCAGCCAAGGCAGTCAGATCCAGACAGTCCACAGACTCTGAGTTTGACAAGAGTATCTCTAATGCTCGAGGTGAAAGGCCCTCTTCTGGGCCAAAGGAAGAGATGTAAGAGATCAATGTAGACCTGATATAACCAGGACATTCGCTCAGAAACCAAAGACCGTCATCGTCAACAGACTGCCAATTAGTGGCCAACGTCTTTAATACATGATGCAAAAGGCTCTGCCGAGGTATAAGTCTTTGCCGCACCGATTCAACGAACCCAAAGTGACGACTTGCGCGAGGTCGGGATGTACACTTCTTCTCACCAAATTGATGAGATCGTGCTACCGAGCCGTGGCCATGGCTACTACTGCCATCGAGCCAACTCCGAGGCGGGGCTGGTCCAGGGGTTCGCAGTCGTGTTCGTTGTCTTGCGCCAGCCTTTGGCGCCGGTGGAGCAGATTCGGGTACTCCAAGGATCCCTCCAAGAGACGGTGGAACAGATCTTTGAACTGATCGAGATGCGAAGTCGGCTTGCTGTTGTGCTTGCTCAGCGGAGGCCTGCTCCCGACGTAGTTGTGACAATCGCTCGTTGACAGTGGCGGGTGGCGGAGGTGGCGAATTGACCGTCGGACCCTTGCTACTGCCAAGTGACGGGTGGGTATAATTCGATGAACCTTGGTGATTGTACACTGGTTTATGTTTCTTTGGCATTATCTGGAGAGAAACACTCCACAAGATGTGGATGAAGGAAGGTGCATCGGCGAAAGGGAGGCGAAGCTGATGGATGGCACTGCTGACTCACCCCGACAGTGGTCTCAGCTTTTGACAACTTTGACTCTTCTCTCACTCATGGTAGCACCAAAGTCATATGTGTTAAGCAAACCGAAGCTTCATGAATTCTTCCCCATGCCTTCGTGCTATTCTGATGAAAATATGCTTGGTAGCAAAGGTGAGTGCGTGACCGTGTCAAAGGGGAATGAGTTGCTCCAAGCAAGGGGTCCATCATCTCGAGAACGAGATGGGCTTCAACCACGGTGTCCTCTCAACATGTCAAACATGATACAAGACGCTCTCAGAGAGCGAAGTCGACGACTTCAGATACTGAGAGCAGTTGGGGCCCTTCTCTTCTTATTTTCATTCTCTCGATCTCCTTCTCCCATGACAGGGCTTCTACCCAACCTGCACTCGAGACTGCACTCCAGCTCGACCGTGAAGAGTTCATTTCAAGATGGCTAGACGTAGACACCGGTGACCCAACTGACGGCTATGCTCTCTCTCAGCTCTGCCTCCATCAAAACATTACCTGGCAGCCCAACCTCATCATCAACGTAGACGACGCCAACGGAGGCATAGGCAACATCCGCGGCAACGTCCTCGACTTTCTCTACTTCGCCATCTCCAGCGGCTCCTCCATCCTCCTCCCCTCCTTCGCCGCCCGCAGCGACAACGACCTCTCTTCCCTCTTCGACCACCGCACCCCCTTCTCCACCTTCTTCGACGAACACCACTTCATCTCCACCCTCCGCACCCATTGCCCATCCCTCCACATCTACTCCCCCACCTCCATCCCCTCCCTCACCACTCTCTCGGACCGCTACATCCCCACCTCCATGCGCTCGGACCTCAACCCATCCGACACTCCCCTCACCTCCGCCACCAACTTCCACACCTGGCTCCTCACCACCCAAAACCTCACCCTTTCCCCCTCAACCCCCACCCTTATAAACCTAGGCCGCACCCTCTGGGACGGCCCGGACACATTCTCCCACCCTCCCCGCCTACGTCGCGACTTCGGCTCCCTCCTCCGCCTCCCCCCTCCCATCCGGCGCCTCGCGGCCCTCACCACCCACGCCCTCGCCCAGCGGTACGCCCTCCCCCTCGTCCCTTCAGCGCCATACTATCCCTCTGCCTTCCTAGGCGCGCACCTACGCACCGAACCCGACGCCGTCAAAGCCGGTTTCACTACCGCGGGCACACATGCGAATTTCACGGCGCAGACGGACGCTTATCTCTCCCAAGCTGTCCGGGCGGGGCTGGGGGTGATCTACGCCGCGAGCGGGTCGAAGCGGGATCTGGCGCTGTTCAGGAAGAAAGCTTGGGATTTGCATAGAGTGAATGTCACGGATAAGGGGGAGTTGCTCGCGGGGACAGAGGCAGGGGAAGAGTTGGAGAAGTTGAGCTGGGACCAGAAGGGACTGGTGGATTGGGAGGTGTTGATGAGGTGTTCAGAATTCGGGGGGTTTGTGAAGAGTAGTTTTGCGTTCAACATTGCGGTGACGAGGAGGGCGGTGGGGGAGAGGGAGGGGAGGGTGCAGGAGGGGATGTGGTGGGGGGTTGATGCCCGGGAGATGCAGATCAGGGGGGAAAGTGCGTGGAGGGATAGGTGGAGTACGGTTTGGGGGAGGGATGAGTGGCATGAGAAAAAGATCACAAGGGGGGCGTGGCCGTGAGGCAGGTGGCGGAAGGAGAGAGAGGATTGAGATTGAACGCCATAGTGAGATAGTACAGGGATATCGCCATTTCCTTTTTTCCAGACCCAGAAACCTCACATTGGACATCCTATTGACTATCCTTTGACCTTGTCGACGACGCGCTCTGCACCTTCCTTGACGGCTTCGCCGAGGTCTTCGACGCTGCTTCCCACGGCTCGGGTGACTCTGCTCATTTCTCGAAAGACATCTTCCCGTAGCCCTTTGCTTTCTGCCTGACTCCGTCGAGCCACCTTGAAAGCTAAAAAGTATGCACCAACGATCCCAAGGTGGATCCTCTCCTTCAGCAGCATGGTCAAGCCGTGTCCTAGGAAGCCTTTGAGGACTTCACCCTGCAGACCTGCGTAGAGAGCCAGCAGTCCTTCGCCTTTGTAGATCGCTACCAGCCCCTCGAACAGCGGGCTGGGTGCTTTGAGAGCCTTGACAAAAAAGGCAAGGACATATTGTACACTCTGCTTGAGTTTCTGGTAACTCGTGGTCGAGCCGTCAAAGGTAGGCTTCTCCACCGGCTGACTATGTTTGATCTCGAGCGTGTCAGAAGCCTCCATGGAACTGTCCTCCACGTTGAATGTGTCAAAGGTCTTCTCGTCTGCTACTGTCGGAGCTGGTTTGGTACGACTGGCAGTGACTTGTGCTCGAGTCTTGGCCAGACTGAAAGGATACATGGTCGCCGATGCGGCAGCTTTACTGAGTGCTGCAATCAAGAACGTCATCTTTGGTCCTGGTCTTTCCCGCTTACTGGCTGGCAGTATTGTCCGGGAGAGCAGATTATGGAAGAGAAAAGTAAGACCAGGGTTCAAAGTCAAGATGAGACTCGCTCGATATCCAGCCCAGAACCCAGTGATACCTCGCTCTGACTGAATCTGTAGAGCAATGTCCTTGACAGAGAGATTCGAGACCTGATCAGGTGGTAGAGAAGCAGACGGGTCCCTGGCGGCCAACATGGCAGCGGTCTGCTTGCGGGTGACAATCTGCTGGATGGGTGTTGTGATAAACTTGGCGACTGCTCCCGCAGCGATACCAATTCGAAGCTCGTCTGGGACTGCAAGTGTCTTTGCCGATGTGCCTTGCAGACGTCGCTGCTTCAGAAAAGTATAGATGAGGAAGAAGAGAAATGCGTCCACGATGGATTTTGCCGTATCCGTCACACACCCAGCATAAAAAGCCTTGAGTCCTCCCTCTGATTTGTATATCTTCTTGACCGCGTCGATAATATTCTTGTACTCCAGGTCCGCCTCGGACGCAGCAGAGAGTGCTTCATTCGGCCCTCGCATTTGTTTCTGCACCTGCAGTCGTGTGATTGACAAACTCAGAGGATAGAGTATCAAGTGTGATATAACTGTTCCAGCCGAGCCAGCAAGTGCATGGCCCAGGGCCGGCAGCCCGACCGAGGCTGCTGAGGGTGACCTGGCATCTTCCTCTTGTATGCGATGGTAGAGCTCGAAAGCGTCCTCGAAGGGATTGTCAGAATTGTACTTGAAGCTATGAGAAGAGAAGAGATCGCGTACGAGTTGAGAATTAGAAGGAAACGACATGTTGAGGGCTACCTGATTACTGTGGTCAGGTCAGTGGGGGAACCTCGAGGAGGCTGAAGCTAGCTGTACTGACCTACTTATCCTACATTGCTTGTCTGGTGCATATTTGCGGGGTCGTCAAGGGTACGTATCGTGGAGGTGGAGCTAGTGAAGAGAAGGTGATACTGCCCAAACCTTGGCCAGAATGTACATCGCGAGGATAGGAAGGGTGCATGGAGGTTGAGTCGTGCCAAACGGCCGGGTCGCATGCCAGAAACGTCATGTTTTTCCCCGCAGTTTCCGTGCAGCTCCACCTTCACATGGGACCCGCACCTGGCATCCCTGTTCGTGAACTCCTCGGGGGTTAATCAAAAGTGGCTTGACTCGGGGCGAACGGATAATCAGTCCTGTGTCAATCGTGGACCTTCATAGTGGGTTCCAATTTGACCGGCAGTCATTATCATTATTCTAATATGATCCGCTAATGCCCAACGATGAAGTACGTGTTGGTAACCAAACACACACCCATGACACAAAAGCCATAGATGGCCAATGCTAAGCTCAATCGTCTGAGCAATTGATTCCTCCAATTCCTGCTCTTCCACTTGTTCAACCAACTTCTGTACTCTGAATCGGCTGTGTCGTCTCCAGAGTCGTACTCGTCCTCGTCATCGTCTTCCTTCAACAACTTCTGATGCAAAGGCGAGTCGGGCGAAGAAATCTTGTAGTAAAACAGGCCGGGAAGAATGAAAGAGATCGAAGTGCTTCCTGTACTTCCGACGTATGCAAGGACCTTTTCCAGAGAGCTGACCGTCATGGCCACAATGTAGGAGAGGATGATGATGACTGTTGTAATGGCAGCGAATCGTGTTTCTGACATCTCAGGCGCTCTTTGTCCTGGTGGACCACCAAGAAGAGTGCTTCGAGATGGGGACCCTAGAGAAGGAGATGTCTGAGCAGAAGATCGGTTCGGTCGCCACTTGAGGACAGCGTCTACGGAGGCCCTACAGGGATGAACCTGTAAAGGATACGAGAACATGACGAGTACGACGATAGCTGCTTTGCCAATCGTGGAAGAGACTGATGGTGCGTATTGAGCGACAATGTTGCCAATGACGTTGTCACCGAAGGATAAGTATCCTGTAATGGCCACGAGAATGTAGATTGATCCAGAAGTTCCTATGCTGGCAGTCACAACTGCTGTGGTTGATTTGTGCGTGTTGACGTTGATCTCATTAAGGATGGAAAACATCTGCTTCGGTCAGATTGGACAGTTTGGATAAGCGTTCTTCGACTTACGTTCTGGTGACATGTGTACGCAAATACAATGACAGGAAAGCTCGCGAGTGTTGGTACAATGCCCATCCAAGTAATGCCTCTAACCTCTCCTCTTCCTTCCAATGTATCCCTAGCGCAAAAGTGATAGACGACCAGGATGACCAGATAACCAATCGAAACGAGAGCAACAACGCTTGTGTATTTGAGCGAGTCCAGCTTGCGCAAGAATGACAAGGGTATAACAATGAGCCTGGACATAATAAGTAGATGTTTATCGCTCAGTTTTATGCAGCCTTACATGAACGCAGTAACCCAAAAGTGCCTATCAATCAGAAATGCGGCATCCGGGTTGGGATTGAAGCCTCTGACAACACCAGGCATGAGATCGCCAATAATGATCAAATAGCTGACTCCCACGCCAAAACACTTGATCGCGATTGCTGCATCAAACACGACGGCCGCATTCGGATATGTGATCTGGCTGAGCGCAAAGAAACTGGCAACTCCGCGATCCAGGTATCTCGCGCATCTCGTCTGCAAGTAAAGACCAAATCCAGCAGTAATTCCAGACCAGATTATCACCAGTGTACCCAACAGTATTCCCATATGCGACATGGCCAGAGGCATTGCCAGTACACCCGCTCCAACGATGGTGTTGACCAGATTGATGACACTGGATATCCATGATGCCTGCCCTACCACTCCCGTCTCCTTCTTATGCCGTTGTCGATTCGAAGAGGTTCTACTTGACGGACGAGAATTGTGCTCCTGCGGAGTCGCACTGATAGCGGCGTAGCTAGCCATGTTGCTCCGAGGTTGAAAACGAGAGTCGTATCAAGTGAGTTATCGTTTCCGCATGGCACGTGTCATGGGCTGTCTTCCAGTCGTAGTGACGTTTGTGATGTATGAGAGAAGTTTACTCAAGTCTCGTGGACAGCGGTAAGAGATATCGGATGGACGCTGCCGTGTAGGTGGAGTAAGTGACGGTAAAAGGGCACGATGACCGCACTTGCAATCTGCAAAAGTGATTGCGAACCAAATGCCAAGACCTAACCCGTGAGACCAGAAGACACCGTTTCAGCGCCGGCCTGCCTCGTGGGGTTCTCGACAAGAAACGAGATTATATGCACAGATGGCGACAAACCAGGCTCAATTAGCGAAGCAGACTCTGAGTCTGTTGGAGGAGCGATTGGACAAGTTACAGCTACTTCTACATGGAGATGGGGTGGCAGACGAGGCACGCGACACATCCTATTCATCTTCAGTCACAACTCGGCTTCAGTCACTTGACAAGGCACTACGGAAACTCGAATCAGATTCGAGCTCTATCAAAGAGCTTCTACGTCTTCGTGAGTAGTCATGCCACCACAGGTAGGATCATCTCTGAACATGTGACAAAGACAAATCTCAAAGACGAGCATTTGACCATGAAGCGGAAAACCATGTCAATCCCGGAGGTGAATCTGTTGCAGCCACTCTGGTTCTATCGCACGCAGCACAACTCAACACGACCACATCTAGTTTACGCTCAATACACGATGTGGTAATACCAGAAGCATCAAGCTCTGTCCACATTCTAGCTCAAACACCACGAATGCAACGAGCCATTGTCAGGGCAGAAGCTCAGAACAAGCACATGTCCGATGTCAGAACACGAAGCGCCGAATTGGTCTCTCGATGGCATCAAGTGGGAGTATTGGGTGTTGGAGAAGTCATCAGCGAATGGGATGAGAGGCTGACAGATGCTGAAAGAAGTCTTCGCCAAAGGCATGCTCGAATGAGGCGTGACGTGGAGTTGACATGATAGCCTGACCGGAGTGGCTTACCATTCACTTATTTATGCGGCTGATGTCCATGGACGCTTGCTTCGAGGACGTTATAGTCTGAAACACAAAGTCAAAGTGTAATGATTGACAGGTACACGATGGCAAAATGGTGGCTGACAAGATTGGGCACCTTGCAGGCGTTGGTGAGACCAAGATAGAAATCTCTACATAGCAAATCGCCAGCTGAGTCGGCATCTTACGGCTGGTGAGATGATGAATCAGGGCTTGTTGGGTGGAAAGAGCCGCGAGTCGACGCGTCAGGCAAGATGAAGAGAGAAACAAACATAGTAAAGCACCCCTATCAATGCAAGGAGAGACAATGTTCTGCACCAGATCAAGTCAACTCCCGAAAAGACTGCACCATGTCTGGTGTTGTGCAGTCATGTCTGTAAGATATCGTTCGCAGCCTCAAGCCTCCCCCGACCTTGCGCCTCGCTGCCGCTGCCGTGATAACCTTGCCCTCTGATTCTGATAATTGCCCCGTCCTGAATTAGCAAAGCGTGCGCCTCTTTAATCTGGAGCAACCAATTGGACGTGACAAGGCGAAACACCGAGTGGAGACGGTCTTTCAGGTCTCGATGGTCGCTTCTTCCCGGGCCGGAGAGCCAGTCGACGGGACCCAAAGAGTGCACACGTCTCAGGCGCCCTTTTCCCTTTCCCTTGTGAGTGTGCTGCTCCTCCTCCACGCCTTCGAGCCCTCTTTCTCATCTCCGGTCCATTCGCTCTTCTACATACACACCTCACGTCCTTGTTGTTTGCGACTTTTTCTGTTTCGAAATTCAACTCGATACCGCCAAAGCTACCGCGTCAACGTCCATCTCCGTCGGAATTTCTCGACTGCCACTCGTTTTCCAACTCGTCTTGCCATTCTTCGCCCGCCTCCTGACCCTTTCGCACTTTTGTTTCAGCTACCAGCACCGATCACCCCTTCTACCAATTCACGAAATCCTACTCAACGTTTTGACGACTTGACGACACGAGCGCTTCCTGCGGGAAAAAGCTTGTGATTGTTTTAATACGGGCTCGACACTTTGCGGAATCTGTACCCCACCCGCAAGGCCATTTGGACTTGCCGTGTGAAAGCCTGGCGGCTGTGTAACATAGAACTCTATGCCCACCTACAGCTCTCTTGACAGCCCGTCACTGCGCAAAATGGAAGGATATAAGAGGGATTCTTTTGGGAAGAAGAAGAGATTCAGCATGGGGAATATCTTTGGCGACCCATTCGCGTTGGCGACCATTTCTGTCGGCATTGTAAGGATATCTCGGATAAGAGCAAGGCATTCGGTGGACTAACATCATCACAGATGGCCTGGTTGATTGCATTCGTCAGCTCAGTCATTGCTGTTGTACAGACGCGCGCATTCCCAAACTATTCGTGGTGGACGCTGGTCTTTACATTTTTCGCAATCATTGGTGTGACAATCAGTGTTGCGTATGATGCGATGCAGACATATCAAGTAGCGGTATGTTGCGACACAGTGTTACTCACCATCAATACTGACAGGCACAGATTGTCGGCTTCCTCTCGGCTGGACTTGTCTTTACCACATCATCCGTCAACTCCCTCATCTACCTCCCGAATGGCGCACGTGCTCATGATGCTGCGTCTGCTGGATTCATCCTCCTCTCCATGGTCGCGATTGTATGGATCTTTTACTATGGATCACAACCAACAGCAAGTCATCGTCACGCGATTGACTCACTTGCACTCGAGAAGGGGGGACGTGCTCCATCGAGGACATCCCGTAATATGGCCAACTCGACATACAGACCCGAGACCACTATCTCGCAGCAACCACAAATGTACACCTCAGCTCAGCTGAGTGGGTTCGAGACGTCATCACCTGTGACGGGATACCCTGGCGGTCCTCTCGGTGCATCAGACAACAAGCGAAATAGCGAGGCTAGGTTTGGTCAACCACAAGCTACACAACCACAATCTACCTCAGCTCAACAAACAAGATCTGTAACACCAGCGCAAGCACCTCCTGCTGCGGCACCTGCTGCACAAGACAATTCCAACTCGCCCACAGAGTACCCGTACCGAGCAAAGGCCATTTACAGTTACGAGGCCAACCCAGAAGATCCCAACGAAATCAGCTTCTCCAAGCATGAAATCTTAGAGGTCAGCGATGTCAGCGGACGATGGTGGCAAGCGAAGAAGGAAAGCGGCGAGACTGGTATTGCACCAAGCAATTACCTCATCTTGCTATGATTTTAATCAGATGCTGGAACGTCTATTTTCACATTCAACTGGTTTGATTCATCCATCACTGGCGGTCTGGCGTGTCATGTTTTCTTCGGTCATTCTACGATTCACAAAGAGAGACCACTCTTACAATACCCGCATCTGTGGACGCTCATTGTACCAAGCCTTGCGAACAGGAACGCAAGAGGATTATATGATGACTGGGTGTGTGCCTGCGTGCCACAGGGCATTTTTGAGACACAAGTATCAAGCTACATAGATTTGAGCAGTCGAAAGAACTGCAGGAATGATCAAGTCCGAGGACGAATTGACTGTCCATAACTCGTGACATGTGCATCATGCAAGACGGTTGATCGACAAATGTCACTCTGCAAAGCCCTGCATTTGTTTCAAGCTCGGCCCGACTGGCAAGAGTCTGTGCAAGATCACATCTGCACAACAACAAATCTGCCTGTTTCACGTGGCCCAAGGATCTACACGTTCAGTCTCCGTTACCAGGATGGATCAGGAACACGGGTTACAAGTGTCAAAAGCAGGGAAGATGGGCGCGTGGCAGCATTACCACGGCCATGTTCGTCATTTTGCTTGGCCCGGACTCGAGCGAGGAGGATCAAGCCTCGTCGACTCGACAGACCAGAGATGAGCATCGACCCCTCATTTCCAGCCATTCTCTCAAATCTGTCCTGCTATACTGTAGTACCACCCCTTCTTAGCTGCTTGCATCACCGTGCGTCGTTGTCGGACTTGTCCGCGCAGCTGGGTTTTTGGATCTCGACCATTCTTCGAGCTGAATGACTTGGCTCCTGATCAGCATCTTGGACGCATTTGACTCTACCTCCGACCGCGACGCGAATAAAACGGTGAGACAGACTCCCGGCGGCAATCCAGAAAACCGACGTCAGCATCATCCTGCAGCTGGTCCCGACTGTTCAGAAACAAATTGTCACAATCGCATTTCCTTCCGAAGCTCTACCTCCTGATCTTCTTCTAAAAGACTCGACTGAATCCCTGTCCCACCACCATGCAACAACCCCAGTAGCATAACCCACTCGAGCCGGAGGACAGCGCGGCTCTTCCGAACACACAATCTCGCCCGTTGTCTCTCGGTTCGCACACGAGGGACAAGTTTCGAGGGCGATACTAGGGATAGTACCAGATACTACCACCAGCGTCAATTCCCGAATACGGCATTCACGACTACACGATCCACGAATAGAGTAATCACCCCTATAGACGACAAAGCATCTGTTACAAGACCCTGACCCTGTCCCTTCAACTTTCTTCAACCTTTTGCGGCTCGATAACGGCCTCCCCACGCCCGGCGATGACGTCCATCATGTCCACGTCAAACCACCACCAACCTCTGGTGTCAAAGATCACATCACGCCTGCACAGGAGCAGCACTTCGAACGGCGACTCATTCGAGCGAGACCGTGAACGGCGCCGACTGTGCGACTGGGAAGCAGAGAAGCAACCCTTGGATTACGAGCAGATCTTGGTCGAGCCGTCGCGGAAATTGGTCGGACACAGCAGCAAAGTACTACGATGTGAGGACTTTGAATTGATCAAGACGCTGGGGACAGGCACATTCGCGAGAGTATGGCTGGTACGATTTGCGAATGCAAAGGGTGAAGATCGGGATCGGGTGTTTGCGCTGAAGAAGTTGCGGAAAGTGGACGTGATACGGCTCAAGCAGGTTGAGCATGTGAGGAATGAGCGGAATGTGTTGGCTTCCGTGGCGGGACATCCTTTTATCACGACCATGGTGGCGAGTTTTCAGGAGCCGGACACGCTGTATATGCTTTTGGATTATTGTCCTGGAGGGGAGGTGTTCAGCTATCTCCGGCGAGCGAGGAGATTCAACGAGGCAACGAGTCAGTTCTACGCCGCGGAGATAGTATTGATCCTCGAGTTCTTGCACGACAAGCAGGGTGTGGCGTACCGAGATCTAAAGCCGGAGAACATTCTTATAGACGCCGACGGGCACCTAAAGCTGGTAGACTTTGGCTTCGCAAAGAAAGTGGAAAATCGTAGGTCATTCTCGTGCTCGCACCCGACGATACGCTGACCATGCACAGGCGAAACATATACCCTTTGTGGCACCCCCGAGTATCTTGCCCCCGAAGTCATCCGCAACACCGGCCACGGCCTCGCAGTCGACTGGTGGGCTTTTGGCATCCTCATCTACGAATTCCTCGTCGGCCAGCCTCCCTTCTGGGACCAAAACCCTATGAAGATTTACGAACAGTACATTACCCCTCCCCCTTCCCCTTCCTACCCCCAGCTAAATTTCCCCCAGGATCGTTGAAGGCAAAATCCGCTTCCCATCAGCCATGTCCGCCGACGCACGAGACATCATTCAAGGCCTCTGCACAGTCGACACGGCCAAACGACTAGGCAACATCAGCGGGGGCGCGGGGCGGGTAAAATCGCACCCTTGGTTCAAGAGTATCGATTGGGATGCGATTTATTATCGCAAGGTACAGGGACCTATTGTGCCGCATCTCAAGGGCCCGGCGGATACGAGGAATTTCGATGAGTATGAGGCTGAGCCGATGGCCAAGGAGCAGTATACCAAGGAGTTGAAGGAGAAGTATGATTGGCATTTTAGGGATTTTTGAGGGATGGGATACCGAAGCAGGGAAAGGGGAAGGGGAAAGGGGCCATGGCGGGCATCTCTGGATCTCATTATCACTACTGGAAGAGAAAGAGCAAGATCGAAGAGGAGAAGAGCAGAGAAGAGAGAAGAGCAAAGAAAGAGAAGAGAAGACAGTGGGACGGCAGCGCTCGAGCATTATCCTTTCCATTTCCTTTGATCCTGATGATGCACGATTCGATACCACCGTCTTCTGCACGGGCTTTCATAGCATGTCCACCAGCCGTATCTTTTCGCTGCTTGTATAAACCATTGTACAAACACTAGTATCTCACAAACTCTGTACCAATAACTATTGTTCGTATATGTCCCAAGAACATCGCCTGCACAAGGTTCAAGGTCGATTGACCGTTGCGGCTCCCAAGGTCCCTCCCCCGCACTTCCCCACTGCGCAGAGTAAGGTAGGATTCAGAGTTTCGAACCCCACGGCGGGGCCGCTTGGCTTCCATGTACCGAAGGACACACGGGTGGCAATTGTCGTCTTGCATGCAGTACCTCGAATATCACTTTTTGCCTTTCCTAGAGTCTCTGAAGTGGGGGATCATGCTGCCATGTCCCTCTTCCGCGCGTGTCTTCAGCGGACGTGGCTTCGACCTGCGAGATGGGGGGTTTTGAGTCGGTCTGTTGTGGGGTCGAGGGGATGGGCGGGAGGAGAGGTGGGGACTGCAAGGGGGCCTGGGGGATGGGGAAGAGGGAGAGGGTTCTTGACGGAGGCGAGGTATGAGGGGGCGACGGAGGTGAGTTGATCTCTATCTCATCTGTTCGGGAGTAGAAGATAGAGTATGGGAAGTCGGGCCGGATGTGAGAGTGGAGGATCAGGAGGAGGGAAACTGGGAAGGTAGAGGTGAAACGACTGGCTTGAGGTGCTGGGAGTCATGAGCGTAGACGGATACCTTCAGGAGTGTTGACTGACGTGGATAGCCACCGCTGATAGAGGAGACTATCGATAAGCACTTCGCTTCGATCGTGAGGGAGAATGGGGATCGAAATGCGTGAGTTTTTTTTATTCTTCACTTCATTTTTCTTGCATCCCCTCGACACCGGCGAATGTTAGATGGAAAACGGTGGTAGTGGTGGTAACAGCAGGGGCTAGATCATTCGTGGGGCATCCGAATAGCAGCGTGCACAGAGAAGCCACTGATACGACGAAAGGTCATTGAGCGAGAAGGAGAGAACCCCGGGGGGCTGTGTTGTGAGATGGGCTTTAGTGCGTGAGGCTAACGTCCCAGGGTGATTTCGCGGCATCAAAGTACGACGTTGACATACAGAGGTCTGGATGAGCAAAGCAACGCTCTCGCGAGGGGCCTACTAGAACGTGGAGTCAAGAAGGGTGACAGAGTAGCGGTGTCGTTGGGAAATGGGATTGAGTTCGCGGTGGTGAGTCTATTCTCCTCGTTCGTTCCTCGAAAGCGGATGTTCGTAGCGAGCAGGTCCTCATGTCAAATGACTGAAGATGTGTCGTTAAGGCTCTCGAGCTCATACCGGCTGTAGATGGCCCTGCATGGATTTATAATCACTGACGAGCAGTAGACGACATATGCACTCTTCAAGATTGGGGCGATCCTGGTACGTGTGTACCCTTTGCTACAGTGTATTAGACTAAGCCCATCAGGTACCTCTGAATCCAGCATTTAACGCCCAACAAGTCGTCGCCGCCCTCGGCCACCTCACAGCCTCTCATCTCATCATTGGCCTCGAGACCAACCTCCCTTTCAAACCCCCTCGCTCCAACGTCCCCCTCCTTACGCACATCGTCCCAGACACGCAATCCCGCACTTTCTCCTCCGCCCTCCTCCCGTCCCTCCAATGCATCATCATAGTAGACAACACCTCCTCGCGCATCTCTCCCTCCTCCCTTCCAGCCTTCACCCCCTTCCCCTCCCTCAGCGCCTCCCAACCCACCTCCCCTCTCCCGCCCCAAAACCTCCTCAACACCGAAATCGCCAACATCCAATTCACCTCGGGCACCACCTCCACCCCCAAAGCCGCTTGCCTCACCCACCGCTCCATCCTCAACAACGGCCACTCCATCGGCTCCCGCATGCTCCTCACCCCGTCCGACATCGTCGTCTGCCCCCCGCCCCTCTTCCACTGCTTCGGCTGCATCCTAGGGTACATGGCGACCGCGACGCACGGCTCCACCATCGTCTTCCCCTCGGAAGCCTTCTCGCCTACCGCCAGCCTTCTCGCCGTCCAAGAAACACGGGCAACAGCCCTCTACGGCGTGCCCACCATGTTCCTCGCCGAACTCGACCTTCTCGCGACAGGCAAAGTCGCACGCCAAGGCTTCGACCGTCTGCGCACCGGCATCGCGGCCGGGAGCAGCATCCCCGCCGAACTGATGCGGAAGTTGCACCGCGAGTTGGGACTCACCGAACTGACGATCTGCTACGGCATGACGGAGACGAGTCCTGTGTCTGCGATGACGACGACGGATGATCCGCTCGTCAAAAGGATCGAGACGGTAGGGAGGCTGTTGCCCCATGTGAGTGCCAAGGTGGTGGACCCTGCGGACGGGAGCAGGACGGTGGGGGTGGGGGAGAGGGGGGAGTTGGCCGTCGCTGGGTATTTGGTTATGCAGGGATATTGGAACGACGAGGCGCGGACGAACGAGGTGATGCTGCCGGATGAGGAGGGGAGGGTGTGGATGTGTACTGGGGATGAGGCGGAGATGGATGCTGAGGGGTACGTGAGGATTACGGGACGGATTAAGGATTTGATTATCAGGGGTGGGGAGAATATTCATCCGTTGGAGGTGGAGAGCTGTGTGCTTGAGATGGAGGGGGTGTTGGATGCGTCGGTCGTGGGGATTGGGGATGAGAGGTATGGGGAGGTGGTTGGGGCTTTTGTGGTGAGGAAGGAGGGGATGGAGGTGAGTGGGAAGATGGTGAGAGAGCATGTCAGGGCGAGGTTGAGTGGGCATTTGGTGCCGAAGTATGTGTTTTTTGTGGAGGGGTATCCGAAGACGGCGAGTGGGAAGATTCAAAAGTTTAAGTTGAGGGAGATGGGGGTAGGAATGGCGAGGGAAGGGAAGGGACTGGATTAGTATGGGTGATGTGTAAATAGTGATAAGGCAACAGAAGCGAACGATATCCCATTATAATCTCTACGTGTCAATCTGAATCTCATGCAACCAGTCGCTGAAGTATGTGAATCCTTTCCCTCCCCAGATACCTCCCAACCCTGTCCGCATCATCCTCTCATCTAAACAAAACACGATACGCTGCAAACAAGCTTCATCTCATGCTATCGTTCAGTGCTCATGTCTGCTTCATGCAAATCATGCCATCCCCAGTGTCGGTTGGGCAGCTCTCCACCCTAGTAGTGTTGTACACTGTAGTCGTCCTCGTTCTACTGGGCGCAGGGCAAGTGGATGGCGTGACCGTGATCGTGACTGTATTATGATTAGCAACGTGTCCTGAAATGTAAGTATCAAGAAACTCACTTGTTCTTGGTCCAGTCGTGAATGAAGCGGAGAAGCTAGCTGTCCTCGTGCTACTAGTGAAGCTGCTAATCGGGGTACTGCTGCCAGACGTAGGGATAGCAGTCGTGGCGTTGTTAGACGTACCAGGAGTGCTGGTCGGGAGAGGTGTGCCAGTCGAAGGACCTGGAGTAGGTGGTACGTAGCTGCTTCCACTGAAGCTTGGAACGGACGAGGTCGGGCTTGAGGTGGCTGGCGGGACGTAGCTTGAGCCACTGAAGGAAGGTATAGTAGAAGTGGTAGAGTCAGTCCCGGAGCGACCGCCAGATGCAGATGATCCGCTGAAAGTGGACGAGCTTGTAGTTGGAGCATATGAGAACCCGGAAGAGCTTGTTGGTGGTACGTAACTGGAGCCGGAGAAGCCGGGAGTAGATGACGGGCTGCTGGCGGGAGGTACGTAGCTCGACCCACTGAAACCAGGTGTTGATGATGGTGTCGATGAGGCTGGTGGTACATAGCTTGATCCACTGAAATCTGGAGTTGAAGATGCCGACGAAGAAGGAGCTACATAGCTTGACCCGCTGAACACTGGAGTTGAGCTGCTTGTGGATGATCCAGGTTCGACGTAGCTTGATCCACTGAAGGTGGCAGGCGTTAAAGTAGTGGTCGTGGTGGTCGGTGGACCTGGCTCCACATAGCTCGACCCGGAGAAGACAGGCGGCGATGTGGTCGCGGTTGTGGTGGTCACAGTCGGCTCGTTGCCTGGAGCGTAGTAGGTCAAGACCACGTTGGCAGAGACAGTGGCAGTAGGAGGTGGTCGGCTAGTGGTCTCAGTCACTGTATTTGGCAGAGGTGGATTTTCATTTTGAGACGGCTGAGCAAGACCGAACTGAGTGCCCGGCGCTGTAGCATATCCTCCTGTGAGGGCAGAGTACATGGTGCAGGTCTGTGTCTCGTTCGAGTACGTGAACGCGATACATCCGTTGGTGTTCGAGCACTCATTGTTGCAGTCCTCGAAATCGACAGCAGAGAATTGACGCTTCCTGATCTGCTTCGCAAGCTCTTCGAAGTCGATGCGATGGTCGAATAGGTTGCTTGAGTCAATGTCAAGGTCGAAGCTGTACTCAGGGAAGACATCTTCAATCAAATCACGCTTGGAGCGATTGCGAGGCTGGATGATGGTACCACCAGTGGGCGTGAGATCGCACTGGTAATAGTATGCGGTACCAGTCTCGTCATTGCAGACGGTAGAGTTTCTGCTACCGCAAGCGGAGTCTTGTGGCGGGCAAGCAGGTGCAGGCTCTGCGTAAGTAGTCGAAAAGCCTTCGGATGACGTCGTAGTACTGGAAACGACATCGGATGAGGACGCTGGAGTGACGGGAGGTGCGCTAGATGACCCATTGGGTGGTGCAGGGGAGGAAGAAGCTGGACCAGCTGATGAGGCGCTGCTGCTTCCCGGGACTACAGATGAAGAGGCTGGTGTGGTCGATGACGGTACGGAGCTGGCGCTGGGTGAAGTCGAGGAGGAAGCAGCTGTAGAACTAGTGGTAGGTTGAGACGAGCTTGCTGGAGTGGAGCTGACGGGCGGAGAGCTGACACCCCCTGACGACGAGCTCGTGCTTACCACCAGGCTACCAGAGCTCGACAAGACACCTCCGGTTGACGAAAATGCCGAGCTAGAAGTCGACGTAGAAGATCGCGAGGGGCTAGTGATCGCTGGAGACGAAGATGAGATGGCGCTGGATGACAGCGTGGAGGACCGGGATGAGCTACTGATCGTTGCTGATGATGATGAGGTAAGCCCGACCGCAGATGAAGACGAAGAAGACGATGAAGTCGTCGTGGTTGTCGTAGTCGTAGCGGCGAATGGGGTCCCACCAAAGACAAGCTGACCCACCACGACCGGAGACGTCGCTGCGAAAGTCTGCAAGTCTGAAGCTGTCTTGATGTAGCATACTCCGTTGAAGAAAGAGAAGCCGGTACATCCTCTGTAGCTGGAACAGAGCTGGAAACAGTCCGAATAGACGCCATTGGTCTGCTCAAGGGAGTATGTCTGTGCTGTGAGGGCTCTACTGTCCGTGTTACACCAGACACGGTATCCAGAAGAGCCGGCCGAATCTGTCTGGATTGTTCCGTTAGCGGCAGGGCATGCTGGGTACGAGTTCGTGGCCGCCGCAGCGGTGGAAGTACTGGTCCTGCTTGTACCACTAGACGACGAGGAAGTGCTGGAGCCAGCTGCGCTGCTCGTAGTCAAGCTCGCTGATGTCTGGGATGAGCTGGATCCGGCTGAGAAGGAAGCTGACAGGCTGCTAGACGTCGTTGAAACCCCTGAAGTAGAGCCACTAGATCCACCAGAGCTTGTGGAAGTGCTTGAGCGCGAGGTAGTGGTTGTGGTAGTCGTAGCCAGTGCCGAAGTTTTGAATCCAACAATGACATTCTGGTACGTGACAATTGTGCCAACACCGGATCTCAAGTAGCAGGTGTCAATGTTGAAGCTGAAAGATATGCATTGAGTCTCGACATCACATAGGCTGAAGCAGGCACTGTAGTCTCGATTGGTGCCAACATTGACTGATCGATAGGAGCCGAAAGTGGAGTCTTGGTCACAGTAAATGCGGTAGTCGTACTCATTTTGAGAAGTCTGGACAGTGTTGTTGGCGGCAGGGCAAGCAGGGTAGGTTGGCTGCGGTGGGAAGTACGATGACGACGAGGACGAACTTGTGCGAGTTGAAGTACTTGTACTGCTGCTGCTCGACGTTGACCCCGTGCTCGAAACGGCACTGCTTGAGCTTGAGCTTGAGCTTGATGACGAGCTGCTTGATCCAGTGCTTGGAATGGAGCTGCTTGACCCAGTACTGGCTGATGAACTACTTGTACCTGTGCTGGATGAAGAACTGCTTGTGCCAGTGCTTGAAGAAGAGTTGCTTGTGCTAGTGCTTGACGAACTGCTCGTGGCTGCACTTGATGACGAGCTTGTTGAGAAGCTGCTACTGCTAATCCCAGAGGACAAGCTCGAACTCGAAGAGCTGCTGGAACTAGAGGGGGTTGACGACAGACCGGAGCTGCTGCTTGACGAGGTAGAAGTCGCTATCATAAAAGTCAGCATGATTCTCAACCGACAAAAGAGACCGCCCTGGAAGGCTCACTAATTCTGACTGGAGAGGCAGTAACGAAAACGGTTGTCGTTAAATTACAGGTTGTCGAGGATGTCGAGAAGGAGAAGCTAGACGTACCAGTCGCACTGTTAGTTGGGGCTGGGCTTGAGATGGATGAGCTGCTGCTGGAAGTCGTACTCGTCGTGGTCACTGTTGTGCTGAATGCCGTGGAAGTTGAGCTACTACTTGACGAGGTTGTAGTTGTGGTCGTCGTGGTCGGTGCGGCCGAGGAGGAGCTGCTGCTGCTGCTGCTTGACGAAGATGCCGTGGTTGTGATCGTCGTTGTTGGTGAGGTCGAGGAGGAGCTGCTGGTGCTTGTAGTAGTTGTCGTCGTTGTCGTTGTAGGCGCTGCGGATGAGCTGCTGCTACTTGAAGAGCTTGTCGTTGTGGTCGTGGTTGTCGTTCGCACCGTCGACGAAGAACTGCTACTGCTACTTGACGTCGTTGTGGTAGTTGTCGTAGTCGTCGGCGCAGCTGAACTACTACTTGTGCTTGTCGTCGAGAAGGTAGACGATGTGTAACCAATATAAGCCGTCCTCTTGAGACCCGCAATCCTGGTAGAGAGCAAATTCGCAGTACTGGCGAATGATTGTGGATTGACATTCTTGAGCCAACAATTTCCATTACCCTCTCCGAATGCTGGACTGTCGACGTAGGAAAACCCGGTACAGTCTGCGCGAGTGTCGCACAGGTTGAAACAATCTCTCCATGATGTAGACGCGACACTTTGAACAGATCCACCCTGAGATCCGCCACCGCACATGTACAGATAAGGAACGTTGTTGGTATCAGTGACCGCGTAGATGTTCGTGTTGATGGCAGTACATGTTGGTGGGAACGCAACAGAGGTGAAACCGTCAGGGCCGACAACACCAGAAGCGGTGGCCGTAGCAGTGTTTGTTGTCGCAGTGCTCGTCGCAGCGTTAGCATTGTAAGCTCTGAAAGTGTTCTGCGAACCGATATAGTCAACCTCTGGTCCATTGGGGTTGGTGAATCTGTAAAAGTGGTTCATGATCAGAGGCGTCGAGTCGATCGGTTGATTGCCTGCAGTAGAGAACCAACCGTGATCGCCGCTCTGGACCGAAATGTGAGTAACAAAACCATTGGCACCGGGACCACCCCATTCGTATCGAATGACGCTGCCTGCAGTGTTGGCGGTAGTGTTTGCAGTCAGATTGGCAATGCTGTTGCGAGCAGCCCAGTCAGATGCCCAATGGGGTATTTGAGGTAAACAGTAGCCACGACGGCCGCCACCGTTGTAGGGGATGGTGCCGTCAACGATACCATGGAACTCGATCATAGGCACTCGTCTACCAGGATTACATGCTCCAACCAGTGTGTTTGTGTTGACCGTGATCGGCTGACAGCCAGATCCTTCTGGAGTGGAGGTGTAGAATGCACCAGAATGAGCGGCGAACACGTTGATCCGAGTCGACATTCTGTTGTCGCAAGCAAGGACATTCGAGAAGCCACCTCCATTGGAGAAACCGGAAGCAAATACACGACCAGTATCGATACAGTACTTGGACTGCAGGTCTGTAATGAGGGCATCAATCAAGCCGATATCGTCCGAAGGCTGAGTGAGCACAGCAGGATCACCTTGATATTGATTCTGGCGTCGTCAGTACACTGCGTATGTTCAGACTCTCAAGGGTACTCACGTTCTGGCCGTTCACATACGCAACAATACCGTAAGGATTCCATTGAGCATTGGAGAAGCCAGTCTGGCCTTCAGAGTTGCCGGCGGTATCTCCTCTCCCATGAAATGAAAAGATCAACGGCGCAGCTCTTGCCACATCATACGTTGCGGGGATACGAATGGTGTACGACCTGACTACACCACCGTAGGTATAGTTGACAGCCGTGGTAGCGCCACCGGCTGTTTGACCCGACGGCAGAGCTTGACCACATCCTACCGACGAGTTGACGTAGTTTGCCTGTGGTACCGGGTAGGGTACAGGGGGGATGTACTTGACTGCAGTGTAGACGCCACTACCGGTGCTATACCCGCTGGGTCTACCTTTGAGATAACACACTTGGTTGCCAGGAGTGTAGGTCGCCGTCTGACATTGAGCGCCGGCGTTGTCGCAGAGTGTGATACAGGCGCTGAAAGATGTGACGCCAGTGTTGGAGGCATAAGCACCTGGGGAAGAGTCTTGGTTACAGAGGATGGTATAGACTTGTCCGCTAGGCTGTTGAGTGTATTGCTGATTATTAAAATCTGGACAGTAAGGAGTGATTGTTTGGGCTGAAACAACAGACAAGAACAAGACTGGTAAAGACAGCGAAAAGAGTGTCGGTGACCGCATGATGGGCCGTGGTCTCGTGAGAATGTGCTCAATAGCGAGTGTGAAGATGGTATAGAGCTTGAAGAAGAGAACAAATCTTGACAAAAGGTCATGTTGACTAGTTTGATGTGCAGCATGTCGTGTGGAATGCTTGTAACCGTCGCGACATGACTGGTGGTAGTGGAATGTTTACCATTCCTCGGTGTGATGAGATGGAGACGGGAATGGGGCTAGACGGAGACCCAAGCCATGTGGGTGGCAGCAAGGGGTACAATGTGATAATTTGGGTGTCTAGGATGAATCAGCCATCTGGTCGTGGCAGAGTACGACTACTGACCTCAAGCTTGATTCAGCTTTCTGTGGCGGAAGCATGTCACGAACCGTAGAGCTCTGGTGTGTGAAGATTGAATAGTGAATGTCAATTGATCTATATCCTCCTCTCTTTTCCCCTCCCAATGTGCTCCACGGCATGCATGAGATGTATAAGTGTATAGGGGCAAATCTCTGTTCGCCAAAGACAGGAAATGATCACAGCAGATGATAGGAAAAGATAGCTTAGGAAACTGGCTCAGCTCTTGAACAGTTTTGTATCAAATCCTTCCGTCTGTGTTTCTCGAATGAGCAAATCTTTTGCTACAGCAGGTACTCGCTTTTGTGAACAAGAGGCGTGACTGTGTCTCGCCTGGGTATCAGGGCGTCGTTAGTCGTTATGTTGGTGTTGATCTTTGGTTTCAAGCCTTGGTGTTTTCACCAATGTGGCGCAAGCTCTCTGGTTTCCATGAACCTAGGACAATGTCAGCTGCTTGATCATTCGAGGATATAATTTGAAATGCCTCACCTTCGAATTGATGCTTAACAAAAGCCATGGGGTCGTCATCTTCTCCGGCTCCCATCTGCTTCACACCAGGACTGAAACTTGTGATTGGCAGCACCACGACATCGCCGACCTTCTTCGCTTTTGTGATACCAGTGAATTCTCTCCAAGTGATGTTGCCCTTGGATGTGCTCATATCAAAGTAGTCTGGGTTGTTGAAGAACTCGAAGATCCTGTCTGTCCAAAGTGCTGGTCCAGTGAACTCGACGATACTCTTAAGCAAATGTTTCCCAATCGTTCCTTCTCTTTTCATTTCGAGGGTCGTCTCAGTGATATTGGCCACAATGTCGCGGAGGATGGGATGACCTGGCTTGCTTTGAATGGTCCATTGGCAGAACTGGATTCTACGCGAGTACCATTCGGCCCAATCTGGTCGATCCGGATCGGCCTCGACACCAATGACCATGCCGTATGATTCTCTAGGAACTTCCGAAGGCACCCACTCGATCGCAGACTTGATCGCGGAAGTGTCAATGTCCGAGTAGATGCCACCTCTTGCAAGCAGAATCAAGTAGCGGAAGAAGTCTGCCTTCAAGACTGGCTCGGGCAGGGCATTGTAAGCCTCGATGACCTCTGGGATCGCGGAGTAGAGGTGACTGATAAGATGAACGGCCACATTGTCAGTAATGACCTCGTGGACAAAGCCAGGATGTTTCTCCGTCCAAGTAGCCTCATACGCGCGATAGGCTTTTGAAAAGCCTCTGTCTGCGGGAGTATACTTCCAAGTCTGCCAGATGTATCCAGGGAACTTTCCCTCGAGATCGTACGGGAATGCATAAGCCAATTGCTGCCGTAAAGGTCGGGCGCGGATGTCTGCTAGGGGTACCTGAGGTCGCTGCTTTTTGTCTACCAAGGGACCATTCTGCTTCTCTGTATCTTTCTGGACGGCATGTGTCGCTTCATGGTGATCATTGCCGACCTGCAACTTCTTGTTCTCCTCGTAGCTCCCCGTCGGTTTGGGAGAGTTCTTCACCACGGCTCTTATCGAATCGTCCGGGTTGTGAGTGGAATGTAGCAGGTAAAATAGAGTGAGAAGTGCGCCTGCAACCAGCAGGGCTCGCTTGAAAGTAAGCATGGAGAAAATCCAGCGAAAGCCAGCTCTCGTCTGGTGGGAAAGGAAGAAGTAGAGGTTCGCACTGGGCGGGAAGACGATCCTGGGGCAGACGTAGTCTTCAAGGGCTGAAAGATTGAAGCCAGATCAGCGCAGCAAAGAAGGCGTAACCGAGTCAGAAGCGGACCCTTTGCATGACCGGGTAGCTTGGGACAGGCCCTCGTTGGGCGAGAGAGGGCGACGGTGGGCCTGGCGGATAGCTGGTGTGTTCCAGGTTCCGGAAGATATGCGAGGGGGTGCGCAATCGCTGGGCGGTTGTATCAGGGTGATGCGAGGAGATGATTTGGAGGGACATGCAGGCAATTGACTTCTTTTCTAATCTGTGGACACAATTGCAGCTCTACCGGCGACGACTGTTGAGAGTGAGCACTACAGCGGTAAAGCTTATACGAGTTCAGCAAGCAGCCCTAGTCTCACACGATTTGCTTCATGAATGGCTAACTTTTCTGAAACATTCCGGGCAGAAAGACTGCAATTCTGTCTTCTTCCCTGCAACTCTGCCACATTTGTGTGACGTGAACTAGGAAACCAAACGACCGTTAGCTGCCTGGAAGCTATTCATCTGGATAGCAAAAGCCCTCGAACGTGGCGAGCGATTGCGAAACGGCGTCTGAGGACTCTGAGCTGACGAGTCCTTTTTTGGTGGGTAGACGTCGCAATGCGGGTAATGCAAGGTGTTCAAGGTTTAGATACGAAGGTACACATCAATCTATACCCAGGCACCACCTTATTGTTCTGCCGAACCCGACCTTGCGAGACACATTGTTTGTCCTTCATGTCGCCATCCGATGCTGTACTACCCACACCAGATAAGCCGACACGCTCAACCCGGCCCGCATTCACCTTCCTCGACCTGCATGTCTAATCGGCTCTAATCAAACCCTTCTCCGAGCGCACACCGTCTTCGTTCCAGAAGCCCACCGGTTCTTCTGGCGCCGCGGCATCCATCAACACAAAAAGACAAGTCGATCGAAGCACGTCAACTGCACCAGCGATAAGGCGACGTCATCCTCCGACCCACAAAACTCTATCACTTCCACTTCCGAGATTTCCATAAATCGTGACGCGGCAATGGACATCCTAGTAGTGGCCATTCGGGTTGACATGTCGACCGAACCTTACCTCTACCACAGTGCTGTCATCCTTCGCCAGAACACAAGCATGAGTACGAGAGAGCATACGACCACCTAGCCTAGCAGCACGCCTCATTGCTTGTCCGACGTCGTGGCTGTCGACTTGGTCTCTATTCGGCAGGACGCAGCTCGTGATGCACGACCTCCACTTGGTTGCTACGCACAAGGTCCTTATCTCGCATCAAGAAGGCCAAGCATGTCCTGAACCGCATTGCACTACACTGCAAAAGTCTAGATTGTGAAGACTGCACGAAACCGCAAGGGCGCCTCCCTGCCTCGGCCGCCGTGGAATGGTACCGTGTCGTCGACCGCAAAGCAAGGGCTGGCAATCGAGGTCCTGACATCTCACGTTCGAGGGCAAGTCAATTCAACCACACAGCATTGCCAAGTCTGTAATTCGCTACTCCCCTACCCCTCGAACTTCAACTTCTCAAACTCCCCCAAACTCTTCTCATAATTCCCCACCTCGGCCTCCAAATCCCTCAACTTCATCCTCTCCGTCTCCACAACCTGATAACTCACTTTATCCGCGAACCCCTCCGCCTCCAACACCTTGCGCTGCTTCTTCACCCCCTCGCTCGCTTTCTGCATTTTCGTCTTTGCTTTGGCGATCTCGGCGTCGAGGTCTACTCGGCCCGCGACTTCGAGGTATGCTGATGCTGAGGCGGAGATGGAGAAGACGGCGCATCCCGTCGGGGCGGCGTCGGTGGGGGAGAGGATGGTGAGGTTTGCGAGGCCTTTGCCTGTCAGGGAGCGGATGGCGGAGGTGTTGTTTGTGGCGGTCGTGTGGGAGGTGGGGTCCGTGATGTGGAGGAATGCTGCGAGGAGAGTTAGTGGTTGGTTCAGTCAAGGGAGGAGTGACTGCTTACCTGTGCCGTCTTCTTTGATGCTGTACTCGGCCAGCAAGCTGCGGACGCCTTGCGAGCAGCCCAAGATCAGCTCGTATGCAGCGTCGCTTTCTTGGTCTTCGAGACTGGCGTCGTACTCCGGGTAGTCTGCAATGACGATACTCTTGGTTGTGTCGTTGGGTCTGCGGGGCAGTCTTTGCCACAGCTCTTCTGTCAAGAAGGGCATGAAGGGGTGCATCATGGTAAGTCCGGCTTCCAGCGCGGTGTATAGTGTGTCTACAGCAGACTTCTTCTCCTCTTCTGTGCCCTCGCGGATGATGCTCTTGCTGTTCTCAATATAGACATCGCAGAGGCAATCGTACCAGTAGTGATACACTGTGCTCGTCGCCATTGAAAACTCGCGGGCAGTAAGAGCAGCATTCACTTCCTTCGCCGCGCGATTCATCTTGTGCAGGATCCATCGCTCAGCGAGTGACTCCTTGCCCGTCTTGCCACCCTTGGCTTGCGGTGTGTATCCCTCTGGTAGATTACCAAGGACGTACTTCGTAGCCTGATAAATCTTGTTGCAGAATCGTCGATAGCCGTGCATGACCTTGACGTCAAATGCAATGTCACCACCACCAGTCGTATACTGCACAAGCGAGAATCGCAGAGCGTCAGCGCCGCACTCTGGAATGCCTTGCGGGAAAGAATCCTTCTGGTACTTGGTCGCCGTCTTCAACTCCTTCGGGTCCAAATTACCCTGCATCAGCTTGTCGTGCAATTCCTGAAGAGTGATACCATCCATGATATCCACAGGATCAATGACGTTGCCCAGCGACTTTGACATCTTCCTTCCCTCCGAGTCACGGATCAGAGAATGGCAGTACACCTCGGTGAAAGGCACCTTTCCGGTAAGCTTGACACCAAGCATAATCATGCGTGCCACCCAGAAGAAGAGAATGTCCCAGCCAGTCTCCAGCATCGACGTTGGGTATAGCTTCTCTAGATCATGCGTATTCTTCGGCCAACCGAGAGTCGAGAACGGCCATAGACCAGACGAGAACCAGGTATCAAGACAATCAGGGTCGCGTTGCAGCTCAAACTTCTTGCCAGGGAACTTCTTCTCTGCCTTTTGATTTGCCTCCTCGAGTGTACGTCCAGTCACCCATAGCTCGCCATCCGTCTCATCTGTCTCCTGACCTTCTAATTTGATCAGGTACGCAGGCACTTGATGACCCCACCAGAGCTGTCTCGACAAGCACCAGTCTGTGATGTTGTTCATCCAGTGGTAGTAGTTTCGCTCTGCACCTTCTGGTCGGATCTTGATATCGCCCTCCTTCACAACCTTGATCGCATCGTCTGCCAATTCTCGCATGCGCATCCACCATTGCGGTTTCATAATCGGCTCGATGACATCCTTTGACTTTGCGCAAAGCGGCACCTTCATCGCATTGTCCTGCTTCTTCACGAAGAGACCGAGCTTTGTCAGCTCATCCACAACGGTATATCTCGTCTCGAAGCGCTTTTGACCGGCGAAGCTGCCACCGTTCTTGTTGATTACGCCGTCGTCTGTGAGAATGTTGATGAATTCAAGATTGTGCTTCTTGCCTAGGTTGAAATCGTTGGGGTCATGCGCAGGTGTGATCTTGACTGCACCGGTACCGAACTCTGGATCAACGTACTCATCCGCAAAGATGGGAATAAGCCTATCGATGAACGGATGCTTGACCTTCTTGCCGATGAGATGCTTGTATCGCTCATCATTGGGATGCACCGCTACACCAGTATCCCCGAGCATAGTCTCCGGACGTGTTGTTGCCACCTCAATTGTCTCGTCCGACCCATCCACCGGGTATTTGAAGTGTGTGAGCACGCCGAACTCGATCTTCCTGTCATAACCCGGCACATCCAGCATAGTCCGACCTGTCAGCTCCTTGTTGTCCACCTCCAGATTCGACAATGCCGTGCTCAGCTTCGAGCACCAGTTCACCAACCGATTGCTTCTGTAAATATACCCCTCCTCATGCATCCTCACAAACGTCTCCGTCACCGCCGCACTCAAATTCTCATCCATCGTGAATGCCTCCCTGGTCCAATCAAAACTCCCTCCCATCCTCTTCAGCACCTTGTTGATCTTCTGGTGATACTCCTCCTTCCAGTCCTGCACCGTCTCCACAAACCTCTCCCTTCCCAAATCATGCCTCGTCTTCTGCTGCCTCCTCCACAGCATATTCTCCACCACACTCTGTGTCGAGATACCCGCGTGATCACACCCGGGCAAGAACAACGTTGTCAACCCCCGCATGCGATTCCACCTGATCATCGTATCCTGCAAACTCGTCGCCAGTGCATGTCCACAGTGCAACGCCCCCGTGACGTTCGGCGGCGGCTCGGGAATCACAAAGTAGCCCTTCTCCTTGACCTCGCCATCCTTCTTGAACTCCGGCTCGTGGAAACCCTCCTTCTCCCACCAGTCATACCACGCGCTCTCCACCACGCTGGGGATATACGCCTTGTGGTACGCATCGTCCAGCGGCGCGAGCATCTTCTTCTCTCCCTTTGGCGTCTGCTCGACGTACTTGGGGAGGACTTGTTCCTCAGTCTTTTTAGCTTCTTTGCGCTTACTGTTCTGTGCTGTCGCTGCCGCTTTGGCTTTCTTCGCGGCCTGCTTCTCTTCGAATTTGGCTTGCTTTTCAGCTTTGGCGCGTTCTTTGGCGAGCTCCTTTTCGGTCTTTTGCTTTGCGGGTGCGGAGGGGTGGCCTGCCACGGCGTCTTTGCCGGGTTGGGTGTGGCCTTTGGGGTCGGAGGCCGCGGCGGAGAGGATGGCATCTTTCGTTCCGGAGGAGACGGAGGGAGGTTGGCCTGTTACAGGTCCGGTCTTCTCCCCTGCTGCAGGACGTGTTAGTATGGGCCGGCGTGAACAGATTAAGAGCTTCGTACGGATGTTATGTGAGGCCCCGTTCACGGCCATTTTTGTGAAGCTTCGGTAGAGCGGTCGTCTGACCACAGAGCGCAAGAGCAGCGCTCGAGAAAGTATTTTTGCAAAGCTTGCAGACAGATGAGTAGTTCCTGTCGTCCACAAGCAATTCAATCTGGAAACTTGTCGAGCAGAGATGGTGATGGTATCAATTGGGTTCAAGAGAGGTGGAATTTTGAACATTGACTCATGTGGGGAAATGAATGACTCGACAGTCCACCCCTGAGGGGCATACCACAAGGACATTGATATCACGGTATGTTGGAGGAGTAAAAAGAATCATGAATCCATGCTGTGCTCGCTTGGGCAACGGTCAATCCTAATCATACTTGGTCGTAGCAAAGAGATGAGTTTCCACAAGACGGCTACCCCTCCGTATCCCCAGTCCTCCTCCGCTTCGGCGCCATGAATTGCCTATCTGGAGATGGATCCATATTGGCGTCGATACCTCCTTCGACTTGACTGCTGCCTTGCAAGGAAGCTCCTTCCATTTCTGTCGAATCGCGCTTGAGTGACGCACGAAGATTCTCAGCATCGGCTTCTGCTTGCTGAAGTGATAGACTCTGAATAGCTTCTGCCGTGTCTGTGGCTTGCGATGAAGCTCGTGGTGCTTTGACTTGTCTTTCCCTGACCTGATCTTTGTCAGATACCGCAGACCAGAATCATGCATGCGGTGCGGAAGAGTTCTGGAGGGCAGCTTGACGGACCGGAGCAAAGTACGGATGTGCCATTGCCTCCTTTGCAGTCAATCGTTCCTGTGATATGTGAGTATTTGCTATCATCATCCTGGACTGCCAATGCTTACCTGATGGTCATATCTTAGTAGCTTGTCGAGAAAGTCTATTGCATCGTTGCTAACGAATCGCTGATTTTCCGAATTGACAAAGCTGTGCCAGCTCTTCTTTGGGAATCGTCCAAGAATGTCGTCGTACTGTGGATCAAGCTCGATCTCGTACTTGTCAATGTAGTCAAATAGATCTTCAGTCCCGAGCACCTTTGCGATCTTCACCAGCTGGTCCGAGTTGCTGTTGCCGTGAAAGAAGGGCTCTTTACGGAAGATCATCGAAGCGAACATGGCACCTAGCGACCACATATCAAGCGAGTAGTCGTACTCCTGAAAGTCCACGAGGAGTTCTGGCCCCTTGAAGTATCGAGATGCCACTCTGACGTTGTACTCCGTGCCCGCATGGTAGAATTCTGCAAGACCCCAATCGATGAGTCGCAGCTTCCGCTTCTCATGGTCGATCATAACGTTATGAGGCTTGACATCTCGATGCATGATACCCTTGCTATGGCAGAAGTCCAGCGCCTATGATATGTCAGCTTGGCCTGGAAGACCTTTCCAGTCTAGACCCACCTTGAGCAGCTCGTAGATGTAGTACCGTACATCGTAGTCAACGAATTTCGGGTACAGGCTTCTGAAATCGGTGTTGTTGACACATTCGAATATCAAGCTTGGCGTCTTGCTTTGACTATCCCGTACCACATCCAGCAGAGCAACAATGTTTGGTCCTCCACTAAGGTTCTGCAGAATCTTGATCTCACGCTTTATCTTCTTCTTCTTGACCGGTTTCAGGACCTTGATGACACACTTTTGGTAGTTGACGACATTGATCCCTTCAAAGACCTCAGAGTACTTTCCCCTTCCTGCACCATATCAGCATATGCGATCAGACGCGCAATTGTCCAACGGTCCGTATCAACTCAACCAGGTGAATTGCGCCGTGTGCGACAATACAAACATACCAATCTTTCTCACCACCTCGTAGTTCTCAAGTACTCCCCATGATATATTCACAGAATCGTAGTCCCAATAGGATCGCGGCATGTTCTGATTGACATCCGCATAAACGCGGGCAATGCTAGGCGAAGCCATCGCGACGGTGTGCGAGCCCGCCGGCAGGGCTGGGAAGAATGTCAATCGCTAGGGAAAGTGTCGCAGGTAGTTGACAATGATCGCGCAAAGCCAAGGAGCAAGCCAGGTAGGTGCAATGGCAAATTTTGTGTCGAAGCGACGCAAGCACTGTCGGACGCGCGATGGTGTGAGAGAAGAAGCAAGCGTTGGTGGGGGTTCGAAGTCGTGGATGACGAGACTGAGCAAATCTCTTGGCGAGAGAAATGCGGCTCTGTGAAATAATTGCATGCGACTTCACATAGCTACCATCCACTGCCACGAGCAAATAGCCACTCTCGCGCGCCTGAAATAGTGCATGCACTCCTCCATGCGACCATGAGACCCCGACATCTCCCAAACCTCACCCGCCAGCTCCTGCCCGTGCAGAGTTTCCCATCATGTTCTACGACCTAAACATCCCCTTCACCACCCCCACCGACCCGGAACTGCCACGCACCCTCCACTTCCTCTCCGAACTCGGCTACACCGTCATCGCCCTCAACCACACCCTCACCACCAAACTCCCCGCGACCCTCACCTCCCCAATCCCGCGCGTCCTCCCCTTCCCCGTCCCCCCGACCCTCACCATCCTCCACCGCCTCACCCTCCCCCTCACGACCCCCCTCTCCAACGCCCGCCTCAAGTCCCTCAGCGCAGACTACGACCTCCTCGCCCTCCGGCCTACAGACGAGAAGACGTTCCAGCAAGCCTGCGCAACGCTGGATGGGGATATCATCAGTCTGGACCTCTCGCAACGACTGCCGTTCCCGTTTAAATTCAAGCCGTTGTCGGAGGCGGTGAAGAGGGGGGTAAGGGTGGAGGTGAGTTATGCGCAGGCGGTGGCAGGGGATGCGAATGCGAGGAGGAATGTGATTAGTAATGTCACTGGATTGGTGAGGGGGAGTAGAGGGCGGGGGTTGGTGGTGGGGAGTGAGGCGCGAAGGGCGGTGGAGTTGAGGGGGCCCTGTGATGTGGTGAATCTGTTGGCCGTGTGGGGGTTGGGGCAGGAGAGGGGGTATGAGGCTGTGACGAAGGAGGCGAGGGGAGTGGTGGTTGTGGCGGGGTTGAAGAGGAGAGGGTGGAGAGGGGTGGTGGATGTTGTGGATGGAGGGGAGGAGGAGAAGACATCGCTGGAGGGCAAGGGAAAGGATGTGAATGGGGTCAAGAGTGATACAGCCAAGGTCAATGGGAAGCGCAAAGCGGAGGAGATGGAGGAGATACCCGCGCCGGTTGTCAAAGGGGACAAACCATTGTCGAAACGAGAGATGAAGAGGAGAGCAAAGGCCGCCAAAGAAGCGGCTGCTGCTGTGCAGGAATGAGATGTGGATGCCGATGAGGAAATGATTCAATTCGCCCCCGGTTAGGGGCCTAGAAATGCTATGGCTTTGCCAGCGCCACGCTGCGATGCACGTATCTACCGTTCAGCTTTCTCTTCGTGATCTTGCTCCTCCTCTTCTTCGTCTCTGTATCGATCATCGTCTTCGTCGCCTACTGAGAAGACATCGTCGTCTTCACTGCCTTCTGCGAATGCATCGTAGAGCTCACCAGCTCTGCGCTTCTTCCTTGCACCTCCGCCATTCATCAAGCCACCCCTTTCATCGTCATCATCCGCTTCGTCTTCGTCGAGCATCTCAAACTCGTACTCATCCCTCGCATTCCGCCTGTTACGTCGGCGGGTGATGATGTACCATGCTGCCAGAGAGACACAGAAGACGACAATGAGAGCAAAAGCCCCGTAGATCCAAACCTGTGTCTTCTTCGATGCACCGAAAGTGGGGAATGGCGATGGGAACAGGTTGGGATCCTTCTCGTTGTCCGGATCAGGGACAGGTAGACCTTCGTTGGGCAGGGAAGTATCTGTCGGCCTAGAGCTGGCATCCGAGGTCGTAGTAGGTTTGGCATTGACTGGTCGATCTGGGTGGTCGGTCGGGTTACCTTGAGGCTCGCCTGTCGGGTGGGTATCGCCGTGGGTGATGGTGCTGACGCTAGCTGTGGTCGTCTCGGATTCATGGTCGTCGTCTTCGTGAGCATCGGGCATCGGCAGCAGCTCTTGCTTGTCGCCATCAATTGCTTCTCCCCACAAACGTAGTCGCCAGTCGGTGAACGTGCCCGAGTGCTCGTTCTGGTTGGTGTCCTTAACCACCACAGTCCAAGTGCCGACTCCGCTTTCGCCCCAGTGAGCAACCGACATAAATGTCCAATCGACGTAACCGGACTTTGCGTCATCATTCCTGCGAGGAGTTGCAATATGCGAGACAATACCTGCAGGAGATCGCAGCTCTACACTGAGATCACCACGTCTGGTGTGCTCAACGTTCATCGTGACAGTGACATGCTCTAGACGCTCGAGATTCGCTTTCTGCAACATCTCTTTGGTGACGTCGAAGTGGGAGGCGAGACCTTCTGGACCTTGAGGGATAGCATGCCGAACATGCATCCAAGGAGACCAAAACCAGGCCTGTGGCTTCACGCTCTTCCACTTCTTAGCGAGCTCTACCACCGCCCATGCATCGATTTTGCCATAGCCGTACTGGTGGCTGAATTTCTTGCCTAATGGTGTATCTTGCCAATCACCGCCTGCTTCGTCCAATGGTATGGCAGTCTGCATGGTAATGTACTGGAAATCTCTCCAGTGCAGATCGGGTCGTGCTTCCAGGACGAGAGCATAGATACCAGCGACGAGTGGACCAGCAGCGGAAGTACCACCATGTCTCACGTAGCAGTCAGTCTTGCCAACGTCAGTAGTGTGAATGGCGTCGCCGGATCCAGAACTATATGTCACGACCAATTGAGCTGAGCACTTCTCGCTGTAGTATGGGTGAAGTCCTTTACGGTCAATGCCTCCCACAGAGACGCTGTAGATGCTGTTCGTGTATCCATCGAAATTGCAGTCATCATCACTCGCGGCACCGTTCCCGATGGCAAAGACGAAAAGACTTCCTAGACCCTTTCGACCTTTCTGGATGCCGTTGAGCATGGCCTTACGGATCAGGATACCAGGTGCTTCCATGCTTCTTCCATCATCTGGCGGACCCCAAGAGCAAGAGTAGATCTGATTGTCCTGCATTTTGTAGTTGAGTGCAAGCGCCTCATCAGCGTCGGATATGACAGCTGACAATATACGCACACCAGAGACCTTTCCGTCATAGGCGACACCAACACCGCATACATCGTTTTTTGCCGCAGAGATCTCGCCAGCACATCGCGTGCCATGCCTATCATCGTCCAGACGAGGTTTCGGGTCGGGTCCAGGGTTGTTGTAATCCCATGATCCTTCCGCAAAGTAATTGGGTTTCAGATCGTCACTCTCAAAGTCCAGACCGTCGTCAATGATACAGCTTATTGATCCCTTCCCAGTTATGCCTGATTGCCACACACCAGTCACGTTGATGTCGTTCCCGGTCTCGGTAGGATTGTAGAGATGCCATTGGTCCTTGAAGATGGGGTCTTCGATGCCCAGCGACTTTGCAATGTCCAGACCTTTCTGAACATTGGAGCTCGTAGGAGGGTCTTGAGCCTCTCGTGCTTCTCGGTAATCTCTGGGTACTGCTCGTTTATGCAATTTCTTCCGTCGGACTTGCTTTTGCTTGAACAGTATGTGGTCCAGCTCATCCTCTCGTTCCCATCCAGGCGATCGTTTCCGCCTCTTCAATCTCAGATCTGTGATAGCATCGGACACTAGATCCTGGTTGCACTTTGGTGCTTCGAGCAAAAAGTGGTTCTCGAGTTCGCCCAGGGCGCTATGCACTTTCAGACCCAACCTCCGCGCAACATCTTCGGCCGACTTTCCAGGGGCTACTTCAATCGCATAATAGTCGCTCTTCTCCCAGTCGGCGCCGATCAGAGATGCTGAGCCAGTCGAGAAGAAGGCCGCCAACAGGGTGAAGAAGGATATTTGCATAGTCGTGTTCGATCACCTCATAGCGCAGCAAGAAGCCTCCAGAAATCTCAGGCCGGGCAAAGGATCGTGGTTGATGCGGCGCTCCTTCGAAATATGTTGTCGCAGGCCGTTCAAACAGGGGAACGCGCGGTCGTTGGAGACAAGACGAGAAAGGTGATACAAGAAATGCTGTTGGGGAGAAGTACTATACAAGGCGAAATATGGGTTGAATTATGACTTCAAAAGATGGTCGAGGGTTACATATGTGGCCTCTGGATCCGGCCTTGTCTGGAGAAGCCTTTGGCCTGTCAAGCAACGTGAACCCTGACGAATTCGGCTTTGAATGGTCCACTTGCCTGTTACGGCGCTAGCGTCGAAACCAGAAGAGCCGCATCTGATTGGTTGTTGTATGCGGTTTGCTCGCTGCAAGTCACAGAATAATGCAGAGTGTGAGACGATACATCGAGGGTCGACTTTCCATTCTCCCGGATTATCCATGTATCGAAATTCTGCGATTGACGTGAATCAAAAAATAATTGTGACCAGCTCTGGAGCTCGACCGTTGCTCCCCAAAACAGACAAAAGGCAACTCAAACATTTCCTCTTCTCTAGATTTTGCCATGACTGCTCATTGCCGTCCTTGAATCAGTATACAAGTCGTGCGACTCGCTTGTGTTGTCTGCTAATTATCCAATTGGCCCACGTCTCTTCTCCAGCAGGTATGACGAGGTAATCTGCCATGGTCCTGACGCCTCCCAGCCACACCAAAAGACACCACTCGACCGACCTGCATATGGTGCACCTCATGACCTAGATCCTTGATTTTCTGTACATCTGCATACACTTGCCCGCCTTTGCTTTTCGGACATTGTAACAAACATCAATCGTCCTCCGTATCCTTCATTCTTCGACTGCATTTGTGCGACACGATTGCTGACCGCTAATTGAATTGCGACTTCCAGATCCGCTTCTCTGCAGCTGCATCACGAGCTCCGAGGCCGAGACTTCGCCCTCACATCATAACTCGGCATGGATTGACAGCAGCAATTACACCGTATTCGAATATGGAAACATCCTACAGAAGACAGCCGAAAGGCTCATTCTCCGAACGAGCGGGATACAACCCCGACCTCGACTACAACCAAGATGCTTATGCTCCGGACGAAGCTCTTCCTGCGCAACGGCGACAGAACACGAGCGCGCATCGGGTCAGAGAGCCTCAAGCAGCTCTCCATGTTCCGAAGCCCAGAAGCTATTTTCCAGAACCCGATGCAAGCAGTCCGAACGACCGTTCTGCTCGACATCATCGCCAGCCAACCCGACCGACTGTGAGCATCCCGAACAATGCCACCGGACAGCAGTTCTCGCCAAATGTCATCAGTCCAATGGACCGCACGAACCAGGTCCGGCGAAGCTCGTTACAGGACAGATCTCCTCTTCAGAAATTAGAGGGCAAACTGGGAGATATAAGCAAGGAAGAGAAACGAGCAAGAGCGGAAGAAGCCGAACACCGAGCGAGGCAGAAGCATATGGAGAAGCGTGGCCATAGAGATGCTCGCGATCAGAGGCGTCACGTCTCGGATAACAGCCAGGGCTTTGCTGGAGAGCAGTATGCAAATGCGTCTGCCCATCGCAGGAATATTACCGACCCTTCCAGAAGACAGCATGATCGATACAGTGACGACGTAACCCAGGGTGCGGAAGTCTATCCCGACATGCAAGGCAGGACCCCATCTCAGAAGAAACGAAGATCTCTGGCAGACGACGGACGTAGGCGCTTCAGCCAGGCATCCGAAGCTCTGCGTGAACATAGCCATAGCTCGAGAAGCGACGAAAACTCACCGGACGGCACAAACGAAACTCACGACTTCGCGAAAAGATCACCGCAGGATGCTCGACATGCTGATGGTGTTCATCGTGCACATTCTCGTCGGGTCCCTCAGAACCAACGGAATGATTTCCAAGATCCAGCCGCTGTGGCTCGCTCTGACAGTCGTCGTCTGCAAAAGAAGAACAACACCGCAGAGTACCCGACAGGACAAAGACAAGCATCACAGATTCCACATGCTCAACAGCAACTACAATCAGACCGCATGGGAACCCGAATTGGTGGCAACAATGTCAGTAGTGACGGCGACGAGGACCTTATTGCACCTAATGCTGTGCTGACGAACAATGCGCGTGGTCCGACCTACCAAGTTCCTCCCCAGACTGTCACGGCTCGTGATGCTAGAAGCAGAGTTGAGCCAGACTTCAGAGCTCATCAAGGTGGGCAAGGAGCACACCACGGTTCCAATGCTGTCCAAAGACAGCCTCAGCGACACAGCAATTCTCAGATACCTGTAAGGACATTTGACGAGTGGCGAACAGCTGGAGTTGCCAAGTTGGAACTGGAAGATCTCTCCCTGGACGACGCCAATACGCGAAACAATCGACGAAGTTCCAGAACACATGCTACCTACGATGGTGCAGAGAGTGAAGGCCCTGGAAATTATCAGCCCGCTCTCTACGTCAAGTGTGGGCCGCTCCTCCGCTACAAAGGTCTGAGAAGAGAGCGTAGATCGCGACAAGGAGATGTGGTTGTGGAGAGGGAATTATGGCGTGGTTCGATCATGCTTGTCACAGTCGATCAACACTCTTCCTACTCTGCCCCGGTCCTCAAACTTTTTGCTCAGCCCGCAGACATTTTGCATCCACCCTCCAACACGCGTGATTTACCCTCTGAGTACGACGATCCTGTAGCTGGACAAGTCAAGCCCTCGAGAACCGGTCAGCCACTATACGTCAAGCCGATCGAATCGATTCCCGGACTTGTCGACCTGTCTCAGGAGGAAGGTGACGAGGGTCTGTTCGAATCTTACCGATCCTCCGACAACAAGTCTCGCGTCAAGAGCAGAGACGGTGAGAAGGCAGGAAAGTTCAAAGAGGTCAAGGGTGCTCGTCTCCATGCCGAAAGGGGTCTCACATTCTGGCGATTCAACATCGAAGTCGAGCTAGGTCTCACTCAAGCTCGCATTGCATATCGAATCAATGGAGGTCCTGCAACTGCGTTTTGGGTTCCTGCTCGTGGGTCGACCATGAACATCATGTTCCACTCTTGCAATGGCTTCAGTCTGTCGGTCGACCCAAACTCTTTTTCTGGCCCAGATCCTCTTTGGCGCGATGTCCTCAACAGTCATGCCATGAAGCCGTATCATGTCATGATCGGCGGAGGCGATCAAGTCTACAACGACCGTGTCATGAGGGAGACCAACCTGTTCCGCGAATGGTTGCAGATCAAAAACCCTCAGCACAAGCACGAGGCAGACTTCACCAAGGAGATGCAGAACGAGCTGGAGAATTTCTACCTCGATCGCTACTCTCTTTGGTTCTCGCAGGGACTTTTTGGCATGGCCAACAGTCAGATTCCAATGATCAACATGTGGGATGACCACGATATCATTGACGGCTATGGCTCTTATCCAGACCACTTTATGCGCAACAAGGTGTTCACAGGACTGGGAGCTATAGCTTTCAAGTACTACATGCTCTTCCAGCACCAGAGCGTATCTGCCGAGACGTTTCAAGAAGAGCCTTCGTGGGTTTTGGGCGCCTCTCCTGGTCCATACATTCACCAGCACAGTCGCAATGTCTTCATGTTCTTAGGTCGAAGGGTTGCTTTCCTTGGTTTGGACTGCAGGACCGAACGCCGACGTGATGAGGTCCTGTGTCAAGGCACTTATGATCTCATCTTCAATCGGTGCAGAGCAGAGATTGTCAAGGGCGAGACGAAGCACCTGATCGTGCTTCTCACCGTCCCCATCGCCTACCCACGACTCAACTTCCTCGAGAACATTCTGACATCTCGAGTCATGGACCCCATCAAGGCCATCGGCCGTGCAGGCGCCCTTGGGCTTGGTGGAATGATGAACAAATTTGATGGTGGTGTTGAGATTCTTGACGACTTGGACGACCATTGGACTGCAAAACACCACAAACAAGAGCGCAATTGGTTCATCCAAGAGCTGCAAGCCCTGGCCGCAGAAAAGTCCGTTCGCATTACCATCCTTGGTGGCGACGTCCATCTAGGTGCTATCGGACAATTCTACACCAGTAAGAAGCTGGGGCACGTATCAAAGGATCAAGACCATCGCTATATGCCCAACGTTGTCTCCTCTGCGATTGTCAACACTCCACCACCGGTCATGATGAGCGACATTCTGAACAAACGCAACAAGATTCACCACCTCGATGGAGAGACTGACGAAGACATGATACCCATGTTTGAGCATGATGTCGATGGAATGCCACGAAAGAACAAGACTCTACTGCCACGGAGGAATTACTGCACCATCAGGGAATACTTTCCCGGTTCGACACCTTCTCACAGTCCTGTTGAGGAAGAGCCACCTCTACCTCCAAGGCGTCGTAGTAGGGACGATGAGAGTCGTAGATATCCTCCAGGATCAATGCTCAGGTCACGCTCTCCCGAGACACCCGAAGATGATCCTCGCCGTTATCCTCCTGGATCCATAGGAGGCGGTCGATCTCGTTCTCTTACCCGGGATAGCTTCCGTCCTCGCAACCTGCTCCGACGTCTCTCAGGGTCCAGATCTCGCAAGGAGAAAGAAGAGCAAGCTCAGCAGGAAGAAGAGGAGGCTCGTGCTGCTCATCAGCGACGATCAAGTCTTGGTTCTCAGCCGCGAAGAAACGACAATGGGTCTTACTTCCCAGAGATGGCTGCTACAAACACAGAGACAAATTCAAGCCCCAAGGCCCCATGTCCGACGAACATGTTCCGCCGACGGCCTACTGATCTGTCGGACCAGGCACTCTCAAAGCGTGGCAAAGCTGAAGAAGCTCTACATGATCCTGATGAAGAGCATCCGGATGATATCAACCTGGAGTACGGTCTCGACATCTGCCTGAACATGGAGGTCTCTCAGTCAGACCCGGCAGGTATCACAGTTCCGTACCGACTCCTGGTGCCGGCGCTGTCCTATGCCGGTCCGCAAGATGCCAACAATACACGATTCCGTACTCGTCGGGCCTCTCTGCTTGATCGTATTCGGGGTCGTGGTCAGCGTCAGGACGAGTACGATTCGGGCAGCGACAGTCAAAGCGGAAGCTCCCGTTCAGCAAGTCCCAACAACGGCCCTCCCCTGCCAAACAGACCTGGCGGACATGGCCGACCGCTGCATCCAGATGACAGGCTACAGTTCGCCGACCAACAGTCGGGCCACAAAGATCCTCGCCGTGACTCGCGTCTACCCACTGACTTCGATGGCACCAACGATGCTCCGCCACCCAAGCCAGCCCGTCTACAACGCAAGTCTGTTCCAAATCAGCAGCATGCGCCCCCATCCGCAAATGGGCCAACTACGCATGATCAACAGCACTCTGCACCGCATGCAGCAACCGCTCCTCTACCCCGTCCTTCGATGGACAATCGTCCTCCCTCATCACAAGGCGGATACGCTCCCACAGAAGAGCTTTACGACTATCCAGAGAAGAAAAAACTTGGCTTCTTCGGCTCACTCAAGCGACGCTTCTCCTCCCGCCGACGTGGTGGCCGCGACGACGATCTAAGCGACGACCCTGCCATGTACTCTAAATCCTCCGCCACAGGTAGCGAAGTCGATTTTACCCCTCCTGCGCGCCCACCAAACGCCGCCCCACCAGGCAACAGAGCCTCACAAGGCAGGAATGACTCCCAAGCTGCGCAGGGTGGAAGAGGTCCCTACTACCGCGCCTCGGACGAGCTCAGCCTCCGCAACGACGGCCGACTGAACAACCAAGCACGTGTCAGCTCCGCTCCAAACGGCCGCGGCCAGCACCAGCCCCAGACTCAATTCAGCGGACAGAGGGAAAGAGGCCTGAGCACAGGGGAGAGGTTCTACCGCCCTAGTCTCACAGGAGAGACCAGACAGGGCGGGATCAGAGGGCAGGAAGACGAAGAGAGCGTGACGTTCAGCGACATTGATAGTCTCGAGGAGAAGCCCAGAGGTGGCAGGGGAGGCAAGGCGGATAGGTTCTTTGGGGTGGGTGATGAGGGGAGGAGAGGAGGGGAGGAGGCTGATGGGCAGTGGGAGGATGGGTATGAGGAGAAGCCTGCGAGGAGAGGGAGTCTGAAGTTTTGGAAGCGTTAGATGGGGTGAAAGGGTGTTTCTTTGAGCAAACGGGGCATAGCGAGAGCACGCGCTTGACTTTCGTGGTATTAGATTCCGGCAGAGAATAGAATCATCTCTTCTCTCATTCAGGTGCCTCTCCCCTTCGTGTCTATGTGCTTCATTCGCATGTCTACATGCACCTCGCTGTTGTCGCACACCACGTCACCCTGGCCCATTCCAAGCCCCGTCATTGGCCCCAATGGCATCCCTGTGTTCCCCTTCCCTGTCTTTCCTTGGTATATACACCCTCTAAACCTCCACACCCCCCTTTCCCTCCGATCCGCTCCCTTCGACTCCACCTTCTTTCCCTCTCCCGTCCCCCCGCCACCCTCTCCACGCTCTCTATATCCTATCTACACAGTAATCATAACACTAGCATTCCCATACCAGCTCAACAACGGGTTTTCCCCGTTCCTCGTCCGCGTGTCCTCCACAAACGCCCACCGCCGGAAGAAATCTTCATGCGTGCTCACCCGCGTCAACTTGCCCGTGAGGGAGCGGTAGACGTCTTCCATCACGCCGAAATCGGTGGGGAAGAGGATGTCGAAGTAGCCTTGGTGGACCTTGGATCATTAGTACTGGTTGGGGTGGAGGGGCCACGCAAGGGGACGGAGATGGGGGAGGGATAGACTCGGGGATAGAAGGGTAACATACCAACGGCGTGCTCACAGGCACCATCCTTCGCTTATACCTCGTCTGCACGACGGGACCACACCACCCCTCCACCGCATCAGGCAGGGCGTGGAAATCACTCGCCACCAGCCGGTGGTTGGGGAAGTACTCTCTCAGCACGTCGAAGAACTGCATCAGACGGGTAGGGATGTACGCTGCCGCCTGGAGGTTATACTGGAACGGCAACATCTGCTTCATCCTGCGGGTGAGTTTCTGGTGCTGCATGGGGTGGAGATAGGGATGGTCTGGTCTACTGCATGCCTTGTCCCTCACGCGCAAGAAGCGAGCTGCCACCGGGTCGAGGGCGGGGGAGTCGAATTCGAAAAACTCGCCCTGGGAGTCGATGAGGACGTGGGCTTGCATGGGTTTTTGACCTGCGGCGTCGTAGCGGATGAGGTCGTGGGCGAAGTTGTCCCAGACTTCGAGGGCGAGGAAGAAGCACGGCGTGGGTAGGTAGGTGTCCCAGTCGAAGATGGATTTGTTGATGATGGTGACTTTGTCGGCGTGGCCTTTGGCCGAGGCGGTGCGTTGGAGTTGTTGCGCTTGGAGGGAGGCGAGGTTGGAGGAGACTTCGATGACGCGGAATTGTGTGCGAGCGTAGACGTCGGGGTCCGTGGCGCGGATGTAGTCGAGGATGTTGAGCATGAGGGTTCCGTTGCCGGCGCCCATCTCGTAGATTAGCAGGTCGTGGTAGGGATAGAGTTGGAGTTTGTAGTTGGATACTAAGTAGCGTGCGATGGCTTCGCCGTAGTATGGTCTGAAGAGTTCTGTCGGGGTGTGCCATAGCTGCCGAGTCTCGTCATATTCCTTCTCGTCGAGGGCGTCCTCAAATTCAGTATACCTCCGGCCGAGTTCGCGGTGAAATGATGCTTCGTCAGGAAGCGTGCGGAAGTCAAACGGGTCACCAGGCGAGAAAATGACCGCTTGCTTTGAGAAATAGCCATACCAGGGGTTGTACAGGCTGTCTATGTGGTGTCAGCTGCGTCCCCCATCAAGCTGTATGTGTCTGACCTTCAATGAAATCTCGCATGAGCATCTTCACCCTCCGCGGTCTTTCTCTCCGATTTCTCAACTGATCCGATGTGACCATAGGCACCTTCTTATACTCCTCCAACTTGTCCTCCGCCATGTAGTCCGTCCGTTGCTGCCATGAGCTCTCAGTCTTGCTCCGTTCAATTCTTCGGTGTACGCTGCGAGTCTGTATCGGTGCAACTCGGGGCGCTGTGGGTCGTAGCGCATGGCGGGTGCATGCTGTGCAAGGTCTGTGGGTGAAGAGTCGCTTGAACAGACGATCCAGCACTGCCGATTCCATGTGGATTAGTGCAGTGTTTCGAGCATTCTTGTCTGGTTGTTCAAATGTGATGCTCTCCGCATCTCGAGCTGTGGCTGGTGTGCAGCACGCGCCACATTTGACCATGATATCAGATTCACATCAACCGGACTATCCATGTCTCTTCGCGACAAGGTATCTTCGAACTAGGCTGAAACGATGGCTATAGGTATATGACACGTATTCGAAAATACTGTACCAATTCCATCATGTTTGAAGACAGATCGCGGCTCTACATTGGTCTAGCCTTTGCCGGAGGTATTCTCATCACGCTGGGCTACAAAGACCTCTACCCAGACCTCGAGCGGCGCTTCCGAGCAAGCAAAAGATGGCGAGCTCGGAGGCAATCTCTCACAGCCACATCCAAAGACGAGATACGACTAGAAGACCATTCCAACCGTGATCCAAACTCTCCCTCCCCCACCGCAGCCCGCGAGTATGAGATCAAAGAAGGCATCGAGGGCACCATCGGCAACACGCCCATGATCCGCATCAAGTCTCTCTCCGACTACACAGGCTGCGACATACTCGCCAAAGCAGAATTTCTCAATGGAGCAGGAAACAGTCCCAAAGATCGAGTGGCGTTAAACATGATCACCACCGCAGAGGAGGAAGGTCTCCTGGTCCCTGGACGTGGCGATTGCATCTACGAAGGCACCGTCGGGAGCACAGGCATCAGTCTGGCTGCCATTGCTCGGGCACGAGGGTACAGAGCACACATGTACGTCTTCGTTCCCCAAATCCCTCCCCTTTTCTCCCTCCTCTCTCTACATCCACCATGCCTATGTGGATCAGATTCCCATTGCCATCCTCCCCCCCATTGCCCACCTTGACACCCCCCTAACACCTCACCAGCTGTATCCCCTCGGACCAATCCCCCGAAAAGTCCTCCCTCCTCCTCAAACTCGGCGCGACCCTCACCCCCGTCCCGCCCGCCCCCATCATCCTCCCCACCCAATTCGTAAACCTCGCCCGCCGCCTCGCAGCCGAACACACGGCCGACCCCCTTCGCCCTGGGAAAGGCTACTTCGCCGACCAATTCGAGAACCCGGCCAACTACCTCGCGCACCTGACCACTACCGGCCCCGAGATCTACGCCCAGACAGGCGGACGGGTGGATGCGTTCGTCGCTGGAGCGGGGACCGGGGGGACGATTAGTGGTGTTGCGATGGCGCTCAAGGAGAGGGTGCCGGAGGGGAAAGTGAGGGTTGTATTGGCTGATCCGCAGGGGAGTGGGCTTTATAATAAAGTCAAGCACGGGGTCATGTTCGCGGGGACGGAGAGGGAGGGGACGAGGAGGAGGCATCAGGTGGATAGTATTGTGGAGGGGATAGGGGTCAATCGGGTGACTGCGAACTTCGAGGCCGGGAGGGAGTTGGTGGATGATGCGGTGAGGGTGAGTGATGAGCAGGCGGTTGGGATGGCGAGGTGGTTGGTGGAGAGGGATGGGATTTTCATTGGGAGTAGTTCGGCTGTGAACTGTGGGTATCTTCTGCTAATGGGAACTATACTGAGTAGAATGCTGACTGGAACAACAGGTGTGGCAGCCGTCAAGGTCGCCAAGGAGCTGGGGCCTGGCCATAGGGTTGTGACCATATTGTGTGATTCGGGAAATCGCCACTTGTCCAAGTTCTGGGCTGAGGCTGGGAATATTGGTGACAAGGATGACGCTGATCTGGACGCCATTCTGAGTATGGAGGTGTGAACATAGCTCGAGCTTCCTAGCTGAGCTCATCATCCGAAGCATCATGTACAGGGACCGGCCCGCTTCTGATAGTGCTGGTCGTTGATCCTATAGAGATCACAGAGGGTGCTCTGGTTTTCTGGTTGTGAGGTGTACTAAAAGCTCGTCGAAGCACACTGGATCTAAGCATCTCATTCTTCGAGGTCAATCGCTTGGGTATCGAGAACAGCTGGAGAGGTGTCATCTGCGCAGCGATGGGCAGACCGTAGTTACTCTTGCTGCGCGATGTCACAAACAATGAATCATTATCATCTGGTGAGGCACCAGGAGTAGGAATAGCCGGTGGTCCTTCTAGATCTGGCGATTGTTCTCTGAGAGCGGGGTCCAGAGGAAAGTCGTAGACTTGAGGTTCGGGCTGAATTGGAGGCTGTGGCGTCTGGCTGGACGGCGGTAAATGCATAGGCTGCAGTCGTTTGGCTTTGGCCTGGAGGGCACTTTGCACAGCAGGTTGCACAGAAGGGTGAGATTGCGGATCGTCCGTCGGACGAAGTTCGGGAGATTGCTGGGGAGCGTGCGATGAGGTTGCTACTGGATGCACTGATACTGCAGGGGACAGCCGTGGATGAGGTGGTGACGTGGGTGCTGGTGTCGCCGCTGCCTGTACAGTCTCTGCAGGTGTGGCAGCGCGCGAAGTCTGACTAGGCACCAGTGATCCTACACCGTTAGATGCTACAACAGTGGCTTTCTTCCGAGAAGTTCGCGACGACTGTTGTGGATCCTTCGCCTTTCTCCTTTTCTTCCGCTTCCAAGGCCCTTTCTTGAACGATCTGAATGCGGGAGTAGGTTGCGTAGCCTGCGCCAAGTCTACATTTGCAGGACTCCCCGGAGCGTGGCTGTCGTCCGAGACACCGCGCGTTCCTGATCGTCTTTGAATTGGTGTTGGTACGTCCAGAAGGTCTTGATCTGTCTCATAAGCATCACGTGCCTGTCCCGCCGCATTCGTGCTTGATCGAGCTGCAGATCCTTCCGTACCCGGGAGAAAATCATGGTCGCCATTCGCTCCGGAGCTAGTTCTCCTACGCTTACGCCCAGATATCTTCCGGATTGCATTCCCGATCTCGTCGGAAGCAGCGTTCACCGGAACTGTAGGATCGAGGCTGGCCGCATGACTGTCCCACTCTAGCAACATGAAATCTTTGTGCGAGTCTGGTCGTCCGTTCCTTTCACGTTTCTGATGCCTCTCGATTGCATCATACAACCTCTTCCTCTCAGCGAAGTCACTGGCAGACAATCGTCCTGGAACTTTCTTAACTATTGTGAAACCAACAGGTCCTGATGGATCCTCCGCGACCCGAAACGTGGCTGATGCTATTACAGGCGCCGGGACGTTGAAACCTCTTGTGCGCGGCTCCTGCGGCCCTGAGCCTGTTCGTGATGTCTGCGTGCGCTTTGACCGTGCATGAGCAGTCTCACCGCGTTCACGGTCTGCCAGCCACATTTCGAGTGTCTCCACAGGCGATGGCGGCGAGGAGCCGACTTCGATGACCTCTGCATCACCTTGATCGACGTCCGTGAGTAGCTGTCCGTCCATCGGTTCTTCGTCTGGAAGTGCAGCGTTATTCGCGTCTCGATGCGGAGGTCGTCCACGAGAGCCGCTTCTAGGCTCGTGGTCTACTACTACGGCGGGTCCGAAGCTCCCACCTGCGAGTCTTGCTGTAGAATCATCTATTATCTCCTGGCGTTCCGAATCCTCATCAGCATGCTGAGCATTTGACATGTCGACTCGGCGTTTTGACGATACAGTCGGCTGCCCCTCGATGGAAATGGCACGTTCAATCTCGGGTCCAGCATTCGTGGCATCGTGGTCGTCGAGTTCTACAAGGCGGCTGGCGTTATTACTCCCGTATCGCAGACCACCTGCTTTCAGAGATCTGCTGTATCTGACAGAGATGGAACTCTCAGTCCGATCTGGGAAGTATCTCAGAATTTCCGGCCAGCCCAAGCCTTCCTTTTCTTTCAATTGCACAAGGAGCAAGTCCTCCTCCTTGGTGAATCGCCTAACCTTCCCCTTGCCGGCTCGCACGAAAAGCCGGCGCCCGTCTTCATCGTACAGCTCAGGTGTGATGCGATTGCCTATGCTGTCATATATCGCCGAGACAAGTGGCTCCGGTGATGGTTCTCTAATAGCGGCATCCTTGCTTTCCCCTGTTTTCAAGAAGCCTCGATTGACGAAACCATGTGCCAGCATCTGGAAATTGTGCTGTGCCGACTCCAGGAATGACTGGTCGGTCCTGAATTGCATTTCTGGCGCAAGATCCGCCTCGGGAATATCATCCAGTTGCATGCGACCTTGCTCTGTCCATTCATCGCCTCTCCTATCGGAAACCTGGGCGTTAGTTGCGGCCTCAATTTCCAAAGATTGGATGACGTCGTCACGCTGATTGACGGCGATGCTATCGTGGTATCTGCGCTTCTTCCGAGCCGGCTGGGCCCTGCCAGAGTCGTCGTCGTCATCTTGGTCGCCTGTAGCCCATAGCGATCTATTTCCAGATGGCGATACAGATTGTCTTCCCTCGGAGAAGGCACCAGGCGTCGCAGGGATTTGAGCAGGCTGTGCGCGATGTGATGGCAGAGAAGGATATGCCCAGGGGTCATTCCTGACCACTGCAGGATTTGTAGCCACCTGCTGATTCAAGAATGAAGCGATCTGGTTCGCCAGAGCCTGACCCAGTGATTGAACAGAATTCGGGTCGAATGATTGCATGCTCGAGGTGCCGGCGTGTGCAGCAGTGATCAATGATGTAGATTGCTGTGGTGGTTGCGGTGGTTCTGGAGTGACTGTCCTAGCCAGGTTGGCCGACCTGACAGATGCGACTCGAGTTGAAGGTACCGTATGCCTGGATGGACTAGATTGCAGCTCGTCCTCCGAGTCATCGTCCTATTGCTATGTTAGCCGCCGCGCATCCACCTACACAGATACTCCATGCGCCGCACCTCATCAACCACGAAAGACCTGCTGAGAGCGGATGAAACACCCAGCTGCCTCCTGCCATTGTTCAAAGCTCTTGATTCTTGATGATCGTCCGCCCCAAGCTCTTGGGTAAATGCTCTGACGAATTGCTTCGAAGCCTTTGATCCAGGATCGCGCTCGTTCTGCATGCGCGAGAGATGTCCATTGTCGACGACTACCCGGCCAGTCCTGAGATCAACTTCGTCGCCTACTTGCGAGAAGTCCTTATTATATTTCTCGAAGATGCGCTCGAATCGACTCTTGAGTTTGGCGTCGTTGCGGGCTCTGTCTCGTTGCAGCTCTGAATCTGGTGCCGCGGGCGTGTGCCGCCTGAAGGGCGTACCCAGCATGTTCGGTTCTCTCAGTCTGTAAGCTGCATGTTAAACATGCTATCTGTGGATGCTAAGAAAAGCAATGCTGGTCGTGAATCGTTGTCCGGCATAAAAGGTTGCACGGACAGAGCCTTGGAGGTAGACGCGTCGCGCGGGGAAAGCAGTCGCGACCGGTTTCGGCCAAGGCAGGTATTACCGAGAGAGAGCCCACAAATGATTTTCGCTCGAAAAATATCAAGCTCACGGGGATCGTTCCGCTGTGTGGAGAAGATCGCTCACGACCTGCGGTTCATGTGAGGGCACAGGGAATAATCAGGAGTTCATCGTGGGAGCATCAATCGGGCCGAACCCCTCTGGATATCAGGAGGTCATAGCTCTATTCCGTCTGGCTAATATCACGGACATAACTTTCGCGGCAATAGTATCGGACAAGCCATGAAGCTCCATTCATGGGATTGTCTATTGAAACTCTCCTTTTGCCGTCGTCTGATAAAGCCACGCATTTTGCGAGACGGTTCATCTCGTTGGTATCATGAGCACATCTGCCAGATCGTTGTCATCTCCAAGCTCGTGTCTTAATCGCCGTAACGTTGTCGTGTCGAAGCTGTAAAAGCAAATGCGCAAGTCGCAGACCTGCTCATTTGACCGAAAAAGAAAAGAGGTCGACATGATGGTGCTGCGCTTAGTAGCCACCCTGAGGACCCCCCTGGGGAGGACCACCCTGGTAACCACCTTGAGACATCTGTCCGCCGTATGGACCTGGACCGCCAGGAACTCCCTGACGCCAGTTGCCGGACATCTGCTGGCCCTGTCCACCTCCATAGCCTAGAACTTGTTGGCGACGTCACCGCAAAGGAAGCTGAGAATGCTCACCATAACCTCCTCCACCTCCATAGGGTGCCTGGCCGTAACCTCCTCCTCCTCCCATACCGTATCCTCCTCCGCGAGGGGCGCCGCCAAAGCCCCCACGACCTCCTCCAGGGGCGCCAGAACGTTCGGAAGCCTTGTCGACGCGAATTTGACGTCCGTCGAACCTAAGGACGTCAATTAGTATCGTCTGACGTGCTTCCGTCGACGGGTGCAAACTCACTCCACATTGTTCATCGCCTCAATAGCCTTCTCAGCATCTGCCTCATTCTGGAAGCGCACAAAACCGAAACCTCTGCTGCGTCCAGTATCGCGATCTTTGACGACAACCTGAAGTAAAGTGTCAGTCACAAGCTTCGGCAAATCCGAGCGACCAAAGACTGCACCTACAGCTTCATCGACCTGACCAAACTCCTCAAACTTTGCGCGCAGGGTCGCGTCGTCGGTGTGCCATGCTAGGCCGCTAGTAGAGTCAGTCATAGCTTCAATTGAAGCGCCATTGACCCGACATACCCTATGAAAAGTTTCGACATGTTGAGTGAAAAAGTGAAACGTAGCTGAGACTAATTGTGAAGAGAGACGTGTAAAGTAGTAGCTCCAGGTGAGCACGGATTCAAGGCCGTTTGCGATCGACAAGTCAAAGCTATTGCGAGCGAATCAGTAAAGACGCATCTTCCATGTCGATGCTAGGGCAAAGCAAGGAACGGCTTCGACGTTGGAATAGGGAGATTGAAGGAGCTTTGATAGCGTTGAGGTAACAGGCATGGGAAAGGTGAATATTTGCGGTGTGAGATGGGCCAAGAACGCCAGGGTGACAGGAAGGGGAGCGCACGTTCGCGTAATGGGCGCATTGTGGCTTCTCAAAGGGGACAGAGCAGAATGGAACTTACCACAATCGTCAATGGCTGATCATGTGCGCCAGGAATGCGTGAGTCGGAGGTGAGGCGGTTGGAGGTGGGCTTGCGAGGGAAGGCAAGTCAAAAGCGAAGGTTGAAGGAAAGTTAAGAGATCGGATTGGCAATGTCGACAGCGGCGGGGACTAATGCTCAACCGGTGGTTCGGTTTGGGCCCGGTCGCAAAAAAACTTGACAGACAGAACCAGGTGGCAGAAAGGCAGAGGAGACTGGTGCAGGTGGGTTTCTGGGTCCTGGAATGGGGAATCGGTGCGGGTTGGTGAGAGCTCAGAGGTGTGGGTGAGGCGGACGGTTGAACAAGTTCTGTATTAGATGCCGCAGGATGGCATTCGAAATTCGACGCTAGGACTGTAACAGAGAGGGAATCAGTGAGATTACAAGACCAACCCACGAGTCTGTCACACGTCCAATTTGCTTGTTTGACGCTACCACTGCCCTAAGTCTTCCCCTTACGACATGTCGATATGCCTTGCGAAAAAGTCCGGCGGGTCCCTAAGGGTAAGAAGGGGGGAGGGAACTGGCAGGGAGGGGTGGACATCCGCGATAGTCCCCGAGAACAGTTGAACCGGGTTTGGTTCCATATGCAGAGCCGATGGACGAACTGAAGCTTGTTGAGGGCACAGATGCAGCTCGTTTGGCGAGTCTGGCAGACTACTAATTCTCTGGACCCAAAGGGTACCAAGGCAGGCTCCGTAGTAAACCGCGAGAAGGAATAGAAAATGTGAGTATCGACGTGTGGGTTGGATCAAGCGTTTCATGACCTCAAGCACATGTCCCGCACCTGACCTTCACTCCCGGACGCCGCCCGGTTCCACATCCCCACGCCAGTTGAAAAGCCATCGCCCGTGTGTGGCTGCCAATGGTAGATCGAGATGAGATCCCCAGCAGTCGGACGCGGTGGACCGTGAACATTTGCTGCACGCGGGACAGATATCGCGTGGCCAGGTGGTGGTCTGCAGGAGAAGACCTAGAGCTCCCGCAAATATAGGATCGAACCAATAATGTCTAGCTGTCATTTAGTCTCATGACGACCTGCGGCACGAGGCGTCAGCCCCATGTGGTCGCTCCATTTGCAATCTGGGAATTGTGAAACCTGGACGTGCCAATTGCGTGCGGACTAGCTTGGTACGCGAGTCGAGCTGATTACGATTCGGTGACAGACGGGGAAAGGTATACGTGTTCGGAACTGTCAATAATTCAGACCAGAATAGGTAGCCAAAAGAGACAACATCGTCGAGGCTCTGACAAGGCTTGTGGTTGATGAGTCGGCAAACTCTTGTTAGAACGTCTAGACCGTCTGCTGTACTTTGGTCCTGCGGCATCCTGGGACCAAAGTCGTAATAAAATTGATCGCCAACGGGGGGCTTTCCTAGTCAGCCCTGCTGAGCATGACATCCCTGTCCCCCGACGCTCTGGGCGCATCTTCATTGTGTCGGAGGATTCACTCCTGGTCAAATTGCATTTGATCGCCACCATGGGGCCATTTTTGGCTATTTGAGCCGCACTTTTTCAACTGCTCATCCTTCAGTCCACCGGCCTGCCGTCAGCCGCAGATAATTCGGGCTAATTTGCTTCTGCGGCTTTTCCGGAGCAACCGCCGACTTCTGATGAGATTGAAGATGGCTTTATCAGATGCTGCTACACCACTGCTTGTGCTCAGAGGTTTGATGCATGGATATCTCTCGAATGTGTTCGCCTGCGACGGCGGCAGACAGCTGTTGCATCAGCTCGGGTGATAGACAGCATGTGGCGTGCATAAGTTTGGAAGCATGGCCAGTCGGAGGTGACCGCAGGGTTTCGACGATCGTCAACAGAGACCGCTGTAGGTATGTACCGGCACCATTTGAGCAGAACCATCCGCTTGTTTGATCTGGGGCTCATGCTGTAGGTGCCTCAATCATTAGCGCAGAGCAATTCGCAAAACCAAAAGTCGAGAGCATCAGCTAGTTCACTTGAGCCGTACCGGCAAATTCGATGACCATCCTCCGCTCGGTAGCTGGGGTGTGAGACGTACCTTCCCACTCTCGAAGCCCAAGAATCCTAACAGGGTAGGTGCTCGACACGCTTGTCGGCAACATCACATTTCCTTGAAAGTCAAAGAACCACATTACGCCTGATCCGTCTACTCCACTATGGATATCAACAGCTGGCTGCATGAACTAGACACAAGCAGACCGCCAATCAATACTGACCCACACGTTCACAGGCACCAGCCGCGACGCAAATCGCCAGCAGATAGTTCCATTTTACAATATGAGGGTGACCGTAGCGAGCCGAGGGACCTCTACCAACCACGACATACTTCTCACCGCCATGTCGTTGCCCGTCGACTTGCAGCTGATGAGCGGCACGGTGGACATGCAAGTATCAGCTCGGCCACATCGAGATCCGCCGCTAGCGTTCCTCACAGCGCATCCCATCCCTCACAGTTGTACAAGCGCAGACCACGACACAAGACCAAGCAAGATCGATATGATCCAAAAGTTCGTCACGTGAGACAAGAGCCTAAGGGCAGACATACCGAGCAAAAGAAATCGCGTTCAAAAAGGAAGTCTCGTGAGGCGCGACCTGAAAGCATCCAGCTGGAGGAACACAAACCTGAGAATGTGTCTGGTCAACGCGTCACGGTGTGTACTTCCCCAGAGCAACTGCGTGAAGCGACAAGCTAACACGTCTCCATAGCTCAAACCGAGCCTGCGGTCAGGCCTCTTCAGACAAGGCATCAGCTCACTTCCCGCGAGAGCAAGGACGAAGCCCTGTAAGATACTATGGTCGAATTCGAAAAACACTTGATTGACTTCACAAAGTGGACGATTTGACCTTCCGAGAGGCCATTTTTCTTGACCGAAATGATCAACAAAAGGCTGATGACCAGACTGGAGGTCCGAAATCGAAGAAACCCAGGCACGATCAAAGGGAACGCGTCATTGTACAGGAGCAGCAGTACGACGACTACTTCGATCAGAAGACGAAATTTGCGAGACGCGAAGATTGTCAAGTGAATCGGAACCGTCCCCAATTGAATGATGAGCTGCTACCAGGACGGCATGGTCGTCAGGACACGACTGAGACAGCCGCATCTCTACCACGACAGGGTACAACTCTACCGACAAGCAAACACAGGAATACAGCACGTGCATCACCCGGACCTCCCATCGCCAAGCTACCGAGCAGGTCCTTACCGCAACACAGCGAGATGTCAGGCCTCCGAATTGCAACCTCAGCTCTTGAGCGAGTACCGAACGTGTTTACTCCACCCGTTTCGCATCTCGATACAAACGCACATTGGCACGACCCCGAGACGACCTCACACCAACGTCACGGGCAGATCAATCGCCAGACCAGACCACTGGTCGAGTACTCGGAAAGTGAGAGTAGCCCTGATAAAATGAGCCCGTATTGGCTCCATCGGCCAAGGTCCCAGCAATTGGGTACTTCCGGAGGACGGCAGACACCAATGGACTTGCACACTGCCACAGCAGTTGCTGAGAGGACTCACAGCCGATTCTCAAATCATCGCTCGCAGACATATCATACTATCTCTGAGATGTCGTCTGAGCGTGATCGAAGAAGAATATCATCGACGGGCGCACAGCCTAGCAAGTCTCATGGCAGGAAACCACCATCGATGCCCGAGAGTCTCGTCAGACCTCTACGCCCGCCTCTGACAATGATGAAGGTAACCACGCACGACGCACAAGGCGAAAACACTGGACTGCAAACGCAAAACGAGCAGGTCGATGGTGCTTTTCTTGGACAGCCTGTCGTTCACAAAAATCCGATCATGCACGCACCTGCGCCCTTCTACAGTCTCCGGTCACCCCTCGCGAATCTTCGGCCATCTCTCAGGTCGATGCCCTATAGCCTGCTGGATCGTGTTGATACTGCTTCTCCGCATCTACGAGAGACTTCCCATGCACTTTGGAGTGAGCCCGGGAAGGCAACATCTGATGTCCTTGACGTGGCGGATCTTGTATCCATACTGCAAGGTGAAGACAGTCTTGCTCAGGAGGAGCATGAGTATGAGGGACCGGTAGGATCTGCCTACCACGATTCCAGCTATGATGGAGAAGAAGTAGCCAATCCGTTGTTAGGGCATAGTCGTGCATGGCAGCAGGACCCCATTCTCGATGAGCGATTTGTGAATTTCTGGCATTCGAGCAAGCTATACTAGTGTAGAGAAGATCCATTGATATCCGTCTGTCTGATCTTCTCAATGCTGATCCGTCGTAATGCTCGCATTGCATGTTGTGTCATTCCAGATTGTGGTCGACAAGCGGGTGGCGGAGAAAGGGTAGCTTCTCCCGAAATCAACCGGGATCAGAACATTTTCTTAGCCAAACATCATCAGATCAATTCGAATTCTTCTCGATTCATCACGCCATTGGTCTGCATGAGTCCACTACGACGATTGACCGCCACTTGTAGTCTAACCCGCGCCAATCCAAGGCAAGCTCTCTGCACGCTGGCCCTCCCCGTAGACCCCACCACTCCTCCCACCAACGCGGCCAGTCCCGCCATCTTCGACAAAATTCAGCAACGAACAGCTCAAGTAGCTCGTCATTTGTCCGTAACTTCATCCAAAACATCTCCGAGCAGTCAATCGCAATCCACCATGGCCTCAAAGACCGCTCAGTATGGTGTGCGCACCATTGCTGCCCCCCACACGCTCGAGCATCGCATCTACATTGAGAAGGACGGTGTACCAGTGTCACCATTCCACGATATCCCCCTCTACGCCAATGAGCAACAGACCGTTCTGAACATGGTCGTCGAGATCCCTCGCTGGACCAATGCCAAGCAGGAGGTAGGATACAAATGAGAAGAGCTTGGAGACACAAAGTTGGCTGACCGCCTCTACAGATCTCCAAGGAGGAGACCTTGAACCCCATCAAGCAAGACACCAAGAAGGGCAAGCTGCGATTCGTGCGCAACTGCTTCCCTCACAAAGGGTACATCTGGAACTATGGAGCCTTCCCCCAAGTAAAGCAGTCTGCCACAATTATCGAGCTACCCCACTGACGCAAGCCAGACCTGGGAAGATCCCAATGTTACCCACCCCGAGACCAAGGCTCAAGGCGACAACGATCCTCTCGATGTCTGCGAGATTGGTGAGCTCGTCGCAAAGCCTGGTGAGATCAAGCAGGTCAAGGTCCTCGGTGTCATGGCTCTCCTCGACGAGGGCGAGACCGATTGGAAGATCATTGTCATCGATGTGAACGACCCGCTAGCACCCAAGCTCAACGACATTGAGGACGTCGAGAGGCACCTCCCTGGTCTCCTCCGCGCTACCAACGAATGGTTCCGCATCTACAAGATCCCCGACGGAAAGCCAGAGAACCAATTCGCCTTCTCGGGCGAGTGCAAGAACAAGAAGTACGCCATGGAGGTTGTACGAGAGTGCGCAGAGGCTTGGGACAGACTGATTGCTGGCAAGACCAACAAGGGCGAGATCTCGCTGTGGGTGTACAATATTCGAGTAGTTGAATTCAAGCTGATTTATCTAGTGCAAACACCCAGGTCAGCAACTCTCCTGACCGCTCCGACGCTGGTCAGCTCAACATCCCTGCTGGCGACAACAAAGCTCCTGCTCCCATTGACCCGAGCATTGACAAGTGGTTCTTCATCTCTGGTGCGTCTGTCTAGGAGACGACCAATGTCTAGTAGCATGACGTGCAAGCTCTGACGGATAGCCTAAAAAGCCCCGGTACACAGAGAAAAGCCAAGGATATGACCCTCGTTCTGACAGCCATGTGCAGTCCTAGCTGCGTCTTTCATATTCCATGCCACAGTGGGGACAACATCTGTCGCTGGTGCCCCGGTGCGTGGTATTGCGCAGTCGCAGCATCTGTCTATATCGTGATTTCGTGGTATATATTACAGCTCCAAAAACTCCACCTCTGTCCAATGCCAGGTCCTCATTCACTGAGCTCCTCCTGTCTCGTCAGAACCCTCGAGTGGCGGTCTACCTCGCGCTGAATATCTCGAATCTTGAGCGTCTCGATGTCAAGATCCATTTGCTTGCCGTCCTCTGCCCACCGTCAGCACAGCGCCATGGCTGTTGACAACACTCCATTTCATACTGAAGGACAAGCTCAATGTGCCAGGTTGATTCGCTTGTGCTTGCGGAAGCATCTTCACATTGATCTTCATGCCGGAGCTGCGCGCATTGGGAGGCAGCATAGCGAGAAAGCTCCTCGCTGTCTTGCCGGAGCGAGGGTTGAAGGCTGAGAAGGTCGCATTGACCGATGTAAGGTACCGAGTGATCATCTTGGACTGAGAAGTAAAGTCTTGTTTTGCGCAATTGCTGGTGTATACGTGGAGGTTGAACTTCTATTGGCGGTCGGAATTTAAGATTTGATGATGCCCCTGCGGAAAGTCTACGGAGCACGGTTTGGTGGACACCTTGAGCAAACAACTTTCTGTTCAGACAACACTGCTCACAAGCTAACACACAACAATGCGATGAGTCTCCGGGAAGCTTCGACTCGATCTAATGCACTAGTCGACGCTTTGCGTACCACATTCCAACAGATAGGAAAGCTCACGAAAGAGCCTGACACGGAGCTCGCCCAGGATATCCATGAGAGCTTGAAACAACACGAAGAAGCGCTTGAGCTATTGCAGCAAGACGTCGAAGATTTCACGACGCACACAGACCGCCCGACCAGAAGAGAGACAGAGCGTGTGAAGGAGGGAGCACGTTTAGCGGCCCAGGTTCATCGACTTGCAGAGGATCTCAAGCAGTAGGCTGCACTGAGCACGTTGGGACGGTGTGAGGTCTGACATTACTACAGCGCAAGGAGCCAGTTTCGCAGAGCACAGCTTTTAGCAAAGCGGTCGATCGAAAACGCCAAAGTAGCTGAACGAGAAGCTCAACTTAAAGCCCTCAAGCAGGCGTACACGCAATCCGACAAGCCTGCAACGTCGACTGATCTCTTCGCTGGTCGTCGAATCGCAAACAAGCAGCTCACAGAAGACGAGCTTCTCCTCAACACTTCCTCCGACATCACCCTTGCTCTCCGGCAGACACACAGCCAGCTCACATCGGAACTCTCGCGGTCAAGATTCGCGTCAGAGACACTAGCACAGTCGACAGCTGCTCTGCAAGATCTTGGAGAACGCTATACCGACCTCGATACTTTGCTTGCAAACAGCCGTAATCTACTAGGAACGCTTGTCAAGAGTCAGAAGAGCGATACCTGGTATCTCGAGACTGCGTTCTACATCCTCTGCGTAACTCTCGGCTGGCTCGTCTTCCGCCGTCTGATCTACGGACCTGCCTGGTGGTTCATCTGGCTCCCTACGAAGTACTTTCTGCTCCAGCCTTTCTTATTCTTGCTGAGAGCATTTGGTGGTTCGAGCGACGGAGTTGCTGGACTGAAGAATACAGGCGTCAGTCGTCCGCCGTTACGAGTACAGCCTAGTGCTACTGGAGGCCCGCCAAAGCTCCCGGAAGGCTACAGGAGAATGGTCGTGCCGGCTGGAGCAGGTGGGGGAGGTGCAAAGATCGGCCCGGATGGGAAGCCGCTGCAGCAGGAGGGCTTGGCGGACCAAATAGGTAGGCTGGCAGAGGAGAGTAGGCAGGAGGCTGAGGGGAGAGTCACAGACCAGGGCGAGGGAAAGAAGAGAGCAGACGGCACGAAGCTGGAGCCCAGGGGTGATGTGCCCAGGAATCCAAAGAAGAAGACATTCGATGTCGACGTGGAAGATGCTAAGGAGGAGCAAAGGAAAAGGGATGAGCTTTGAGGCTTCTGTCGAGGTGTATAATAATGACTTGTATGAATAAGGACGGCACGAAGCAGTCCCCCATGTACCGAAGTGAGCACAAGAATGATATGCAGGACACAGAGCCGCATGCAGTGTCACGTGTACTTATCATCGATCAATCATTGCTCTCAAGGTAGTCCCAATCGAGCGACTTGTCACTCATCGACAGAGAAAGCAACCACGTCCACAGGACTCGTCACATAGTCGTATACAAATCCTACAACGTTCAAATCTACCATACAAAGATACCAATTTATGACAGATGCCAAACGATCGCAAACGTCCGCTGACGTAAAACCACATACAAACGTTCTGATTGGTCGGATCAACATCTCTTATCTCTGGACCGAACGTCGCGCAGCAGCTGGGCAAGAAGATGATTCGGTTTGGGCCCTGGTGAACCCCAAACGCGGGCGTTTCCATTATTAATTTTACGTACGATCCCGGACTCTGAGGTCGAACATTGTCTGGGGAATCATGCATGTGAATCTGGAGACGATGAAAGGGTCGACACACGCATGATATCGCTGAGCCTCCTCGCTGTCTTCTTTTTCTAAATGCTCGTGATCTCTTACTTTGATTGATCATTGGCACACGACCAAAGACGATCGAATTGTGTGTTCTCCCACAGGACTTTCTGTCTCGAGGTCGTTCGACAAGTCGTCAATTACCTTGTGCTGGCTTCGTTGAAATGACCTGGAGGACGCACGAGCTCCTCATACTTTTGTCTACATTGTCTGATGATTCTGGCGAAGCTTGAATAGATCACATCCGACTACTATCATATCACCAGAAACATCAGCATATAACTAAGAGGTCTCAACCATCATTATCAGTGGGGTTGCTGCATCAAGCACGGCCGAATCTCCCCGGGGCGAATTACGGAAATAGTCGACCAAGCACCTTATCGTGATAGCCACTTGATATCAGGTCTCACGCACTACATCACTCGGAGGACGGTACACTACACTCACAATGGCTGCTGCAGTAGTCATGCCTCCCCTGGCACCTCAAGCCAGTCCACATCCACACCTCACGTCCCGACCACCGAGCACTAGTACGCCTCCAAAGCACAACAAGACAGCCCAGAAAGGATCTACCACCGCTGATGGGAAGCGGATCAGGACCGAACGACCTTGTGACGGCTGTCGACGGCGCAAGTCTAAGTGCGTAATCCAGGACACCGGAACGCCTTGTGTGCTCTGCAAATTCCACAAACAGGAGTGTACCTTTGTCGAAGGACCATTACCCAGGAAGCGGAAAGTCGAGGAGCCCCTCACGGATGGCTCCCCTTCCAAAGCGGTGAAAGTGTCTCAGAAAGGTGCACCGCAGAACATGAATGGGGTGGTCGAGGAAGCTATACCACCTCCACAGCCAGTACGGGATCCTCTCGCCACACTTGACGACACCCTCAGTCTCCAACGACATCGACATTGTAGACACGTCGGCGCCAGCTCAGCATTAGACGTCTCACTGCTAGACTACTGCCAATTTGGTATCCACGATGAAGCAAAGCTGGACTGTGGAGATATCCGCCGGGTAGCAGACGATGGCTACTTTGAGATGCTCCCCGATGCTGCCTTCGCCACATACGAAGACGAATTGCAGTCTTTGTATGAAGTCGAGCAGATTGTCGGGGTGAGTGGACCTGCTTTGATCGACCTTTACTTTGAAAAGGTACATCCGAACTTTCCTATTATCCAGAAGCGGGTCTTCCTCGATCGGCATCGGTATGGTGATCGACAGTTCAGCTCGGCGCTTTTGGCAGCGATGTACATTCTTGCCATCAGGTGGTGGGGTCAGGATGCGACGCTGTCCCAGCATCCTGTGCCTTCGGTACCAGCACTCGAGGGTGTGGCGATGCGGTCGTTGAGCGTGGCGATGCAGAGACCGAAGCTGTCTTCATTGCAGGCAGGTCTGCTGCTTCTTCAGAAACATCATGCTAATGCTTGGCCGTTGACTGTGCAACTGGTGGCGTTGTCACAAGATCTTGGGCTGCATCTCGATTGCTCTGACTGGAACATCCCTCTCTGGGAACGTCGGTTGCGAAAGCGTCTTGCTTGGGCCGTATACATGCAGGACAAGTGGGCTGCTCTCGTATACGGTCGGCCATCGCATGTCCATTCGTCGAACTGGTCCATTCCGACACTGGATCTGGACGACTTTCTCGAGGACGTGGTGAACGAGCCTGACACTTCGACCTCAGATTCCCTAAGTTCGACCTCCAACGACATCGCCATCTTCCTGCAAATGGTCGAGCTCACCTCCATCATGTCCGAAGTAGTCAACACATTCTACACCATCTCCGGCCAACAAAGCACCTCCACCACCCCCTCCATCCTTGCCAAAGCCAAACCCGTCCAGCTCAAGCTCAAAGAATGGTTCGCCCGCCTCCCCTCCTTCGCCAAAATGGACGCCCCCGACGCCCCTCCCTCGGTGGGCTACCTCCACCTCGCCTACTTCGCCACCGAAATCAGCATCCACCGACGCATCGTCCAATCCCTCTCCACCGTCAACCCAGCCCCTAGCCCCGACAGTTACGCCCTCTACATCTGCCGCTCAGCAGCCAAAACCCGTCTCATCTCTGCCATGGACTTTGTCAATCGCCTGAAGCCCGACCACCTGGACTCGTTCTGGTATTTCCCATCCGCGCATAACTTTGCGCTGATAGCGACGTTTGGGAACTTGTTGCGAGCGACGGCACCGGGGCACGAGGAGGCGTGTTTTTATGAGATGAGGTTGAGGGAGTATAGGTGGGCGTTGAGCGTGAGTAGTAGACGCGCGAGGTGGATTGGGCATGCGATTGGCACGTTGGATATGGCAGCGGGGTTGTTGGAGGGGTTGCCGGAGAAGCCGAGGAGTGGGGAGGGGACGCCGAGGAGTCGAGCGGATTCGGCGAGGGATAGGTGACGGGGTGATAAGGGGAAGGGACGGGAAGGAGGGAGGTGAAGATGGATAGGTAAGGAGAGAAAGGGAAAGATTGAAAGGGGATATGTATGTATAGTAGTGGGCCATCACTGGCGTGGATCATGGTTGGGAGCCATCAGGGTATGATTGGGTCGGATTGGAATAGAAAGGGTTTACGAATTCATGTCTTCTACGCTTGACGTGATTCCCTGTTCGTTCTCATTTCACAATCATGTCAAGAACATGACAATGCTATCTGGAGTAGAAATCATCACCTCCATGACGATCCATCTCCGCAAACTCCGCACGCCGCAATGAGATCTCGGCTAAACCTCCTCTCTCCCCGTTTGTGCCTGGCCGATAGGGCTGAGGTCAAAGCTGATGTGGCCTTTTGGAACTTCAAGGGTCTGGCAGTTCCATTCCTTTGCTCCATGCACCACCAATTGCTGCACGCACAGGTTGCATCGGCCGAGGAGTATTGCTACTTTCCTTCCTGTACACATTGAGGGAAGATTTCGAGGTCAGATCGAGCCATTGATCGGGTCTGTACTGATTCTGTACTGGTTTTGAAGGACGAGCTTTGGACAGCTGGACTTTCGAAGCTGTGGGACGAGCTACGATATTTTTCCTTACAATACCTGGACGCAAGGACTGTGCATTGCCTGAGAGGAGCTAAACCCTGGGCCTCAGAGTAGACACGACCTCTTCCTCTTACTCGGTGGTCTCAATCCCACACTCTCACCACTCACCATGCCTCTCAAATCCCGCTTCACTCGCCTCGATGCCTTCAGCAAGACCGTCGAGGATGCCCGCATCCGCACATCTTCCGGCGGCATCGTCACCCTTGTCTCCCTCCTCGTGATCCTCTACCTCGTCGCCGGCGAATGGAGCGAATACCGCCACATTGTCGTCCACCCGGAGCTGATCGTGGACAAGTCGCGCGGCGAAAAGATGGAGATCCACATGAACATTACCTTCCCGCGGATGCCGTGCGAGCTGCTGACGCTCGACGTCATGGATGTGTCCGGCGAGATTCAGGAGGGTGTTATGCATGGGGTGCATAAAGTGCGTCTCACGCCTGAGAGCGAGGGGAGTCATGACATCGAGACCAAGGCCATGATGTTGCATGAGGAGACCGACGCTGTGCATCTCGATCCGAACTATTGCGGGGAGTGCTACGGTGCGCCGGCCCCCGTGGGGGCGAAGAAGCAAGGGTGTTGCAATACTTGCGCGGACGTGAGGGAGGCGTATGCCAGCGTGAGCTGGAGTTTCGGAAAGGGCGAGGGAGTGGAGCAGTGTAAGCGGGAGCATTACAGCGAGCATCTGGACGAACAGAGGAGGGAAGGATGCAGAGTCGAGGGTGGTATTCGGGTGAACAAAGTGGTGGGCAACTTCCACTTTGCCCCGGGCAAGAGTTTCAGTAACGGCAACATGCATATGCATGATCTAGAGGTGTACCTACATGGTGATGAGAACGTGGCGCATACGTTCACGCATAAAGTCCATACCCTGCGCTTTGGACCGGAGCTGCCAGAGAAGGTCATCCAGAAAGTCGGCAAGAAGGGAGTTAGCTGGAGCAATCATCACCTGAACCCGCTGGACGATACCGAGCAACATACGGGCGACGCTGCGACGAACTTCATGTACTTTGTCAAGGTTGTCAGCACGGCGTATCTGCCATTGAACTGGAACAAGGACCACACTTTCGATCTGCCTCATGAGTACACACCGCTGGGAGCTTGGGGTCAGGGTGAGAAGGGGAGCATTGAAACGCATCAGTACAGTGTCACCAGCCACAAGAGGAGTGTGCAGGGTGGCGATGATGGGCAAGATGGACACAAGGAGAGACTGCATGCAAGGGGTGGGATTCCGGGTGTTTTCTTTTCTTATGTGAGTACTGCCTCTAACACAGCCGGAACCTCGCTGATGATTACCAGGACATTTCTCCAATGAAAGTCATCAACCGTGAGGCTCGCAGCAAGAGCTTCTCCGGCTTCCTGGTGGGCGTGTGCGCAGTCATTGGTGGTACATTGACTGTAGCGGCAGCCGTAGATCGGGCACTGTACGAAGGCGGACAAAGGGTGAAGAAGTTCCACCAGGGATGAAGAAAGCATATCAGATGTCCCATGTTGTCCAAGAATCTGCATTGCCGTGCGTTCTAGCGATCTGTAGTCATAAAAGAGAAAAGGATATACAGGAAGATCGTGTCCATCGTCTCAAGCATTCCCCCAACGCCATCCCAGGAGTCCCCATGTGAACCAATGGCTACCTTCCCTTACGCATAATTCAACACCCCCTTCAATATCCAAACCGCTCCATTCCCAACACTACTCCCCACATTCCCCACCTCCACTCCCCCCGGGTAAATCCTCCTGATCCCCTCCCCATCCTCCTCCCACCACACCTCCCCACCCTCCAACGTCTTGACCCTGACTTTCTCCTCCCACGGACTAACCGGCACAACATGCGCCTCCACAAACCTTCTCAAATTCCTCGCCGCCCGGTCCTCCCCATCCTTCCCCTCGTACGCTTCCGTCCCGAACGCCGCGTACTCGCGCGGATCTTCCCAGGGTTTGCGCGGGAGCGACGTGATGGCGCTGTTCATAGGGGCGAGGAGCGTGGTGTTGAGGTCGTGGGTGGAGAGGCGGGCGGTGACGGGGGAGACGTCGCGGGTGAGTGAGGCGAAGATGCTGATTGCTTTTGAGAGGCCGAGGATGTCCGAGAGGATTTGTGTGGAGGAGATGGATGGGTCGGGGGAGGGGGACATGGCTGCTTGGTTGGTGTCGGGGTAGGGGCCGGCGTGGAAGGGGCGGCGGAGGATGGGAGGGGTGAAGGTTTGGGCAAGGGTGAGGGTGGTCAGGATGGTGAGGGTGGAGAGGAGGCGCATGGTTGTGGTTGTTTGTCGTGGGTTGTGAGGGTGAGGAGGAAAGGTGATGGACAACGTCAGATGGCACGTGCGTGAGGACTACGGTGAGCGGAATGTTGCGGCTCTGGACGTTGGATCTTCACCTTTGCTTGTGACTGGTCGTTTCTCTTCATTCTGAGTTACTACCGGGCATCTCTGGTTCTGAAAGAGGAAATTCGATGTAGGTGTACTTCAGAGCTGCTGATGGTAAGATGGAAACCATTTCTGTGCCTACAGTCACAGAGGACGACCTGCGAGCTTTTCATCCAAAGCACTTTCCGTCTGCTTCAGCGCCAATACAGTTCTTCACATCGACTTCATATATCAACGAGGAGGACGACGGGCTTGGCTACTATCCTGATGGGACAAAAAGGTATCTCACGGACGAGCAAATCGCTATCTTTCGTCACTCAGAACTCTTCAAGATCATCAGAGACCGCGAAATCGCCGAAATTTCCGGTGAGCATGAGGTCCACGGAGAGCAACATGGTGAAGTAGCAAGTCATCAACGTGCCGCCAACACCAATAGGTTTCAATACTCAAGAGGTGCCATCGCTCTGAAGGACTTCGTCGACGAGCCAGAACCGTCATCTCAATCAACAACAAATCCCACGGGCACTACCAAGACAAAAACCCGCGCTCAGAAGTTGAGGAGATCGGCGAAGAAGCGGAAGCGGGCCATGCGGCAGAAGCAATTCCGAGACGCTGCTGCTGATGTGAACCGTAATGTCAGTGGAGACGATAATGGCGGATCTGGTGACGAAGTCGCCGCTACTACTATCGGACCTACAGAGTCGGCTACGCAGCAGGACCACGCGAGCAAAGCCGACGTAAACGTACCAGCTGCGGGAGGGTGGAGAGAGTTTGTCGAAGACGAAGACGAAGATGGCAGCGGCAATGGCAGAACGCATCGCAGACTTGCCAGGGAGCTGGACGAGCAAGAGTACGAGGCTACCGAGCTGGTATACGACTGATCTCTCAGGATTGTCGCCACCTCCACCACTTTCACACCTGGTACGACACACCTATACCCGGAGCACGGTAAGTCGTACCTCTGCCTCTCTTTCGCACAGTACATGATGAAACACTTTTAGTCATCCTTAGACCGAAAGAGGTGGCTCGATCATGGTTTGCGGGAGTGGTCCAGTTCTCTGGGCATACACCCCTAGCATGTGACAGGTACCCGCTGTGGACCGTAATCTTCTCTCTGACCATCAACACCTCATACTTCTCCTGAACGAATATTCTGGCAGTAGTGAAGCTAATGTATCGCAGTCAACAGACTGTTTCAGAAACTCCGACCACAACAGAATTTCCGAGATCTCTTGGATTCTGCATCAATTGCTCCATGAAAAGCCGAATGCAGCAGCCACCTCGGCACTATCGAGATCTCCGGATTCTCGCCCGTCACAGTGACCCGGATCTACCAGAGTCAAAATATCCTGGCAACGTTGAAACGGACCCGCGTGATGCAGCACACCAAGCTCCTGGAGCTCCCTAACATGGGCTTGGATGGTCGGGGCTCATATCCTGTTGCTTTGTCGCCAGGCTTGCTTCTCTCATCTTCAAGACCTAGTCATCCCCGCAATCAACCACAATCTACCACTACCTGCATCTCATCTTTCCTTGGTGACCCTACGTATCTAGCAGACTCCGGTGCTCCAACATGTCTACACCATCGGTCCCAGATTCGGTGAACATTCGCAACCTCAATGGCACCTACATCATGGTCCGCAAGGTCCCTATCTCACCGCATCACACCGCTGACAGTGTCCAGAACAAGCAGCTCTCCGACCCCTTCGATGCCATTCTCCTCCTACAAGAAGTAGGCTGGATCGTCCGACAAGCCGCCAAGTTCAGCTCCGTATCCATCAAAGTCGAACAAGCCGACCGCGAAGACGGCATCAACTTTGTCAACATCACACAGACATCCAGCGGCGGTATCAGTAGCACAGAAGAGCGGACGATGGACTGGACATGGCGAGAGAACAAGGATAACATTTTCGGTTTGGTCAAGGGTCGTTCGCGGTTCTGCAAGGTCGACGAGATTGAAGATGAGTATTTGACATCGGAGCTGGATAAGAAGAGTTTGGAAGCAGATGGGAATGAGGTTGTGAACAGTATTACCGAATCCGTGGGTCTGACCGGTGATCAGTGGAATGCGACGCAGGTGTGGGGTTTTGAGGTGATTGATGGGGTGAGGAGGCATGTTCGACGGATTTTGTTCACGCGGGGAAGTGAGGTACACAAGCTGAAGACGGTGTATGATTGGAAGGAGGAGTAATGGTTCCTCATGAACTACTCTTGACCATCTCCTGGACAGTCTCCTCCATCGACTTGGGCGTCAACCCTTTCGAGCTAAGCAGCTTCTCGAATGTATCGTCCTTGATCAAGCACTCCCCGTCTTTCAACGCATCATACGAGCTGCTCCACCACTTGATCAACCCCTCATCCATCTCTCTCTCCTTGATGTAGAACTCCTCGTGCTCTTCCTTTCCCACCACCTCCACCTTCACCTCCTTCCCCAACCCCTTGCTCACCAACCCAGCAATCTCCTCCAACGTCTTCGCTTCCCTGGGATTACTCAAATACACCGTCTTTCCCTTCCACTCCTCCCTCTTCCCCGCCAGTATCAACGCATTCGCAAGCCCAAGATCAGGTATACTCGTCCAACTAATCTTCCCATCCCCCGCGACCTTGACCGTCGTCCTGTCATCTTCCCCCAGCTTCCAATGCCCAAGGTAAAGTGGCCAACTCTCATTATACAACCCCTCCCTCATCACAGTCCAGTCCACCTCCGACTGCCCCTCCAGATACTCCTCAGTAACGATATGCGCCCTCATCACACCGGCTGTACTCGGTCTCCCGAACCCCAAACTCGAGTAATAAATATGCTTGACCCCTGCCCTCCTCGCCGCCTCAATCGCAGCGATATGGTCCTTTTCCCGCCCTTTGAATTTCTGCACATCATGAAAATCCATGTTTATCCTGGGGGAAGACACCAGGAACAGAGCCTCGACATCGTGCAAGGCGCGCTCGATCGTGTCCGGTTCGTCGAAGTTGGCGTGGCGTACCGTGACACCGTGCGCGGCGAGCTTCTGGGTTTGAGGCGCGGAGGCACCAAGAGCGCTGGTGGTGGCGACGATGGAGCTGGCGGGAAGGAGGGAGTGGGAGAGGAGGGAGGTGAGGGTCGCGTAGGCGAGTTTGCCGGATGCGCCGAGGATGGCGAGTTTTTTGGCGCGGGGTGGGGGGGCGGTGTTCTTCATGGTGGGGAAAACGGTGATGTAGGAAGGGTGAAGGGAGGAGAAGAGTGGTGAAGATTGGAAAATGTGATTTGAAAGCTATGGATTCATTTGATGTGACGTCGAGCGTCAGGCTACCTGCGTGGGTCTGGAGTGGGATCTTCACATGGGTCGATGCAGATCTGTCGGCAACGCTTCATAACTACCTGCGAGGACAAACCTCTCAAGACGCACGAATTGATGGAAGTCACGGGGAGTACACAATCAAATGCTGAATGACGAAATCGTGTCGTTTGTCAATGTGCGAGCAACCAAATCTGGATTATGACAATAATTAATAATTGCCCCGCAGTCACTTTTTTGCCCCAAAGAGCTTGAGCGCGGGGCACGCGGCTCATTCCGCAGTCGCGACTCGTTTGCTGTATCTTGGCATTGCCCTGGAACGTGAACTGCTTCGGTTTGCTTTGAAGATTATTTCTACAATCACTCGTCGCAAGTTCGGTCGTTCCTCAATCTCACCAGACACTTTGAGACTAGCGCAACTATACCGAATTTCAGCAGACAGACTTCTGGCATCGACTGGTCAACACGAGTGTCACGCGACACAGTGCCGCCATATTAACAACTTCTGATCACCCTCAAGACAGACCGCAATCATGGACGCGAAAGACATTGAAGAGCGGTCGAAGAATATCCAGAAGGCGATGAATGGCGGCGACCCTTCTTCCACTCTGATCTCCCTCATGCAGCCTCTTTCAAAATGGACCGCGACGGAGAAGCTACTGCGACAAACGAACATCGGCCGCACCATGGGCAAACTCCGCCAGAACAAGGACCCCGACGTCGCGCGATTAGCGACCAATCTGGTGGGCAAGTGGAAAAATGATGTCAAAAAGCCAGGAGGATCGCCAGCGCCGGCTGCGAAAGCTACTCCTGCAAACGGCACCTCCTCCCCTGCGGCGGTCGGCACACCGAAGAGCGATGCACCCAAGTCAAAATGGAAAGGCAACCCGGAGAAGCGCAATGCGGGCGCGGACGGCATCAACACCGCTGTGACAGGCAATGCAACGAGGGATGCGTGCGTCAAGCTTATGTACGATGGGCTTGCGTTCATGTCGGAAGAGCTACCGGAGGATGTTCTCAAGGTCGCAAGAGCAGTGGAACTTGCAGCGTACGACCGATACCAGCCCGAGACATCCTCAGATTACAAGACAAGATTACGATCGCTATTCCAGAACCTCAAGAACAAGTCCAACCCCGAGCTACGCAAGCAGGTCTTCTCTGGATCGATTGCGCCGGACAGATTCGTGGTCATGACGCACGAGGAGCTAAAGAGCGACAAGTTGAAGAAGGAAGAGGAGAAGATGCAGGTTGAGAACATGCACAAGGCCATGGTGGCTCAGGAGGAGAAGAGTATATCGGTCAGCTTGACGTGCGGTAAGTGTGGACAGAAGAAGGTCAGCTACAGCCAGGCCCAGACGAGGTCCGCTGATGAACCGATGACGACCTTTTGCGAGTGTACAGTCTGCGGCAATAGGTGGAAGTTCTCTTAAGGCATGAGAGACTTCTTGCGGATGATCCTCAGGGCGAGCGTTGTTGAGCGGCTTAGGACAAGGCTCACTTTCGCCGGGATTGCTGTAGTGGGTGATGAGGGTATGGACACAGGCTAACGACTTCTCTTTTGCATCAAGCTTCGCCTAGCGGGGTAATCTTCTGTATTTTACATGGCAGCGCTTAGATGAATGTGGCCGCACAGTGCCTCTGAATAGGGAATACCATGGTTCAACCAAAGCTGGTCATCTCCTTGAGGATGCTGGTAACACACGTACCTGCAGTGACATGTGTCTTCGTCAAGTCGAGTTTGATGCATCAGGCATGTGCGACTCGACATGTGGATCCCCGGTCAGAGGCTCCGGTGGAGCTTCCACGGGATATTCCAGTGCTGAAAACGACACTAGGATTTTTTCCTGCACGTGAGCTGTTGCTCATCTTGAGCGGTCACCATTATTGTCGTTGCATTGCAGGCAGCTAGCTCAAGTATTCGTTACAAAGAAGGGTGTCCATCTTGTCCGAGAAGGTTCTCGCTTGTTTGTTGAATCTCGATTCTCTGTGGCCCCTCCGCCGCTTTTTGACGGAACCGCCCGCCAAGGATTGAGCCCGCATGATCACATCCGTTTCAATCAGCAACGTTTATCCATCCTTCAACACACCCCTCTCCGATTACGTCTCGATCACAGACGAGCACAAGCAGCCATCATGGACTCTATGAGGAGTCTGAACACTTCCCTACCAAGGACATCTCCTCAGCGGCAAGGTCAGGCACAGTCACAGACTCAGAGGCAACAACAACAGCAGCAGTCCCCCGAGGATCTCCTATCGGCTTTCAAGCAGGCTGCCTTGTCCGTGACAACACTCTACAAGAGTGCTGCCTCGTTACAGACTTCCGCAAAATCCACCGGCTACCAGGCTGCCATTGAGGACCTGCTGAGATTTCTGGACAAAGAAAACCTTGGATTGACCGACGGTGAGGGCTGGCGAGTTAGACAATGGGCGACAGAACGTTTCGACGGCGGAGTGGCTGCCAGGCATGAGAGTGACGACGAGGAGGAAGACATCCATGAAGAAGAACGAGCAGAGAGCGTACCGGCAGATGGAGAACAGAAGGACTCGACTGGACCTGAAGACGACCTTTCAAGCTCGGTAGAACTGCCACCGCAAGAGGAGGAGACAACAGATGTTCGGCCATCGTCGGATCAGCAATCGACAGTATCACCACATAGCCGACCTACATTTACCTTCCGGTCACCACACGAGTACCCAACCAATCACGACCGGGATATCAACATGGAAGCCACCAACGAGAACAAGACACAGACACAACCACCCGCAGAGACGAACAACAGTCAGCCATTCAAGTTTGAAGCTACACCAACAGCGCGACCAGCCCGTACTAGACAGACCAGGCTAGGTCCTCAGCGATCTAACACCTCATTGCGTAATCTGGGTGGTGGTGCAGGATCCAAACGGAAATTCCCTCTCGGCGACTTCTTCGACATCAGCGGCATCAACTTTGATAACAATCATGGTTCAGATCGAGGGGGAAAGCGAGGACGGCACGCTTGATACAGGACCAGCGTCCAACAATTACGGCCTTTGCAAACGACATGACGAACCATTATACCCCAGTGGCATGTGCATAGCGGTGGAGATAGATGCGCGAGGGATCTTTGGTGGAAGGACTCGCCTTGAAGAAGACAGGCTCCAGTGGCGGATAATAGAAGACGCAGCACCTGCGCTTCATTACAGGAATAGTGTAATTACAGGACCCACACTTGAATGTACACCCACTCAAGCACCCATCCCTTGACTCCGGAGCATAGATTCAGAGCATAGATTCGCCTCCGTGAAATGCCAGCATTCCAAAACGCCACGCTCCCTTACCCCATGCAAATTCCTATACAAAAGCCCTGTACAAACCCAACCCAACCAATACCGCCGACGTGAAACTCACCCCCAGCCGCCGAGCAGGCATCCCTATCTTCGTCCCACTCCGCATGATATCCGCCTGTCGCTTCGTGAGGTCTCTGTGTCCCGAGATGTACGAGTAGATGCCTAGGCCGGCGAAGGCGGTTGCGCCTGGATGTGGTCAGATGAGTGAGGAAAAAGATGAGGGGGCAGCAGAGGTGAAGGGAGACGGAGAAGCAGTGGCAGGGGAAAGGGAGGAGTATACCCATCACGCGGCACGAGAGGCAGTCGTATTCTCGTTTCCGGGCGGCGTCGAAAGTCTCGCCGCGTTCGATTTGTTGGAGTTTGGCGGCGCCGACTTGGGTGGACATGTTGGAATCGTACTTGCGTGGGAGAGCCAGAGGACCGTGGGCTTGATGTTCGGTGATTACAGTGATAGTCAAAATGTTGATTTGACTTTCGTGTCTAATTGAAGAGGATGGTGGATGAAGAAGTTGTAGTAAAGTGTGCCGCCCCGCACGTGATTTCTGTTTGGAAGTTTACTCGTGCATCGCAACACCATCTGACCACATTTGCATAACATCCGAATCCGCCAGTACTTGCTCAGGGGGGAGCTCAAGAGGCTTTGGACACTCCTCAATCGAAATGAGCGGCATCGAAGCGGTCTACATTTTTGACGAGCACAAGTAAGTCACTTAAGCTTTGGCATACCTCGAGTCGCAAGATCCATGGCCAATACACGATTCTGCAACCTCATCATCTCAAAGCATGTGGATGACATGACAGAAACACGACTGATCATCACAGCAACCTCCTCCTCTCTCACCCCTTCTCCCTCCGGCCCCCTCCCCCCCTCCCTCTCCTCAATCTCTACCTCACCCACCCTCAGCCCCGACCTTCCCTCCTGCACACTCCAACCACCTCCCCTCCATCCCTCCTCTTCGCCCACAAATCCGACTCCCTCCTCCTCCTCTCCCCAACCACAACCGACGTCCCTCCCCTCCTGGTCCTCGAATTCCTTCACCGCACCACCGACTCTCTCCGCGAATTCCTCGGCTCCCCACTCCTCCCGTCCCGCCTCGAAGCCAACTACGATCTTGCAGCCCAGATCCTCGCCGAGCTATGCGACGCCGGCCTCGTGGCTTCGACGGAGCCGAATGCCCTGCGCGACGCGGTGGAGGTGCCGTCTTCGCTGACGAGGTTGTTGGGGGGTGCGACGCCTAGTCTTGCCACCGGGGGAGTCGGGCAGGGGATGGGGACGGGCGCGAGGATGCAGGGGATCGGGAGCGGGGATCGTCCCGGGTCGAGGGGCCAGGTGCAGGAGAGTGCGATTCCGTGGCGGCGGAGTGGGGTCAGGCATACGAGTAATGAGTTGTATGTGGATCTTGTGGAGGAGGTGAGGGCGGTGTTTGCGCCGAGTGGGAGGGCGTTGGAGGCGGTGGTGCATGGGGCTGTGGCGTTTAATTGCAAGGTTAGTGGGGTGCCGGATTTGTTGCTTGTGTTGAGGACGGATGCGGGGGGTGGGGATAGGGGGGAGAGGGTGAGGAGGGTGATGCAGAGGCCGGTCTTCCATCCTTGTGTGAGATTGGCGAGGTGGAAGGGGCAGGGGGAACTGAGCTTTGTACCACCGGATGGGAGGTTTGTGTTGGCTGGGTATGAGACGGATCTGTTGGAGGGAGAGGATGAGGTGTTTGGAAGTGGCAAGGTGGATCTACCTGCGGATCTGGAGGTGGTGACCGGACTGGGCGACAGGGGCAACGAGTTCGAGGTGCGATTAGTGATGAACAGCAGGTGGAGAGGGACGAGTGGGAGGGCAAGCCCTTTAAGCGCAGGGAGTAGTCAGCAAAGTCTGTCGAACGCACTGGGCAGAGGAGGATCGAGAGGGTTAGGGGCCGCAGGAAGTATGGCCAGTCTGTCTACTGGATCGGAAAGCAAGGGATCGCAACTGGAAGATCTCAAGGTGGTAGTGCCGTTACCAGCAGCTGCAAGAAAGCTGCCAGAAATTCGAGCATCGAGAGGCGAAGCACACTTCTCACCAGCTGAAAGTGGCGTCACTTGGATCATTCCAGGAAAGGTGGCTTCACAGATCTCTTCTGCTGTATTGAGATGTACAGTCGTCGGTCAGGAAGACGACAGCTTTGGTGAAGCAGATGGCATGCTTGGGTCAAACGGCATCAAGACGACAACATACGACTACGATGAGGACGATGCTGGCGGCTATCAGGATGACGGACCTGCGCCCGCTGTGAAACAGGTGGACGAGAAGGCCGACTCGCAAAGGAGGAAAGCTGTTGGGGACGCCCTTATGCCACGCTCGGTCGATCTGAGCTTCAGTGTCAAGGGATGGCTCGCGAGCGGCTTGAGAGTAGACAGCTTGACGATTGACACGAAACGAAGTAGAGGTTTAGGTGAAGGCGTGAAGCCGTACAAAGGGGTCAAGTATTTGACAGCCAGTCGAGGGGGTGTAGAAGTACGATGTTGACACAGCACAATACTAAAGAAAAGAAGATAAACGAGAAGATAGAATGCATATGTGGTCCATGGGATCAGGAATGGGTTTGTTGTTGGCATTGCTTGTCATGCTCTATGAGACCCAGCTGTGCCCGTGCCCGAGTGTTGTATGCTGTACATGTTCCTCATCCCCATCTCCGCAGCCATTCTCCATGTCGCTCCTCAAATCCACTGCACTGTCCATTCATTTCTGCCCAAGCTCTTCTGCTCTCCGGTCCTCCAATTTTGCGTAGAAAATATCTCGGCGGCGGACTGATGGGACGTGGAAGCCGTACCACCAAAGGTACCCGGCTGATGTGCCCAGGCCTGTTGGCAAGCTTGTCAATCCTCGTTCTGTGCATATGCTCTACAGAGTTATACGGCTCAAGGGAAAAAGTAGTGAGGTCTAGGGTGGATGTTTGTATTGACCGTGGACGGGACGCATACCGAAAGCAACGGAGAGGTCGAGAACGAGACCACGTCTCAGCATCTATCATCCCAATTAGTGTCATGACCTTAAAGTGGCTTGAAAGGCAAGCAGCTAAGTGATCAATGCAACGACTGTCGCGCAATCGCATTGCTCACGAAGCTTCGGATGTGCTTGATGTCGCTGCTCGATTGCCTTTGCGCGCGGCCTCGAGACGGGAGATTGACGTACGCCAGTGATTGGTTTGACCATGATGGCGACTTTCTATCGTTTGAGCCGGTCGTGGGTTTGTGTTTGGTCGATATCTTGCTCTTCGATTCCGGTCCCGATTCTTGAGACGAAGTCAAGATGTTCGGAAGAAGTCGGATGACTAAGCTATGTCACGTGATCAAGCCCCTTCCATACGACGACCACAATATAGATATGCATGATCGCTCAATTGCATTGTCATTCGGACGAGTAAGACCTTGGGAGCACTGTATTTGAATGGGGTGGGTACTTCTACAATGTACAACGCTAAACCTCGAGTTTTGATACAACACCTCAGTGGCTTTGAAGGACCATCTTCACTCCTTGATGAAGCTCGGTATTGATTTGCTTCAATCCCCACTGGGAGACCCGTGTTGAGTCACTACACAATACACCGCGGCTTTCGACCGCGTTCCTCATGCGGGTGTCCCAACCAGAGCGCGGCGTATGCCATGGTAGTGGGTCTCATGGAGTAGTGGGTCTCATGGCAGATAGCTGCGATGCTCTGTGGTCGACCTTGGCCCAGATCAATCGATCCCCACTTCAGTCAGCTCTACCCCAAAGCTCCTTGCGCTTCTGCCTATCTTCCCGTGCTTCTCTCTTCGTCCTTCCCCAGCGTCCCTTAATCGCGTCGATCTTTGCATCTTCTTCCGCCTTTGCCTCTGGACTCGACGCGCACAGCCTGATGAAGAACTCGTTGCAGTCGAAGAACTCTGCTAGTCTCTTCACGGTCCATTGTTTGGGGTCCATAGCTCTTAGCTTCCGTATCTCTTCCACATCCTCTGGCTTCAAGTGATACTTTCGCTCCCTTGGCCGGCCTATTGTTGGCGGAAGAGCAGACGACGTTCGACTGAGCCGTGACAAAGCCAGTCTTCTTGTAGGACCCATAGCATCTTCGGCAGCATCTACTTCTGCGGTGGTGTTGGCTGATTTCGGGGAAGACGCTTGCTCTGCTAAGACATGAAGTTGTCGTCGCGGGTCGGAAGCTGGGAGAAAGATGGGTGGCGTATGGTATACACTAGGCGCTGATGAAGGAGGATTGAAGATGATATGGTCCGCCGTCTCTTCGACAGGCGCTGTGAATGATGGGTCGGATTTGACCCGGAGAGTTTTTCGAAGTCTTCGGGCAGTCGCTTCTGTCCGCCATTGTTGTTGCAGATGTGCAGGTTTTGGGATTAAAGCATTGTTCCGCCTCGACAAAGTGCGCATAGACCGAGACGCACATGCGAGGCACTCCATGTCGAGCTTGGTGACAGATACTGGATGGGGGATGGAAAAGCAGCTGCGAGCTTCAAGGTCAAAGGAAATTCTGCGCACAGACCACATCCTTCATCAAATGCTCGGCCAAACAACTCGTTGTGTTTTCGAGCATGACAATTCAGAGGATATTTGTTCGTTTGGGAATATCTACATTTCGACGTCTATCGTGAGAAGCTTCTGGTATCGCTAGAATGGCTGTGGAAAATGTGCCGCTAAATCATTAAGCATAAAGGCCCCTCTACGCAGCGCCGTACCATGCGAGCATAGCGATCGGAGTGGAGACGAGAAGGGCGGCCGTCATTGATGAGATCCTGGTATCTTACTTCAGGACTCTGTCGTAGCCGGCGCCCCTTACTGAGCCTCCTCCCATGCTTGTCCTAACATTCCTCTTGAAGCCTTCCCTGTCCTTTGCCAAGTCTTCTGCTGCCTCCTTATTCAAAGGATCGCTGGCGTTGGGCTCAAGGAAGAGGAACTGAAGCCCAACGATGGCTGCGTTGAGGTTGAGTACCGGCTTCCACTCTTCTCGGAGAATGTTCAGGCAGACATTGCCTTCGGTATCAATGTTCGGGTGGTAGATCTTCTGTGTGCATTTGACCTTTGGCGGTTCGTGAGGATAGTTTTGCGACATATTGAACGTGAAGTGGAAATGTCCGCCTTTGTAGATGCCCTCGTCAGGTGATATGCTCAAAGTGAAGTGTAGGATATTGTCAGGATCTGGAAAGTCGGTCTTCATGGTTGTTCCGAGAGTAAGTTCCGAAAGGTCTGTTGGCAAAGTCAGCCATGTTGTATCTCATGCGGTCTACCGTCTAAATGACCTTTCTGTACACGTAGCTGTGCGGCGGTGACCTTCTTCTTCTTGGGGCCTCCCCCAGCAGCGGCATTTTCAGCCTTTTGCTGCTGTTGTTTCTGTGCGAGTCAGCATCAAAACATGTAGCAATGACTGTGCGTCACGAACCATAGACCATATCTTCAACATTTTGAAAGATCGACTGTGATGTAGTGATTCCTGAGAAGGGCACGCGACAAGGATTCCAAATAGTGAGTGTCCGGCGGTAGGAAGGGCGGAGAGTATGCCGTGGTCCTCGAATGAATCCGTACCTCCAGTGAAGTAGGGAGACCAGCTGAAGATTCGCAGAAAATTGCAAGCGCAAGGAACTTGTTCAAGAAATGAATCTGAGATGGACGATGATGTGATGCCTCAGATGCCAAGAGGAAGATAAACTCCGACGTCCGACAGATTAAAAAGCGAGTCAGGCCGGAACCCTGCATCTTCATCTTCAGCCGGCCTGGACCAATCAATGCTGCGGCGGCGGAGGGATCTTGTTCGAGAGTGCACTGGGAGCAATACAATGCGTGTGAGGCTGTGTGCAAGAGTTTAAGGTGTCCCCAAATATCCTAAAATATCCCAGACTCATTACAAACCTTTGATTCGTATTTTCCGTCGTCACTTTGAGACGGCAGTCAGTGTTCTGATATAAAACTGCCGAATCTACACTTGGATTGACATTTTTGACTGCTTCCCCTCTTCCACCCCAGCCCTCGGTGTGAGAAGCGGTGCGTTTGACCCACACCGTGTTTCCCTCTTCGACAGGGCAGCACTTTGCCAATCAACATCTTCTCGAACTCTGTCCGCACATCACATACCGTCAGAATGTCGTGGAAATTAACAAAGAGTCCGTCTCCGCTCCAGCATCATCCCGAACTTGACTGACAAAGTCATAGAGCTCAAAGACACCCACCTTGCGCCCCTCGCCAACACCTTCAGCCGCTCTTCTTCGACGTCGACGATTACGAATGAGTCTCTCAAACCAACAAGCCCTCTTGTAACGTCAACGAGTGCCTCAAGCGATCCAAATGGAATTGGTGAGAGACGCCTGTCACGAGTTGGAATCATAATAAGCTGACAAATCCCACAGCGGCATCAGAAGCGGCAGCAGCAGCGCCGGCAGCTCCACTAAAGCCTGGTATCTTGATTTTGACATTACACGAAGGTAAGGGATTCTCTCTACCTGCTGGCGCCGAACAGCTCTTCCAGCCTCGTCACGGGAGCTCGTTATCCTCTGGTGGGGGCGGATTCTCCGTTGCTGGATCAGTGAGACCTGGATCTTCTGTAAATCAGGGTGGCTTTGCTGGATCATATGCTGGAAGACCACAATCTGCCACTGGAGGTATCAATGCGGTACCGACCAACCATGGGAGATACTCTTCAAAGCATTTGCCATATGCGCTCGTGGATTTCGACAAGCAACAGATCTTTGTCAATGCAGTCTCGGGTACGCCAGAGAACCCAGTATGGGCTGGGGAAAGCACTCAGTACAAATTCGATGTGTCGAGAACGACAGATGTGAGCATCTCTCTTTACATTCGCAACCCAAATGCATCGCCTCAAGCTGGGAGAAGCGAGGATATCTTCATCGGCACTTGCAGAATCAGCCCGCGATTTGAAGAAGTCAGCCAGCAAGAAGAGGCGGCGGCGAAAGCGAGCAAGAAGGACAAGAATGGGGACGGCGAGAAGAGCTTGGGACAATCTGGAGTGGAATGGAATACAATCACGTACGGGTCCGGTCAATTGCGCATGGGTGTCAAATTCGTCGAGAACAAGCAGCGTTCTCTCAAGATCGAGGATTTCGAGTTGTTGAAGGTCGTAGGAAAAGGCAGTTTCGGCAAAGTCATGCAAGTCCAGAAGCGAGACACGCACCGTATCTACGCCCTCAAGACCATTCGAAAAGCACACATCATTTCGCGATCCGAAGTGGCACATACGCTCGCCGAACGATCAGTGCTCTCACAGATCAACAACCCTTTCATTGTTCCTCTCAAGTTCTCTTTCCAATCGCCTGAGAAGCTCTACCTGGTTCTTGCATTCGTCAATGGTGGGGAGCTGTTTCACCATTTGCAAAGAGAGCAACGATTCGATATCAACCGATCCCGATTCTATGCTGCCGAGCTTTTGTGCGCACTAGAGTGTCTGCATGGATTCAACGTCATCTATCGCGATCTGAAGCCCGAAAACATCCTTCTCGATTACACTGGACACATTGCTCTTTGCGACTTTGGACTTTGCAAGCTGGACATGAAGGATGAGGACAAGACCAACAGTAAGTTGTTTCACGTCTCATCTTTGAACAATACTGACTTTATAGCCTTCTGTGGCACACCGGAATATCTCGCCCCAGAACTTCTCCACGGCACTGGCTACACAAAGGCCGTTGACTGGTGGACACTTGGTGTTCTTCTGTATGAGATGTTGACGGGATTGCCACCATTCTATGACGAGAACACGAATGACATGTACGGGAAGATTCTCTCTGAGCCCCTCCACTTTCCAGGTCCAGAAATCGTTCCGCCAGCTGCTCGGGATCTTCTCACCAAGCTTCTCGATCGTGACGCGACCAAGCGTCTGGGGGTCAATGGTGCTGCAGAAATCAAGGCACATCCCTTTTTCCACAGCATCGACTGGCGCAAGCTGCTCGACCGCAAGTACGAGCCAAGCTTCAAGCCGAATGTGGTATGTACTCTCTTGTAACGTGTTACCTGTCAGACACTAATCTGCATAGACTGACGAGAGGGACACTGCCAACTTTGATCGCGAATTTACCTCGGAAGCTCCTCAAGACTCTTACGTAGAGGGTCCCATGCTCTCACAGACCATGCAACAACAATTTGCGGGCTGGTCTTACAATCGTCCAGTCGAGGGTCTTGGGGATGCTGGTGGCAGTGTTAAAGATCCATCTTTCATGAACCACAACTGATCTGTTGCAACGCTGGACGTTCTTCTTCAACGACGCACGAACACCATAGGCATAAGAGAGAGGATCATGACCGGCGTGGACGGAGTACTGGGCCCTTTTTTGCTTCATAGTCGTGCCTGACATCGGACAATCTTTCCATCATGTCCGTCGACATTTGGGGAGGATTCACAGCAGGGTGTCCCAAGGTGGAAATGGTAGCACGATTAGATAGACAACAGCCTGTCGGTATTCGATGAATCCACCTTCCTTCGTATGTGTGAGAAATGATGTCCGGTCCGAGCAAAGACCACCCTGGTGCGCTTACACATCTTGATTGTCGGTCTGACCGCAAAAGTCGCTCAGCAAGAAAAGCTTCTCCCGAAATTTGCCCCGCTGTCGTCACTTGGAGTGGTGCACTTGTGTCCCGCAGCTCAACAAACATCCAAACTTTTGTGACCACAGCCTCATCTCCCAATACTCGCTCGCCACCAAAAAATCATCTGTCTCAAGCTTGACCGTAAGTCAATTGCTATCTCTGCATCTTCACCGTGTGCTGACTCCCAGCCGATTTCATCCATTGACGACAGCGACTTCAAAATGCCGGACTTTGCTCAGGCAACCGATCTCTCCGCCTGGAAGGAGCTCCAGAAGCACCACCAGGAGCTGGGCCGCAGCATTGTCCTCAAGGAAGCCTTCCAAAAGGATCCCGCTCGCTTCGACAAGTTTTCCCGTATGTTCAACAATGAAGCCGACAAGTCTGAGACCATCTTCGATTTCAGCAAGAACTTTGTCACCGATGAGACGCTCAAGCTTCTCACACAGCTTGCCAAAGAGGCAAAGGTCGAGGAACTCAGGGATCAGATGTTCAAAGGTGAGAAGATCAACTTTACCGAAAAGCGTGCCGTGTACCATGTTGCCCTCCGCAATGTTTCCAACCAGCCAATGGCGGTCGATGGCAAAAGTGTCGTCGAGGACGTCAATGATGTTCTCAATCACATGAAGGAGTTCTCTGAGGAAGTACGCAGCGGCAAATGGGTTGGATATACTGGCAAGCCAATCAAGACCGTGGTAAACATTGGTATCGGTGGCTCTGATCTGTAAGTGTGCATGAGTGATGTGTGGTATAAATTTCTTACACTCGACAGCGGCCCTGTCATGGTGACTGAGGCACTCAAGGCCTACGGAAAGCAGGATATGACACTCCACTTTGTTTCCAATATCGATGGCACACACATGGCGGAAGCCCTCAAGGTTTCCAACCCCGAGGAGACCCTTTTCCTGGTCGCGTCAAAGACCTTTACCACTGCCGAGACTGTCACCAATGCCAACACTGCAAAGAACTGGTTCTTGAAGACTGCCAAGGACGAGAGCCATATCGCAAAGCACTTCGTTGCTCTGTCCACCAACGAGTCCGAGGTTACCAAGTTCGGTATCGACAAGAAGAACATGTTTGGCTTCTCAGACTGGGTGGGCGGACGTTACAGTGTGTGGTCTGCCATCGGCTTGTCTATTGCACTTTACATCGGGTTTGACAACTTCCACTCCTTCCTTGCTGGTGGTCACGCTATGGATAAGCACTTCAAGGAGACTCCTCTCGAGCAGAACATTCCTGTAATTGGTGGCCTCCTCAGCGTCTGGTACTCTGATTTCTTTGGTGCTCAGACCCACCTTGTCGCTCCGTAAGTATCTGTGTGGTCCGACATATTTACGTACATTCATTGACATGTCGCCAGATTCGACCAGTACCTCCACCGCTTCCCTGCCTACCTCCAGCAACTATCTATGGAATCGAACGGAAAGGCCATTACTCGTTCTGGTGACTACGTCAAGTACACCACCGGAGCCATCCTCTTCGGTGAACCAGCCACCAATGCTCAGCACTCGTTCTTCCAGCTGTTGCACCAAGGTACAAAGCTCATCCCCACGGATTTCATTCTGGCTGCTGAGTCGCACAACCCGATCGAGAACAACGTACACCAGAAGATGTTGGCTTCCAACTACTTCGCGCAGGCCGAGGCTCTGATGATCGGCAAGCCACCTGAGGAGGTCAAGACTGAAGGCGCTCCCACCGAGCTTGTTCCCCACAAGACCTTCTTGGGTAATCGCCCGACAACCAGCATCCTCGCACAGAAGATCACCCCTGCCACTCTCGGGGCACTGATCGCCTACTACGAGCACGTCACCTTCGTCGAGGGCGCCATCTGGAACATCAATAGCTTCGATCAATGGGGTGTTGAGCTCGGAAAGTCGCTCGCGAAGAAGATTCTCGCCGAGCTCGACAGCACTGACGAGAGCACAAGCCATGATGCCAGCACGAGTGGTCTCATCAATGCTTTCAAGAGGAAGGCAGGTATCTCCAAGTAGGATCAGGTCCATCTTCGGCCACGACTGGCTTGAAGGTGGGAGCAAATGTCGTGGACTGTTGGAAATGAACGGCATGAAATAAGTGATGAATGATGCATAGTGTAGATGAAGCAGTAGCAATCCAAAATGAATAGCTTCTATCAGACAGCTCGGTCTATCTATGACTGTGACTATGATCATTTCACTGGTGGGTCGACCTTCAACATGACATGTAAAGCTCTCACTCTGTCCTCGGAATACAATGCTGTCGACTGAGCACTTGATGACCATCCCATACCCGCCTTCCACAACCTGATCACCACCCTCCAAACTCCCAGATATCCTTCTGATACCCCTCCGTCAATTCCTCATCCTCACCGTACCTATCACATTAGCACTCATCCCCCAGCCCTGCCTCAGACAAACTCACAGTTCCTGCCACTTACTAAACCCCCCCTCAAGCACCACCACCTTCTGCCCCTTGCCCTCCCCCCCTTTTCCCTCGCTCCCGTCCTCCCCCTCCTTCCTCCCCTTCCCCTCGTCCCCATCAATCGCCAATTCCACCCCCTTCCCCACCCTCTCCCTCTCCCTCGCATACCGCAACGCACTCCCCGGCCCTCTCTGCTGACTCAACGCACAATGAAAAACAACCATTTCCTTGCCCTCCAGCTTGCGTACCAACTCAGGCAGGGCATAGTCGTGTGTCGATGTCGGTGCGTTGATGCACCCCTTGATGTGGCCGCCGACGAAGTCAGAGTCGCGGACGTCGATTATAGCGATGTTGGAGGGGGCCGAGGGGGTGCGGAGGAGGGAGGCGAGGGATTGCGGGGAGATGCGGGGGAGGGTGGCTATGGTGAGGTTGGTGGCTGATGACATTAGTTGTGTATTAGGAGGTGGGCAATTGGTGTCGGAGAAGGGAGAGTGGGAAAGAGGGATGAGGCGAGGAAACGGGGGCGATGGGATGGTGGACGAGAGTGCCAAGAGGAGAATTCACATCACGAGCAAAGGTGGCAATATGGGATGAGGTATGCGGTCGGGAATCATGTATATTTACATCGTGAGGAAGAGAGGAGGAAAGACACTAGAGCTTTGCTGGTTTCCAGACTGGCTTGCGCTTCTCGACAAAAGCTCGCACGCCTTCCTTGATGTTCTCGCCCTTGGTGAGTCGTGGGTACCAGTTCTCTACCAGCAGTCTGCTTCCCTCCTCTGCGCCTACGCCTTCCCAACCGAGCTTGATACCTTCTCTGCTGACAATGACCGCGTCGGGACTGTTCTCTGCAATTGATTTGGCCATTTCCACTGCGGCGGCCACGACGTCTCCTTCCACGACCTTGTTGATTAGTCCCCATGTCTCTGCTTCCTTTGCTGGTACAACGCGGCCAGTGAGTGCCATTTCCATTGCTCTAGGACGACCGATGGTGCGAACGATACGTGGGAGTGCTCCTGCTATGGCTACGACGCCGCGTTTGACTTCAGGTAGGGCGATCGTTGCGTTGCTGCTGGCTAGGACGAGATCGCAGTTGACAATGATTTCGCAGCCACCGCCAAAGCAGATACCGTTCACAGCGGCGATTACAGGTTTGAGTCCATTGCGGCGAGAAAGAGCTCCGAAACCAGAAGGTGGCATGGGTCGTCGTTGGTTGGACTGATTCGCATTGTTCCACTCTGGATACTTGTTAGTAATGCTGAGAGCTGGCTAGTTTTCTGGTAGTTTTCTGTGATGTGGTACTACCAGAACATTTCACGTCCATGTAGTATCGCGTTTGACAAGTAGTTGCCTTCACATACCCTTGAGATCTGCTCCTGCACAAAACGCACGTCCTGTCCCCGTGATTATTCCTACCCGGAGATCCGGATTGTCGTCAAGATGTTGCCATACTTCTTCCAGCTCTGTGTGCCCCAGACTATTGATACAGTTGAGCGATTCAGGTCGGTTGAGGCGAACCAACAGAATCCGCGGCGCTGGTTCGCTCACGACCAGCGTCGAGAACTTCATGACTGGTTGCTCAAATGGTTCGCCGACGCGTACGCCTGCATGCGCCTATGGAAGCGCGTATCCCCTTCCCTGGGGATGGTGGGGGCGGGAGAGGTTGGTGAGGAGGTCGGAGGAGAAGAAAGGAGGGAGATTGGCTCTATGTTGGCCAATGTGTCTGAGAAATAGTTAGATGATGAGATCAAGAGCTACTGCAGCTCAAATGCGGAGGAGGAGCAACGCGGGGATTACTGACAGTTGGTGGACCGAGGTCCCTGTGTCTGGTGTGGGTCTTGCCCACCCTTCCTGCCGCCGTCCTTCCTGCCAAAACAGCCGCAGAAGATGCCTGCGAGCTTGCTGCCGATCATGGTTGATGATTTGTCGGCTGCAGTGCCCGTTAGTTAGCTCAAAGGTTACGTGTGAGAGTGCTTTTGCTTGTCTCCTCACTTACCAGAAGGATATTGAAAGAGATATAGAAAGATTGCTCTCTCCACGCGCTTGCTTGTGTATGAGTTTGAAGCTGTAATCTCCTGTTGTGCGTGAGTGATTCGCTGTGGTAGTTGTTGTCGTGGTCGTGGTGCGCCGCGGGTGGATTTTGGTGAAGCTTTCGGCTGTGGGTCTGCTTCGGCTGCTTGCTCTTGCCTCACTCCACCGACCACGCTGGCAAATTCTGTCATCAACAGCATAGACTTGACCCATCCTACTATAGTTACCGCTCTACAGCGCTCTCGTCAAGAGTCTCGATCATTACAGTCTATTGCTGATCCATATCACAACAACGATATACCTTCGAGCCATGACGAACGGCGTCCGCTACACGATGGCGCGATCGACACCCTTGCAGCGTCCAATACAGCCACGACTGCCCTCTAAAACCATCATTACTTCCTTTGGATGTGATGAGAGAGCTTTCAAGCATTGGAGGAACACAATGCAGGACGTGGATAGGGCCTGAAGACCGGGCGCCGGCCTCCATCATTCGAACATCCCTCACAGGACACCCGACCGAGTGGCCGTACGGCAAGGGAGGTAGACCATCATGGGACTCAGGTCGGACAACTCCAGTACAAATGATAGCGATGATGAATGTCCTCGGAAGCGACATGATATGCAGCGAGGCAATTACATCGCGAACGTGATGAAATGACCTCGACGGACACCCGAGATCGACGACCACGCCTCGGAAAGCCTCACAGTAACCATCACTGCCTGCCCAGAACGACACACATCGGCACTGAACCTTGTATCATTAATCACCAGATGATTTGAGTACGTCTCCGTCGCTCCCGCCAATACACCAGAAGTTCCCATGCAGCAGGTCGACGACGACGACCTTTCGGTGGTGAACACACCTTCGGAGCATCTGATGCCACGCATTCATGAACGACTGCGAAGATTGTGACGAGCTTCTGAAAGCATGACACCAATCAAGCGTGCTTCAGCCCTGACAGCGAGAGCACGCCACAGAGTGAAGATTACACCGAACAATGATGCACAATCAAGCACGAGCCTGGAGCACGAGTGAAGGCGTTCGATCAACCAATATGAGGTAGTAATGAGGCGGGCACCACCAGGAGGATGAGCAACGACCTCTTGGACGTATGACAAGGGCAGCACCTATGACTGACGGTAGCACCAGGCCCAGTGGCGGTGCGAATGACTTTGAGCGATGGCGATCATGCTACCAGGACTTGGCCTGCCAGGAATCCCAGTACGTTGTCCTGAAAAGAGATCAAAGACATCTTGTCGACTTCTTCGCATCGATGCTACAAGACCAACGCCATCGAAAGCATGTCCACGCTGTCGAGACGCCGTTCAGTACATGTCATCCGGGACACCAACAGCAGACCCATCGATAATGTCGACGACCTGTTGCCATGGTCCTGAAGTTGGCATCGCTCCTATGTGTATCGACCATAGGACGAGCAAGAACCAGAGCTTGTCACCATCTCTCCTGCGGTTGCGCAAGCAAAGACGGCCCTCCGCTGCTGCCCCCACCAGGCCTGCTGCAGCGGACCAGGCTTGCTACATCGGACCAGATATACGACACATCATTGAGCTTATCGCTGCTGAGCTTAGGACCCGGCACGATCTTGTGGTGTCTCCACCAAGAAGAAAGCCTGTGCCCTGCCAAGCTGTCAATGGGCCGGACCCTTCGCTGTCGAGGCTACAGATTGCTGGTGTCGTTCCGGTAGGCCGAACTATGCTCGACTGTCCTCCGCCACATCATTGGCAAAGATATGATGGGATTGCCAGGGCCTGCCCTCGCCACCAGTAAAGCAAGGACAAGACACTGTTTCAGCAAACGCACTGCCGCCTCTGTCCTCGATTCCAGATTGGGCATGCATGTAGTTCTGCGTCTGCTCACCACGGATGGTGCATGACGTGCATCTGGCGATGGCGATGGCACATGTGTAGAAGCAACTGTGTTCCGGACACCATCAAGGAGATTCATTTGCTCACTCGGCACTTGGGTCTTCCGGCTTCGTCCATTCCAGTATTCATGATGAACGTTCAAGCGGCGGGCAATGGACACGCTACTCCTGCTGTAGATGTCCGGTATGTTTTGAGAGCTGGTCCTCTGAGGCATGAGACATTGCAGCGCCACAATGAGCCTGTTTGACGGGTCCTCGGCGTATGTTGGGTTGACTTAATTCCTTAAAAGCCACTTTGATCACGACACTGTGTTCCACAGTCGTGGCCGAGGCAGGGAAGCTATCACGACGGTCCGGGATCCCCCGAAAAGCCTGGCCCATGTCGATTCCCGCCGCACGCTAGCTCAGTCGCTCAAGGACTGCGTCGCTTCCTGGTCTCGCTTCTGACCGAGCCTGATGCAGCTCGTGCTGGTCCAGATTTGCACTTCGCTCGATTGAGGCTGTACCGTAGTACAATCTCCACCCCGATAAGACCTGTGATGCATGTTCTTTCATGGGACTTTGCTCGTCTGCTCTGGAGATCTGAAATCAAGATCGTCGTAGCGGCGGAGATAATCTAGAAAACAGGACGAGTCGACCGAAGGGAATACATGTCTTGCACATGTCCGGCATTCACATCTACGCATCAGGGCATTCCAGTGTGGAGATAGAGGATGTTTATGGTGTTGATGCTGCATTCCTTGTTGCAGCAGTCCCGCTTTCGGAAGGAGCAAGGCCGATGAATCCTGCGCAAGGGGTCCACCTCCACCTCCCTCACCAGGAAGGGGCAACAGCCATCCAATCGGGTCGAACTTGTGGATGGTGCATGCTGTAGATAAGCTGTCGTGTCCCCCTGGTGTCCCGTCCGACTTTTGCACCTTGTTCCCATCGAGTCCGTATTCACAGACTCGGCCTGCGCTCCCGGGGACAATGTCTTGGTGGTAGTGGCTTTGTTCGGACATCTCGATTGCCTTGCTCTTACGGATCCCCGGTCCTCGAATCCCTCCGATGCTCGCTCTTGTATGTCATCTTGGGACCCGATCCCATCGCTCGACAGTCGGTGTGCTAGAGTGCTGAGGGAGTGTTGCAGATTCTGCTGAATGACCCGGGCGGCCAAAGAGACGGTGAATGACGCTTGATCATGCAATGTCAGATAGACATCGGGGCGAATGCTGGGGCTCTGGTCATCCCTATCGATGATTGTACTGTCGTTCACGGGTATGATGAGCCTTTCGAAGGGTCGACAAGAGGTGCCAGGTCGATGTCGCCGTCCAGCTGGCATCGGGCGCGATGGCCACTTCCGAAAGCTGCGAGGATTAGAGCCGTTGAAGACCATTCGGTGTTGCCCAAAAGGATAGAAAGCTCGACGGAAAACGCTGGCATCGATAGAGAGAGGCGATAGCTTGTAGTTGTCGAGTGTGCGTGATAGTCATCTCGCCGCCGCCGTGAGCCAGGATGTCCGATAGCCAATTGCGCCCACGAAGACTACCGGCAGCCTCACGACAACGAGGATCTGGCTGCTCGACAGAGAGTATCATTATTCTTCTTATCCAAGCTGTATGGAAGTCCGTGGTGTCGCGAACAATGTTGGTTGGCATTGTTGCGCGCAGAGTTCCTGCGAAAGCTTTGAGGCCGAAGCTGCGGAAGACGAAGACCAGAGACACCACCACCCCCCCCGGGAACAACTTGCTACACCAAGTGACATTGGATGCTATCTAATATGGTACTTCTGCACTTGATCAGTAGTACCCGTTGCTGCTTGCACGTCAAAGATGCAATGTCATGGTTGCTTCATCGCTGGCAATGGTCGAGGTCTTTGCACATACCTTCATATACTTTCCGACCGGGTCTTGCTTACGTCCCTTCTGAGGATCGGACATTAAGGTAAGCAACTCCCCTAGCACAGCGGTAGCGCGCAGTGCAGCGGGCAGTCGGCAGTCGAGCAACTGCAAACGGGCTTCATTCAGCTGAAAGGAGTCTCTACCTCCAGTGGTTTCTACCACGCTCGAAGCACCCTCCTTCGAGCAGCAGCGGTGTCTGCCATCTTTTTTTCCCCCGACAGCGGCGCCAGCAATCTTTTTTGCACCTTTTGGGAAGGGGGCTGGTCTGAGATATAACTATATATACCGTTCGACCGGTACCTGCTCATGTCCCAAGAGGACATGAGAGGTACGTTCCCAGTGTATTTCCTTCATACTTTCTCGAGCGTGTGGCCCAGTCAGCAAGCAGCATACGATCGGAAGAAGTAGATCACACTTCGCTCGAACCTCAGACGACCAGCCTTCGAGCCAAAGCCAAAGCAGCGGCGACTGCATTTTTTGCACTTTTTGGCCACATTCATGCCACACCGCTGCACGACACTCTCATGCTCCATCTCTGCATTAGTATGCTGGAGTGCACCGCGATCTTGAAGCTCAAAAGGGTACATGTGGTAGACACTGTTGTTTTTGGCCATTTGAGCGCGGCGTGCATCTTGAATGTAAGAGCGCTCGGCTCGCTACAAGCACGCGCGGCCTCACAGAGTCATTGTCACGCACAATCAAGCGAAATTGGTATTGGCTGGGTCAAGTCTTCATTTCGGGTATCATAAAACACTCCCAAACGCCTCCGCTGCTCTCCCTGATCTTTGGACGCCTCCGCCGCCGCTTACTGTACACTGGGCTCATGATGTGGTATCGTTTATCGTAAACTGTGAGGGGTATCAGCATCATGCTCGGCGAGGAATGGTATAGCTCTTACAAAGGCGCTTGTCTTGCCTTGCCGCTGTGCTTGTCGCGGACTTCTACTCGTCGGTGTCTCCTAGGCCAGATTGTCAGCTTCAAGCTCACCCCCAAGGTGAGGGAGATGAGGAGGACCTCACCGAAGTGCTTCTCCCGCCAGTCTCTCAGTCGCTTCTTGAGCTTCCCCCACTCCACCATCACCCACCACTTGCTCCGCCATGCTGTGTGCTTGATATTTGCCATTTTGTTATGGCGATTCTTGGGTGATGGTTGGGGGGAAGTGGTGAGAAAGTGGATGGACCTCACATTTGCCAAAGTGCGTGGAAATGCTTGGCGCTCTTTGCTCGCCTTCGATTTTGGCAGATGCTCGTGGGGCACGGGCGGCGAATCCGATGGCGAAACACATCTTCGGCTAGTGAAGGAAGCTCGAGTCGTCACATACGTGCATACGACACGGGCTCAGACAGTAGCATTGGCAGAGGGAAACCCTGTCTTTGCCTTTCGAGGAGTGCCTGCATATCTCCTCGACCCACGACTGTCCATGAAAATGATCGCCCCTTCTTGCGTATTTAGTAGTGACGCAGAGCTCACGATCTCCCCGAGTTCACCACGTGCGGTCATTGAAGGTATGCGTTTATAAACTATGGCTCCTGGATGAGCACAGGGCGAAAGTGCATGGGATTCAGGAGCAGCTACAAGATGACATATAGCTGGTCCTCCGTGTGTGCGCCCACGGCTCTCTCCACGCCACCATACAGCTGCCTTAGAGATGCACCTTTTGATCTTGAGAAATCATGCAATATCGTCTCTTCAAGGAGTCTCCCAGACCAGTAGTGTGGCGAATATCGCTACAATCCCACAAACATATCGTGCGGCAGCTGGTGGGTGCAATGGCACTAAGATCCTCCAATCCACTTAATCAACCCATAGGGTCGCGACCTCGATGCATGACCAGCGATCTAGATGGACAGCAGGCTACTTGCAACTCTCGTTCCAAGTTGTAGACATCTGACGGTACTGCGAATGTGCCGCGGGTCGCACTTTGCTGCTTGAGACGTGCCATTTTCACAGACCGTGATTGCCCACCAATTCCGCATGTGGCAGTGCGATGAAGCAAGATGTCCGTATGTGCTTTGAGCCTCTCCGAAGGACAAAGGCAAGGTCCTCGCCTTTGTTGAAGAAACAGGTGGCTGAGGAAAAGGTCAAAGACACAGCATGAGGGACATGCAACGCAATTTGGTACTCTCATGTGCGAGCTTGAAGACCATCGATGCCACTAGCTCTGCAAAGCTCGGTATATGGACTTAAAGCCTTGCGCCAACATTTCTTTGTGAGGCATGTATATGGCATCCCGGTCATATGTTCCACAAGGCATGCTTGGGTGTTTGATGTCACTACAATACATGCAAATGTGATGACTCGTCGTCGGCCCCTGCACAAAAGGGTAGCCCAGTGCCGCTTATGCTGTTGATCCACTCTTGTACAGCCCACCAGTTGTCACAAATACATCGATCACGGTCTCACGTACGGATCATAATGTACTGGCGGTCATGCTGCGTGTTTGACGCGTGTCGTCGGGAGATCATCCTCGAAAGGTGTCGCTAGCCCACCTGATCCCTCTCGCATGTACCTGATCCCTCTCGCATGTAGGAGGACTCCTGGACGTGGACTGCGATCACTTCGTCTTCCTGTTTGCATGACTGTACATAAGCTACACGCGTCTGCGGAGGATGACTATGCATTGTACGGGTTGAATACTCTCTCACGACGTGGTGCTCAGTCGTAGCATCGTCTCACTCAACATGAGGCATGCCCAGTCCACCAGACGCTCGCCCACTTGCCCGGACCACTACGGGAATCTGCAAAGGCTGCACGACCAAATAACAAGCATTATATTCATTGACTTGTGGAGTGTATTCCGTCCGAAAGGACACTCTGCCAGGTACGTATAATAGCACAGTCAGCAGAGCAGCGGCAGCGCAGTCGAGCATCTTGTACTTCGTTTAACTTCCTGTTGAGGGTAATTTCCCGCTTCTTTCTCTTTTTGCCTTTGTGGCAGAGTAGAGGGGGGAGGGCGAGGGGTCGAGTCCTGGCACCGCCAAGTCACCTGTGCTGGCGCTGCTTTTTGGTATCTTTGATGCTACAGCCACGAGGAGTGGTCGGATTGACAATTCGAGACTTGGAGATCGATCGTCTGGAGCAGGCGCATCTTTTGGCACTATTGCGATCACAGTCACGATTACAGTAGTGGTTGTGGTAGCAGATGTGTGTTCTGGGCCTGCGAACGTGCGAGCGACGCTTCAGCCGATGCGGCAGGGGAGAATGCGTTGCTGCGACTTTGGAACATGGCACAGGCACTACGAATCGCATGCTGTCAAAGAGAAGCACATTGTCTGGCAAATTACGCGATAATATGTTGGAGGCAGTAAGGAAAGCCTGCTCCTGTGGTATGTTCTGGGAGTATCTCGCCACATCCTCCTACCAGCTTGCTTTGCTTGCCAGGGCGCTCTTTGCAGCGGTACCTTGAAGGTCGCCTGGTCTGATGGTATCCTATCTCCACAAGTCGAAGGCTGGTAGTATGGTGCCTTGGACTGCCTCCGTGGTGGTCACACTGGGTGCCTTCCTGCCTTTGCCCATGATCTCTGCTATGCAGTCTGGTAGCGATGCCACCCTCTCCTCGCGCTCCCTCTTGATCCTCTCGAGGCTATTGGCATCCCTCTCATCTGCTCTCTTCTTGTTCCTGATGCGCATATCCTCCTCCAGTATAGAGATACCTGTTGGCCCACCGGTGGTGGGCTTCGGCGGTGGCTTGGTGGCGGGTACCTCCCTCGGATGCAAAAGGGGCTCGAAGTCGACTTCGATGAAGCGGTCTTCACCGAACGGCGCGCAGTCCACCACAAAGGTCTTCATGCTGTCTGATACTATGGGCGTCCTGTGTGAGTGTCAGCTAAGCTTGACTTTCACCTGCGCCCGGTGCTTGGGTCTCACTTACTTGACGACGACTTTGCCACGCTTGGCATCGTACTGTCCGATGGAGAACATGCTTAGCTTGTAGTGCTGCAGCGGATCGTGCTTTGATCTTGGGTGCCTTGTTGGCAATTGTGTTTGTGAAGTGATGTGGTAGTATGAGGGTGCGACGCTGTGATGGATGTGCAGCTTTGGCTTCACGAGCGCGGCCCAGAACCCGCGAGGGTCACGGCCCACCAGTTTCACCACGCATATCTTTTGCTGGTCGACCATGATAGGAGGGCATCTTGCATCGCCTGGTCTTCCCTTCCATGCTCCTCGCCGCTGCTTTTGGCCCTGCGTGCCAAATGTACGCGATGCTGGGGCGCAGTTGCGTGGACCGGCGGACTGCTGCCGGCACTTTTCGCCCAAGGTAGGGTCGCCAAGTAAGTGTGTTTATAATATCAAGAAGTAGCTCTGGCCCCCAGGTAGGCGGGCGGTGGAGTGGTTAGGACGTTGAAACCAAGGTACGCGAATTTCATTATCTCCTTTGTCTTCAGCAGCAGCAGCCGCAGCAAACGACAACGAGCACTCGACAACAACAACAGTTCAACTCCCGCTAAGTATTCATCCCAACGACTATATTCCACTACACTAATCGAAAGTCAAACAGCAGAGATCGAAGCACTTTTTTTGCTGATTCTCCAGCCATGCTGGTGGTGGTTGCAATCTTTTTTGATCATGGACGCAGTCATAAGGGGTCGTAAAGGGGTAAGCGAAGCTGATCAGCCAGCCACCGACAGCTCCGGGACCACGTCGAGACTCTCCTCCAGCTGAACCACCAGTTTAGCAGCCTTGGAAGGTCTGCAGCAACGACGGAGGCGCGGCAAATATCCCAAACAGACTCTTCATCTCGCCAAAGTCATTGAGCGTGTAGTTGGGACAAGAAGAAGGCGAAAATGCAATCGGGGAGTGGCCCAAGACCTTGTGGTGCTGAAATGCGCCAGCCTCTTGAAGTCGAACTCTGGCACTTCCACACTGACACAAAACTGCGAGCACAGGGCTGCTGCACGTCCGACAACAGCTATCACTCACGAGAATGATTGTACCAAAATCGCAATCACGAAAGCGTAACGCGACTGCACCAGCTCAAGGTACCTCAACAGACACGACGATTTGCCGCGCGTTGGCAGCTACAAAGACCTCTGCTCGCCTCGTGGCGAAAGAAGCGACGCTGCACGGCATTCCACAATCTCAACAGATGCGTCACGACTCGAGATCTATCACAGGCATCCTTGGACTCTCCACGGCCTTCTTTGATGTCACAATTCCTTTGAGAGAATACAGGCCGCGCCCATTTCCACAACAAAGATGAACAAAGAGAAAGAGTAGACAACAATCGATCACGACACTGGGGGACGAGTATCAGTCACGGGATATACGGAACAACTTAGACGCACATCAACCAGTGGCCTTCGCTTGCGAATTTCGTGCAGGACAAGAGCGACTAAGCATGGGTGTATTGATCGAGTCTAGGGTGTCCGTTTTCATCCTCCGAGCTTCGACATACCGAAATCGCCGATTGCGAAATGCTATCTATTCCACAACTTGAGGAGAGTGGATAACAAAATCGCGAAGAGCTATTACACTTTGGCAGGAGGACTACACGGAGTTACATTACAACGCGAAAACATTCAGACAGCATTGAATGTCCATGAGGCTGGGAAATACGGTTCGAGGCAATTGAGCCTGACCTGACCATTGCGCATCTCCTTCTGCACAGGTATGCGCGATAATGAGCACAAGAATGTGTACAGCTTGAGGTCGTTGAAGACTCCGGTGTGGGCATACATCTCCTGACGAATCCAATCGGCAATTAACAGCGGCAAGCCTCCTGGTACTTGTATGATCGATTGATACCTGGGGAGCACAATTTGCGCATCCGCCTCAGGTACGATCCCCCGGAATACTGCAAGAATGCTGTATTTATATGCAGCCACCGCGCGATGAACCAAGTATTCGTCCAGATACTGCTCGAAGTTTGGCAATCCAAGCGCGCGCGCCTCATCATAGGCATCGTAGATCTCTTCAGAAGAGTCGACCCAGATTGCAATGATCGAGACGTCGCTTGCGCCGTCATTGATGTAGTAGCGCCTTCGCGCCATTGCCCTGTCCCAGGAGTTCGAAAACGAGAGCAGTGGCGTTTGTTGTCTATTGCTAATATCGAGATGTCTCCGCATGGTCCTTCTGTCCAGCGTAGCCTGAGGATTTCGGGAGACCATGTTGCCATCCTCATCAAAGCTCTTATTGAACCATGGGTGCCTCTCGTCCCAGACCTCGGTACGATACAAGATAGACGGTCGCCGCTCAGCCTGCAGTGGCGTAAGAGCCATGATGCTATCTCTGCCGGACGGGAGATCGGAGCTGATAGGAGAGTAGACGACAATTCAGTCTCTGAGGGTAATGCAGAAGAGCTCTGCAGGTGTCATCCCATACCACAAGGCTTGACGTCGGGAGGCCGCCGGGAAGATGCATCTCGGAACGACCACATCTGGCATTCCGTAGAGCACGTTACGAATCTAATGCTATTTCAGCATGGCAGTCTGCCATACAAGATATCATGTCGATTTTGACTTTGAAGACTCCCTTCTATCTTCTGCACTCGGATCTGTAATTCAATCTTCACGCTTTGGACCACGTTTGGTCTCTTTAATGAGCAATTGTACCCATTCCACAGCCCCGCCAAGTCAGTGCCACATACCAGCGGGGTAAAGTGGGGGTCGGCCAGATTTTCCTGCCACTGACCTTCCTCTTCCAACGAGTCAATCGTGGTAGCCGGAGCGGTACATGAGCGATGCAGGGTCGGCGACCTCGACCCGATGTCAGAGTAAGTTCAAAGTGACCCTTCTCTCGATCAAGTTCTTCCTTCGTTTCAGTTCCTGTTCTCCCAGTCTGCCGTCCTTGGCTCGCGCAACCTACCAGCCATTCACCCGAACCACCCTCGAAGCTGCTACACCACACCACCTTCCCTCCCCCTTCCATCTGCCCTCCCTTTTCACCCCCACAATGGCCGACCCCACCTCCCTCCGCGCCCGGCAAGCCCCAATCAAAGAATCCTACAAATCCAACCCCTCCTCGGCCCTCGTGACGCTCAAATCCAGCGGGCACATCGACTCCTCCTCCTCCATCTCCTGCTCCCTCTCCTCAGGCCCCGCCATCGCCTCCGCCAAATCCAAAGTCGCCGGCCTCCACCCCGCGGCGGGCGGCGACGACCCGCTCATCTCAGGCGAGCTCTGCTCCGGGGACCTCCTCCTCGAAGCGCTCGTCGCTTGCTCGGGGGTGACGCTCAAAGCCGTAGCGACGGCGGTGGGGGTGCCGATCAAGAGCGGGACGGTGAAGGCGGAGGGGGATTTGGATTTCCGGGGGACATTGGGGGTGGATCGGGAGGCGCCGGTGGGGTTCAAGGAGATCAGGTTGGGGTTTGAGATTGAGGTTGATGAGGAGGATGAGAGGGCCAAGGAGGTGGATGAGAAGAAGTTGGCGAGTCTGGGGAGGTTGACGGAGAGGTATTGTGTTGTTTTGCAGACGATTGTCAAGAAGCCGGAGGTGAAGGTTAGTCTGCTGGGAGGGGGGAAGACGTGGGAGCAGAGTTCGTAGGTGTGGATAGAGGAGGTGGAGAGGGCGGGTCTGGGACGTGTCAGGTGACAATGTCACGGCTGTAGAAGATGAGGAGAGGTTGAAAGGCTCCAAGGGCTATCATTCTCGGATGTCACGAAAGAAAGGGGTTTCATGATCGCGAAGGAACACTGTGGTGCGAAACATTAGAGCAAGATCATACTACTCTGTACGGAACATCTATGTTCATATCCATACGCTGGATCTACGAATACACACTTTACTTCCCGCCCTTCTTCGCGACTTCCTCCCTCATCTCCTTCTTCACCCTACTAACCGTCCCGGCCCCTCCATACACAATCGCAGTATACATCATAGCCACGCTCGCGCCCGCGTTTAGCACCTCCAGCGCCTGCTTTCCATTTGTGATCCCACCCGTGGCAAAGATGACTTTATCCTTTAATTGGTCCTGCGCGGGTGATGTCGATGGAGATGACGGCTTTTGCGTACCCTGCTTCGCATGCGTTGAAGATGACAGGGCAGGTTCTGATGCTTTGAGGTCATGTGAGGGTTCCGCGCCGGCGTCGTGGCGTTCGGGAATTTTGAGGAGTGGTTGTTTGCTCGAGGCGTCTGCTTCGGGGGTTGGGGGTTTGAGGCGGGCGGCGTCTCGGTCTACGCTTTCTTGGATGCGTTCGGCATTAATGTCTTCGGGTGATGATGGGGATGGGGTGGATGGTTTCCATGTCTCTGGTGCTAATTGGGGTTCGGTGGTCTCTTTGGAAAGAGGGGGGCCTTGGTCGAGTGTGCTGCGGTACTTCTTGACCAGTGATACTGTTCGCTCAAATAGCTGTGGTCCAGAGTATCCGCCTTGCTCGAGCATGAGTTGCTCCTCTTTGTATGGTAAGGTGTAACCTCGTGGTAATGGATCTGGTCGCTTCTTTGTCGTGTTGCCAACAATCACACCATCCACGCCACTCATCCACACCGCGTCACAGATCCCCCGTACCTGCTCATCCGAGTCCTCATCCGGACTTACCTTGACCATGACTGCGGGCTTCGTCTTTCTATCGCAACTCTTCGCCGAGCCCACCACACTCGTGAGAATCGCCGTGAGCGGGAGCGTCTGCTGCAAGCTCCTCAGTCCCGGCGTATTCGGACTCGACACATTCACCACGATAATATCCGCGTACTTTGCCAATTGATCCACACAATACGTATAATCCCTCGCCACGGCCTCAATATCCCCATCTGGGGTATCCTTCATCTTCGCAACCTGCACCGCCAACAGTCTCCCCGGCACCAGACTCCCAGGCGGCACCCCCGCCTCCCCATCCAACACCTTCCTCTCCGCCTCCGGATCCAGCCCGAGCCCGATACTATACGCAAATTCCCTCACCCTCTGCCTCAGTCTCAACGCCACACTATCCGCCCCTTCAGAGTTCAAGCCATACCGATTGATCAGCGCATTCTGGCTCGGCACCCTCCACACGCGCGGCTTCGGATTGCCCTCCTGCGGCCGCGGTGTCATGCCCCCTACCTCGGCGACCGCAGGCCCAAACGCGAGCAGCGCATCCGGTATCTCCGCATTCTTATCGATCCCCGCTGACATCCCGATGGGATTATCGAGTACATGCCCGAAGACCTCAACCTTAAGATCCCCCTTCGCGTCCACGTCTCCCCGCTCTCGTGGGTGCAGCCCGAAAGTGTAGAGGAATTTGAGCGACTTGTTGCCGAGTTTGTGCGCGTCTTCGGCGTCGGGGTAGGCGAGACGCACGAGGGGGACGACGAGCCATTCGTGGATCGAGGCGCGGGTATCGGTTGCGTAGAGGTAGGTGAAGGAGAGGAGGAGGGTGAGGGAGGTGCCGAGGAGGAGGTTCTTGAAGCGTGTGCCGGCGGAGCGGGTGTTGTCAAGCGTTTCGCGGGAGACCGCTTTGTCGGAGGAGGCGAAGCGGAGGTGTATGGTTGTGGGTGAAGATTTTGGGAGGTGGAGTTGGGGCCGGGATGGGTGGTGGAATTGACGATGCGCGAGACGCCATTGGAGTCGTGTGTTTTGGGCGACTGATCGAGAAAGCTTCTGCCGCGCAGACGGCCAGCCGTGGAGGCTGTTCATCTTTGTTGCGGTGACCGGTTGAAAAGTTGCTGGGAGGGAGCTCGATGGCAGAAGTTGAGGTCGGTCCCTGCCAAGGATACCGAGGTCACTTTATAACGACGACAAATAACGATTGAGTGTCAACATACTGTGTCAGAGGTATTGATATTTCCTGTACATGATTTCCAAAAGACTAATAGATCATCTCGCTCGCTATACATCAAAACTTCTCCATGAGATTCTTCCTCACAGTCCACATCCTGGCTCTCTTCCCGAATATGTACATGGGAATGGTGAAGAACATGCAAGCCATCTGAATTGCACCAATGGCAATGAAGACCTTTTTGCTACCATCATGCTCCAGCCAATGATTGAAGAACAAACTGAAAACCAGTCCATGGAAGATGTTCTTGCTAAAGTTCAGAGTGACTAGCGCCTCTCCAGCGTACTGTCTGTACGAGTCAACTGCAAAGGTAATGGACGTGGTGCTTCCGAGTGAGCACCCGAAACTGATGAAGCCAAAAAAGACGGTGGGTACAATCCAGGCATCACGTTCTTCTGCAGACCATCCGTAACCCATTAGACCAATGACTGTGGTGATGGCGATTGGGATGGCCATGACGAGTCGGAACTCGGGCTCGTAGACACCGCCGTTTCGCCTAGACATCCAGCGCACGATAACATCAGAGACCTTGCCGGCAACGGCAGTACCGAGTACGCCACCGATGAAAGGACTGATGTACACAAGACCGGCTTGCAACGAGGTGAAATTGTATGTGTTCCTGCTCTTGTAGATGTCCGTTACTGATTCGGAGAGGACGATCAGCCAACCGATGGAAAGCGAATACACCAAGGTGCTCCAGAGGATGGAGGGATAGGCAAAGAGGATGAAGGGACGAACGAAGACGCGCAACCAGCTATCCTTTGTCAACCTGCCTGAGTAAGGTACTAGTTGCTCAACGAAGGTCTTTGGCTCTTCTCGTTGAAGTTGGCTGGTGTAGGGATTTGGCGATGCTACGTTGTCAAAAGCGATGTGGGAAGGCGTGGCTGGAGCCGATGACTTCTCATCTGGGGCATCCACAGGTGTCGTAGTGTCAGAATGCGCAAAATAGCCAGCGTCATCCGTGTGTTGAGCGGCTGGCGGCGTTCGAGGAGTGGCTGTGGGGGCTGCTGCGGCATCTCCACGTGCAGCGGTATTGATGGCATCACCTGCTGGCAGCTCCGCTGGGCCTTCTGCAAAGTGGGCATGACGATCAGCAGCGCGACGAGCGGCAATAGTGTCACCTTCTTGCGCGTCCTTGACCTTGTCCATCGCAGGCAGGGTTGGCTTCTTCCGATGAGCCGTGGGACTACCAACAAAAGAGCTCATCCTAGAAAGACTCTTCCGAAGAGGTAGTCTGTGGTTATGACTCTTGTGAGGGCGCGGGGTTCTGTCCCAGAAGGTCTCCGGCACGAAGAAGAATAGCAGTGCCAGGCAGAAGCCGACGACCATGGCGACGATCCAGAAGACCCATCGCCATCCTAGTGAATTGATCACCACGGCACTGACGAGTGGAACCAGGTTCTTGCCTCCGAGCAGTAGAAGGGTGTAGATACCCAGACGATATGCCTTCTCGTGGAGGAAGTAGATCTCGGCGACCGAAGCAGAAGGCAGGCACTCCACCGCGGATACAGCAAAGCCCTGGCAGATGCGGGCGATGGCCAGGCTGATGAAGTTGGGTGACAGGGCGCACCAAATGGCTGAAAGGATGAAGCAGACGGCAGACACCAGATATACAGGTCGTTTGCCGTACAGGATAGCGGTCGGACTAAGAAAAGCGCTACCCACTCCCATACCCATCATGTAGAGACCGGTGGTGAGGGCGACTCTAGCGTTGGTGACTCCGTAGTCGGCAGCCACGTCGTTGAACCCAGCTGCCAGGATAGGTGTCATGCCACCACCGACCATGCAGTATAGGCCAAGAGAGAGTAATGCAGCATCACGGCGCCAGATCTTCCAGTTTAGCGGGTCGTTGAGCGAGTCGTCGGGTTGTGGCTCGAGAATGATGGTTCCGTCGGCAGTCCTTTTCTTCTCGGGAACGACCGATCGCTTGCGCTGCATAGACGAGCGTCGAGAGGATGGCGGGTAGTATGGGGAGGAAGGAAGCGATGAACTGGACACTCGAGCAGGAGTGTTCTGAAGACCGAGAGGCTCGTTGAACTCGGAGACCTTTGGCATGAGCAGGATAGAACCTGGTACCTCGTCGGTCTCTTTGTCGCTGAGGACTCCAAGCGTCCATTTCTGTCTCTTTTCTAGCTGGCCTTCTACCTCTGATGGGGATGTTGTTCTACTGTTTCCCTTCTCTTCCCTGTCTTTTCGCCGAGGGGCGAACAGTCGTGGTGACATTGTGTGACCCGCAGTGCAGCGAACAGGAGAGACTGTCACTGCAAGAGTAGTTCCTGAAGAATAGAGCCGAGTGTGTACTGGGTGGCACGCCTCAAGATATATGTTCCAGATCCTCGCGAGCCTGAAATCTTAGCAGGCTTGGGTCGGGAGTGCTTCAGCCTGGGGTACGGCTGGGGCTGGTCAGGCGTAGATTGTCGATCGATAGCACGGACTGACCGCTCGTGTCTGCGTGGGTAGCGATGCGGTACATGATAGGAGGTCCCCCTTGGTCATCTGAGTCGAATCCGAGGGATGTGGACGGTAGAGTCAACAAGCGAACCACTGTGATAATACGGGCAAATCCACGGATGACGCAACTGGCATGCAGCGGCAAGCAGGAAAAGGTCAGCCGAACACACGGGTCGATCACTTTTTTATAGGCTTTGCGGTGTATCAGCTCATGGTTGTTGGACACCATAACCATGCGATCAAGCATGGCAGCCCTCCGACTCGGCCATGTGCTTGTCCACGCTTGTCCTTGGTCCCATGGTGGAAAAGGGTTTCACTTGGCCCGAGGCTTCACTCAGCCTCCCTTTAGGGCACCTTTAGGGCACCTTTAGGGCACCTTTAGGGCACCTTTAGGGCAACGCTCCTTGTCCGGTTCAGGTTCTGGAACGGCTAGGCCTAGGACTAGGACAGCTGCAGTGCAAGGACTTCATCCCATGTGTCTGCCAATGATTTCGTCTAGGGCGTGGACAAGCCGAATGTGCCCATCAAGAATGCCTTGTGCCCATGTTCTCACTTTCCCGCGGCTCTGCTCCGCGACCTCGATCTGACCATCTACATGATTGCACAAACATTTTCGTTTGCTGCCTGAAATCGCTAGGCGTTCACACCAACTTCTGGATGGCTACCTATCATACAACTTTCGCCACATCTCACTCCCGCACGTGAACGACAATCGTTTCGCCGTGACTGGTCGTCTCCGTTACGACTAGCATTAGATCATGTCGACCAAGGAAGCCACGGTCTATATCGTGGACGTCGGTAGGTCCATGGGAGAGAAGAGAAATGGTAGAAATGTGACCGATCTGGACTGGGCCTTACGATATGTCTGGGACAGGATCACTTCCACGATCGCTACCGAGCGGAAGACCTGTCATATCGGAGTCATTGGTCTGAAGACAGACGAATCAAACAGCGACTTGAGCGACGAAGACGCATACCACCACATCTCCGTCATCCGCGAGCTGGGTCAGATTCTCATGCCGGACTTCAGGGAGCTTCAGGACAAGTTGCAACCAAGCCATACCGACAACGGCGACGCCATTTCAGCGCTAGTCATAGCCATACAATTGATCGAAGCGCATTGTAAGGCCCTAAAGTACATTCGTCGCATCATCCTCATCACCAATGGCATGTCACCTATGGATGCCGACGACCTCGCCGACATCACGGGCAAGATCAAGTCTGAGCAGATGGAGCTGGTCATTCTCGGTGTAGATTTCGATGATGCCGAATACGGTTACAAGGAGGAAGACAAGCCCACTATCAAAGCTGACAACGAGAAGCTTCTCAAAGATCTAGTTGATGACTGTGGTGGCGCTTACGGAACTCTCGCACAAGCCGTTGATGAGATAAATGTACCACGTATCAAGTCTGTCAGACCTACACCATCGTATAAAGGCTACCTCACGCTTGGAGACCCTGAGAAGTACGACTCCGCCATGTCCATTGATGTGGAGCGCTATCCTAAAGTCATGGTGGCCAAGGCACCCAGCGCTTCATCGTTTGTCATTCGGAGCGAGGCAACACAAATGGAGTCGTCAGCAAACGGCGACAGCGGTGCAGATGGACTTGCTGCAGTCAAAAGATCTCGTACCTACCAAGTCCCCGATGAAACGGCTCCAGGGGGGAGAAAAGAGGTGTCTGAAGAAGACCTTGCGAAAGGCTTTGCATATGGCTCGACTGCCGTTCATATTGCAGAGTCGGATCAAGCGGTCACCACATTCGAGACAAAGCCTGGTCTCTCCATTATCGGCTTCGTTGCCAAAGAGCAATATGCACGATACATGGACATGTCACGGTCAAATATGATTATAGCTCAGCGGACCAACCCAAAGGCGGCTCTTGCGCTCTCGTCTCTCATCCACGCTCTCTACGAGCTTTCTTCCCTAGCGGTCGCTCGTTACGTGCCCAAGCCAGACAAGGCACCAATCATCCTTCTACTTTCGCCTTCAATCGAGCCGGACCTCGAATGCCTCTACGACGTCGAACTCCCCTTCGCCGAAGACATTCGACAATACCGCTTCCCGCCTCTCGACCGCATCCTCACCGTCTCCGGCAAGACCATCACTCAACACCGCACCCTCCCCAGCACCGAGCTCCAAGACGCCATGTCCGCCTACGTCGACGCCATGGACCTCACCCTCCCCGCCGCCACCACAGACCTAGACGAAACCGAATACGCCTCGATAGAAAACAGTTTCGCCCCCATGGTCCACCGCATCAACCAAGTCATCCGCCACCGCGCCATCCACCCCACCTCCCCCCTTCCACCCATTCCTCCCATCCTGACCCAATTCTCCGTCCCTCCCGCCGCCCTCCTCAGCGCCGCCCAACCCGCTCTCTCCCACCTCATCACCACCGCCGACGTGAAACGCGTCCCCCCCAAAACCCGCGCCAAAAAAGGTCGCGCACCCCCTCCAACCCCCATGTCAGGTCTCGACATCGACGCCCTCCTCTCCTCCACCCCGTCTCTGGCCGTCCGCTCCTCCCCCACAAGAATCGACCCGCGCAACGCCATCCCAGAGTTCAAACAGATGTTCTCCCGCGCGGCGGACACGGGCAATACAGACGCCGTCGAGGCCGTCTTTGCGCAGATGGGGGACGTGATCGACGCGTTTGTCAAGGAGAGTGTAGGGGAGCAAAACTACGGACGGGCGGTGGAGGGGATGGGGACGTTGAGGGGGGCGTGTGAGGAGATGGAGATGGGGGCGTGGTGGAATGGGTGGGTGAGGGGGTTTAAGGGAAGGGTGCTGAAGGGGGAGTTGGGGGGCGAGAGGAGGGAGTTCTGGGGAATGGTGAGGGGGGCGAGGTTGGGGTTGTTAGGGGGGGAGGAGGGGAGGGGAGGGGCGGGGGCGGAGGAGGTGGAGGGGTTTTTGAGGGGGATGAGGGTTTGGGAGTCAGTGTTCGTCAGTCGTCGAAAGGAAGGGCCTTGGAAGAGAGAGATGGCGATGGGGTAGCCAGATGTATTGGCTTCACCTCATGAACTGTCGGTGGAGTAGACGTGGTCGTGTCGGCAGTCAAGCTTCGCAGCATGAGATACCTGTACAAGTAGGGCGGAGACACGGACAGACAGACCAAATGGGACTTTGATGAAGGAAGATGACTCTTCAGATTCGAGATATACATCCGTCTGCAGTCTACATCTTCGGGTGATAGGAGAAATGGTTCCCCCTTCTCCTCCTGCCCTCTCCTCGTCCTTCTCTCCTCATGCTTTCCACAGCATCTCTCTTTCTCTCTACTTGTCCCTCTACTCCTCTCCTCCCCGTAGCTCGTCCTCCTCGGCCTGCCCCTTCCCCCTCGGTGAATCCAACACCATTACAACAATACAAATTACCCCTCTCCCTCGTCCCCTCAAAAGTTTAAAATATCTGTCGATTCAAGAGGAGAAAAAAAAGTCCTTCATCATCATAGAAGTATACAAATCCATACAAAGTGCGCCTGGGTGCCCATGAGCGTCCGGCGTCTGCGAGAGAAGGGGTTTGTGCAAGAAGAGAACCACCAGCCGATTTCAAGATGTACAGCGTTGTGGTGAGAACGAGTCGAAGAATGAATATGCAATGCATCGCCCCGCTTCCCATGCAAGAAGAGAGCGGCAGCGTCGTCCATGTAAAGTGTGTACGGTGAATTAAGTGGTGACGCAGACGTACGCGGCCGTGCGATGCGGGTATATCGACAAGAATCGAGAAGCAAATTTGTGCGGTGGTGAAATTATTCATGGGATCCACAAAGCAATCAGACCTCCTCCGTGAATCGGCTATGGTGTGAGTGTGGCGTCGCGCTGCGTTCAGGGTAGCTGGCTCCGAGGTTGACAGGTGTGGCAGAGCGACCTTCGAGCATGGGCATGCGAGGGCTGCCAGGCGGAGTATCGAAGGGGTTGGTCGAGGCGCTGTAGGGACCGCCTGGGTGCAAGATTGGTTGGCGTGCGGGACCGGGTTGAATCTCTGCGGGCCCAAGCTCGCCGGGACTGCTGCCTGAGGAGCCAGATTCGACACCTACGCCGCCGTAGTAGCCTGTGCTATCGCGGTAGAAAGAGCGGTCACCACCACTGCCACCGTTATTGCGGTTGTGATTATTACTTCCGTTCTCAAAGGCGGCAGGCATAGGCACAATCGGTGGGCTGGTAGGGCCGGGACTGGTCGGTCCTGTGATGCCTCCGGAGAAAGCGCTTGGGAGCTTTCGACCGCTGACGCGTTGAAAACCACGCTCGCCACTTGATGCCTCTTCCTTATTCCGGCGGCCACGGAGTAGGCCAGCAGCGGCTCCCAAAGGAAGCAGGCCTTTGCGTTCAGACATGCCCCTGTTGCCAGCTCCATAAGATGGATCGTTGTCGAGACGTTGCATAGAGCTCTTTCGTCGATACCAGCGAAGAAGGACAAATGCGACCAGCAAGATCGCCGCGATACCTGCCACACCACCAACGATACCTCCAGCTAAAATTTGCGGCGGGGGTGTGCTGCTGTCACCTTGGCTTTCTGAGCTCGAGGAAGATCCACTGTCGCCAGAAGACGCACCGCCCGCAGCTCCAGCTTGTCCGTTCCCGTTGCCGTTTCCATAGCTTGTGCCTGCTCCAACGCCAGTGGGAGACGATGTAGCATCCGCACCAGTCCCCGATGGACTCGACGAGTCAGTAGCAGTGGGACGAGTAGAGCCACTTGTGACCGGCACAAGACTATCGGTTGAAGTAGAGACCTGACCATTCGGCAGGGTTGTGAGAGAAGAAAGTCGAGATGCAGGGACAGTAGAGAGGCGGCCGTCAGGAAGGGTCGTGACGATGATGCCGAACAAGCCAAGAAGATCCGAGGAGGAAGTCGAGGTAGTTGCGCTTGAGGTGATAGTACCAGAAGATGACGTTGAAGCGGCGATAGAATCTAGACATGTCAGATCTTGACGAGCAAAGGAGGCAAGAACATCAAAGCTTACCAGTCAAGGTTGAATTAATAGAGGCAGACAGATCCGATGGCAAAGCTGTCAAGCTAGCAAGCGAAGATGTCAAAGAAGCAGAATCAGTGATAGTCGTAGCATTGGTGGATGCAGCAGATACAGTCAGGTCCGTCGGTAGCGGACTTGGTGTAGTGGTGGCGGAGGTAGAAGCAACAGCGGTCGGAGTAATGCCAATCATGCCCTGTGGCGAGTCTGATGTCGGTGTCGGCACAAGCGCCGACTGGTCAGAAGGAGCAGGCGCAGGGGTATCAGTGACGGAAGGAGCGGGCGTCTCAGACGAAGACGAACTTGAAGAGCTGCTCGCCGAAGATGAAGAAGACGGCGTTGCGCTTGGTTCATGCTCGGTTGTGATAGCTACTCCAGTGACAGGGACTACAGCTGTAGGCGCTGAGGGAAGCTCGACAGGCGTGGTACCAGGAAACGTCCAGGTGATCGGGGTAAGAAACCCATCTCCTCCAACCACGACAGAGACTGATATTATTGGCTGTGGTGTAGTGGTAGGAGTTGGAGTTGGCGCAGGCGTCGTCAACGACGAATCTGTGGCAGCTCCAGTCTCACCAGTCTGTCTCCAGTGCATAGCTCTGTGCAGGTTGTGTGCCTCGAGCACATCGTGGGATCTTTTGCTGGCTTGATATCTCCGAACCCTAGCATGAATCTCATCAATCTTTGGAGGTGTCCGTTGATCTTCTTGAGATAGCGCAGCGACCTCTTGGTGTCCATGTGTCGTTGGACCGACTGGTGTGTTCGCCGGTGAATCCTGGTCATCGTCGTTGGATATTCTCCGTCTCTTTACAGAATATGCCATTTTGTGTGGTGGGAAATATGAGGAATGGTCGCAACAGATTGTTCAATTTTTCGTTGGTTGGTATATTCGTTTTGCCGGGCACAGATTATGCAGCGCCGGTTGATTGAAGCGAGAGGACAGCTTCTCTAGGAAGACCGAGTGAGAAACGAGTGGACGCTGGTGGTCAAACCAGCATGTGATCTTTCGGTGATTGTCGAGGAAAGAGGAGTCGTGCCGATCAACGGTGTGTGGTCGATCACACCTTTGACAGGATATGCGAGACTTTCAGATATGCATGTGCGTCGATACAATATGTACGTCGGGCCAGAGTAGTAGTAGAGTAAGCGAATGTCGATTGCGTCCTGCGAGCCTTGTTCCCAGCCTGTAATCCGTATCCTTGTCGGTCCAGCTTCGAGATGCAGTCACCAGCTGACTGTCGAGGTCGTTGTGGTATTTGCCGTGGGACTTGACAGCGACCGTGACGTAGCGAGGGAGAAAACCCGCGACGGTTGCGAGATAGACGTTGTGAAGAGGGACAAACGACGAACGACGGTCGACGGACGAGTGCGCAGAAACGGCGATGATGCCTCTGGGTCTCTGCTTCTGGCAGCGAGTCAAGCCGTGGAAAGTCAAAGCGAAAGACTGGCAAGGCACAGACCAGCCCGCACGGGAAATTAATTCTCATTTCCGAGACACAGGCTACTGACCACCAAGGCGCCGAATTGTTTTTTCCCACATGGTCCCACGGAAGAATCTCTGGATCGGAGCACGGCGTGCAAGGGACGCCACAGGTCGATGCCGATCGAACAAACCCGTCCAGAGCCGACATCCGGATAGCGCAGGTACTTCTGGGCAGCCATCGTTCACCCTCTGACAAGGGCAGTGTAGCCGGACTCGTTCCTGCAGCGAAAGAACAGCCACCCGCTCGTCGAGGCCACTTTGCCCGCGGTGTGGTCGCACGGCATCCACCTGCCCTCACTACTGGCGTCTAGATGGCTTGTCTGCAGCACATGAAACTCTGACAGCTCTACCCCCTGCGCTCGACTGACGTCCTCGCGCGGGCATGTCCGTAATTTTGACTCCACCGTGAGATCGCAGCCCGTGTGATGGGCAATCTATCCTTGTCGTGCACGCCGGCTGGGCTTTCTCATTGCACACTGCTCAGCTCCACCACGTCGTTGTCATCGCGGCTTTTGTGCGATTGATGATCTTTCAGACGTCTGTGAGCCAGTCGCCCGACGATCGATGCACTTCGGCTGATTTGTCCGAGTCAGATGCTGACTCGTGGCTGAAATGAAGATGGAGTCGAATTTACCGCCATTCGCCATCACGCAAGAATAATTGATGTTTATTCTACTGCTGTCAGTATCGTTGCTCGCTTGACCTGTCGAAATGTGTTGTGGATGGTTGCTAATTTACCACATTTGGGAGATGAGGCTCTTCGGTTTGGCGAAAGTCAATTGCGTTGCTACAGTCGAAATCTCCACCACTTCACTGACATGCTTGGGTTAAGCGAGGTGAGATGTTTACCTCAGAATAATAGACAATGCCTGAGATCGAGGGCTGCATGGAAAGGCAACTGGCCATTAGCAGGAATGTATACATAATGAAGCTTGCTATAGGGTATCTTCGCTGTGGTCGTCGAAAGCGCTTCGTCAATCTCGTCATCAGTATTCATACTGAGCATCCAATTCTCTCGCAACTCGCTCGCTTTCAGCGTCTTGCACCCACTCCTTGACTCTCTCAGCAACGTCGCTGACCAGACTAGGGTATGCTGGGGCGCTCTCGACAAAGAGGCCGCAGTGAGCAGCTACTTCGTCGACGTCCTTCATGAAAACTCGTACCCAGACAGGGTCTCTGTTACCTTGTGAATCCTTAGGTGGCAAGGCACAAAACTTCCGATCTTTCTTCGGTTTCGCAGATGCGTCTTTACCTTGAGTATCATTGGTTTGTACCGAGGTGGTTGAGGTGTAGCGAGAAAGGTCGAGACTGCTGGGTCCTGGTGATGGCTCTCGTGATTTGGGCACTGTGGCTTCCATAGCACGTCTTTGCTGTGCAGTCGGAGCCTGATCGCTGCCAATTGTCGCGGAGCCGTCTGCTGGCGGCATCGTGGGAGTGTCGTTTCGGTCTTCGATCGGCGAGTCATCCAAGTTGAGCTCTTTGATGTCCTTCTCTATGACCCCGTCCTTGGTGTGCTCGTTCAACGAGATTCGAGGACTGGCCGCAGCTGATGGAGTCCGAGAAGACACTGCGGAGCCAGGTTTCAGCGAGGCATTGTCATCTTTCGAGCGGCCTCTGGATGCTTCCCCCAGATCTAAAGAGTGATGCGATGATCCTGCTGGTGATGCTTTTTGACTCCTTTCGGTATTTTCCTCCTTCGCTGGCGATTTCTCACGCTTCGGTCGACCAGTGCTCGCGGTGTAGTAGTTGACGAACCGTTTGCGTGGGGGAACGAATTTATTGCCAACGATCGAGGCACGCACTTGGTCATCTGCAACATCGAGTGACCTGATCTTTGCATAACGAGCACGTAGGGAACTGTAATCAGCCATGCCCCCAGCGAACTCGACATGAGACTTGATAAGCTGCTTAGTACCTTTGAAAAGATTGTCCGAATGCTTGTTGACAAAGTGCCAGGCGTTCATCCACCCTTTCCTCATTGGTAAGATAACATCGTTCTCGAACGCCGGATTGAAGTTCGGGTCTGAGCTCTGGAGTGGACTCGATGTGTTTGTGGCAGCTGGAGAAGTAGGCTGGCTGGGTGGATGAACTCCAGGAATGCTTGCCTCACTGGCATTGGGACTCGTCAGATAGATCTGCCCGGTGTCTGCTGACTCTGCTGGTGCATCTGGCGATGGGGCAAAGATACTCGATAGCCCAGCCTTGATTACCCCCGGATGCATACCCAAGAAAGGGACATCAAAATTGATGGTGCCTAAGATGCGGTGTCTCATTGACCTGCCGTCGTGCGCTGGCATGACAGCCACTTCTGCTGAAAGAAGACCACCCATGCTGTGACCAAATAGAATGACGTCGGTCTTCTCGTCCTCATGGGGAGCAAGCCTGACTAAGTCAGAAACATATCTCATCAATGCTAATGAAAGGCTCACCATCGGCTGAAGTCATCCCTTGCCACTGTGATATGCTTCTTCGACCTGTACCGAGGATAGATTTTGGAGTGTACCACATGCGAGTCGGACAAGAGCATAGTCACGACATTATGTACATGAGCTGGGAAGCTCTGAAACGATCTCTCGTTACCTTGGAAGCCATGTATATAGACGAGCAAGAGCCTGCGTCGGGCATGCTGCTCCTCAGGACCAGGGGGTCGAAGCGAGTCTGTAGAGCGGCGTCTCAGGTCCTTGCCAGCAAACGGAATGTCCAGTGCGTGCTTTGTAAATGTGTCTGTTTCAAAAGAGGAGTATGGAGGTGGTGCATCCTGAGCCGTATATGAGCCCTGACCGCTAACATGCCTTGGTGGGACTTTGGGTGGTGGCCGGCTCGGGCCCGCCATGTTGCCGCCTGACTGAAGCTACAGTCAGTGGCTTAGTTGTGAGATACTGCTCAATTGACGGGGTCATCTACAACATGTTGGTCCAAGGTAGATTCCAGATTCGTTTTCTACTGTATAGGAGGACTGAAAACAAGACTATCCATGGTTCGACAGCTGCAACTTGCGCCCAACGTGTGACGTCGCCCTGCACGTGTCCACCAATCACAACAGCCGCCATGGCGATCACCCTCTTCCATGTTTTTAGATGTGACCATTGTGGCAATCGTTCCTGATGGTGAATGTGCGTGAAAGCACAGCATGATCATTCTGCGATCTTGCACAGCAAGCCCCTCTACCTCGAGTCTCGTCCGTAGATGGCAGGTCGTGTATTCGAACATACGAGCAGTATGCATGCATCTATCTCTGTCCCAACTTATCCTTGAACCCCTCCCAAAACCTCCAACATCCAGTATGCAGATTTGTCCCTTCAACCCACCACTCCCCAAAACTATCCTCCACCCCTTCATCGACCTTCTGCACCCTTTCCTCCCTCTTCATCCCACAAAACCCACAAGGCTGCGTACTGACCACCGCCCCTTCCCCTCGCGTCGCCGTTCGAATTGGCATCATCTCGCCGATCTCGGGTACCGACGGCAGGACCCTCCTCCTCTTCTCGACCGCAGGCGTCTTATCATCCTTGCTCTCTTCGCCATTTCCGAATGACATTAGCTCCGCGAGATCTGCCATTCCGCCGCCCTGTTTCTCGTCCTTGATCACAGCCGGGTTCACAGCAGCGTTGACTTGTCCCACTACGCCCCTGACGACTCCGACATGTGCTTTGAATGCTCGCACAACCTCTCGGACCTCGACTTCTTCTCGTCCCTGCTCACCCTTATCTAGGCCAGCGAGCTTCATCCCGCCGCTCCGGCCACTGACGGAAGGGCCGATGGACATGCTTTGCGCTAGGCGCTTGTCTCTTCGCCACCGTAACTTCCGGGCGGCAATGATGTGGGCGATGATTTGGAGGAGAGATATGTGCGCAGAGAGAAGTGCATGCAGCTCAGGATTCAACAGATGAGCCTGTCTCTCGATAGGGCTCAGGGCGAGCAGATTGGAGAGGACAGTGGCGGTTTGTGTCAAGATAGGCGGGAAAAGAGGAAGCAGGACGGAGGGTGGGGGTATGTTGGCCGGCGGCAGTGGAGACGGCGAAGGAGGCGGGAGACGCATGCTAGTAAGAAGGTCCGGTATGGAAAATGACGAGGTATCGTTCGACGTCACTGCAGGGGAAGCCGGAGTGGTCGTAGTGAAGTCGTCCCATGATTCTGTCGCTGAAGGAGGCGGTGGTGATTTCGATGGAGGCGGCCTCTTAGTGTGAACCACGGGCTTCCGCATCGTCGTTGTAGACGGAGCGGTTCCTGACATCGTGGGCTTACCAGCTTTCGGCTTTGGTGGTGTTGGCGGTACTGTATCCAGGCTAAGAAGATCTAGGTCATCCAGCAATGCCCTACTCTCCACCTTTGACGGCTGACTGGCTACGACCATTCTGGCCGGAGCTGCCACGGCGGCTCCGGAGTCCTCAAAGTCGCCAAAATCATCGTCATCAAAGGTATCTCTTTGATCTGGTTCATCGGCGTCGAAGAGCACATCAGAGTCCTTTGCCACCAGATTGGCGGGTTCGCTTGTCCACTGTGAATTGTCTGTCGTGTGCGGAGTCGGAAGCTGTTGTACTTGAGTGACATTGCTCGCGTAATCTTCGTTCCAAGGGTTCGTGCCTTCAAAGTCGCCAAAGTCGTCTTCGACATCCGTAGATGCCGGAGGCGGTTGAGCCGATTGCCAACCTTGGTGCTGGATTGGGGTCTGAGGAGTAGTCGTGTTCGACTTTGATCCCCATTTCTGTTGCTCGGTCTCTCCAAAGGCCTCGAAGAGGTCAGCAGACATTGTTCTGCAGGTGGAGCGGCATAAGGGTTTGAAGCTCGATAGGCATCTCTCCAACGATCAGATCCTGAGGATGCCCCGCTGACCAGCCCTCGCGCCGAGATGACGGTGGCTAGTCGACTCTATAATCCAAATGCCTCTATACTAACATCAATGCAAATCTGAATTTACTGTGAAATGTCATATGTGTTTGAGTTCTCGAATCGCATCTTTCGAGGGTGTCGATGTCGCTAGCCAATCACGTCACAGCATACGAACCACCCGCTATGGTTCGACCATGCGTTCCATGTCCTCCGACACCTCCATCATAATGACAGACGTATGCTATGAGGACATTAGAACAGGCCAGGAACAGCTGGCAAGAGTTGCAGGCAATCGATGATATCGATGGGTTTCGTGACCGTCTACGGACTGCCGATTCAGATGGCGGTATCACTTCTCGGTCCATCTACTGGAAGGTAAGTCGTACGACTATGCACGATAAAGCTTTGAATTGACTGGCTTAAGCTCTTTCTACTATTCGAAAAAGTCGATCACACCAACTGGCTCCGCAAATTGGGAGACTCGCGATCAGCGTATGTCTCGTTACGAGGCCATCTGCTGCGGGCAATAGATCACCCTGATGAGGTCGACGGTGGCAAAGATCCATTGAGCGAGGACACTTCTGTATGTCTCTGGAATGGTATATCATCAAATTCTGACCGATTCAGTCGCCATGGAGCACGATCCGGCAAGACGAGGAGATGCGTGTCGAGATCATGCAGGATGTAGACCGTTGCATGCCCGACAATACCTACTTTCGGCTGGAACGGACACACGCCGTAATGCTGGATGTTCTGTTCATCTTCTGCAAGCTCAATCCTGACGTAGGATACCGTCAAGGTATGCATGAACTGCTGGCTCCAATCTTATGGGTCATCGAATGCGATGCGATACAGAATGGCACTCATGGAAGCGACGACTTCATGATCTCTCAACTATGTGATGCCCGCTTCATCGAGCATGATGCATTCACCCTCTTCAGCCTTGTCATGCAGAATGCAAAGCATTTCTACGAGCAGAAGGCACATCGACGACAACCTTCAAACAGTAAGCAATCGCCTGGCAAGCTGGAGAACCCCATCATCACTGTCATCAGTCGCATCTTCGACGACTATCTGCCAAGACTCGACCCAGAACTCGCCGCACACCTCCGCGACGTCGAGCTTCTCCCCCAGGTCTTCCTCATGCGATGGGTTCGCCTTCTCTTCGGCCGCGAGTTCCCCTTCGACGACGTTCTTCCACTCTGGGATGTCCTCTTCTCACAAGACCCCAACCTCGATCTGGTCGAGACAATCTGCCTCGTCATGCTCCTCCGCATCCGCTACGATCTCCTCCTCTCAGACCACAATGAGTGCCTCGCCCTCCTCCTTCGCTACCCTCCGCTCTCCTCCGGCTTTCTCCCTCGAGACCTCGCCCTCGACGCCATCACCCTCCGCCAAACCTTCACCCCCAGCACCGCCCGCTCCATTACCCAAAAATACACCGGCCGCATTCCCACCACCTCCCTCCCGGACCCGGACGACTTCGCCTTCCCCGACGGCGCAGACGACCCAATTCGACCCTCCATCACCGCCCAACGCTCCCCCCGCAACTTCGAATCCCTCCTCCAAAACGCCGCCAAAGACGTCCTCTCCCGCGGCGAAAAATGGGGCATCAACAAAGCCGTCCGGGACGCCGTGGAAGAAGTCCGCAAAGGCGTCCGCGACATCCAGACCATGCAGACGCCCACGCCGCCCCGGCGACACGGTCGGGTGCAGTCGCGCGGGGGTATCGCGCCGCCGATATTCGGGGGTGGAGCGCGGTTGGCGGATCTGGAGCGGAAACTGGGAGCGTTGCACAGGAGGAATGAGCAGTTGTCTGCTATGCTGAAGGAGGCGACGGATGAGTTGTGGGAGTTTCAGAGGGTGGCGAGTGAGGGGCCGGAGGGGGTGGGTGAGGAGAAGGTTAGGGAGCTGGGGATGAGTATTGCGCGGGTGGGGTTTGTGCAGGTGTATCTTGAGGATCCGAGTATTCCTTTGCCCGTGGAGGAGGAGAAGCGGGCGGAGGTGATGAGTGGGGTGGAGAATGTCAAGGAGGATGGCGTTGAGGGGAAAGAGAGTGAGGCAGAGGTGCAGATCCAGTCGTCGCCGCCGAAGTTGGAGATCCCGGAGCCGGAATCAGCGGTCAGGCGACAGGTGGTAGAGGTGCCTAAGCCGGCGACGCCTTCGCTCGATCCTGACGTATCGAGGCCGACGCTGGCGCAGTCTTCCTTCTCGTGGATGCTGGGACAAGAGGAGCGGTCTTCACCGTTCATGGAATCTGGGTCGTCGTCGGCGAGTCGGCCGCGGAGTCGAGGGTTCTTGTTCGGTGACGACGAGGAGGGAGGGGTGGATGAGACTCCCACCGGGGGCGGGACGCCGACAAGGAAGAAGAGGGAGAGGAAAATAGTGAGGAAAGGTGGGGCAACAGGTGGCAAGCAAGAGGCAGGAGAGGAAGAGGATGGATTTGATTTGAATGATCTGAAGAGTAGCTGAAGTACTGAAAATGATACCAATGTCGCTTGAACCTGTCCTCTGTGGTATATGCTTTTCGTGAAATGTTTGCTGTCGTGGTGCAAAGACCAGGGGTGCTTGTGATGCTCCCAAAGTGTACTGGAGCTCCCAACCTCGGCCTGGGTTTCTGCTTCAAGTGATCTTACTACTTGACGCTAATTTCTGGCTAACAGTCGAAGCACATGGTCCTGCATTGCGGCTGAGGTTGTTGTTCAGCTTACGTAATACAATGTATACGCTACGAGGCTGTTCACTTTGACTTCTTGGTCTGCTTTGCCGCGGGTGTTCCATTTGTCTTGCCCTTCTTCTCTTGCGCGATTGCGTACTTTTCCCACTGACCGAGGGTTGCCAGGGAAGGAATGAATCGCCCAACACGAGCCTTGTACTCCTTGTACTCTGGGTACTTGCCAGCAGTGATCCTTTCCGTGAGTGGTGTGCTTCCTTGGAAGATGAGTAGATAGCCGAAAGCTCCTGCGAAGGTCCAGTTGATCAGGCTCTCCGTGTCAAAGCATGCCCATTGATACAACGCGACCCAGATGGCTTGCTCTGCTGCAAAGTTGGGATGTCGCGAGTAGTTCCAAAGACCGTTTGTAACGAAGCCACGCTCGAGTTCGGTAGCCGTGAAGCCATCTGGTACCTTTGCCGTCTTCTGATAGTCCTTCTTTGCATTCTGGTAAGCTGCATCCGTCAGTCTCATCGTAATTGACAATTCAGCGTCTTGAGAACTTACTCCACTGCTGATTGTCCGCAAAGAATTCAATGATCAAAAGCAGACCCAGCGCTTGAGGGAAAATGGTATCTGCCAGAGAGAGAGCCTTGTCGACCCTCGAAGTGAGGAGCATGATGTACGTGGGAGTTGCAACTGCCGCCAGGAGGACACTTTGAATGAAGGCAATGAAGACGAAGTTGAAGACTGTCCACACTGGCGTGTTGTTCACCTGCTTCTTGATGATGGCCCATCTGTAGTCCTCCGAACCCACTTCATACCCACCCTTTCGCCAGTAATTGAATGTCAAACGAGCCTAGCCATCTGGTCAGAGAATGCGCGCTGCGCTAGGCGTGATTCACTCACCGACCAGCATACGCTGAACAGTGCAACTGCATCCAAACGCTGTGACTCAATGCCATTCAACTTTCCCCAGTACCAGTAATGAACATTATAGAGAGCAGGGAGTATACTCCAGGCGCGGTCGATCTGCGAGTAGTTCCTGTTGATTTCTGAAACAATGAACGCGACCACTCCAACGAAAAGAGAAAAGGCGCCAGCGGATATCACTGGATTGATCGAGGTGTAGGCGGTCTGCAGAGACTCCAAAGACGATATCTGCAGCAATCGCTGAGGGAGCTCGAAGAATTGTGGAATGAATGGTCGCACAGTCTTGTCAAAGTCGGCGCATTCGGCGAGTGTCTTCACTGTTGGCAGCGCCATATGGTAGAGCGGAGTCGCTGGCATTGTAGCGGTTGTGTCGTTGAAAGAGAAGTGGTCACGGCTCGAAATTGATCAGAGTTGGATCTCGCTTGCAAGAGATCCAAGCTCGGTGCACGGTGACGACATCTACAACAACCACGATGCATTTTGAGGCCGACGTCTCATGATTGGCTGACTTCTCTACCCAGAAGGCGGCAACCTCCGAACAGCCCCACCCTCAGTACGCGACGCGACAAAGTGCCATGAAACTTTTCAAGTGTGGTATGTTGCCTATCTCTGCTCTGCTTATTGCTGATCGCAGTCCTGGATTTTGCGTGAGCTCCGGCGACAATGTCAATCTACGCCGGGCACGATGGTAATGAAGGTCCTCTGCGTGGCAGAGAAACCTTCGATCGCTAAAGCAGTTGCTCAGCATCTGGGAGGTGGTCAGGTTAGAAATGTAAGTATTCCTGCATTGTGGTCCAAAACCAACAACTGAAAATTGAAACAGAATCTCGCAAGCCGTCGAGAGGGTGAGCATTACATACGCAACTACGAATTCAGCTTCGAGTTCCCAAGATGGGGCAACTGCGAGGTTGTCATGACCTCGGTCACTGGCCATCTTGAAAGCCAGGACTTTGAATCTCGTTATAGATCCTGGAACAGTTGCACTCCAGATGCTCTTTTCGAGGCCGGTATTGCCGTCTACATAGATGATGGACGGAAATTCATCGCCGAGAATATCGAGCGGCATGCCCGCTACTCGCAGAAGCTTTTCATCTGGACAGATTGTGATCGCGAAGGCGAATACATCGGCACAGAAATCAGATCTGTCGCTAGCAAATCCAACCCTCGACTTCTCCAGGCTGGAAACATTGCTCGAGCGAAGTTCTCGAACATAGAGCGGCAGCATGTCATCAACGCCGCACGTAATCCCGTTGAGCTAGATGACCGGCAAGCTAATGCAGTCGGGGCGCGTATGGAGCTGGATCTTCGGATTGGCGCGTGCTTCACTCGTTTGCTCACGTTGAATCTGAAGTCAATGATTCAACACATCTCAGAGGATGTCAAGGTCATCAGCTATGGTAGCTGTCAATTCCCAACCCTGGGCTTCGTTGTCGATCGCTACTTTCAGGTCCGAAATTTCATACCCGAGCCATTCTGGTCCATCAAGGTCGTGCACACTAAAGACAAGATCAAAGTCAACTTTTCATGGGCACGGAGTCGACTCTTCGACCGAATGACCGTGGTGATCTTGTTTGAGCGATGTCTTGCTGCAAAATACGCCTCTGTGACTCGGGTGCAACAAAAGCCAGCATCGAAGTGGCGACCACTACCACTCACCACTGTCGAGCTGCAGAAGATGGGCAGTAGATACCTCCGCATCGATAGTCAGCGTATCATGACCGTGGCCGAGAAGTTATACAACAAAGGATTCATCAGCTACCCTCGTACGGAAACAGACCGATTCGATAGAAATACTGATCTTCAACGACTGATTCAGAACCAGACCCAATCAGCGACGTGGGGTAATTATGCTCAGAGGTAAGTCGAACGAAGAATCTACGTCATCTGTTACCTAATCCGTAGCAGTCTTCTCGATGGTGGCTACCGATTTCCAAAAGAGGGCAGAAATGATGACAAAGCTCATCCACCAATTCACCCGGTCACATTTGTTACACCAGCCAACCTCGAAAATGACGATGAACGCAAGGTGTTGGAATTCGTTGTCCGCCGCTTCTTGGCCTGTTGCTCCGAGGACGCACGCGGATCACGAAGCGAAGTGGAGATACTGTATGGCAGCGAGATCTTCAAGGCATCAGGCCTGACAGTACTTGAAAAGAACTATCTCGACATCTACGTCTATGAGAAATGGACGAGCACAGAGGAGCTACCTCACTTTGAGGTCGGAGAGACTTTCGAGCCCGATGAAGCTCGCATCCATGATGGCAAAACAGCAAAGCCGGGTTACTTGACTGAACCGGAGTTGATCGCTCTTATGGATGCCAATGGGATCGGAACTGATGCCACAATGGCTGAGCATATCGCAAAGATCAAAGACCGACAGTATGTCAAAGTGCAGGCTGGGACAGCTAGGCGGACTTTCGGAGACGAAGAAGAGAATGAAGGCCAGCCTGTTGCCAGGGCTACTGGCGGAGGCCGAGGGAGACCGCCGCCACCCATGGGCGAATTCATACCAACCACTCTTGGAGTGGCTTTATATCAAGGGTATGAGAACATGGGATTCGAGACGAGCTTGACCAAGCCGCATCTGCGCAAGGAGGTAAGCCCGCGCTATGATGGCTCGGCATGACCACTTCACTGACATGTCGTAGATGGAACTCAAAATGAAAGAGATCTGCAATGGTCGTGCCACCAAAGCTGAGGTCGTATACGAAAGTCTGAACATGCACCGCGAGGTTTACCTACGTACGAACCAAAGGATGGAAGTCCTGCGGAGTGTATGTCTACCCCACGTCATGTCATGAGCTACAGCTGATTGAGAATCTTAGTCCTTCAGGAGATATGTCCTCGGGGACACTGGATGAAGTACACGAGTAGTAGATTTGGGTCCAGCTCGAGCAACTTTGCTCCGACGGAACAACGATAACCGAATGGCGGGCATGATTTTGACAGGGATTGAGGAGCCGCAAGGCGGGCCGGTGGCTTTATGGGGTACCATTTGGCGACCCTGCGATTGGGAACCCAGAGAGGCTTGATTGGCCTGCCCATCCAGATGCAGCGTCGCCGAAGTGGGGGCACGGCTAAGTGAAGATGGTATTCCACACTATCACGGTCCGACGTCGACATACACGTGGGATCGAGCAGAGGCAAGGACAAAGTGTTTCATACATGTAACGAGCATGTATAGAAAGTAGGAAACGTTCGGATCAAAAGATTGCCAACTTGTCCAACGGTGGTCTTCCCCGCTGTCCTGATTTTTGCTCAGACGGAGGCGAGTTTGCCCTCGGTCCTCCAAATCTCGTTGAAGTCGATCTCAAGGGCCCAGAACTTTGATCTTCACTCCCGACGTTCGAAAGTGTCTCTGAAGAAATACAATCGTTGGGGAGCTCGAATACGATCACTGCTGGTGCTGGTAGAGGTTGACCGAAATAATTATTGACGGGCAGCGAGGCTCTGTGGCTAGCCCTCGAAGCATTTGCCAGCTGACACAACCTGCAACCCCTTTCCGCACCCTTCTTCCATGTTGACTTGAGACATCTCCATACTTCAGACTCGCCGCCCCGTCACGTCCACAGACACGCGTGACGCTGAGCATGAGTTCGTCCCCAAATCCGCCTGATGGTACGCCTCTGCAAATAGCAAGAAAGAGTAGCTGCCAATACTTACACACCCCTGTAGCCGGTCAATCACATGCGCAACCCCTCCATGCCGAGTCCTCCCCCCATGAGCCCTTCTCAGGGGCTCAGAGCACAACCAGTCTCATGTCATATTCGACCTCACCGAATGAGCTGTCACGGAGTAGAACCTATGAATCGCCCACGGAACACTCGTCCATGACAGCGTATGTCCACAAGAGCAAAATCTCCAAGCCGGTGTAGCAAAAGGACAATTTGCTAACTTCTGTCCCGAACAGTTTGGAACGTGATAATGGTTTACGACGCATCCGCCAGGCACCCTCAACTTCACGAAAGGCATCTGATTCGAATCCTACGCTACCTCGAAACTCGTCCTTCACTCTAAACCTCTCCCAATCTCAGAACCCCTCACGAAGACCATCAGTAACGAGCCCTTCAGGACCGCCGTCACCAGTCCTGCAATTCAGCGAAGACCTTGCCCGCTTTCCGCAAGAGTCCTTGCACTCCTTCTCATTCGCTCAACAGGCCGACACATCATTGCATAGCCGGCAAAATGTTCTAAAGAGGTCGATAGATGTCATGAGAGATAGGGTCGGGTGGGCAGCAGGGAATCCAGGCATACTAGACGCACACGCTCGAGTCACCGGAGACGAGGAGGTACAAATGATGTTGGATCTGTTGAAGCGAGCAAATCTTGTGGGACCAGGGGGTTCGGATACAGGAGGCATGGCTATCGGCCCACTGACGGGACCGGCTATTCAAGGACAAGAGAACTTGTTTGAGAGGAGCTTTGCGCCAATATCAGAAAGTCCAACAGAGGATGTTGATATGAACGGCAAGCTATCACCGGCTCATCCAAGGTTTCCTTCCAGTTCGACCGAGCAAATTTCACCTATCACTGCTGCGGTTAGGGATACTGCTGAGAGTCTGACGGGAACAGCAGGAACCAAGCAAAACTCGGGCATACCCAAAATCGATACACAAAACGTGCCTTCACGAGATGCTGCTGCTGCTGCCGCTGAAGATCCTTCACCATTGCTTGCTCGGCGATCACAGCTGAAACGAACTTTCACTGACATTGCTGGGTATAGTTTACAAGATCGGCTGTCAACAGCGCTCGCAAAACCATATCTGGCCACAAGTGAGGCGAACAGGCAGGCGGAGACGCTCATCTCGCCGAGGTTCCCGCCCAATCAGCAAATTGAGCAACCTAAGAGGAACATGACGATCGCATCAAATGGAGCAGCACATACGCATGGCACTCGACAGAATGCAGCAGCACAGGCCATTTTCACTACCGACATCAATTCGCCATGGACCATTACTGCTGCCAATGATCTTGCATGCCTTGTCTTCGGAGTGACTCGAGCCGAGGTCCGCAAGATGGGGATCATGGAAGTCATTCGGCCAGAGAGGAGGAGATGGCTGGAGAGCAAGCTGAGACCATCAGAGCCGGAACCAACACTGCGCAGATCATCTTCGAAAAAGCAAGCAGAACGAAGCAGCCCGAGTCCTTCGCCAGCCACAACGAGCGCCATGGGTAATGGTGTCACCGCAAAATTGCTCAGTAAGCCACCTGCTAGGCAGACGTATCAAAGCAGAAGAGCAAGAACAGCAGATGGAGCGGGAGTCGACACGTCTACTGCAAAGTTGCAGAGATCAAACAGCTTCAAGGACAAGTCACGTGGAGTGTTACTCTGCGGCGACGTCATCCCGATACAGAAACGAAATGGTGCTACTGGATCAGCGACCTTGTGGGTTAAGGAGAAACAAGGCGGTCTGATCTGGGTTCTGGAAGAGATTGCCGAGGATGTAGCAAATCTTTCACTTGACGATATAGGTTGCGTCACAAAGGGAGAAGGTGCCATCGAGGCTATATTCGGTCTAGAACGTGTGCGGCGAGGTATGGATGTTCAAAAGCTTGTGCCGAAACTTCCAAAGCAACGAGGTACTCATACTGGAGCTCTGGATTGGGATGAGATACAGATGACCAGACGATACACTGCACGGACGGCGAACAACACAAACATCCCGGTCACGGTCGATTTGATACCCGACGAGCCTACCATCAGAGTCTCCAGCTTTCCTCATATCGCCGGTATCATGGTACTTTCGTCAGAAACACTGGAGATCACAAGCTCAAATTCCGTATTCTCTGCTGCACTGTTTGGGCATGAGAACCCCGATGGCCTTCACATCACGAAGCTGGTTCCGCAATTTGACAAACTTTTGAGCTTGATATCAGATGAAGACTCTATCGAGCTGAAAGATGGTATTGTCATTCCCGAGCATAGTTTCCGAAGGGCAAGGGCATTGCTGGCAGTCAAGGATGGGCGAGCAGACGCTGCCGCATTCTTCTTACACCCGACTGGCTTGCCAGCAATCCATCGCGACGGTACAGAAATCATGGTCGACGTACAGATGCGAGTGGTCAAGTCAGAACCAAAGCAAGAGAGGCCACGGGACACCATCGTCGAAGAGCAAGACTCGGAGCCTGCCACACCGACCCAGTCGACACCAACGGTATCTTTCGCACTCTGGATCACCTACTCGAAGCAATTACATGCTGTGAATCACACAATGACCCCAGTGACCCCGCTCATGATTTCTCGTCCAGGGACACCTCCACGACAGCTGTCGCCAGGGCAGCCATCTCCGGATAATGAGAAGGCCGCGGAACAAGAGGATTCGGGCTACGAAGGTCCTAACAAGGCCGATGCCCAATACATGTCTGCTCCTCCGACTCCGACGCCTTTGTCCCTCCAGCTACAAGAAGCTTCTTCGTCTCCCCTGGCACCAGCACTCGAGACTGAGCTGTTTGAACACCCCTCGCCTGCTGCCCTGGCTGCAGGTGCGAAGCTTACAAAGAAGAAACTCATTTCAGACTTTGTCATCCTCGAGGAAATGGGTAAGGGTGCATATGGAGAGGTGAAGCTGGTGCGGTACAAGAAGGCCAACGCACAGAAAATGGTCATCAAGTATGTCACAAAGCGACGGATCCTGGTTGATACTTGGACGAGAGATCGTAAGCTTGGAACAGTGCCTCTTGAGATTCACGTACTGGACTACCTGCGCAAAGACGGACTGCAACATGACAACATTGTTGAGATGGCCGACTTCTTCGAGGACGACATCAATTACTATATCGAGATGATCCCGCACGGTCTCCCGGGTGTGGATCTTTTTGACTATATCGAGCTCAGAGTGAACATGGAGGAAAGAGAATGCCGCAGCATCTTCGTGCAGGTAGCTGCAGCGCTGCATCATTTACATGTCAAGGCGAGAGTGGTGCACAGAGACATCAAAGACGAGAACGTCATCCTGGATGGTGAAGGTCGAGTCAAGTTGGCCGATTTTGGCAGTGCGGCTTACATCAAGAGCGGTCCTTTTGATGTCTTTGTTGGGACCATTGGTAAGTCATTCCACTTGACTTATGTCGTGATGCGATACTGATGATACACAGATTACGCTGCCCCTGAAGTCCTCCGCGGCTCCCCTTACCGTGGCAAAGAACAAGACGTGTGGGCTCTGGGCATCCTGCTATACACCATCGTCTACAAGGAGAATCCGTTCTACAGCATTGATGAAATCATGGACCATGATCTACGGGTACCGTACGTCATGAGCGAGGACTGCCTCGATCTCATTAGAAAGATGCTGGACCGAGATGTGGAGAGACGGATCGGTATTCAGGATGTGGTAAATCATCCGTGGTGCATTGCGTCTGACGAGGGAGGACCAGGTGATGGAAGGGTCGAATTAGAAGCCGAGTCGTGATAGCTTCTACCTTCGTCGATGATGGTTCAAGGTTCATATCCACGAAAGGAGGAGTGTATAAAGGGTCAATTTTCCTGCACAAAAGCGGCATGGGACGGTCACTAGACGGCAATGTAGAAGCAGCATGGACGGGATCAATGAACAACCATGACATGATACCAAACCGCCCGCTCCCCCAAACACAAAGACAATTCCCTCCCAATCCAGCACGTGATTTCCTTCACAACTTCGCCCTCCTCCCACTCTTCGCATCCTTGGGCACCATATCCTCCCCCAGCACAATCTCCGGATACCCCCTCCCCCCCGTCATGGTCGCCAATCCCCCCGGCAACCTCCACGCCGCCCCATCCACCACCAAGACATGCCCACTGACATAATCCCCCGTGTCCGCCAACAAGTACACCGTGGCGTCCGCAATCTCCTTGACCCTCCCCAATCTCCCCAACGGCACCGGTTTCGCCACGCTCCCTGCGTCCCGATCCGCTTTGCTGCTCAGCCGCTCCATGCCTTCTGTCCCCTCGATGCCGCCGGGGGAGATGACGTTGGAGGTGATGCCCCGGGGGCCGTATTCGAGGGCGACGGAGGCGGAGAGGGCGTCGACGCCGGCTTTGGCCGAGGCGACGTGGGATTGGAAGGGCATGCCGGTGAAGTGGAATGTGGCGGAGATGAAGATTATGCGGCCGCCTGTGCGGGGGGAAGGGGAGGGGATGGGGGTGGAGGGGTTGCGGGCGGCGGAGGAGAGCAGGTGCGGGAGGGTGGCTTTGAGGGTGTTGTAGGAGCCGAGTAGGTCGATTTCGAGGACGGTGCGGAAGGCGTTGGAGCTGAGGGTGGAGATGGGGGAGAGGAAGTTGCCGGCTGCTCCGGCGCTGGAAAGCGGTCAGAGAGGTTGGTCCAGGGGTGGGTCGGTGGAGGGCAAAAGTAATGGGGTACAGAGAAGGGGAGAGATGTTGGGGAAGGGGCAAGGGGGATGTACATCACGTAGTCTATTTGACCAAGCTCGGAGATGCAGGACTCGACCGCGGAGGTGAGGCTGTCAAGGGAGCGGACGTCGACGTTGCCGATGCCGAGTACCTTTGCTCCGGGGCGAGCGGTGGCGATGTCCGCGGCCATGCGTTTGGTCTTTTCTTCATTGCGGCCGATGATGCAGGCATTTGCGCCGAGATGGACTAGAGCTCGTACTTGGGCGGAGCAGATGGTACCGGCGCCACCGGTGCAGAAAACGACTCGGTCATCTAGAGTTCTTAGTCGCTTGATATGAAATGGGTGAGGGATGACAGACTGAAAATGCCTTCTTTCCATATGCTGGACACGAAGGTGGAGGGGTCTTGAGGCATGGCAGAAAGGAAATCCCTGGTATTTAACAGCTCGATGATAATTTCTGAAGCAATATTGAGATACTCGATGGAGATGTAGCTATACTTCACACATTTCCACGATGGCAACGAAGGGTTGTAGTGGTTGTTGTGATGACTATACAGCTTGAACCTCGGTGATGTCGTTGCCAAGCAAGCTGCCCTACAAAGCGTCACCAACAGAGATGCAATTATATCACAGAAGGTAGCACGGTAAGGACTAGACCTTTTGATCGGGCCGATGTGGTTGTACAAAGCTGGGTGGGACGCTGATTGCAAGTTTGTCTTGCACGACAGTGGGCATCGAGTCACGCACATATATGTCGACCACTCGTCACTTCGCAAGGATCAATCCCATCCATTTGTTCCCGGTCTCCTCAACCCTGATACGTTATTATGGCAGACCCGGCGACCATACGTTTCGCTCGCAAGAGCGGTAAGTTTATCTCAATCTCCTGTGCGTTCAAGCCCTGAATATCCAGATGCCCATACCATCTACTCCCTCATTGAAGCCTCGGGTAAAGATCAAGGCGAGATCAGCATGGATATCACAGAAGAGAGAGTAGCGCGCACAATCCATTTTGAGGACGAAGACCTACAACCTTCACTTCTCCCGAAGCGATTTGCTTGGTGCCTGCTCATTGTAGCACCAGAGGGCGATGTTGCCGGACTTGCAATCTTTCTGTACAATTACGCAGCTTGGAGTGGTGAGCCTGGCCTATACTTGGAAGAGCTCTACGTCGTGCCAAAGTATAGATCTCGTGGGTATGCCATGCAGTTGATTGAGGCTATGGCAAAGGAAGGGCAGAATGCCGGGTGCGTCAAGATTGAATGGGTATGCTTGAAGAGAAACGCGAGAGCTCTTGCCTTTTATCAGAAAATGGGAGGACAAGTCAGGGAAGACTGGGCTTTTCTGTATGTTGATGAAGCTGGCATACAGAAGCTGGCGGCCTCGAGTACAGCATCTCGATAGAAGTATTCGATAAGCAGTTTGATGAATGGCATTGATATTTGGACACGACCATGGCCTAACAGTCCCCCTCGAGCAACGGAGCGACAGGTCCCGCGACACGAATTGATCTGCTCAGCCGCAACAGGGTCACGTCGGTCATGCCAGACCCTGCAGGATCGACGAGTTCGGCAAGCCATGAATCCATGGATCCTTCGACAGGAGCAAAATGAGGGCGGCGATTGGGGGAAGATTGGGCGCACAGAGTCTCTTGCCTGCGGGAACGGCAGATCTCGGTTGGAGAGAGGCACGCGGGCATTCCTCGACTCGAGAGCACACAATGTCGTTATCTTGCAGCATATCTAAAGACAGCACGGGGACCCTTGACGGTGACGAACTTGTCTCGTGACGATATGACGGCCATGCAATTTGTCTGCTCATTCTTCTCGTGATGAGGAGACGAACGGCCAAGTTTACGTGCAGGGAAGGTTTCTCTTGCCCCCCACCAAAACGCACAAACTTCCCCACCATTTGGACCCAAAAGGCAAGAGCGGACCCTGAGAAGCGATAAACCGAATGCAAGTGGGCGGCGTGACTGCTGCCACCGAAAGAGGCCATCCTCAGCTCCACGACTCGGCCAGATCCCGCCGTAAGACTACGCAAAAGTACGCGAGGCCTCGTACGTCGTTATCCTTGGTCTTGCCATCCTCTTTCCTTTCTCCTTCTGTCAGACATTGGTGTTTCACTATCTCGACCGCTCCCACTATCGCTTCCTCCAACTGTCACTACACCGGCGGGCCCGAGAGACCACTGCTGGCCCAGACTGTCCATATTCTTCTTATTCAGTGTGGAAACCTGCCATGACCTGAATCTCGTCAACTTCACGCTCGCTGGTCGATTGCTCCACTGCGGCATATTTGCTCGCTCCGCCTCCCCGAACAGACACTGCAAATCCCGCAGCATCTCAACTCCCGACTACGACGACCACAATGGCGGCACTAGAAATTCGAATCCTTCCAGAGGAGGACTCTTCAACCTCGCCATCGCCGGAACCACAATCTCCAATCTCACCAACCACTCCTACCCACCCCGAGGGCCCACCGCAGAAGCTCAAGGGACGGAGGCGATTGCTCAATGGCTTCCAACGCATGTCTTCTTCCCCCTCTCTCGCCCGGATGGGCAGGACTTCTTCCTCAGGCTACAAGAATGGCAAGGCCTCGGTGTCTTGCATTTCTCTGTCCTCTGCTGGCAACACACCCTATGGCTCGCCCTTTGGGTCCAGCCTGAGTGCTGAGCTCTCCTCGGGCGTCAATACGCCTAACTCAACAGTCTCGACCCCTGGCATTCAGATTCCTGCCTTTGGCGAGCGAGCACGCCTTCGATACCTCGAGAAGCTGAACACGAATGGCACTGCCGCCATCCCTCGGTCTGTAGCACGTGTGGCTACCACCCCGGGCATTGCCGAAGAGGAGGACTACTTCTCCAGTAAGGCGATTGCACAGACCAGACAGCGTCGGCCAAACTTCAACTTCTGGCAAGAGCTACCGTCGGAGATCAGAACTGAGATCCTGTCCTACCTTGACCCGAAGGAAGTGGTCCGCTGCTCAGCAGTCTCAAAAGCATGGAACAAGCACTGTTTCGATGGCCAGCTGTGGGCAGTGCTGGATACCTGCAAATTCTACCAGAGAATTCCGGCCGATGCTCTGGTAACGATAATCACGTCTGCCGGACCATTCGTCCGCGACCTCAACCTGCGAGGTTGCGTTCAGCTTAGGGAGAAATGGCACTCCGGCGGCTTCGCAGACGCTTGCAGGAACCTGGAATACTTCTCCCTCGAGGGCTGTAGAATCGACAGGACTTCGATTCACTGCTTTCTCCTGCAGAACCCGCGGCTGGTACACATCAATCTCTCTGGTCTAGCAGGTGTCACCAACCAGGCCATGAAGATCATTGCTCAGAGATGCCCACGTCTCGAGCATTTGAACGTGTCTTGGTGCAACAACGTGGACACTCGAGGCTTGCGCAAGGTTGTCGAGTCCTGCCCTCGCCTCTCAGACCTGCGAGCTGGTGAGATTCGTGGTTGGGATGACCTGGATTTCCTCCAGCTCCTCTTCGAGAACAATTCGCTCGAGCGTCTGATCCTAATGAACTGCGATTCGTTCGCCGATGAGTCGCTGAAGGTTCTGATCAGAGGGAAAGATCCCGAAGTCGACCTGCTCACTGGGAGACCTATGGTCCCACCTCGTCGCCTCAAACACCTGGATCTCAGTCGATGTCGAGGCGTGACAGACATTGGTCTTCGTGCGTGCGTCAACAATGTAGAGAACATCGAGGGTCTCCAGCTCTCGAAATGCTCGACACTTACCGATGCGTCTCTGGATGACCTGATTCCTACGATGCCGAATCTCACTCATCTCGACCTAGAAGAACTGGACCAATTGACAAACGGCTCGTTGCAGACGCTCGCAAACTCACCGTGTGCACCACATCTTCGCCATCTGTCCATCTCGTATTGCGAGAACCTCGGCGATACTGGAATGCTGCCAGTTCTGAAATCCTGCACTGCTCTGGAGACTCTGGATATGGACAACACGCGCATCTCCGACCTCGTACTCGCCGCGGCTGCCTCTATGGTCCGCAGTCGTTCTTCACGCACAACTGACGCGCATTCGAAGCCGGTTCCATCACTACGTTTGGTGGCATACGACTGCCAGAATGTGACTTGGACTGGTGTTCGTGAGATCATGTCCCGCAACGCCGAGATTGTCACAGCTCGTAGAATGGTGCCGTCAACTGCGCGTGTGCCCGTCCGCGCTGCGACACCAGAGCCTGTGTCTTCTTCATCAAGCTCGACTTCGCTCTCGAAAGGCTCACCAAGGCATTCAACAGACTACGCAGCTCGACCTGTAGCGGCGCCAGCCCCTCCCACCGTCACCACCGAGACAGTCCAGCTCGTCAGGACGTACCCCACTGAGATCATCGCTTTGAAATGCTTCTATAACTATCAGCCAACCGTGCACGAGCACACGAAGCGTGTTCTACGTGGCGACTTTGCCAGCGCCAACAGACTAGAGAGGAAGTGGGCCGAATTCATGATCGTTAGTGAAGAGGCTGGCGCCGGAGGTGCTGGGGCTAGAAGACGACGTCGAAGAGCTAGGGAAGCTCAGATGATGCATGCTGACGAGGAGAGCGAGGCGGGTGGCAACGGTGGTGTCGGAGGTGGACGACGAAGAAGAGCTAGGAGCGGCGGCTGTGTAGTGATGTGAATACGATGAAGAATTTTTTGAATTGAACGGCAAGAGAAGGGTTTGGGATACATACGGATGGGCATGATTACGGTCAGGGCATTGAACGATAACGTGCACAGGATGGATCCAAGGAGCTGGAAGGATATACATGGCGCTATGGATGATGGGGATTCCAGCTGGCGCGAGCCATGCACGATTCATGGACGGTATTGCGTTGATTGCTGGAGTTCTGTTGGGATTGGCTGGGTCTGGTTTCCAGAGAATGTTCTCGCTGTTCAGTGTCATGTCAGATAGTCTGCATTCTCCAGAGCAGTACTTTTTTACGAATCGCATTCAAACAAAGTCTGCTTGATGTGACAGGAGGTGATCTCCGCAAAATGGGAGCAGATCGATCGCATCTCACCAGATCGGACCGCTTTGACAGATCAGAGCTCCACAAATGTCATCACTCGGCCAGGAACCAGATTCCAAAATGCTTCGTACGATACCTGAGTCTATAGCTCGATGCGCCTGGGATCCACGATACTGCCGTAAATCGCTCGCTTCATGATTATGCTCTGAAGCGCCACAATTGAAGCTGGCGCAAACGATCGTATCTGGTCGCAACACTGTTCTGCTTGTCGCAATTGCTCTGGGAGCTCCTAATCGTCTCAAATCGTCCACACGAAGCATTCCATGTCATAGTGTAGTCGCACGAACTCCTAGACATCCACGGTCCTTCGCATCATTACTACATACCTCGGGATATTCCTCGTCCAGCAGCTTGAGAATGGCACCAAAGAAAGCTGCAACCAATGGCGCCAGCAAAGGTGCCAGAGTCTTGTACTGGTTCAGGACCGACCTGCGCCTTCACGACTCGCCTGCTTTGCATGCAGCTTTGGATCTGAAGCCTGAAGTGCTGTATCCCGTCTGGACCTGGGATCCTCACTATGTCTACCATGCTCGCGTTGGACCGAATCGCTTCCAATTCCTCATAGACTGCCAGAATGATCTGTCAAAGTCTCTGACCAAGATCAACAAGAAACAAAAGCTGCTCGTCATAAGAGAAGCCCCTCAGACTCTCATCAAGAAGTTGATCAAAGAGTGGAAGATCACGCATCTTGTGTTTGAGAAGGATACCGATGCTTATGCGAAGGATCGCGATGCAAAAGTTATGAAGCAGGCGAAAGAGGCAGGCATAGAGGTCATTGTCAAGATGGGCCGGACACTTTGGGATCCCGAAGAGCTGGTCAAGAAGAATGGAGGTAAACCCACCATGAGCATCAACCAGCTCGAATCTGCTGGAAGCAAGATTGGAGAGATCGCAAAGCCCTTGCCGACTCCTGAATCATTGCCAGATCCAGGCCCGACCGATCTCACCTTTGATCAGGAGCAACCCGAACCTGAGCCCGACTTCAACGCGCCATACCGTGAGAAAGACTGCAAGACATATGCCCACGGCCTCTCCGGTCCCAACAAGGACTTCTCCCCTCCAACGCTGGAAGAACTCGGCCTTCCTGCCGCCACCACCCCACATAAAGGTGGCGAGACCCTCGCCCTCAAGATCCTCGACGACGTCTGCTCAAACACCCACTACACCGCCAACTTTGAGAAACCCAAGACCTCCCCCGCGGCCTTCTCACCCCAATCCACCTGCCTCACCTCCCCCTACCTGCACTTCGGCGCCCTTTCCGTCCGCGAATTCTGGTGGCGCGTGCAGTCCGTCCTCTCCAAATCCAAATCTCACTCCCACCCCCCCGTCTCCCTGCACGGCCAACTCCTCTTTCGCGACATGTACTTTGCCGCCCAATCCGCGTTAGGCTACACCTTCTCCCAAACCCACAACAACCCCACCGTCCGCTTCGTCCCCTGGCACCTCCCCTCCACCATCTCCCCCTCCACCAACCTCATAACCGGCACCTACCAAATCGACTCCCCCGAAGCCGAATCCCACTTCCAACGCTGGCGATCCGGCACCACCGGCTTCCCCTGGATCGACGCCCTCATGCGCCAATTGCGCCTCGAAGGCTGGATCCACCACCTGGGCCGGCACTCGGTCGCCTGCTTCCTCACGCGAGGCGGGTGCTACATCTCCTGGGAACGCGGCGCCGAAGTCTTCGAAGAGCTCCTCCTCGACCACGAAACGGCCTGCAACGCGGGCAACTGGCAATGGCTCTCGTGCACGGCTTTCTTCGCGCAGTTTTACCGGTGCTACTCCCCCGTCGCCTTCGGGCAGAAGTGGGATAAACACGCCGAGTTGATCCGGCGGTACGTGCCGGAGCTCGAGAAGGTGCCGGATAAGTACATCTATGAGCCGTGGAAGATGCCGATTGCCGACGCGAACAAGGCCGGGGTTGTTATCAAGGGGGATGGCACGGGGGAAAACGAGGAGCATGGGAGATGGGTGTACCCTAAACCTATGTTGGATTTTGGAGAGATGAGGACGAGGTGTATCCATGGCCTCAAGGAGGCGTATGATAGGAAACTGTACGGGGATAGTCCAGCCGTCAAGGATGGGTCGTGGAGGAAGTTGTTCGATGATGGTGGGGAGGGGTTGACGGAGGGGAAGAAGGGGGGGCCGGCGGGGACGGGGAATGAGGGGGAGGAGTTTGAGGAGGCGATGGGGCATGAGGAGGGGGGAAGTCCGGCGCCGAGGACACCGAGGACGCCGAAGAGGAGTGTGGGGGTGAAGGAGGAAGAGGGAAGTCCGAAGACGACGAGGTCGACGAGGGGGAAGAAGAGGGAGGCAGGGCAGGGGACGTTGGATGGGAGTGTGAAGCGGACGAAGAAGTAAATCACTGGGGGGGTACGTGTACACGATTGAATACTAAAATATGAAATGAAATTTTTGTAATTCCAGGCCTCAAGCGGATACGAAGCGAGGCGGTCGACTTTACGTCCACCGAGTGTGCAGCAAAACGCCAAAGGAAACCAGCAATCCCGAACGGCGTCATAATCCTCATAATGCACGCGTGCAATACCAAAAATCCTACCAGGCATCCTCAAATCCTACCAGAGCGACCCTTCTAAGCCTCCAGCTTGAGTGTAGGATAGGCGATAGGGGCAGCATCCTCCTCCTCCTCCTCCTTGGAATCCTCCTTGGACATCTGGTGATCAGCAGGCTCTGGGGTAGAGTCTTCGCTCTTGTCAAAGTCGCCTTGCGAGAGACGGTCCCTGATCCAGTTGCGGAGCTGCTCGATGACGCGAACGTTCTCGACCCAGGCCTCTTGCGCCTTGTCGTCGGCACTGTCTGATTGTGGCGACGAGACGGCGCTCTCTCCGGGTGGTGTCGACCTGAGTGCTGGGTCGACGTTGGATGACGATGTTGGTCTCTTCTCAGTGATAGACATCTTACGGGGAGTACGTTGGCCCTCGGAGTCAATGTCCATAGCATCTGATCCACGGCGGGCAGGGGCCTCGCGCTGGAGACGACCTCCGCTGTAGCGGCGGCTGTCATAGCCATCGAAACCGGAAGCAAGACCCGAAGCAGGAGCAGAGCTATAACCAGAGCCCATATCGGACATGCTGCTGACGGAAGGAAGTTGAGGATACATGGAAGCACCATCGCCCGAGGAGCGAGAGTGGCTCGACATGGGTGAATGAACGGAGGAAGCGTATGAGGAGACGGAGGCGGGGGTTAGTGCTGGAGTATCCATGCCCTGCGCAGAGGCAGTCATGCTGGCCATTTGAGCAACGGAGCTCAACGGCTGCATGCCGCCAGCGGAAGAGACCGAACCAGAGTGTTGGGTCTGAGGAGGGCTGTGGCTGCTGCGGTGGTAACCACCGCCGAGGGTGTAGCCAGGAAGTTGAGTGTGTACACCTGGTTGCTGAACGCCAGCAGCGGCTGACTGGCCGGAGCTCTCGTAAACAGTGGCAGAGAGCTGCTCGAGGAAGCGGTCGATATCGAGGAGATCGCCCTTGGTGCGTGCGTTGGACAGAGGCAGCTGGTAGTTTTGGGCAAGAGCACCTTGAGCAATGGCACTGCTGCCGTTGTTCATGGAGACACCACTGCTACCGTTGAAGCTCTCGAGCATACTGCTGACAGAGTTGAAATTGTTTCCATGGCCGTTATTACTACCAGCTCCATTGTAGCCGCTGCCGATCGAGTACCCGGCACCGATGCTGACAGGTAGAGGGAGAGACTGGGTATTGAGACGGGAGCCGACGTCGTAGTAGTTGTGGGGATCAAGAGCACGACGCTTGACATCACCGAGGAAGTCGTTAAGAGCCTCGATGGCACGACGGCGGGTGTCGATGCTCTGCTGGTCGGCGAGGGAAGTGCCTGGGTAGTTGACCTGGCCGTAGCCAGAGTAGGCAGGGGGGTTCGGGTATGAGTTGAAGTTGTTACCGCCAACATGCTGGCCGGGGGGAGGTGGGTATGATCCATCATGCCCAGGGTAGTAAGCTGCGATAGACGTCAGCCTCGAGTTCTTGATCATGCTGAACGGGCGCGTCAAGCGTACCCTTGTTGTCAGCGGGGAAGCCATTCTGACCATTTTGATTGTTGTTCATGTTCGACTCGGGCGAGCGGAGCAGAACGGAATCGTCGGCATGTGTCTTTACGTGCTTCTTCAGATCTTGAGGTCGCTTGAACGACTTGCCGCAGAACTCGCACTTGTGCGGCTTGAGGGGGACATGAACGCGCATATGAGAGGTGATGTGGTCGCGCTTCACGGTCGTGGTCCTACACGCGCCCCATTGGCAGGTGAGGTTAAGGTTGTTGGTCGACTTGCGGCCGACATGTCGTTCGCAAACGTGCTCCTGGTAGTTTTATCAGTATCCATGACAGGCGTCTGAAGGGTGACCTTACGTAGAGCTGCTCCGCGTTGGGGCATCGTTCTCCACAACCGAGCCATTGACAGGTCAGTGTCTCTGCAGCTGGATCGCGAGCCGGTTGCGCGGGAAGCTGTAGACTGTTCTCGGTCGTGTTGGTTGTAGTTGTTGCTGGCGCAGTCTGCGCCTGAACTTCTTCGGCAGCCATGGGGGGAAGAGGAAGAAGTGTGGTAGAGGAAGGGTGAGAACTACCAGCTTGGCATGCGCGGGGAGGAGTGGAGGTTGGAAAAAAGATTTGCGGAGAGCAGAGACTTCCAAAAAAAGCTGAGGGTGGTCGGACTATTTAAGGCGGCAGTGTATCACAACTTGCAATTGTCGTGATTTCCAGGAAGGAGCGACCAAAACGACGAGGATCGTTTGGAAAAGGTGCAGGAGGGGGCGGACCTCCGAACCTGCCAATTTCTTGTCCTTACCACCGCTCTCTGAACGGCACGACACGTTTTGGACTAGGTCTTACGCTAGACCCCTTTCATGCGATGGACCCCTTCGGTTGGCCTTCACCGGCCTGAGTCCAGTCTCTTCAGCGGCAAGGTAAGTACAGGTGGGCTACCTCTCCTTTCACAAGTCAAAGATGGGGGCCAGATAGCGGATTCGTGGCGTATCCGGGAGGTGCAATCATGAGTGAGCGCCCTTGAACTCTGTCTGGCCTACCGTATTGGGTTGTCACTCGGGACCAGCTCAACCGTTTCACGACGGCTGAAAGGAAAGGCTAGTGTCACTCCTCGAGTCTCAAGGATCATCGTCCATCCTTGGTAAATGACGCCTAGGAATCCGCTGTTTGCCCAGTCCGCTGGCAATTTGCTATTCGATGAATACTCAACGCACGGCGAGCGTTTCCTACACAGCCCCCCTCGGAACCCTGACCCATTTTCGTCCCAGGATCGCAGACGGGTCGAGAGAGTCCGACGAATCGAAGCGTCCGTCGTCGTCACTCTGGTCAGCCTTTTTGCCCACAACCTTGCAGGTCAATTTCGTCACATCTGGTTGTTCAAAGGTTGGACTCTGATGCAGCGAGACAACGGAAAAAGCTGGACCGCCTGCCTTCCGCTCCTCTTCACATTGTCCTTCATCGAGAAAAAGTGTTACGCTTGTCCTGCTACACGAGAGCATCGAAAGGCCTTTACCAGAACAACGCTTTCCATCTAATCTGCTCAGCGTGTAATCTCCAGTGCCATGTTCAACTTAAAATTCCAACCTCCAAACGCTCGTTGGCAACATTCACACGTTGACGACCTGTGCACCGCTGCGGAACACCTTGGCAATCACAGCCCTCCACGTTATACCCTGCCCTAACTGCAGCTCTACTCGCGAGCAGGATCCAGCTGACGCATCCCATCTACCATTTCGATGCATGCTGATTTTCCTGATCGATACTTGTATTCATGTACTGCAGTCGAGAGGCAAAAAATGCCACAGCATCATCACCCAAGCCTTGCGTCTGTTTGTCGTCCCTGACCCAATGTAAGCAACCACTGTAAGCACGCAAGTACCTCATCAGCACGATCATCTCCACCCCAGACTCCAGCAAGTAGCGAGAATGCAACGAGCACCGTACGTCCAAGCATGAGCTTCACAACTCACCAACCATGCCCGAATGTCCAGATCCTGTATCCGACTTCTGATCATCGCAGCGAAAGACCATACGCAGCTGCTGGATCAAGGTAGGCATAGGAAACAGGGGACCACGCTACCAGTTCGGTATAACTTCTATCGTTATGAACTACTCGCGAATTAGCTCATGGTCAGCTGGCACTTGATTGTGTCTCTTGACTTGTGCCGAACCTGATGGTAGCAGGGTTACGACTCAGCATGCTTGTCTCCAGCTGGGCTGTGCTTGTCTTGTGCTTGAGGGCTGAGTTTACATGTCTTGCGGATTGCTTCACGCGGTATGGATGCTGACAGGGGCGCCAAGCATTAAGATGATACAGTATGGGGGAATCGAAGCAGCGACGGTGAAGTCGATTAAAATGGTAGGGCAGACCATGTGAGAGTGATGGTTTGCTGTAGTCGAACCTGATAGTGAATGGCGTGACAGACAATGCGTTGTGTAGTGCCATTTGGGAGACAGTGCAGCAAGCTGAGGAATATGGACATGGTTAAGCACGATGGATTCTATCAACAATGTAGACACGTCAAATGTGGTTAATGTGTTTGTTTCGTGTGTGGCCACTACATAGTCAAGTTGACCTCATCTACATCGCCAGCGGCTGACATCGGCAATTCCGTTGATACAGCCCGGCAGGCCCACGGGGGTAGCAAGAGCTGACGAATCGCCTCCCGCCCTACTCAGGCAAGATTAGTCAATAACCACCTCAACCTTCGTCATGCCCCTGATAGCCGCCAAATGACCATCACTACACCTCCCGTCACCCTCCTTCAATCCACGGCCGATACTCTTCCTCAACTCCTCATCCACGACCAACACTGGCGTGCCAGGCGAAGGCGGCACAAAACCCACTGCCCCTGGCGTTCCGACGCGCGGCGACTCCGTCTTCACCACCACGGCCCCAAACGGGCGGTCGTCGAGGCAAGCGTCGAGCGCAATCTCGAGCGCGGGAAGGTGCTGCAGGTGCGGGTAGGTGTCCGCGCGGTTCGCCTGCAGGTCGGCCTTGGCGGCGAGGAAGTCCTTGACGTTGATCCAGGAGAGCGGCTCCATGGTGAGGAATTTGATCGTGTCGATTTGGATTTTGCTGCGGAGGGTCTTCATGGCGGTGATTTTGGCTTTGATGTCGGAGCTGCTCACAGAGGGATCGCAGAGGTCGGGGGTGTCGCTGGAGAAGTTGGCTGAGCCTAGGACTACGAGGAGGCTGTTCCGGTGTGAGGCGAGTACTGGGTGTCGCTGGATGCTCGTGAGAGAGTGGTCGGGGAGTGGTGTAGAAACCGGCAGCTGTAGGAGTGCGTCTGCAGCTCCGCCGCGCAAGATGGCTGCAGCTTGACAATTGAGCATCCACAGGCCGTCTCGTGCTTCTCCTTCGAGATCCAAGGCAGTTCCTGTTACCGCCTGAAGAGGCAGAAACTTCCGCGAAATGAAAGTCGCAATCTGAGTAGGATTGCTGTTGTCAAAGTCCAGAATATGCCTGAGTGCACTTGGCAGGAGGTTCAGTTTCTCCGTTCGAAGTGCCTCCAGCTCTTCCTTCTCCTTTCGCTTCTTTTCCAGTCTCTCTGCTTCCTCCTGCTTACGCGCCAGTTCCAGCGCTTCCTTACGTGCAGCTTCGGCCTTCTGGTCTCGCTCCTCCTTGATATCGGCCATTTTCGTGTCTTCATCTGCGTCGTTGTGGTCGTTAGATTTCTTGGTGTTCTCAGACACCTGCTTGGGCGGCTTGCTGCCATCCTCTGATTTACGCTTCTTCACAGGCGGACCTGCAGCGAACAGAGCAACGGCCTCCCGCGCCGATGTCTGAACGCGTTTCGTCTTTACATCATTCGTCTGCGACGAAAGGCTCTGTGTCCGGGGCCGGCCAGGTTTCCTTCGTGGCAGCTTGAACTCGTCTGGCTTCATAACAGCTTCGGGCGAAGAAGCAGCCCTTGACGATTCGGTAGAAGGTGATTTTCGGCTAGCAGCCGCCCTCATGTCCTTCCTCGAGACCAGTCTCCTCTTTGTCTTTGCCGCGTCGGGCGATTCTGCGTCTTCCATCTCAGCATCGGATAGCTCTGGACTTCGGAAGCGATCTGCTCGTCTTGTTACAGGGCTAGAGCTCAGTCGACTCTTTTTCGCTTTGGCTTCACTGTAAAGTCGAAAAAGTAGATCACGTTCCTTCTCCCAGTGCGGCCCGCTCTTTGCTTCTGCTATTTCATACCACGTATTGCCCGATGCTCGATCTCGGTAGAGTGGGTCGAACTGGTCCAGCTCCGTCAAAGTTTTGACCATGTCGAAATGTGAAGTCCCGAGAGCAGCCTTCATTGGTCGCTCCGGTCTACTGTTGGCTTTCTTAGGACTCATTTCGGCTAGAAGCATATTGACAAGATAGACGTCGCCTGTACGCGCTGCAGCTGCCACAATGTCGTTGTTGACGGGCACGCGAGCATCCAGAAACTCGATGACACCTTCTCGATCGTTGTTAACGACAAGCTTCATCAAATTCTCCGGGTTTCGAGCCATAAAGTGCAGGGCCTGTCGTGGTCCCGGGCGTGGCGCAGACGCAGCAGCTGGAAGTACTTCATCGTTCTCTTCGGCTCCTCTCGCCTTCCAGTCGTCAATGGCAGTCCTGAGCAGAGCGCGAATCTCGGATGCGGTCTCCGTGTTTTCCCCTACCAGATCCAAAGCTTGCTGACCCTTGACATTCTGTTTGAGAGGATTGACGCCAGCTTCCAGAAGAAGCTTTACGACATCAGGGTGCTCGTTCTCGACAGCATCGATGAGTGGTGTATCCTTGTCGCTGTTGGAGCAGTGGATGTTGCATTTCTCCTCGAGCAAATATTTGACAATCTCGGTGTTACCATTGAGAGCTGCAACCTGCAGAGGAGTATTGCCAGCGAACTCTGGATGTTCCAGCTGTTCTGGATCCTTCTCGCGCCATTCCTTGACCAAGTCCAGATCTCCTGTCTCGCAGGCTTCAGCGAGCCGAGTAAAGCCGTACTTGTTGACATGCCGTTTATGGTCTCGCCCCATAGGTCTGCCCGGTGTTGATACTGATCTATTGATACTGCGTGTATTTCTGCTTTGAGCATGTTTGGCAGAAACCTCGGATTCACTGCCAGAGTCCCACGTGTTCTTAAACACTTTTTGGTCGCGTACTGGAAGGTGCGAGGCAGCCCGTCGGGAACGCCCTGCTTGAACTGCTTCGTTTGCCTCGTCCTTGGTCTGTCCAGAAGAAGTGCGCTTGTGACGACGCAGGCGCGGTGGAGGTGACAGCTCTTCCGAGCTTCGATCTGAAGTCTTCGTATTTGCAACACTGCTTCGCCGTTGTCGTTTCGCAGAATCTGTGTTCGATTGTCGATGGCCCGCTGACGATTCACGATGCTTTCGTTTCCTTGGATTGTTTGAACCACGACCATTTGTCAGAGGTTCGCTTCCGTCTCTTCTCTCTGGCGATCCCGAAGCAGTCCTCGAATCAGCATCTGACGATCGGACGCTTCTTGCATCAATCTCGTCATCGACGCTGGCAGTCTCAGACCTGTCGTGCTTGCTGGACCGAATACTCTTCTTGCTTGAGGTTGGTGATGTCGATTCTGCCTTGGTCTCCTTATTCAGCGCGCTGGCAGTGTCGACCTTGACGCCATTTGCTTTGCGCAGCGCTTCCCGTCTCTTGACTGGGGACGAAAGGACAGTCTCTGCCTCGGAATCATCTCGATCGTCATCTGCAGGAGCATCTTGGGCAGATTCCTTTTGGTGTCCGTTTACTGTTGGTAATTCTTCAGCGGCTTTGGCTTCAGCACTTGACGGAGCAGTATCGGCAGCCGGGAGACTCCCTGAAGTCTCTTGTGGAGGTGATGGATCCTTTTTGGGAGCGGCCTCTGAAGAGGGTTTACCAGTGTCACTCATGCCGCCGCATCTGAAAAAGATGCCCACATTGCCTGCATGCGACCAAACAAGACACTTCACTGGTGTCTTTGCTCCGCTGAACCTAGTGGTTGTCGTGCAGGACAAGTCGCAAGTGTCGTCGAATCGCGTTGGTCAAGCTGGAGACGCGCGAAGCAAAATGTGGGATTATGGTAGGTAAATGTCGAAAGTTACAACGGCTTTGTAGATGAGAAGAGGCACTGGAGGATAAAGTTCGCTGCAACACAAGCCAACCAATCATCGATCAGGGGGCTTTGCTTTTTGACTCGTCTCCGCAGCTGGAAATTTGACCAAACAAGGCAGCCGTAAAGGATGGATTGACAAACATAACACATTTGCAAGAGCATTCATCGCCAGCGCACAATACACAGCCTACGTGGCTGTCAGCGAACACAATAATGGCCACTGTGGACGCGGCGACTGTGATTCAGGCATCCTACGTTTCAGCCGCAGCTGCGGTGCGTGAAGACACTTGGGCATCATTGATGGTAAGTTGACAATCATCAGATCCTGGTAATCAGGGCTGTCCCATCCTTGAGAGATCGTTTCCTTGCGTACGGATCACGTGCCAGTGATGTTCCCTCCACTGTCGACTTTAAAGTGGGTAACGTCGATGCACCAACTACAGGCGACAGTCATCAGAGCGGCGTAGAGAGGAGCAGCGCCAAAGTCGACAAGAAGGATGCTGCGTCAGCGACCTCAGTGGTTGGCAAATTACTTGATAGTGCAGCGTCGATACAGGTGCCACATAGCTGGTTTGCCTCCTTCTATGTTGTCTCGACACTATCCTCGGCGTTCTGGGCCTACGAAATTGTATTTAAGGCTGCTGCCTTCAACGTGGTCGCCGACCTGTCTTCAGATAACGACCGCTCTATGACTCTCCGGCAAATAGTCGTGGTGTCGGCCATGATGTTTGCGCAGGGTGCAAGACGACTCTATGAGAGTATTGAATTCGCGAAGCCGTCATCTTCCAAGATGTTTGTTGGTCACTGGATCATGGGTCTCTGGTTCTACGTCACGATCGGAGTCGCCGTCTGGATAGAAGGTATTCGTGAGTACTAGACATTAAATTAGGGAGAAATATTCTGACCGAGCCACCAAGCAATGCTCCGACAAGCAGATGTCGAAATGAAGCACTTTCAATTCGTTCCGCCAACGCCTCGAACATTCATCGCATCCGTCATCTTCATCCTAGCATCTGGTGGCCAGGTCGACTGCCATGGCTATCTGTCATCCTTGAAACGATATGGGGTTCCTCAGCATCCAGCGTTCCAGTCTCTGGTGTGCCCGCATTACTTTGCTGAATGCCTCATCTATCTCTCCATGGCGATTCAAGCAGCACCAAAGGGAGCCCTGGTCAACCGCACAATTCTGTGTGCGCTCGTGTTCGTCGGCGTCAATCTCGGAGTGACAGCAGATGGGACGAAGAAGTGGTACGCAAAAAGGTTCGGACCTCAAAGTGTCGAAGGGAAATGGCGCATGATCCCGTACCTGTTCTGAGGCACTCTAAATCCAACGCCGAGGACAACCGCTGGATCATGCAGGTCGCCGACCTCGAAAACGCCGACCCGGAGAAAACAAACATGTGAAACGCCGACCTCCTGCAATCATGGTCCGAGTGCTATGCAATGCTGAAGATGCTGGAACACCTGTTGGAAGCACACGTGGTCAAGAGAGAGTCGACATGGCGTATTTGACTCCTGGAACATGGCTTCGACGTCCGGTTTTGGGGTCGTAGATGTGGTAACCGTAATCTGCAGCATTCGGTGGTGTGTACACTATGATGCAGTCAGCGATCAGGGATATGGCAGACTCGGGTTCGACGTACAATGCAATGATACCGCGATTTCTTCTGGACCTTTGTTGTGGACTTCATGTAGCCCGATCTGATCGGAGATATGTGCCACCTCGCCAGCACGGTAGTCTGTCTCTTTCTTCACACAGAGCGAGCTCGGCGAGTCGACTGAGGGCGTCTCATAGATGGTCTCCTTCAATGAACCGTGGATGATCTTCATCACACAGTGGGAGTCGGCATGGTCGTGGACTGGCGAACCTTTCCTAGGATTCCAGACGATGAAGAGCTGTGTATCGCTGTCAGAAGCAGGTCCAGAGCATCACGAAATGTCCACCTACCAGATTACTCCGACCATTTATGCTGTCGACGAGCAACCGAGTGTATGCTCTGCTAGGATCTGCCGGGCCGAAATCTTCCCATTCGCCATGTCGAGGTTCGTACTCATCCAGGAGTCTTCTCAACGTGTCGACATCAACATCATCGGAGCTGATCCCGGAGTTGGACCCCAGATAGTCTCTCAGCTTAGCCACCAGATTATCCAAAGAAGATGGTTCGTGAATAGAGTCCGCGCGTTCTCGAAGACAAGTATCAGCCATGTCGAAGATTTTTTTTCCTTGGGTTTAGCTGCAAATCACGCAAGCGGTCACAAGGGTATATACAAGTGAGAATAGCGAGCAATTGTTTGTATTATCATTTCGTGATAGAGACTTGAATCTCGTGATGGGGCCCGGACCGATGTCGTCAAAGCCTGTCCTGAACGGCGAAAGGGCTACATGCCCGGCCGGCCCTAGCCGTGAAACTTTCTGATCCTATGGATCGCATGTTTTGAAGGTTAGGGAACCGGTATGCAGGCCCCCCAAGCAGAGGCGCAGGAGGTGGCGCCCGGAGCAGGTCATGCGGGGACCTGTCATTATCGGGACAGGTACGGTGCTCATTTCCCTTACCGCAGGGGGTGGTGCCCGAGGTGCCCGAGGTGCCCGAGGTGCCCGTGTGTGGTCGTGGTGATCGGAGGTGAATCGGTTTGCCGGGAGAACTTCGGTGGATGGATTTGCCCCTCCAAAAGACATCATCGCCGACCTGGGAAAAGTTGCAACCAACGACAGTAGCATAGCATAGCAGACGCTGTATAGCACGACAGGCAGCTAAATATCCCTCAAGATGGCGACTACAGTGGACAAGATCAAGGAGATCGAGACCGAGGTTGGTATAGGACCCCGCGGCTGGCAGGAACGGAAATTGACAGTGTGCAGATGGCTCGTACTCAAAAGAACAAGGCCACATCCTACCATCTCGGTACGCACCTCAATAAGATTACATCTCATCACCCAGCTCACATTCCATGCAGGTCAACTCAAAGCCAAACTCGCCAAGTTGAAAAAAGAACTCCTCACCCCTTCCTCAAGCGGCGGAGGTGGCGGCGTCGGCTTCGATGTCGCAAGAACCGGTGTGGCCAGTGTGTAAGTGGCATCATCCAACGGTGCATACCAAAGTCGCCACTCACAATCCCCAGTGGCTTCATCGGGTTCCCGTCAGTGGGCAAATCGACGCTCATGAGTCGTCTGACTGGTCAGCATTCTGAGGCTGCCGCTTACGAGTTCACAACGGTAGGGATGCATTATCAGATGAGCTTAGATTGCGACTGATAGCACGTCAGCTCACGACCGTTCCTGGTCAGGTGCAGTATAACGGGGCGAAGATTCAGATCTTGGATTTGCCTGGTATCATTCAGGGAGCCAAGGATGGTAAAGGTCGTGGTCGGCAGGTTATTGCTGTGGCCAAGACTTGTCATTTGATTTTCATTGTGTTGGATGTCAACAAGCCGCTTACTGACAAGAGGGTCATTGAGAATGAGCTTGAGGGGTTCGGTATCAGGATCAACAAGCAGCCGCCGAATATCACCTACAAGAAGAAGGACAAAGGAGGGCTTGCCATTACCAGCACAGTGCCGCTGACACACATTGACCATGATGTGGGTACCACAGGGCTTCTTCGGTAGCTGGGACTAATGTCGTTGGTAGGAAATCAAGGCAGTCATGTCCGAGTACCGCATCTCGTCGGCGGACATTGCCATCCGATGCGATGCAACCATCGACGACCTGATCGACGTAATAGAAGCAAAGAGCCGAAGCTACATCCCCGTCATCTACGCCTTGAACAAGATCGACGCCATCTCAATCGAAGAGCTCGACCTGCTCTACCGTATCCCCAACGCCTGCCCGATCAGCTCTGAGCACGGCTGGAACATCGACGAGCTGCTTGAGCAAATGTGGGAGAAGCTGAACCTTCGTCGGGTGTACACAAAGCCCAAAGGCAAGCTCCCCGACTACACAGCCCCTGTTGTGTTACGAGCCAATGCCTGCACGGTGGAGGATTTTGTGAGACCCATCCATGATTGTCGCGCGGTTCGGTGAGGCTGACTTGGTTCGACAGTGTAATTCTATTCACAAGACGATCGTGGAACAATTCAGGGTGGCTATCGTCTACGGCAAATCTGTACGACATCAACCGCAGCGAGTAGGCCTGACACACGAGCTCGCCGACGAAGACATCAGTAAGTGATGAGCAGACGCAACATGTTTTGCATAGACGCTGACCGAGGCCCGAAGTCACCATCATCAAGCGATAGAGTTCGCATCCTTTGCGGCGTTCGGCGCCTGTGCACGTCGTACAGATGCATCGATCGAGGCAATTCGGATCGCATTGTGCCATGGTCTTCTTTGACAGCTCTCGGCGTTTATTTCGGTGGTACAGGATCAGGAAACGAGGCAACGAACTGCCATGTCCCGTGGCGGAGGTGTCGAGGTCAGATGTCAGAGGCACGCGACGTGCGACGTTTCACTGCATGACGGCTTCCTGCATCTGCGAGAGGTCATGTGGGAGGTTTTAGCATCGGGCATCTCCGGCGTCAAGAGGACGAATTTCCTTTGTTAACAAATGGCTCAGACAAAGCCGAATTGTCTGAAGGCGAAGAAGGGCAGCCAAATGGTCGGCAAGCTAGAGTCGGACTTGGGCATCCCCACTCGATCAGGGCCGCCAAGGTGGTCAGACGAGGCGATGAGGGTATCGTTCGCCAATGGATTTCCCTAAAGTTGCTTTGACGTGTACGATAACTTCTCCCACCGGAAGCGCTGATCTTCAGTTACGTGGACGGAGTGACATGTCGACTACTAGACTGGTCAGCAAGCCATGGTATCTTTGTTCCATGGACAGATAGAAGGCGTGGATAATCCATTAGCCTAAGAAGCTATTCCCAGTCGCGCAAGTCTTTCCCTCATCTTCAATGGGAGGCGATTACGCCTTGAAAAGACAAGCATTGGTTTTCGAATTAATCCGTACAGGGACCCATCGGAATTGATGATTGGCCAAGGCAGCAATGCATGCATGCACTTTACTTGCGGCAGCCACGGGCAGCTATCCAGAGGTCAATCCAACCACGTCGGGCATAGGCGCAGCTAGGTATGACGCAGTGCCTGGTAACAATGCAATATGCGAGTGATGATAGACGGGAGATGATGGTGTAGCACAGAGGTCCCAATTCTCCATGCGTACAAGTTATCATGCCGTGCATGCGTACCTGCTCGGATCTGTACATGATCGTCTTGGTCTTTACTGAAACGCGACATGCTTGTTGGACTCTTTGGATGGCCCCACAGAAATGGAGCAAATAAGCTGTAGAGTCCCGAGAGTATGCATCCCATTGGGCAAAGCCAAAATTGGAGAGGAGTCAACTGTCAGCCTGTTCGGCCCACAAGCGAAGATGCGAGTCCGTTTCGCATGGGCATGGATGCCTGTACGTTGGACCACATCGGCCCAGCTTCTTCACTCTACATTCCCGCGGGAGAATTGGCCAGACTCAGCAGATGGCAGACCCTGACCGAGCTGGGCACCGAAGAGTTCGTCTTGCCCAAAATACCTAAATCTGACATGCACCTCTCGATGCGATGCCGGCTTTTCTCTTTTTCTCGACAGCCCAAGGAGAAGCCCTCGGCAAGAATAGCACCATCTCGTCCTGCAGCCTTCCTGGCTCTATTGCAGAGCTAGCTGCCTGTCTACCCACAGGCCTGTTCCCATATAGGTTTGGCTTCCATATTTCTACCCCAACTAATCCATACAGCGTCGACTCAGCTAAGTCCAAGTGTGGCTGCCCGTCATGAGTCCGTCGATGCTTGTCCCGGCCCTCTCCCTCTATCCTATGTTCCTGGCATCCGACCTTCTAATCCTCCCACGCAGGAGAACGTGCCATGTCATTGGGGAGCAGGAGGCGTCCATAGTCCCGCCTTTGTCCCTCTCCGTCGGGACTCACTGTGGTCGTGCCAGTCATCTCCTCAAAGTGTGGGCAATCTACCCAAGCGCTTGTGCTTGACTTTCGATCTTGCCAAGTACGACTCTGTTTTGACCCCCAGTCGGGACATACTTGTACTTGATCTCTTCCGGGGGTGGGCCATGATTCACGACCTGCCAATTGCTCTACCGTTTCCTCCCGCAGTCTGCTGCGACAGGCTATTGCTCCGTCCAGTAGTAGGCCAGAACAGACTAAACCGATTCGCTGGCAGTCGAGGTCATTCCTCCATCCTTGCTCAGATTTACTATCCCCACGGCATCTGACTCTCCATCTCAGCATCCTGCTCAGCTGCACACGCAACAACACCCTTTCGTCATTTCACCTCTTGTGCAACCCTCTCTAAAGCGCGCCTACCCTGCTCGAATGTCGTGCCTCGCCTGTATCTTAACAGACCTGCACGTGCCTGACTGGTTGCCGCCCTCGAGCATCCGCCAGTCTACGCCATCTCAACGCCAGGAGTTCATTCCAGCACATCACTACTGAACACCAACATCTCTGTACCACAACCGCGCCTCACCCTGGCTAATAGTAGACTCCCATCACCCGAGCAGCGCCGCATGTCGCTTACCATCGAGCATGGAACATGGACGAGATTACCGCCGGAGTCAGTCGCACACGAGTCCCCCTTGGCCCGATCAGCACTTATATCCCCATTCACATCATGGTACGCCTGCGACAGAGTACTCGGATTACGGGTGGGGACAGCCCGCCATGCCCAATCCGATCATACCATATCCTTACCAGCCCGTTGATGCCCAATACCAGATCCCTTTTGAGCAGAGGCTTGATCCTCCGCCAATGCCACAGTGGCCCAGCCAGCTCACAGGTGATCACTCGAGCATGTACAAGACCATGGGAGTGCCTGCCCAACCGACCATGTTGGGCAACGAAATGTTTCCTCGGGGAATGATGGCCTCGTCGAGTGCGGCTGCTACTTCGAGTACACCGAATCCGAGGCGAACACTTACGGATGATGATAGGAGGGAGATGTGTGTCTTTGCAGAGGAGAATCCGACTCTCAAGCAGATTGAGATAGGAGGTGAGTCTAATCCGCCGAAGAGAGATCTATGTCTGACATAATGCTAGCACGCTTCAAGGTCGATAGAAGGTATAGGATGCATGGTGACACATCAGGAACAACTCTAACACGTTACAGTACCGTCTCGAAAGTGCTTCGGCAGAGAGAAAAGTACCTTGCTGGTCGCTCGCAACGCAGGCCTTCGATAGCAAAGCGAGAGAAGTCTCACCGAAATGAAGTCGAGCTGGCTCTTCAAAACTGGGCGAAAAAACAACGAAAGCTCAAAATGCCGCTCACCGAGGACAGCATCCGTGCCAAAGCACTGGGATTCTCGGCCGCTGCAGGTGGTGGAGAAGCTAGCAACCCAGCCACAAATGCTGGATGGGTATCCACTTTCAAGCGAAGCTACTCTTACTCTGGATCAAGTAGAAAGCCATCAGTACCAGGTGACGAGTCCGAGGCCATGAGCTACACCGGCTCAAACGGCTCAAGATCATCCTCAGTGGCCCTTTCTCCAGCCGTGAGAAACCTACGAATGATCACCAGCAACGACGACCTCCGAAGCGTCCACGGCTCAGACAGCAACTCCGACGCTCGCAGCTCCTCCAGAGGACCAAGCATGTCCCTCTCCTCCGCAATGAACCCGGATAAACCTCCCTTTTCCAACGACTTCTTCCAGGACTCCTCCCCCTTCTTCTCCACCTCCACCTTCTCTACCCGACACACCCCTCGATCCACCAACAAACCCCTCCGCTCTGCCCCCGACCGGCCCCGCCGCAGCACCTTCCCCCAAGGCGACCCATACGACCCCAAACCCCCCTCCTCCACCACCATGCTCGACTCCCCAATGGACGACTACACCACCCTCCTCGAATCCCCCGAAGAGCACTACTACCCTGCCTTCCCCGGGCCCCCTCCCGGTCTCGACTCAGACACCGTCTCCCCAACCGACACCATGAACCCCCCCATCCTACCAGCGAGTAGAACAGGCATCCCCTTGCCGCCCGGCGCCCCTGAACCAGCTTGGTTCAAAGAGATTGATGAGGCGAGGAGGGAGCGCAGACGGAAGATCTCCCTGCCGAGTCAGGAGCAGGCGCGGGAGGGGTTCGAGACGGCGATGAAGTATCTGCGGAAACAGACGGGGGGGTTAGGGGGGAGTGAGGAGGCGAGGGTGTTGGAGGGGGTGCAGAGGAGGTTGATGAGCGGGGGTAGGGGTGGGGTTTGAGCAGCGATTGCTGGTTGCTTGATGGGGAGTGGGGATACTGACTCCTTTACCACCGAGTGAGGCATAGCTTCGGGGAACGAGGGCGGATTTCGGATTTTGTACAGGTGTTTTGGATCTTTCTCTTTTGTTGGATCTGGAATCTTCTTGGATCGTCTTTCGGGCATGGCAGGATTTTGCATGGGGTACTCACTCGTTGAAGCGGAGACATGGCGTAGGGACAGGAATGGGCAGGGAGTTGTAGGGAAGGAAGGGGATAGACGATCATCGGACCAGACCCGTCCTCGGCGTCAAGGGTGGTATACAGGCTACATCACCTCTTGCGCTGGGGTAGGGCAGAATGTATATACTCGCGCAAGCAAGGGTCCGGAAACACAGACGGGGGAAAGGGGGCAGGGACAGGTTCTCCTTTGTATCAAGGACACGAGAAGGTTCGCTTTGTCTGGTCTGCACGTACGGTACACATGAGCAGGAAGCTGGACTTGAGTTCTCGACAATTGTTGATGTAGGGGAATCTAGCAGCTTCCATACTGTCTTGCTATTCCCGTTCCTTCGTTCCTTTTTCCACTTACCCATCCTTACCCATCCAGATTACTATTACCTCAGGAACTCCCCTGCATCATCTCAGGAAACACCCTACAAACCACCACCTCCACCACCGCAAAAAGGAAATGCTTGTTACAATACCCCTCTCCAAGCAAACCCAGCATCTCCTCCACGCGCTCCACCTCCCATTCCTCCCTCCCCATCCCCCCTTTTGTTGGGCCGAAGTACAACCCCCTCACTGCCCCCGGGATCAGAGAGCGTATCTCTTCTGCGCAACGTCTTTTGATGGCCGCGATCTCCTCAGGGGTGGTAGGAGGGGGTTTACCTGCTCCAAGGGCGTTATTGGGAAAGAGGTTCGTGCGGAGGGTGCGCAGGAGAGAGGGCAGGCGGTGGGGTGTGAGGAGGTGGGTGGTCAGGAGGTGGGAGAGAAGTCTAGATGGGTTCTGTCAGTGGTGAGGTCTCAGCGGTGCAACGAGCAGTAGGTGTAATGGTAAAGGGAAGACATGGAAGGGGGCGACGGTGATGAGCAGGCAGAGGGGGGAAATGAGCGGTCTGTTTGGGTCATCTTCGATGATGCTTGTGTTTCTGGCGGTGAGGAGTCATGATGTTTCGTTATCGTCTTGTCGTTCATCCTCTCTCCTGGCGGTGAAGCTATACTGGTACGCTTGCTATGCAGCTTGGCCCCGGTATCGGAGTGAAAGAGGCGCCGGCGGGTTGAGTTTTGGTATTGCTTTTCGCATTACGCAGAGCATCTTCACTATCTCGATGACGTGTGCTGGCGTGGGATGCCCACCGTGCAAAAGTAGCACGTGCATTGTTTATTTCGACGTTGACAACACAGCAGACATGCATCGCCCTGGCCTGAATTGCTCAGGTGATCTTGCGACTTTCATGGTCGACTGGTCAGGACTGACTGCACTCCTCTTGCCGGGCAGCTACCAAGGATTCCTCGAATGACCGACCTAGCTTCAGACGTGGACTATCGACTGGGGCTGTTGCGATCCTAGCCCGATCATTCGTGCGATACCCTCGTCAATTTTGACAACCATCAGACCTTGATTGGTCGATTGCGGCCCGATGCCGTCCAGCAAGAGACGTCGGTCGTCCAGGTGGGGTGTACAGAAAGTCAAGTGACTTGCACACGATGCGCGGTTGGCTGCATTAGCGTCTTGCACGGGCAGAGGCATGGCAGCCTCGTTGCATCAGCCTCCGGTCGTGCATAGGAAGGATTTGGGGGAGAAGAAGGTCCCGTTTATGCATGGTGTGCAGGTTGCAGCGTGGTAGCTCTGTCCATGCGGGCGGAAGAGTACATGCAAGGCCGGCGGCAGGAGGTGCGCGATGATTCGAAGCTCGAAATGGATGTGTGGGGAAAGCTATAGAGAGCCAATTTTCCGGATCTTTTCCGCGGGGAAACAGCCTTGACTTGCTTCAAATAAGAAGCCTTGACCAGGACCGTGAACCACTCAGACTCCATCGGATGCAGGTCTTGCTCGCCTCGGATTGCCAGATGGACCGACAGACAGCCCAAACAACGACTTGCATATCGAGGAAGAAGAAAATACCATGCTCCAGTGGACTAGCAGGGTATCGCTTCGCAAAACAGGCCTCGAGTACATAGGGACATGCTTGTGTAACAGCGGAAATGATGACTAGGATTCGCGAGGGAAAAAGCGGGAAATCGACGTACCTATCCAATCTCGCATCAACGCCGCCCACTTGACCAGGCCCGTGGACGGCATAGTGCTGTATCAAAGCCAGCGCCCCAGTGAGCCACGGCATGCTAGCACTGAGACCCAATATCGTAAACGGCACGCGCCAGGCCGACATGTCAATGATTGGCGTTCGGGATGGCTTGGTTGCAGAATCCTGTACGACATCGCTTCTGCTCGACGCATTCGGGTTGGGCGAACTGGTAAATGAAGAGGAGGGTGATGAAGTGACCGAATTGCCGCTTGACGTAGAGTCATGTTCCATACGGCGCGCAGGTAGGTATACGGCGTCCGACAGAGCAAAAAAGACGGCCCGGATGACTCCATGTATCAAGATACCGATGCGAAGCAATTCCCATCCGGCGTTGATGATCATGGCGTATACGCGTCTTTCACGTTGTCTGGCCCGATCCGGTGCCCTGGTCGGGGCCTCCGCCGAGAGAAGACCAAATTGTTCTAGACGTGCTGCTTTCTTTGGATTAAGATTGTCCGGAACAGCAGTCCCGTCGGTCCGCACTGCTTGAATTGCTTTGGTGATACCTTCCCACAGGAACCACTCTTCGCTGACCTTGCCGCCCAACACATTGCCAATAATCATCTCTGAAAATATCTCGTTGACCAAGACTTTTAGACAAGGATTCTGGAGATCCTCGGGGGGAAGCAGTAGCTCGAGAACGCCTTCGATTAGTAGCTGCCGCCATGCCGCCTCGTTGCTTTGTTGTGCAACCACAGAGTCAGGGTCTGATTCTGTTGGGACTGGTGAAAGCGCCGGATGAGGGTGTAGCGAATGATAGACTGTCCGAGTATTGGCCCCTAGTAATGATGATGTCGGATCTTGGGACGATGAGGTTGCGATTCGATATGCTTGAAGGGGGTTAGACAGATTGCAAGGATAGACTAGGCTGCCTTACCTTTGGCGTGTTGATTCAATAGCTCTGGGATCTCATCCAGTAGTAGCGCCTCCAGATCGACCCTTCGTAACCGCTGCTCGAACCCACGGGTGCAATGCGCAATGATCTGTACAATCTCATCGACAAATTCGTGGTCGGGCGTAATCTTCGAATACCAGGTCTGCACGAATTGCTTGATGATGACGGCTATAATTCCGTAGAGTTGTAGATCAACCTCATTTGAACTGGTCAGAGGCGGAAGTAGCTCATCCAAGGACTGCGAGTTGCTCAGGTCTGCTCCAGGCTTGAGGTGGCCTCCGCAAAGTGTTCTGCGGACAAAGGTGGCAGTCGCTGCATCGTTCTTCTCGTTCTCCGTCGCCTTCTTGTCGGTTCGTCTGACACGTACGTCTCTATCGCTCTGGCTGTCGTTCCCACGAGTCGTTCTCGACGACGACTTTTGCCGTAAATGTGCTGGTCGCGCAGGACCTTTGATGCCAAGTGCGCTCATCGTTGCACATTTTTGGCGTGATGATCGCAACAGATACTCTTCGCGTTCACATGTCGAATCATAAGATGCGATCTGCGGTCCCACGAATGTTTTGATCAAGGTCAAGTCGCCCGAGACATGATGGGAAATTAGGCTTTTGATGCCAAGCCGACACCATCACCATCAGCTCTTCCGCATCTTCCTCTCACATCACTCTTGATAATCATCAAAATGGCCGAATCAACACTAGACCAAGTTGATGGTTAGTCCAGTGCTCATTCCCATGATAATAATGACCTGATGCCTCCCAGTCCAACTCAAAGAAGTCATCAACCGCCTGCACTTCCTCCTCATCCAAACCCACGACTACCACGGCCCCAACACCTCCCAATCCATGATCGAAGAAATCCGCGGCCTGCTCAAATCCCTCGAATCGCTCGTCCAACGAGCCCGCAGACTCCCCGTCGGTCTTCCCGCCGAAGTCATAAGTGACTTTGTCGAAAAGTCCCGCAACCCAGACATCTACACGCGCGAGTTCATCGAGCATGTCCAGAAGATGAATCAGCAGCTTAGTGGACGGAGTCAGGCCTATGCGGATTTCAGGGATGCGTTGGCGAGGGAGTTGGCTGGGGCGGTGCCGGAGTTGAGGGGGGAGGTGGCGAGGGTGGTGAAGAGTACGGGTGGGAGGTTGGGCGGTGTTTGAATGATGGTTTGTGGAGGGGGGAGGTATGATACCCATGTTGATTTCTTTGAAAGGGTTCCTCGAGGTCCGAGATCAAGGTCGGGGCCGATTTGCATGTTCTAGGCGTTTGTGGCAGGACCTCGAGCACAGCGAGCGTGGGAAGGTTCATTTCATCTATGATGCAGCAAATGGGGTATCTGGCTACTCTGAACGCCAGCTAATGCGATCGCGCCATAGTCGTTCGTTCAATCATCCTTTCGTGACTACTTCTTGATTCCCCATGCCTCGCCACGCATCTCAACCTTACCATCGGTCTCCAACCCCTTCAACAGCCATAAAACCTCTTCGTTACCATATCCGAACCCATTTGGCATGGCCATATCGAGCATCATACCAATCCTGGCAGGATCCATCGCACCACCATTCGTGAGCATACCGACGATGAACATCTCGTACAGCTGCTTGTTCTCCTCCAATACCGCAGTCTTGCTCTTGAGCGCCGACACTGCTTCTTCCTTTTGCGGAGCCGAAATGGCCATGTCTTCATCCTCTTCCTGTGAAGGCAGCGTCTCCAGGACCTCATACGTATCGGTCTCCACTTCTTTCAGCACCCTCTGTCCAACCCAGAATGACACGGCATTACGGACCAGCAGGACATCCATTTCCAGCTCCTCTTCGAGCTGTGGGATGGACTTCCTCACCGCCTGATCGCCACCTTGAATTTCCATTCCACCACTCTCCTCTGTACCTTGGAAGGCGTACACCACCGACGCCACCCACGTCTTGACGCCATCCACCTTGATCGTTCTATCCTTGAACTCCAGCTCCACACTGACTCGCCCTAATGCCGACAGCCACTCCAGCTTCCTCTGCCTCTTGACAGCCACAAACTCCCGCTCAAAGTCTTTGAGCTTCTTATCTACCTGTGGCGGAATCTTGAACTGATCATCACGAAGCTTAGGCCAGAAGAAAGCACTGAGCACCTTGGCCTCGAAAGTACCGCCACCTGCGTCGACCTCGATACCATTGTCCGTGGGCGGCTTGTACTCAGAATTACGATACAGCAAACTTCGCTCGCCATTGAACTTGGCCACTGCCGCCTCTTTGAAGACTTCGGCGAAGCGGCCTTTGAGTATTGGATTGGCAGGGATGAGCAGTCTCATGCTGTTGACCAAGTCGCCAAATGAGATCCCCTCGTCCGGAATGGCATCGTACACGTCCTGAACCTTGGGCAGCTTTGCCCGGATGCTATTGATGTGAGCACCGATGCGGACGGAATCACGCATGTCTCGGAGCATGACGTCGGCGGCCTGTAATCGATCGTCGCCGAGGCGGCTCTTGAGCATGTCCACGAGGCGGCTTTCGATCGCTAGAGTTTCGTCTTCGGATCGGAGGAGTCGTTCTCCGAGGATGGCCTCTATCTCCTTGATGAAAGCATCTCGTTCGAAGAGTGAGAGTGTGAAATGTACTATGTCGTTGTGGCGGGTCAGACGGTGGTCAGGACCTGCATCGATCGGATCTGGTTGCCAATTCATGTCGGCCCAGTCGAGTGGTGGCTTGGGTGCAGCGAGGATCGATTCTGATCGCTGGACTTCGTAGGTGATTGCCGTGCAAACCTCTTCAGGGTTGGTGGCACCATTTGGAAGGAGCGTATTGTTCTCATCCAATTCAGCCAGGAAAGAAGATGCGATGACCTTGACGGTATCTGTTCGCTCCCGCAGCAGCCCGCGGAGAGGAGGTGCCACCCGTTCTAGCAGGACACCTTGGGGTGACAATTTGAAGCACACATGTATCAGCTTGACGTATATGCCTAATAATTCTGCTGTGGTTGCTCCGGCGTGAAGTAGTCGATTCTCCATCTGGTGCACAAGTGCGGATCGAATGGCGTCTTTATTCTCCCGAGATGCTTCACCGTATTCCTTGAGCTCTGAGATCACACCAGTCGACTCAGGCCACTGCTGTACATAATCGAGCAGATTTGGCAGACGTGCTCGACCAAGCACATTGCGCGCCAATTTCTGATAACAAGAGATTGTGTTGGTATCATCGCTAGAACGAATGGCTGGATAGAGCTGAGTTTCGACCCATATGTCCAATGCGACATTTCGGCTGGTCCGCGATAGCCAATCTACACGCATCTGAGAGCTCTGGCTGACGTGTGCCGATATGACAGATTGGACCGCTCGAGCCAAAGCACGATCCGTTACCAAAGAACCGAATGTGTGTCTCAAAGAAGTGACATTAGTACCACTATGAGCGGGATCATCGCCTGTAGCCTGTGTGATATCGTCCTCACTAGCAGTGGAAGTCACCTGCCGCAGCTCGTTGTAGAGGGCGTAGCTAAGGACAGCTTCTAGTCGATCTCGAGGGATGAAACGTAGAGCGAAGGACCTGAATGACTCCTCCGCAGTCTTGTACAGAGTATTGACCGCTGATAGATCCGAGTCTAGCTCAGACTGTAAGGACTTAGTGACTTGAGCAAGTCCTGATTGTAAATGCAAGGCCGACTGCTCCAGTGTGGTCGCTGCAATCGTCCTTGCGATTGGACCTCTCCAAAGGTTCTCCAGCACGGGTCTGACTTCTCGATTGACATACAAGCGGATGTGGTGACTGAACCAATCAATGACTCTCGGCAGTCCTTGGTCTCCTATCTCTGTCGCGAGGAAGTCAAGTGCTTGATGAAGCAGTGGCGATTTGGTGCCATTTGGAAGTAGCCACTCTGTGACGATTCTGAACGCAGCCTGATGGTCGTTGAATGTGACTGATGGTACAGGCTCGGAAGTCTGCTGTAATTGAGGCGATGACGGCGCGCCTATATATGGCGATGCAGTAGGCGTAGGCAGCGCGTAGTCCTGAGGTGGGAAGACATGCTCGAATGCTCGTCGCGAGCTCGCAGTGAGTGCCATTGTCAACTTCAATGACCACCTACGACCCCTTCATACTCCATAGTATTGATGTGCCAAGGTGGGTTGTTTGTCTGCTCTTTTGTTCATGCGGCCTCCGTACTTGACCACCTCGACTTCTCCGCAACCACCTCCGTCTTGACCTCTAACGTCATTGTCGACATTCTTCAGGATCAGGTGCTCCCCGAGGACGATACTATACGAATGGATCTGTGGACTTGATCCGATATTATGCGCACATTCCTTGGAGGATCTGCACTGCCTTCGACGTATCGTTGCCTTCAGACCTAAGAGTCACCATCGCCTCATATTGCATCAAGCAACTCTTCAGCAGCACTGACCAAAACAATACATCTTCGAATCCGATCCTGTCTCTCGTTGTCAACAGACCTCCTTGCGAGCATTACGAGCAAGATTCGCCCATTGCAACCTCGACTTGCGAGCTACGCTCCCTCGAGACCTGCGGCCTCCTAGACTTTCTCCCGCATACAACTTCGCTCCGATGCTGCAATAAGCATGGAAGTCGATGGAGGGGACCTAGCTCTTCCCGTAAGGACAGTATCGCCGGTACGAAATGCCCAACCAAGCTCGCCACGCCGGTTGCACCTCTTGGACCTTCCGGTGGACGTGCTGAACCAGATCGTCAAGCACGTGGGTATCATCTTCATATCTTCGTTACCTAGCTAATTATATCAGATCACGCATACGAACGACTTGACCTCGACAGCGCTGGTCCACTCTGCCCTTCACGCTCTGGCCATTCCTCAGATCTACAATCGCTTCGACATTGTCTGGCCAGATGGATCGACCGCGGGAGAGCCTCGAGGAGGCGTAGACGCACTCACATATGGTTTGGCGACGCTGAACATGGCTGAGGATGTGTTCGGTGAGGCAGATTGGCAAAGAGAAAGGAGACAGATCGGGAATGTCGCAAAACAAGGTCATCCGGAAAGACAGACACGAAGACGGAGGGGAAACTATTATGCACGATACATTCGCAAATTCTCACTTGGGAACGGACCTCCGGACTGGGTAGAGGAGTATCTCACGAATAAAGAAGCTGGTAAGATGCTGGGTACGCTGGTCGCACTCGCAATTGCTCGAATGAAGAATCTGGAAACCTTTGTGTGGGATATGCCGACCGGTGTCATATGCGACGTGTGGACGTCGTTATCGTATCTTGGAGATCGCGAAGACGGGGAACAATGTCGTTTGGAAAAGATCTGGATCAGGTGGCATCGCAATACGCATCTGTACCCGCAGATTCCTCTCCCGGCTCTGGACCCTAATGTGCCTTTGCTTAGGATCGACCAGTCAAGTGCGCTTGCGCGGACAGAGCATCCTTCTTTCTCTATCCTGCCGCCTTTGAAGAGCCTAAGCGTTTTGGACATTGACGAGATGCAATACTTGGACGAGATGAGTGTCTTGATTGGCCGCTCTTTGGACAAGCTCAGAGAGCTTCGTGTGGGCATTGCCGTCGAATGCAGACGCGATGATTGGACAGCAGATTGGACCGGCGACGATCATGAGCAGATTGATTTGTCGAATCCAGTGCGGTCCACCTTCACGATTGGAGGTCGACGGCGCGGTGGTATCCTAGGAGCACTAACATCTGCATTCCTGGATCTGAAGCAGAGAGACTCTCCTCGAAACTCGATACACCGACTACGGCGACGATCGGGAGCGGTACCACTTGTGCCTTCACCGTCAAGGGCGCCAAACTTGGCCACTGTTCCCGTGCTACTCCCAGCTCAACATCAGACCACAGCCGTATCACAAATCCCAGCTGACACAAATGGACAAATTGAGTCTGCCATTGGCCTCAAGCCGCCACAAGAAAGCATCCGCGGGATAATTGTCGAGCAGCAAACTGATCCTTTTGTGCAGACGGAGCCTGTACGGCCGGGCCCAAACCAGGACCAGGGCACAAATGACATTGCGCAAGGAGATGAGGCTCATGACGAGATCGAAAGTCTTTCGAGTTCTCCTACACAATCGATGGATGCGGCTCATCCAATTCCATCAGCAGACAATGAATCAGCGCCGGAACCGACAAAATCGCCTGTTGTTGCTCCGTCTTTGACTAAGCATGACAGTGAGAACGACGACAAGGAAGAGGTGCTATCCCGCAAGCTTACGCTCGAGACGCTAGAGTTGGAATGGGTCCCTTTATCTATTCCTGTGCTCCAAGCGGCTTTCGACTGGTCAAAGCTTACTTCAATCACCTTACTCGATTGCGAACACCACGACGAATTATGGACTGCACTGCACGATGAGTACGCAAAGGACCTACGAGCCGCAAGAGGAGCTCTACTAGGAAGTCCTCGACCACGACGCCAGAGTGTCAGCATACCTCACCCTTCAGCCGTACGTCTCCGGCTCAAGCACATCCACGTCAATACAGTCACCCTCCCCCTCATTCGTTTCATCAACGAATGCCTCGCCCCAAACACGCTCGAATCCCTCTACCTCCAAGAGTTCTCCGGCTCCGCCCCTATCGTCACCCTCGACACCATCTTCAACGCCGTCATCAAGCTCCACCGCCTCAGCCTCCGGAGCCTCCTCCTCGACAGCTGCAAACGCCGCAAAAACGGCGCCTTCGGCCGCGGTTCCTCCTGGCGACGCTGGGCCCTCACCCAGGACCTCATCCGATACATCACCACACCCGCCAAACTCCCCTCCCTCCGCGAACTCGGCTTCTGCATCGACTACGCCAAAGACTGGTCCTTATTCAAGCAACGCCTCCCCTCCCTCCCCCGTCTCCGCTCCCTCTACATCCCCCGCTACACCATCCCTTACGACCACCCCGACCCATCCCCGAAAGACCTCGCGAACCAACTCCTTGACGCAGTCTTGTACAACGACGCCATGGATCTCTGCTACATGGGCATATACGACAAGTGCTTCGAGATCATGGAGGGAGACCCGGACCGCCACCGCGACGGGGCAGTGGGGTCGAGTAGTCGGCCCGGTACCGCGGGAACGGGACACGGACATGTGGAGGAGTCATCGGATGAAGAAGAGGATGAAGACGAGGAAGACGACGAGGACGATGAGGATGAGGAGGAGCATTTGCCTAACGTAGGTGGGGAGGGCAGAGGGGGAGGGGCGGGCGATTTCGAGTATGTGGGGAGTGAGAGTGAGGAGGAGAGTGAGGTGGGAAAGGCAAAGTTGCATATTAGGGAGATTTTGTTTTATGATGACAAGGTGCCGATTTTTAGGGTTAGGCATGGGAAGTTGTGAGGAGGGAGGGATGGAGCAGGACTGGATCACAGGAGATGTTGATAGAGATGTGGGAGTCGATATGGGTTGGAGGTCTGATTTGGTCGCTTCTTTGGCCCGAGATACCACGGCTGTTGTGACGCACAGGGCCAAGGGTATCTACTAGATGTAGTATATCTAGCATCTCATGATATATGGATCACGTTTACGGTTGTGAAATTTCCAGTATCTGGATTTCTGCTTACTATGCTGAATGGCGGTGCATCGCTGCAGCAAAGGCTGTATTACATGGTTCATCTGCGATTATGCAGTAACTTTCCTCGTGCCCTTCTTCTCCACTGTCTCCTTCAGCGCATCCAATATCTTCTTCCTGCGCTTCTGTCTCTCCTGGTAGAGCCAAACTTCTTCATCCGTCACGTTTGCCATCTTCCTCCTCTCTTGAGAGCCTGTCATGCTCTCTACGAGCATACTTTGGCTTGGACTTGCAGTGGATCCGGAGAAAATCAAGCTCCTCCGCATACTGCTCCCGGGCGGGGTGCGAAAACGACTGCCGAGCATACCTGACATGCCCATCTTCTCGCCACCATTGATGACGCTACGTCTGTTCGCTTGTCGGAGCGGCGCTGGCGTGGCGAGAGCATTCATGCTCCTGCTTGGAGGCAGGCCGCGGCGACTGCTGCGAAGGCTGGAGACGCTACTGCGCATAAGATCTTGCTCGTCGTCATCAAGGGACAGACCGGCAAGACCAGTAGGTAGGCGGCGGATCTGTGCTTCCAGTACGTCAACGTCGCCGGACTTTTGCTCGATCATGGCTGTCATCTTCATGATGGTGTTGGTGACTGCTTCTACAGTAGGCACGACCGTAGAGTTGCCAGACCCGACGGAAGCAAGCTCAGCGCGGAGAACGCTGAGTTGTTCTTCTGCGTCCTGGAGCAGGGTCCGAACCTTGGTATAGGATTGACGGAGTGAGCTTTGTTGAATCTCGGTCTCGGTCGACAATGGTGCGTTGCGTTGTGCTGCGCGCTTCTCCGGATCGGCGTGAAGCGCTAGCTGGCGACGGACTTCAGAAGCACGGGTGCGGAGTCGCAGGGTCTCCGTATTGAGTGACGAGAGGTCAGCAAGTAGCGAGTCGAGATTGTCAACCTTGGTGGCTTCGACCTGGTCATCAAGCTTGTTCTCCAGTTTATCCAGGTCCTCGATCTCCACAAGACACCAGTCTTCATCATCCAAGTCATCAAGTGTTCGACCAGCCTTCTTCCTGAATTGTTCGTGCCCTTGCACAAACGCTTGTAGTGCTCGCGCATTGAGACCGAGAGTGTCGATCATGCTGTTAATATCCCTATAAACATTCTCGATTTGTCCGCCGAGACCAGCCTTGTCGCCAGTGCTCACGTAATCTTGATGAGCGATGAAGGGGTCTAAGATCTTAGTCGGCTCAACAGGTGATTCAAGAAGTGCTTTGATCCTTGCATCCTCGTCGTCAGTCAAGTCGGTCGTTTCCGGCTCTTGTGCTTGCGGAGCTGGTGCTTTCGATGACCGCAGCGATGAAGATGGTCTTGCAGCTGAGTTTGCTTGCGGTCTGGGCGGAAGATTGATGGGCTGGCTTGGTACTTGTCTGGTTGCTGGACGACCCGCTGGTGTAGCTGTCGATCGAATGGGTGATGGTGATCGAGGAGATTCCTTCTGGGGTGGTGCAAAGATCGGACCGCGAGGCAACCCCGCAGGTGTTGTTGATGGAAGGGGAGACTCTTCCGGCTTTTCTGTGCTTGCAGCGGTCGGTGGAAACTGCAATCGGGAGCCAAAGGGCGTCGATGAAGCTTTGTCGATTGACTGCTGGGTGACTTGGGGCGTCTCCACGTCTTCTCCAGAGCCTTCTTCGCCAGTCTCATCTTCCCACTCTCCTTCCTCAATCTCCTCATCATCCTCTTCTTCATCGCCTTCTTCGCCAGATTCGCCATCTTCGCCCTCCTCGTCCAGATCATCATCAAGTCCTTCTTCGGATGCGGCGGGCGATAGATCCGAGGAGTGAGCATCTGCCAAATCAACAGGAGGGCTGCCTGCAATTGGCGGGAGATCATCATTCTCGACGGACTTTTTGGGTGCTGCGGTGAAGTCAGGTGGCAAGGGAGCGTCCTCTGGCTCTTCTTGCTTGATCTTCGGGGTGGGATCAGGCGGTAGAGGAATGTCGTCGGCAGCTGATTTTGCACTGGGCTTAGTGAAGTCGGGCGGCAAAGGAGCATCACCGGATGCAGCAGCCTTCGACTCTTCCTTGGGCTTCGAACCGAACAGCGAAGAAGCTGGCTTAGGTGGCGATGCAGGGGTAGATGACTGGTCCGGAGCTTTCTGCGAGGCCTTGTCGGGTGTTGCTGGCTGCTTCGCAGTCTCACCAAGTATGTTGCCAAAGGAATTTCCGAACAAGGAAGCGCCGGCGTTTTGCGATCTCGGAAGGTCGTCTTTCGCGGTGCCATCACCCTGAAAGCCACTGACCATTTTGAAGCCACCCAGGCCACTTTTGCCTTCCGGCTTCGAAGCATTTGATGCAGGCTCATCCTCGGTCATCGTAGCCTCTCTGGTGACTGCCGCACTCTGCGGTGCAGACGGCTTACCGAAAGAGAAGCCGCTAGATGGGTGTCCGAATGAGCCTCCGGTTGTCGACGGTAGGGTGACCGTGGACCCAAAGCTCGGTTGTGCGTCCTTATTCGCTTGTCCGAATGAAGCAAAGGGAGACTGCTTAGGCTGCGCATCGTTGCCAAATGCAGCGAATGGTGATGCGGACTTTTTCTCGCTTGACCCGAAGGACCCAAATGCCGATGGGGCTGGTTTGTCTCCTCCTGAGGCCCCAAACGGAGACGAGGCAGAGTTGCCTGCATTTGCAAAGGGCGAAGGCTTATCGCCACCAGTGCTGCTTCTAAATGGTGACGCGGCAGGCTTGCTGGCACTAGCAAAGCTGCCGAAAGGCGATGCTTTCGGTGCCTCACTATTAGCCCCTCCGAATGCGGACCCGGTACTCTGACCAAATTTGGCGAATCCTGAAGAACCACCAGCGGCAGCTCCAAAGGCTGATGCTTGTCCAAAAGCTGGTGCAGTTGACTGTGCTGGGGTGTTGTTGGAGGCCCATGGGGACGCTTTACTGCCCAGTCTACCAGCTGAGCCGAAGGCTGGGGCTGCTGCTGTACTCCCTGGTGTCGAAGTCGTTCCGAATGCCGGCTTGCCGAAAGCCGGGGTTGCTGAAGAAGTCCCAGGCGTTGATGCTGTACCGAATGCTGGTTTACCAAAAGCTGGTGCTGCTTGTTCAGACGATGCTTGACCACTTGTGCCCCATGGCGATGATCGGCCACCTAAAGCAGAGGAGCCACCAAATGCTGGAGTGCTTGTAGATCCAAATGCTGGCTTGGATGGCTGCCCGAATGTGCTAGATCCAAAGGCGGGAGTGGTCTGTGCTGGAGCGGCTGCAGGAGCTGGGGTGGATTGAGATGCGCTCAGTTGGCTCGCTCCCGAATTCTGCGCCGCTACACTGATCAGCTCTGGATACGCGGTTCGCTGCCGGATGGACTCGGTGTACATGATCCACCAAGACGAGAGCTTGCCCTCGTTGTCCAGAATCATAAGCGCAGGCACGGGTGAAGCCGTCTCTTCCATGTCATCTGAGGTCAGGGGTCGTTTAATTAACTCTTTGCTCGAAAGATCCAGAGCCTGACCAATGGGTGATGTGTCGCCCATTCCATCTGAGCTCATTGGCATCTGTGCTCGCCGAGAGTCATTCGCCATATTCGTGGTTGTGTACTTGTCCACAATCAAATTTGAAGCAACGTCCGCAGAAAGTGGTGCGCTGGATTTTGTGATGACTCCTATATCTGTCCCTGCTGAGGACGAGATAACCATTGCATCCTCCAAACTTGGTTTCCAACCCTTCAGCCTTGAGATGAAGTGGTTCGCAGGATGTCGCAATCCAAAGCCAGGTACAGGATCACCACTGAATTTCGAGGATATGAATGAGCTTGAAGCCTTGTCCCGATGGAGGACATGATATGTAGAGTCGGTGCTGCCGCTGGTAGGGGTGTGAATTGTCAAGAAGTCGTCGTTCGCTAGCCAGTATATCGATGTCATTGGTACTTGTCCCTGAAGCTGGGCTGGAGCAGGTATTGATGCTTTTTGGCTACCAATATGGTCGAACTGAGCAGCCGTACCATCCTCAAGCCCAGCAACCATCTGCTTGCCTTTGGCACTCCAAGATACGCAGCTGACGCCCTCTTTGAAATACGCACCGGATGGTCCAGAAACCAGTTTTCGTTCTTTGAGATCAGCAATCAGGAGCTGTCCGCCTCCCAGAACCACTGCGAAGAGGTGCGAGAACTCTGGTGCAGGGTTTGCAGCTAGAGCTCGCACAGGTATTCCGCTTGTCGCAAGCTGAAAGGCAGCCTGTTGCTGACCTTGTTGCACTCCTTGGGTATCGTACACAGCGAGCCCGCCACCCTCTTCGGCGGCGATGACCAAGCAGCTTCCATCGGACGAGAAGGACACCTGCGAGACTCTCGGTATCTGGATTGTTGCAAGTGGACTGAATGATTTCGTATTAATATCAGCAGGCGCATCAGAAGTGTATGCCTGTCTGACGGAGTCTGTCGTCGCGATGATGAGGCTCTCAGGACCAGCAGCTGCGAGCAGTCCTTTCGCGGAAGAGATGCTCAATAGTGATGCAGTTGAAGGTGGCAGCCTCTCTGAAGGCCATGCCTGCGGCAAAAGCTGAACTTTCGTCTCTCCAGCTATCGCAAGAAAACCAAGCCCATCAGTCTGAATGTCCTCAAGATCGGGACCCTGCGTGATCTGCCCATTACCTGTCGCAGGGGATGCTGAACTCGCTGCGCCCACATTTCCAAAGCTCCAGGACATTGTGGAGCGCGCTTCGAGTGCTGTGAACGATATTCCAGAGCAGTCCTTCCTCCGCGTCTCCTCCGCAGAGTACAGAACGTGTCTTCGCCACTCAGATCATCAGCAAGTTGATATGCCAGAACAATCTTAGGATCCTTGGATCAGTGTCCTTATTTGTGTATTGTTGCCGATCTCGTTTCGCATATATCAATGTGTTGTGGTGAATTAAAAGTGATTATCGATTTTGATGCAGGTTACACGCGACAAGAGTAGAGCTTTGGTGCACGGACCCAGCAAGCTCCAGGCAGAGCAGGACGCCGTCACCCACAGCTGCCTGTCCTTCGTTCACACATCGCATCTCATCACCACCGACAACCACTTCATTTGTTACAGACTCCAGGCTCTGTTCAACATCACTTTTCAAACCCACACGCCGATCACACCACCAGCCAAATCCCGCTATGCCTGGTTTCGACTTCTCGAACCACGACCGCAATGTCGCCCTGCACGCACGTGGTGTCCCATTACCTAAAGCGACTAGCACAGGTACAACGATCGTAGGATGCTTGTATGATGGAGGCGTGGTCATCGCGGCAGATACAAGAGCAACGAGTGGGCCCATAGTAGCAGACAAGGTCAGCTTTTCTTTACATGAAACAATGAAAGCATCTAACATGAATCCATAGAACTGCGAGAAGCTTCACTACATCTCCCCTCAAATCTGGTGCGCAGGTGCCGGTACCGCCGCGGACACGGAATTCACCACAGCCCTCATCTCCTCGAATCTCGAACTCCACGCTCTCTCCACAGGCCGCAAGCCCCGCGTCGCAACATGCATGACCATGCTCAAGCAGCACCTCTTCCGCTACCAAGGACACATTGGAGCTTACCTCGTTGTGGCTGGTGTCGACCCCGATGGCGCACATCTCTTCACCGTCCATGCTCACGGCAGCACGGACAAGCTTCCTTACGTGACGATGGGATCTGGTTCATTGGCGGCGATGAGCGTGTTCGAGACACAATGGCAGCCGAAGCTGACGAGAGATGATGCGGTCAAGCTGGCATCAGATGCGATCCTGGCTGGTATCTTCAACGATCTTGGATCAGGAAGCAACGTCGACGTGGCAGTCATTACATCAGAGAAGACCACGCTTCTCAGGAACTACATCCAACCGAACCAGAGGGAGAAGAAGATGAGGAACTACAAGTTCCAAAAGGGAACGACCGCGGTACTGAACGAGAAGATCATTACGAGGGAGGATATCACAAAGTACGTCACCGTTCATGAGATCGGGGAGGAAGAAGGCGCTGGTCAGGTGGCAGAGAAGATGGAAGTCGATTCATAGATGCCGTAGCATCGCGAGCACCAGCTCATGTACTTTTTGACCCCACCCAAACCAATCAGACCCGCCAGCCATGAAACTGATCCTCTATGCCTACCCACCCATCACTCCGTACTCCTCAATTTGCCTCGATTGCGTGCATCACTACTTACACCTCTTATCCACAATACTCGCCCCATGCTCCTCATACTCCTTCTTGCTAATCCACATCTGATGGAACGTCCCCAAACTAGCCAGCACACTCCCGCCAATCCATGCCCCAAACTTCTTATCCGTCACGGCTCCAGACGCATGCACCCTCACCCTCGGATTCGGGTACATGACGGACAATTCCGCCTGGATCCTCTCCGGCAGCCTCTCAATCAAACTTCCCGCCCCCGTGAGCACGATCTGATTCAGCAGCTGCGCGCGACTGTCCACGTCCACCCCGTTCAACGCCGCCTTGACCAGCTCCGGGATCGTCTGCTTCTCCTCTGGCGCCGGCGAGTTGGGGTCTCGCAACGCGGCCTTGGCGTCGAATAGGCCCTCGACGACGCGGAAGCGTTCCACGCCGAACACCTGGTTCCACCCGTCGGGCATCTCGAAGGGGCGAGGGGGGAGGGAGCGTGCGGCTTCGAGGTTCTGGTGCACGCCTGCGGGGTCGGTGGCGTCGAGGCGGCCGGGCCCGGACCAGACTTGCACCATGGATTCTTTGAAGGAGGTGAGGACGCGGTCTTCTTGGAGGCGGCGGAAGGAGGGGGTAGGGGAGGGCGAATTGGACGAGGGTGGCTTTGGAGTCTTGGCCTGCGTCGACTTGGGTTTTGGATTTGACGAGGTAGTGAGGGGTGAGAGGGACGGGGGGGTTCATTTGGGAGAATTGGAGGCGGAGTTGGTTGGAGATCCAGTTGGAGCCGAGCGGGGAGCGTTGGGTTGCTGAAGAGGGGTCAGTATAGGGTGTACGAATGGGCTAGATGAAGCTGGGAAAGATCGAGGCGTAGTGAGACCGCGGGCTCTCTGACCAAGCAGAAAGCTGTCGCTAGCAAGGGAGAGAGCGTTGGAGCGACACCCAGCTGCTCGAGAGGTTCTTACTGACCTTTCTTGGTAAAAAAGCCATCCAGTACTGGCGTGACCGAGACTTGATTCGCACCCACATCTATTACCAGCGCATTTGGCTTCCCCGAGGCAAACCTATACCACCGTCAGCTTTCTCCCATAACACTCCCGACCAGAACCCACGCAGCAAGCATCCCCGTCCTCCCCATCCAAAACGCCGGAACCCCCCAATTCTCAAACGCAATCTCCATCGTCTTCTCCCTCGACTTTGACGGATTCCACGCCGGCTCCGTCATGAGCAACGGATTCTCCTCCATCGGTCTCTCCGCCTGCTCCACCACCTTGTCCATATCTACATCCCCCTCCCCATCTCCATTCGTGTCATTCAGCCCATTCTTGCTCGGCGCCGTAGGAGCCGGTCCCGTCAATCGCGACGTTATCGAGTACTCGAATAATCTCGCCGCCACGTCCCAGTCGTCTATTAAGCTTTCTTCGTTGAAGGGGTTCTTGATGTCCATGTGCGCGAGGGGGTTGTGTATCGAGTTGTCCCCGAAGAGGAGCTTGGAGCCGCCATCTGGAGGGTTGTGCGCGCCGTAGAAGGAGGGGACGACGGATTTGGGTATGTCCTCTCCTGCGAAACCTGCTCGTATCGTGTGCGCGCCGGGGTCGAGCACGAGGGCGTTGATTTCGTCTCCGGCGTACTCTTGCGCCCCGGGAGGTACGGAGGCATTGAGGGTCGGATGGCCAGACATGATCGCGTCTCCCTGATCGCGAAGGCGAATCGGAGCGATTGAGGGACAAATGAAGAATGCAAGAAGGTCGCAGTGTTGGTGGGGCGCGGAGGTCAAAAGTGAACAGGCGAAGCTTGAGGTCAGAACGCGCCAAGAACTTCACTCACATTGGCATGGTATAGACACGCTCGGAAGGGGTTGACAACACGTGGTAGAATAATGGTCAGAGAATCTCGATTGAAAAGCTGCCATGTCTCTCTAAGCTGCTCTGACTCCATCGCTTGCCCATGTCGCATTGAAGCGCCCGCAGTCATGAATTAAATCATCCCTTTTGTGGTATCTTCCCATAACGACACTGACACCAGCAGTCCTCCATATCGTCTTGCGGTAGGTTCGCAAGGTCTGTTCGAGATTCACTTCTTACGTCTGCGATCCCTGCCTTCCTTGTTCCTGCCTCTCGAGCTCCTTCAAGAAGTCCTCCCACACGTTGGCGCTCTCATGGAAGAACTCCAAGTGCTTGTCGGCGAGACCTCCTAGAGTGTCCCTGAACTCATCCGCCTTGATCCTCTCGAAATCCTGAACCTCCTTCACCACTTCTTCGTCGAACAGCTCGCTCAATTTCTTTGCTCCTTCCACTTCGTCGTGGAGTCTCCTGATCTGGACTTCTAGCTTCCTGACCTTGTCCCTTCTGCTTGCTTCATGATCTACCCCTCTGACATCCTCGACTTTCTGCCTGATGAATGCTGTGGCGGCTGAAGGACCGATACCATGTGTGGCGATTGCTGAATTGTTACTCGCAAGGTTGTCTCTTTCGCTTGTCGCTTTGGCGGCATAGTCCGTGAGTCCTTCGAAGTCAAGCTGTTTCTGCTCTCTAGTTTTCAGAAGTCCTTTGACGCTTCCACAATATGCCTCCATATCCTTGAGACTGCTGAGATAGTTGTTGTCGGTGTGATCGCGTAAATTCTTCCACAAGGCGCTTTGTTGTTCTGTGGTTGCAACAAAAGCATGTAGCTCGTTCTGGACACCCGGCTCTAGTAATGCTAGTTTGCGCATCTGGTTGGCGAGGTCACCGAAATCGTTCTCGAGATCCGATTCGCGACGTGCAACGCGGGCGACATTCTTCGAGACGTGTGAGAGGTCGTCATCGAGCTTGTCGCAACGCTCGCGAACTTCGAGGAAACGGCGGTCGGTCTTGTGTGGTTTGGAGAATGCGTTGAGGAATGAATCTGTCCATGTCTCAAGGACGCCGGGCTGTGCTTCTGATTGCGACATCCCGCGGGCGGGACGAGTCTTCATAGTGGCATTCCAGTCATTTGATTCGAGGAATATGGCGAACAGAGCTGCGCGGCGTAGTACCGGATGCATGGCGATCCTTTTGAGGAAACGCTCGAGTGATGATGCGCGGCGTGATGTGAAATCGTTGCTGAAGCGGTCTCCGCGTACATACTCCATCTTGTGCTTGTCGGGAAGTGGCGGCACAGCGCATTGTGGATATTCGCGTGAGAGTGTTTTGTAAAGGAACACGAAGTCGGTGAAGCGGCGGCGTACGCTGATGTGAGAGCTCGCAAAGGATTTGAAATCGGTCTGTGAGTGTTAAATACCTGCAATTGCATATAGATCATCGGACTTACGTCTGTGGTGATGAGATATGATATGAACTGATTCTGAGTTGCTTCGTTTTCTTTTTGAGGCTTGCCTACTTTGCACTCAAGGCGACCGTGTGTGCCTGGTCCTGCCAGGTCTTGTGGAGCAGCATCTTCGCCAGCTTGCTGCCAATCGTCTCCGTGATATCCGCCGTCGTCCTCCATCTTAATCTTTCTGCCCTGAGTGGCCGCTAATCTCACCTCACGCAGTCTGTTCGCTTTCACCAGACGCCAGTCCAAGGGATTACCAGAAGGTGTCGCACCGTGTGAGTCGCTATGTTCGATGAACTCCACAGGTTGGTCGTCTCCTCCAGCTCCAGATCCAGCAGTGTACTGATCGTCCAGGTAGTCCCAGGTGTGGATGTCGTCGTTGAAGTCGTCAGCCCCACATTCACTTTTCACGCCGCGGAGCGACGAAGAGACCGAGGCAGGAGAGAAGCCAGCAGGCGGCAACGGCAATGCACCAAGGTTGATGGTGCCCTCGTACAGGTACGAGGCGGCAGGGGAATTGTCAAACTCACCTGTCTGGAGGTTGTTGTCAGAGGTCGCCAGCTTGGAAGCTGCGACTTGACCGTCGTCATTGCCCGCCTGTTCGGCGGCAACTCTACCCGAGGCGCCGCCCTCTCTGGCGCCCTTCATCTTCTCCTTCTTCTTCTTCTCCTTTGCAATTGGTATACGATTGTCGAAACGAAGCAAAAAAGAGCTGCTGGTATATCATGCGTGATGCAAAAGAGCCTGCAGAAAGTGAGGTGTGAAGAAAAAGGTATAGGCAGACTCGCCGTGGTCTTCACATGCTTCTTCACACGGCAACGTCTCCTCGACTTCACTTCAATGCATATGATGGGCCACAATTTTGGTCTGGCACCACTAACGCGAACCCGCGGACTGCACGATAATACCAGATCATCATTCATAATTCTTCATCATGTCTACCCAAAAGCAAGTTTACTCTGCCCCTTCTCGGCCTTGATGCCATTACCAGGAGGTCGCCCTCTCCCTCTACCCTTTGGGTGTTGTACATGTGGTTTCGCCGTTTGTGTCGGCACCGCTGCTGTCTGCTGCTGTTGCTCCTGTTGTCGCTGCTGGTGTTCCTCTTGTGCCAATTCTCGCTGCATATCCCTTGCGAAATGCCAGTCTTCGTGTTCGGACATTTCGAGTTTCCGGATCTGTTTCTGGCAGCGTTCGCAGAGGTAAGTGTTGCTTGACTTGGTACCGTTCGTGCTCAGAGGCCGATCTGGTGGATCAGACGGTGCTGGTGGACGGATGTCTGATTGCTGAGGAGTAGTGCTGGATGATGTTGTGGGGACCGACTGGGGTGGCTCATCGAAAATCTGGGCTGAAGGTGGGGGCGCGAATGCGTCTTCATCGTCCAGGAGATCAGCTTCGTCATCACGTTGCTCTTCAGATCTGTTGGTAACCTCCCTGTGGGTGCCGAAGAAAGTACGAATACCGCCGGAGTCGTCAATCTTTCTTCTCTTTCCTGGAGGTGGCGTTCCAGAATCCTCTCGATCAGGTATAGATCTTGTTACGTTCATGGCTTTTGCCTCTTCACCTCTCACCAGGAAGCCTCCAATGCCGTGATTGTCCTTTACGCCGTCCTCGAAACCACCAACGCTCAGGCTCAAGTTTGCACATGGCCATGCCCGTCCATCTACCACAACTTGGCCAAGTAGGGTTTTCGCTAATCCGAAGAGAGTCTCTTCATCGATAGCCCTACCAGTAGGAATAGGCGCTTGTTTGCTTCTCATTTGCCCGACCTGTCGATGGTGCAGGTTGATCGTCTTTGGTCGCCGTTTGTTGTCCAGCACCCCTTCTTCAACGAGTCTCGAGAAGATATCGGCTACAAAGATTCTCAACCATTTACAGCCCACCTCAAAGCTGTTGATACTCGGTCTGAAGCTCTTCGCACTTAGCATACTCTTAATCTGTGTTCTCGGATTGACCTCGCTGTTGTCTTCGCCCCTGATCACCCCGTGCAGCCAGCTCCCTGTGTCGTCTCCAAGCACCTTCTTCATCTGATCGAGTCCAACATCCAGTAAGCCCTCCACTGTCTCTGTATTGAAGGCCGCAACAACTTCATCGCCCAGCTTGCCACCCAGATTCCGAATCTTGGTGAACTTGAAACCACTCAAGAAATGCCCGACCGCCCTGTTGCGCACCACTGTCTGGCTGTTCGGCTTCTTGTGTCCACTACCCAGCTTCGCTAGCATTTTGTTCTTCGCAACCCCTGCCGAACACGTATACTTCAATTTCTCAAACACCGCTCGCCTCACGCCCCTCACAATCTCGCTTGCAAGACTCATAACCACATCATCCCAATCCGGCTCTTTCTCTTCAATTTCGCCATCGTCCAGGTCCACCAGCGCGTCCGCATCCCAGTCAATCGCAGTAGTTGGCGGCCTCGGTAGCTTCTCTGCCGGATCATCGTAAGGCGCAGGCCCTCTCAGCTCCGGATACCGCTCCAGTAAAACACCGTGCACGTGCGCCGAAAGATCCAGGAACACCTCGTCTATACTCGCTTTCTCCACCCTCTGTGTGGCAGTCGGCAAGGTCTCCTTGATTACCGCCAGAATCCTTCTACTTTCCAAACGGTACGGATCTAGCGAGACTTTGTGCGTGGCTATCTGCGCAAATGCATCGTCATGATATTCCCACTTTGCATCTCCTTCTCGCCATGTCGCTACGTGCTGCAGTATGATCTCCGGACATTTGGTCTTGGCTTCGTGACAGGTGACATGTCGAGAGAGACCAAAAGCGCGGGCAGGGTAGTTGATGGCAATGAGACCCTGCCATTGTTGGACTGCGAGGGGTGCTGTGGGCGGTAGATTGAGTCGAACTTGTTCGCATTGAGCGTAGAAGGCGTCGAGGTCGATATGGGCTATGCAGCGGAGGGGACTGGTGCTGCTGTAGGAGAGAAGAGTGGAGAGGTGTTTGTAGGTGAACTTTGAACGTCTTGGGCGTGATGCAGAAGGAGATCCTGGCGAGGAGTTGATGTAGGTCGCGGGGGTTGGTGACATGCTAAGGTGTTGACGAGCAAGAAGCGAAGACCTGGTTTTAAGGACATGAGGTCTGGTGGGACGCGAAGCGCGTAAAGTGATTCTTGATCGAGGGGCGACTTCAGTGACGAATGGTGTGTCGCGACGAATATCCCAGATGATATGAACGATCAGGTTGCCTTCAATCTCTCCATCAGGTTGTCGAAAGCTTGTTCTCTGAAAGACATGTTGTGTCAATATCGTGCAGAAGCTCCGTGCAGTACTGCATGTCTCACGTGCTGAATCACGTGCTGAATCGCGTCGATAAAATGGTGGGTCCAGGGTTAGGGTTCCGCGTTTTCTTCGATCACATCATCCTGGAAGCCCAGAGCTCTTACATTCAGGCATTGCATGGTCGAACTACCAGACGACTGAGATCTTGTAGCATTGTAGGTCATCGTTGGTAGTCTTGAGGTAGGTATGGATTCTCATATGTGCAGCAGCTGGAAAATTGTCTCTACAGCTCTATCATCAGCGTTCGGGGTCAAAGGGTAGGGTCCAAGATGGTCAGGCTGCCAAACTTTGCAAACAATGGTCGACCTCAGATCCTCGATGGAGGACTGGCCACGGCACTTGAAAGTCGTGGGCATGATCTGAACCATCCTCTTTGGTCAGGAAAGCTATTGACTGAGAAGCCGGGGGAGATCACCAAAGTACATCTCGATTTCTACCGAGCAGGAGCCAACATTGCCATCACTTCGAGTTACCAGACCTCTGTGCTCGGGCTGAAGAAGCATTTGGATCTCGAAGAGCCACAGGCTCTAGAAGTCATCAAGTCGAGTGTCTATCTTGCCCAAGAGGCTCAAAAGCAGGCACTAGCAGAAGACCCTGAGCGGACACTTTTTGTAGCAGGATCAGTAGGACCATATGGTGCTTATCTAGCCAACGGAGCGGAGTACACGGGCGATTACGGCGACGTTACAGTCCAACATTTGAAGGACTTTCATGAATCGAGAATCGATGCACTCTTGGAGGCCAGGGCCGATATCCTTGCCTGCGAGACTATTCCGAGCTTATTGGAGGTAAAGGTCCTGGTCGACCTATTGCGGACTAGACATACCAAAGCCTGGCTCTCCTGTACGCTGAGGGACGAAGACCACATCAGTGATGGCACGCACGTGTCCGAGGTGGCCAAAGCTATCCAGGACTGCGATCAGATTATCGGCTTCGGCATCAATTGTGTCCCACTGGGCCTAGCCGCCAAAGCTATTAAGCGTATTGCTGGGATAACCCACAAAGATCCGATAGTCTATCCAAATTCTGGCGAGCAATGGGATGCAGAGAAAAAGGTATGGTACGGAGGAACCGAGGCAAGAGAACATCTTGGGGAGTTGGCAAAGGACTGGTACAGGTCAGGCGCTCTCTTCATTGGTGGCTGTTGCCGAATGGGCTTTGAAGACATCAAGGTCATTAGTGATGCTTTGCGGTCGACATCGAACCCGTAGCATCCGGACATGGTACGGCGGACCAACGCGGCAGGTGGCGAAGTGAATGTGCAGTTGCGCGTGACTGACCGGAATCTTTTATGCTATCAGTCTGATCACCATTTGTTCAGAAAGCTAACTCCGCAAGCCAGTGCTCTGATCATTGATGGCGTGGAGCGGTGAAGAGGTCTAGATGTGGTGCTCAGATTGGACGGGGAACAGATCATGTCGACGTACAGGTCGGGGGTCGCCGACACAGGATAATCTCGAGCGGCTATTACGTTGCAGAGGGAAAAGACGAGGCTGGCGTCAAATTTCCCCACAAACAGGGCCAAAAGAGCGCTACCCCAGATGTTTAGCGCACAGATGCGAGCGAGGAGCCTAATAAAATGGACACGCTCCACGGATATCTTCAGTCCATCTGGCATAGCGCGTACCTCAACCAACGGTGATTGTCAGCGTGATCTTCACACGTCGAGATCTTCCCGCATGATCACCTCCTTGTTCCTGACTTGGGCCAGTCTGGCGTCTCGGATGGCATGCCGAGAGAGGCGTTGCCGGGCTTGCATTGTTTATGGGGTAATGAGAACTCGCCTCCTGGTCAAAGGAGCCTGGAATGGCGTCAAGAGTCTTTCGGATCACGAGGGCAGGGACCGTGAACGTGACCGGAGCATTGACTAGGGTGCACTGGACATCGTTGCACCAGTTTCGCAGTCTCTGCCCTTGGCGTCAGGTTTCTATTACCCCCATTTTACTTCATACTTTGCTCCTGCTTCTGTATCCTGTCACAGCCAACTCCGAAGCGTGGGAACCATGCGGAATTGCGTCAAGACATGCTACTCTGGCGTGTGTCGTGCACAATGGCAAAGGCTGTATCTCCGGTCGACCCGATACAACAAGTCTGATGATGAAAAATGTTGTAGGGTTGATGTAAGACGAGAGGACGACTGACCAGACCGTTGATATTCTGAGTGGCCATCGGAGTTCGGGATGGTTGAAAAAAAGGACATCAACCTTTGACTCCTGTGCCTGACAACGGTTCGCAACTCACGCGCACATGGCTCGCCAATCTTTGCGGGGTCACAGTTTTTCTTTCGTAGCCGTTCGCCGCTGTTCCCGCTGATGGTGTAATAGTGGTCAGAAATTTCCAGAGCTATGAGTAACAGCGGGTGGACCACGCGTGCCAGCATACCAAACTCCGACACGAGGCGTCTACGCTTGTGTACCTCTTACACATAAAAACTGTTCCCCGTATAACTACCCCTTCCTTCCCCTCTCTGTACATTCAGCCGCGTTAACCCGTCCATAACATAAGTTGTCCAACACATCAGCTTTTCTTTGTTCGACTACTTTGAGTTCTTTCAGATATTCGATCACCTGACTACTGATCAATCGTCTTCGAGATCCTTTGTTGATTGTACTGCAAGATCATCATCATCTTCTCACACCAAGGATAATCACATATCACTGAAGCCAGTAGGCCTGGTATGCACATTAACGCCCTTCCACTCGAGGTTTTGCACCAGATCTTCCAGGAGGCGGCGACTTCGAACAAGAAAGAGGGCGTGACCTTCACCTATGGTCTAGGTCACACTAATACACCTATCCAAAGCAATAAACTCACTCGCCACGTTCGAGGCCCCGTCAGTGCCGACGGTCTACGATGGGATTCCACGTCAGCTATACGTCAAGTTTGCAGGACATGGCATGATTGGGCTGTGAGTCACGCTCTTCGTGACATTTACCTGCGTCGGTGGCGAGGTTCCGAGCGATGGGCTGAGCTCCCTATCGAACGTAGGAAGTATGCCATTTACGAGCTGATTGATCGTCCGACTGGATGCGCCGTTTACCGCGACCCATACGGATCACTTCGGCAGACAGCTTCATTCTTCTCCGAGTATCCAGACCTCACAGATCATGTCGAACGTCTCTGGTTTAACGGCTTCTTCACACCAGAGTCCGAGGCTTTGATCTTCAAGGTACTGCGTTCATGCAGATTCCTCACCAATATCTCCATACCATGGACGATGCTGCGACACGGCTCTGCACAAGACTGGTTGCATCTACTCGGAATCGCCACCAAGGATGACATGCCTGTACGGTCACTTGAGCTCCAGGCTGTCTGTCTTTCGGACATGATGACATACTCTCCGGACATCAATTTTGACAAGAAGCCACTGTTCGATTCTCGAGTCGATTTCTCGCAGCTCAAGCGACTGAAGCTGATCGGTAACACAACACTCATGCCGGTCTGCGACGCCGACCTCTTGCGGATTGCAAAGACTGCAACCAATCTGGAGGAGTTTCACGTCACTTGTCTGTCTACTGTCACGATTGCGGGCGTGATGGCAATCGTCAAGGCTTCGTCAAAGACCTTGCGAGTCCTAGATCACTCTCCTCGATCCGAAGATGGGTTCTACCACCCTGATCCAGGGACGCTCGCGGATGGTGACCATGCTTGCGAGATCCTCACATCCTGCCCAAATCTACATGATGTCAGTATTTCCATCCCGAGTATGTGCAAGGATCTCTTCGCCAACGAATCGGTGCACTGGCGCGGCGAGTGCCAGGTCAGAGCACTCAGGCTGTGCTCAGACCCAAGCTCTTCAGGATCATCCGTCTCGTCCCCGGCTTCGCCTACGGAGCTACGTCGACGCACAAGCTCATCCTCATCAGCACCAGAGTATCGCAGTCTCATGGCGTCCCGGACGCGAGGTGCTGAACTTCTGGAGATCTTGGATCAAGCACGTGTCTTGACCACGGCCAGACAACGCCATCGCCAGAAGCTGGACATTGAGCTCTTCTTCGCCGACTGCATCTTCGATCCAGCAGACAACGTGGTCCACGGGGACTTTGCTGTCGCCGAGATTGTCAGCCACGGCAATTGGCCGTCAGCCAAGATGAGGTCCGGCAAGGGACCATACGGGAGTACTGGACTGTATGGAAAGGGAGACGGGGACTGGGAATGTGTGAGCGAGCATGAATGGGCTCGAGGAGTCGAGGGAGGATGGATCAGAGTCTGAGAATAGCTTGTATGTGGGTGCTTCTGTTATGCGAGCGTCATGAGGATTACGGCTGAACGCATGGATATGGACGTCGTTTAGCGAAGGGAGCAAATGGGATCGAAAAGCATTGATACCCAGTTGGCGGGTATGGCTAGCCTTTGATTTTGCGGGTGCTTCGTCCCAGATACCAAAGTAGCATCAATGAATTGTATCTAACGATTGGACCTCGAATTTCATCATGTCCATCTCATGATTCCCTTGCGTGGTCTTAAAGCACTGGTCGTCTTCTCTATGCTTCCTATCACTTGGAATCTCTTGAAATACCAACCTCATGACGCAATGAACATGAAGACTGCGTCCTTCACTGTGCACACATGGGTTGAAACATGATCAAAGAAAGTATGCACGCCGCCACCGTCTCAGAGACCGCCACTGTCGCTGAGTCATGCCTCTGCAGAGCCGCATAACGCTTCCCCTTTTGCATTCTAGACATGAAGTCGGCTCCACAGCGCTCATACTACACCGTTGAAATGTGTTTGACCATCACGCTCGAGTACGCACTAGATCAGCCTCTACCAACGGTATGCGACGCCAGTACGAAGACACAAGCAGGATAAGTACCTTCTCACAGCTCCTCCTCCCCGTCGCCATCACGGTCCCCATCCCAACCACAACCCACCTTCTAGCATTCGACCACAACCATGCATCTCCCTCCTCTCCTCCTCTTCCTCCTCACCCTCACCACCGCAACAATCACCTACACCCTCTCCCGCTCCGCCTCCCCTTCCCCGGAAGAAGCCACAGCCTACACTAAAATCACCTCGGCCATCGAAGCCGCCATCGCCCGCCACGCCAAGATCCACGACCTCACCAAAGCCCTGAAAGTCAACTACGTCCCCGGCGTCCCCACCGCAGAAGCAAACTATAACGGCGACGTCAACTTCGGCTCCAACACGGTGTACATGAACGAGCGCACCGCTCTGCACGAGATTGCTCACACCCTTGGCATTGGGCAGACGCAGTATTTCGACCAATTGTGTGCGGCGGGGACGTGGCCTAAGGCGTTGGCGCTGCTCAAGGAGTGGGATGGACATAAAGCAGCTGTGGGTGAAGGGCCAACGACAGCTGGAAATTCACACCGTGGTTGACACAGTCGTTGGTGGAGAAGCTGCCACATCGCGATGAGAAGCTTCGACCCCGCTGAGACGTTCCGGGCTGGCTTGCGAGCATTTGTTCCCGGCGTCCCGCATAGTGAGATGAGGCTCAATAAATGGGGCGGACCGTTGGCGTTTGCCTGTGAGGCATGAAGCTACCGACCAAGCCGACATGAACATGGGATTGGATATTGTTGAGTTCGCGTGTTGCAACCCTCATCTCGATGATCGCCCGACTTTTCGATCCCAGGCCGCAATTGCTTGCTGGTTCGCCCTCGGGCTACACGTCCCCTGACAGCTACCTGCTGGACGTGGACATAATTGCATGATCTTGAACTGTAAATTTGGAGCTCTGACTTTGACATTGCAATATTCGTCGTCTTGATCGATATTGACTTGAGCATTTGTCGTGGAGATCCGTCGATCGCCGAATCAGACGCGCGCCGCAGCGACTGCACAAATCACCCCCTGCAGAAGACCGCAAACCACAATGCGAACCGTCGCGAGCCCATGGACATTCGAAGAAATCTTCGGCGCATGTTAGGTTAGGGCGTTCGAAGGAGGTCAAGAAACATAACATCTCCGCCAAAACTATCAATTCAAAAGCAAAACCAGAAGCAGTCAACACCGTTTCCGCCCGTCTTCCTTCTTCTCCACTACTGCATGGGGAAACCGCCGATCATCGACCTCGTCCCATCTCATCTCCCTCAACTTCTTCGACTATAGCCACACATGACCAACTCGACCATTTGACCGACGACAATTCTGCCGAGTCGATAAGAGACAAGCAGAGCACAGACGATACGAGCTCGGAAGACATTGGACCTCCACCGCCGGCGAAGGAGCTTGCGGCAGACGGAGTTTCAGAAGCTGGATTGGCCTCTTCGGAGGACATCCCAACCCAAGAGGACTCTGTTCAGGAAGAGCTGGACTCTACCTCACATCCCGAAGTAGTCGTTCAGCAGCCGACTCCACCGCCCCAGAATGAGAATATCGTCCCAGCTCCGCCAGATCCGTCAATTGCGCAAGAGATAGCAGCGAGCAGGTACGACACCCTTCTTTCTTTACATTCCTCGCGGCCAGCTCAAATCGGGATGTGCATGCGCTACCCCGACGCGCAAAGTACATGACCTAGATACCGCAGATGCGCAATGGGTTCATAGGTCAAATTGCTATGCCGCAATGCGTCTTTGTTAAATATTGTTGTAACACCGACTAACACTGCATGATAGTTTCGATTCGATTCAGTCAACGGCAGTTTCTAGCTACAACCTCCCCTCGCTCGCACAATCCAACCCTTCCATCGCTCGGATACAAGCAGAAGCAGAACCGCGACGACAATCCCTAGTCTCCAATTCGAACGTACCAGAAATCCAGCAGATCCTTACCGACTCCGACACATCCGTGAATCAGATCACATCTCCTGCAAGTCTTACAGCACATTCTTCGCACTCCGGCAGTCATACAGGAAGTCTAGCAGCCATGCTGACTCGCAAGATTTGGGTCAAGCGACCTGGCGCATCTGCGACACTGGTGGCTATCAGAGAGGACGATTTGGTGGATGATGCGCGCGATAAGATTCTTACAAAATACTCAAACTCGTTGGGTAGGACGTATGACTCTCCGGACGTAACACTCCGGATAGCCGCAAGGTCAGATGGCCCAAGATCACAACCGCAGGAAAGGTTACTCGGACCCGAAGAGGACTTGTGCAGAGTACTCGATTCATACTATCCGGGTGGTCAGACTGTTACGGAAGCTCTTATCATTGATATCCCACCCAAGAAGACTCCACGACCATCGCCGAGACATCAACACCACAATAGCAATGGCCACAACAACTATCACTCTCTGGAAGAGTTTCGACCACACGAGTCCGGCACGGACTACTTCCCGCCAATGCCAGCTGTCGTTCAGACTGTGAATGGCCAAACCGCAACCATACATGATCCACGGACGGGTCATGCTCAAGTCCTTCAACTTCCAGATCATACTCGATCAATCTCTGTACTGCAAACGGGCCAGGTCCCACCACTCCCATCACCCGGCGCAGCAACCCGCCGGCATCGACCGAAATACGCAAGGCAACACACCTCTTCGCCGACAATCATGGCTCATCCGACTAATGCAGCTGCAGTCGCCGCACTGAACTCCCCTAATCCTATCGGTCAGCATGTGCCGCTTCGCAACAATCTCGTCCGACCACGGCATGACTCTAATGCCTCAGAACGACCAAATGGAGTGCCACCAGCTCCACCTCTTCCCACTCCGCCAGCGCCAGAGGCAGCACCAACTGCGAAGACTGGCTCGACTCCTCCGACACCTGTGCCGCGCGACCACCACCGTGTGCCTCGCCCTCGTAAGACTAGAAAGGTGACACCGACGAATGGCACAGCGACGGTGAAGCCATCCGCTCTCTCATCTCTGTTGGACGGCAGTGTCCCGCCCATCAACGTCCTTATCGTGGAAGACAATATCATCAACTTGAAGCTTCTCGAGGCGTTTATGAAGCGTCTCAAAGTCCGCTGGTCAACTGCCATGAACGGGCAAATCGCCGTCAACAAATGGCGGACCGGCGGTTTTCATTTAGTCCTCATGGACATTCAACTCCCCATCATGTCTGGCCTCGACGCCACCAAAGAAATTCGCCGCCTAGAACGCGTGAATGGTATCGGTGTCTTCAGCAATTCTCAACCCGGCACGCCAAATCGCGGCGTGAAGAGGGAAGAGACAAATGGCAGCACAGAGAGCGACGGCACAGTCACCGAGACGCCCGGAACAGAAGAAGAAGGCGATGAAGAACGCCGTCGCCAAGAACGCGAAAAGGACAGACTCGTCATGGACGAAGGCCTCTTCAAATCTCCTGTGATCATCGTGGCCTTGACAGCCAGCAGTCTGCAAAGCGACAGGCACGAAGCGTTGGCAGCAGGATGCAACGATTTCTTGACAAAGGTATGTCTCCCCCCTGTTCTCCCTTTCCTCTAATCCAAACTAACACTTCTGTGTCCAGCCCGTCAACTTCGTCTGGCTAGAACGCAAGGTCAAAGAATGGGGTTGCATGCAGGCTCTGATTGACTTTGATGGGTGGCGGAAATGGAAGGACTTTTCGAGCGACAAAGTCGATGCTATTGCCGCGGAGAAGAAGGGTGGGGATGGGGTCAGTAAGGCTGATTTGGAGAAGAAGGCAAAGGAGAAGAAGAGGGGGAGGGAGAAGGAGAGGGAGAGGGAGAAGAGGGTTAGCTTGGAGGGGGGGAGGGGGAGTTTAGAGGGGGCGTAGGGAGGCAGCAGGAGGAAGAAGGCTTAGTGAGAGGGTGAGCCACAAGCGATAATGAAGAGTCATAGCGAGGCGTAATTCATGTTGTGTACTTTGTCGTTGTCTCTCATAGGTTCAGCTTTGGGGTAATGTCACACTCCGGAACGCGAATCACGACCATGGTCCCTATCAAGAAATCAGATGCTTTTACTTCTCGATCATGCTGTGCTATGCTACGCTATGCTATGCTGAGGAGCTCATACGCTATACGCATTGTACTTTTGATATTCGGCCGTGACACATATCCCATTTCCCTAACCCCCTTCTTGCCCTATTCCCCTACCCCTTCGTCCTCACCGCCCCCGCCGCCTTCGTCTTCGTCTTCTTCCCCTTGCTCGTCGTAGTCGTCGTCTTCCCCGCCTTCTTCCCTTTCGCCGTCGTCTTCTTCCCTTTCGCCTTCGCCGTCGTCTTCCCCTTGACAACCTTCTTCTCCGTACTGACTCCCTTGACCGTCGTCTCCCCCGCAGTGGTCTTGCCCGGACCCACCGTCGTCGTCTGGGCTTTCTTCGCCGCGAGTCATTTGGCCGTCACCCCATTCACCTGCGCCACCAATTGGGGCCAAAACCTGCTGAACTTGTCATACGCTGATGTGGTACTGATGTATATCCCCGTGATGTTGTTCGCCGTCATGGCATTGATCATCTGCTTCTGCTGCGCCGCTGTGCCGCTGAACCCCTGGATGATGAAGGCCGTTTTCTGCTTCGGCCCTTGCAGGGCGTTGGTCGGGAAGGAGGTGAGGGCCGAGTCGAATTCTCGGGCGTAGTTCTCGAAGCCGACGATTGTGTCGGCGAGGGGGTAGTATTCCCGTGGCACGGCGACGCCGGGGTTGAGGACGATGCGTTTGTTGGTGGATTTGAGGGAGGTGCGGGCTGTGGTGGTGAGGTCTTTCATGTAGCTGAGGAGGGCAGGGGTGTTGTTGGACGGGGACTCGTCGAAGAAGATGCCGTCGAGGGCGATGTTGGCGGCCTTGTATTTGGCCCAGGAGGCGTAGGTTGCGATATCGGATTGGACTTCGGTGGAGGGGCGGGCGCCGTAGAGGACGTGGGTGTAGCCGAGGAGTTGAGTGTTGGGTTTGGAGTTTAGTTTGGCGATGGTGTCGATCCAGGTTTGGTCGGGAGGGGTGCCCGAGGTGCCTGGGCCGGAGTTTGGGTTGATGATGATGTTGAAGTTGACGTTGGGGTATTTGTCGATTTGGTCGTAGAGAGGTTGCCAGGCGTTGGGTCCAGGCCAGAGGTAGAGGGGGAAGAGGATGAAGGGTTTGAAGAAGACCATTGTGGGCGAGATGATGATCGAATATGTGATATACAGGTATTGACAGTGAACAGAATTGAAGGAATGACGGTGCGCACTGCGGCAAAAGGAATGTGGACAAAGAGAGTGTGGTCGACCTCGAACGTTGGAGACAGAAAAAGACGTGATACAAACCAAGAGCACTTGTCAACGTTCTTATGGACTGACGACAATCCGGTAGTGGGAGCGCCAGCGGCCGTTGCAAAGGCGGAATGGGGCTCCTGAGAACGTTGTACGCATTCCGGCCGTCGCATACCACATGGATGGCGAGATGCGCATGCGGGCCTTCACAGCGGCTGGTGAAACACGATCATACTGTACTGTCAGGCCGCGTGCAGAACGAGGTGTCGTGCATAAAATCGTGGCTTTTGAAGCATCACCGTTGTCGCAATTGGTCTGGAACCCCGCTCTCGTGGGACACAGGACGGTACAAAGGCTTGAAGAGAGTGGAGTTGATGCATGGGTGGAAATTGAAAAAGGAGTGAAGGAGGTTGAGGTGCAGGAGAAGCGACCGAAAGGAGCCATCATTGACTGGTCCAGGTATCAGAACGGGTATCTTCCACTAATATGCATGCTATTCTTTCCTAGCTGCATACACCAAATTGATCAAAAACCCAAGGACCTGGTCATCTAGAAAAGCATTCATCATGTCTCCGATCCGTTCACCAAAGTTCCTGATTGGTCTGGCCAATCTATTTGCTATAGGAGGATCTACATACTGGATGAGGAGCTGGCATGTCTACAATCTCGAGGAACACGAAGCACGAATGGACGAGCTAGAAGGTACGCTCAGAGGTCACATTGGCCTCATTGAAGACGCATTAGACCGGTTGGAGGGCAAGGCCAACGAGAACAAAATGTAGGCGGCACATGCAGACCCACTTACCGGCGGTGTGCAGCACAAGCTGATGAAATCCGTAGGGATGCTTTGTACAGCACGAGAGGTCGATTTGAAAAGAACAAAGAAAAGTAGAATTGCAGGATGGAGAAATCGAGAGGTGTCTTGCGGGTTTGTTGGGTGAAGCTGCAGCATGGTCTTGACCACTTGAAGCACGGAAAGTGGTCAGACTTGTACATTGAAGGCCATAATGTTGCATCTAAACGCTATCATGTAGACACGAATGTAGACATGGTATATGAAAGGTGATGCTCGAACGAGATGGACGCAATATGGGAAGGTGCCAAGGACGAATGTGATTGGCCATCGCAGCTCCCCCTTTCGAGGGTCTTTGGTCCTGAAGTGTGCATGTCAGTGCTCCAACACCCAAAGAACCTCCAACGTCGCCTGCATATTCACTCAACTCGCAGGGGTTAGCTGAGCTATTCCGCGCATCCATTGCACCTCAATTGCACCCGCCATTACTCGGCATCACATTCACTGCAACCGTATCGCTCATTGACACACAATCATGTCTTCCAACGCGGTTAGTTCCTCGCCGTATCTGGCCTTCTCCGGGTCCAACACCTCTCCACGCGCGGTCACTCACACGTAAACAGATCAGAATACGTCGCAAGAAAAATGTCAAGAAGGGAATCCAATTCTGTTTGATGGTTTGTGGCGCATCAGGCACAGGTATGTCGGAGCCATCACCGACTCGAGACCAAGCTAACGCCAGCAGGTCGCACCACATTCGTCAACACACTTTGCGGCAAGAGCGTTCTTCAAGGACGAGACGATGACGACCCAGCCAATGCTCACATCGAAGAGGGTGTTCGGATAAAGCCCATGACTGTTGGTATGCAGAATCAACTGTCCTCGACCAATACGAGCACTAACGGTTATCACAGAGCTCGAGCTTGACGAAGAAGGAACCCGCATCTCTCTCACAGTCGTTGATACACCCGGCTTTGGCGATCAGATCGACAACGAGGCAAGGTACGAGACATAAGAGCAAGGAACTGGACAATTTGGCTGATGACTTCTAGCTTCGGCGAAATCGTTGGATATCTCGAGCGCCAGTACGACGACATTCTCGCGGAAGAGTCCAGGATCAAACGTAATCCGAGATTCCGGGACAACCGTGTGCATGCTCTCCTCTACTTTATCACTCCTACTGGACATGGGTAAGTCAAATCTCTGGTCGCTCCTAGTGGCTATCCCAACGGCCACGAAAACCTCCACCGTGTCTAGGTACTGACTATCGACAGCCTCCGCGAGCTGGACATTGAGCTCATGAAGCGACTCTCCCCTCGCGTCAATGTCATTCCCGTCATCGGCAAGGCCGACTCTCTCACACCTGCAGAACTTGCCGAGTCCAAGAAGCTCATCATGGAGGACATTGAACACTACCGAATTCCCGTTTACAACTTCCCCTACGACATTGAAGAGGATGATGAGGACACTGTCGAGGAGAACGCCGAGCTCCGTGGTCTCATGCCGTTCGCCATTGTTGGCTCAGAAGATATCGTGGAGGTTGGCGGTCGCCGAATCAGAGCCAGGCAATACCCATGGGGCATCGTAGAAGTGGACAACCCTCGTCACAGTGACTTTCTCGCCATTAGAAGTGCGCTTCTCCACAGCCATCTGGCCGACCTCAAGGAGATCACCCATGATTTCCTCTACGAAAATTACCGTACCGAGAAGCTCTCCAAGAGCGTCGAGGGCGGCGCTACTGCGTATGTGCATCTTTATGCGGACATTCTTATTGCACAAGCTAACCAACTGGACAGCGATTCGTCACTTGCGCCTGAGGATCTGGCTACCCAATCGGTCCGCCTTAAGGAAGAACAACTCCGTCGTGAGGAGGAGAAGCTTAAGGAGATTGAGCTCAAGGTCCAACGCGAGATCAACGAGAAGAGACAGGAGCTGCTGGCCAGGGAGAGTCAACTCAAGGAGATCGAGGCCCGCATGCATAGGGAGCAGAGCGCAGCCCTGCAGCCACACTCGGAGGAGGGCACCGAGGCTGGTGCTTAGGAGGTCTGTCCACATACACGGACACCTCAGTACATTCATCAACTTTCGAGGGACACTCCAGGCTTGGCTTCATAGATACCTCTTTTCTTGGACCGTCTTGTTTCGCGGCGATTGCACCTCACAAAATTCCCCTTGTTGTCTAGAGAGCGAGTATCTTAGTTGATAATAGGCGTCGACGTGAAAAGCTATGTCAAGCAGGTCCTAAACCACCAGCTTCTTTCCAATCATTGTCCCTCTCCTGTTCACTCAACTTCTTGACCCACTTTTGCCTTTGAGCCTCGGCTCACCGCCAGCTCCAATCCCCCATATCCTTGCTTGCCCCTCTTCCCTTCTTTCGCCTCCTCCACCCCTGTCAGCAACCATGGACCTCCCCCTCTCAGACCCCACCCTCCCCTCGCCCCCCTTCCACCACTGCCCCGGCCTCCCCAACCTCCGCGACGTAGGCGGCTATCCCCTCACCGTCCCCACATGCCCCACCACGCACTCCGTCCGCCGCGGTCTGCTCTACCGCTCCGCCGACCCCTCGCGCATCCCGTCCCAGGGCCTCTCCCTCCTCCGCGACGAGCTCAACATCCGCACCGTCTTCGACCTGCGCTCTGTCCCTGAGATCCAACGCGTAGGTGCTTTTTATTCGGCAGGGGATAGCGAGCAGGTCAAGAAGCAGAAGGGGGTGGAGAGGGTGTGGACGCCTGTGTTCCGGGAGGAAGATTATAGTCCTGAGAAGGTCGGGGTGAGGTACAAGGCGTATACGAGGGGGAGTGAGGGGTTTAGGGAGGCGTACAGGGATATTCTTGCGGGGGCGGGGGAGGCGTATGCGGTGATTTTTAGGCATTTGGCTGGGGGTACTGGGGAGGGTAAGGGGCAGGGAGGGCAGGCGGGGACGTTGGTGCATTGCACGGCGGGGAAGGATCGGACGGGGGTGTTGGTCGCGGTGTTGTTTGGGTTGCTGGGGGTGGAGAAGGGGAGGATTTGTGAGGAGTATGCGCTTACAGATCGGGGGTTGGGTTTGATGAAGCCGGTGTTTAAGGAGAGGTTGTTGAGGAATGAGGCGTTGAAGGGGAATGAGGAGGGGGTGGAGAGTATGATTGGTTCGAGGGCGGAGAATATGAGGGTTACGCTGGAATTGATCGATGAGCTTTATGGGGGCGCGGAGGGGTATTTGAGGAAGGTGGTGGGGTTGACGGATGGGGAGATTGAGGGGTTGAGGAGGAATTTTGGCAGTGAGGAGGAGCCGGTGTTGTGACTTGGGAAGAAGGGGAAGTTGTGAAAGGTGGCATTGGGGTTCTATTAGAGGAGTAGAGGCTACGAGCATGGGTCTTCGAGACATGTTGGATATTAGCGACAGGTTCAGCCCTCGGCAAAGTAGGTCACTTCCTTCACGCATGGACCTTGGCCGATGAAGGATCTCTCGCCACCAGGGTACCAAATGGCTTCTGTGGCGGCATCACCTCGAGGACAGCCGGCGTCGACAATCGACATGGAGCAGACGTCGTTGAAGCCCCACGATAGACACCCTACAGAGCCTCTGAAGCACGATAGACAGCAGTCCGCGGCGGAGATGTCGGTGGTATTGATGTCTCGCGATTGGAAAGACTGGTAGCGGTTGTTGATAGCAAGAGTGCCTCTCAGGGATGATGTGAGCTTCGCTACAGATGTGGAAGAAGTTGTGGGGGACTGGTGGTTGAGTCCAGGATATGTATCGCAGCAACGTAAGTCCCTTTTGTATACGGCGATGATAACTTGAATACCACCCCGACCACAGATACAATATCTTCCCGATCAATAGCAAAGCAGTATGCACGAAAAATACCAACCACGCTACAGACGAGCCGGATGCTCAATAGCCATGACTTAGCGTAAAGGTACCTGGCTTGTTGACAGGTCCACGACCATAACTTGCATGGTATGTCGGAACATGTGAAAGGTATTTCCGTCTCCGTTGAGGAGGGTTGAGCTTGAGGAGAATTAGCACCGTGGTCACGGACGGGCAATCACGAACGAGCATGTGGGGACATGTCCTCCAACAGACGGGACTATCGACCTCGCTTGGCATATCAGGCGGGCTATCTCGTATGCTCTCTTACAATGATTCCCAGAACTCTGCCGACAGCAAGCTCTTGACCGTGACAATGCTGCTGGAATCAATGACGGACAAGATACGCAGGACACGCATTGCACGAGCAGCGGCGGGGAAGCTACCTGACATAAACTTGCAGCAATGCGAGCGCTTGACTCTTAGGATGGAGAAGTATCTCATATCGGAGCTGGACGACGAACCGCATATCCTCGTACACGGCGATCTTAAAGGGTCTAATATCATCGTGGGAACCGCCGACCTCACTGGGCAAGTCTACTGGCTGTCTCACGTATGATACCATGGCTAAGCTGCTCAGTGTAATCGACTGGGGTTCTGCAACAATGGTACCCCTGCAATTCGGCGCCGTGTTCCCGAAATTTCTCACCAATGAGGAGCATTACTTGAATCGTAGAGTACCTTCGCCATCTCATGCCGCTGTCATGCTACGAGATCGTGCTTATTATCTGGAATGCGTCCGATCGAGAGCTCTCAGATATGGAGACACGGCGAGAAAGTATGCCTCTGTGCTGGCTCGATCTGACGAAGAGGAGCGATACTGGTGGTTCAGCGCCGTCAGTCGTCTTGATGTGATGAGAGTGTGGTCAAGGAGGCAGGATTGATCGTCCACAACCAAGCGCTCTCGTGAGATGACCCATATAGGGACCTCTCTGTGAGATGTCCCAGCTACCCTCCGGTTACTTATATCACTGTTCCAGGCGCTCTAAATCTCTTATCTGGTCAACAGTCGCTCAAGCGGCAGGATATTTCGCAGGTGTCATTGCCACACATTTAGACAAGTGCAAGCTCTGGTGTGAGTTGATCGTCATTGACACATTAAGCTTGGATTCCTGCAAAACCGCATCAACAGACCTCAATAACATCTACTTTCCCTCCCAATTCATATCAAAAACACCCCCATCCCTCCCAGGCTTAAGACACCTCCCCTTCCTCCCCACCTCCTCCCTCAACATCTCAAACTGCTTCTGATCCCCATACTCAAAATCACCACTCAAAAATCCACAATCGATGTTACTCGTCTCCCCTCTCTTCCCCGTCTGCTCCAACCCCTCGCGATCCACAGGCGGCAACCACTCCTGATTCATCCCCTCGACATCCTTGATGATACTCTTCCCCTTCATGTGGTGGAACATCTCCGGGTTCACGGTGAAGCATTTCAGCCCTCGATGCTGGCACCCGAGGAGCATGGCGGCGTCGAAAGCGAAGCTCTCCGGGCGGGAGATCGGGGCGATGTCTTTGAGGATTCGTTTGGCGGAGCGGCGATTGACGGCGTAGGCGAAGGTGCACAGAGGATGGCCTGAGGTGTGGATGGCGCGGCGGTATTGGGAGAGGTCGAGGGCGTTGAGGAATTTTTGGGAGAAGGGGTGGAGGTCCTCGCGGAGAGGCAGGGTGGGGTCTTTGTAGATGACATGCGGGCGGGAGGTGAGGTTGGATGGTTGGAGGTTCTCGAAGCCTTTTTCGAGTTTTTGGAGCCAGTCGCCGCAGTGCCCGAGGTATAGGACGTCCCACTCTTTTTGGTTGCCCCAGTAGCTTGTCGCGGGTTGGAGGAGGGAGCGCATGGCGGCGGCGGCGCGGGGGATCTGGACGGTGCGGAGCCGGATATCCCAGTCCATGTCGTCTTCCATGATAAGGATTGTCTCGTAGCGGGATTTGAGGAACCTGGATGCTTCAGCATGATAGCGTGCCCGGGCGCTGGGATGGTCTGTCTGCCTACTACCATTCAAGAATGTAGTGATGTGAAAGCCACGCCATCACAGAACCAATTGCGGATTCTCGCCCTCCATATGCTAGTCGCTCGAAGAAGTTGTCCGTCTGCTCCTTCGTCCATTCTGGTAATTCCGGAATCTGTAGATTGATCTCGCTGATAGCAGCCTGCTGCAAGATCTTCTTCTGCCTCCACGATCCCTTGGGGGACACCGCTACAACTGCGTCAAAGCCCAGCGTCGAGTCTGCAGGTTTGTGTTGTTGTGCTTCATTGATCAGGCTCGGTTTGAAGAGCTTGAGTTGACTCGGTCCGACCGCAAGGTTGTCATTGTGCAGAAAGAAATAGAAGACGAAAATGAGTGTGGCAGCAGACAGGATCAGCTTTCTAATGAGTGGCATTGTGTGTGAACACAGAGGCGGGAAATGTGATGCGGTATCGACACACTCGTGGACCTACCGTCATTTTTGTTGGAATCATCATGCATAAAGGAGAATGTCTGGGTTCCCGACCGTTGTAGATTCAGTCTACTAGTACGTGCAGAAGGGAAAGGGGAGGTTGTGCAGAAAACGTTGGAAGGATGCAGGGCGAGCTGTCGTTAAAATAGCGAGGTGACGCCCCGGAGACAGGGGCCCGAAGTGGCCTCGTTTTGCCGAATGCTACGGGCGGGGTTTAACCATTACCGGAGAAAGATTGTTTCGAGTGTATCGCTGGATAAATTCACATACAATCTCTCATTAGGAAGCAGTCATCTGTGTGAAGACTGTGTCCTTCCTATCTATGCCTGGTAGTACCTGCTTCAAGATATCATGCAATGATTCAGCCCGCTCTGAACTCCTGATCACTCCCCTCTTTGCCATGCGGAGAACTCCACGCAATCACAAATGTCCCTCAGTAGGGTTTGCGATGTACTCGGGCAGGCGTAATATGCTGCCGGTGTCCTGGCTCCTGCACTCTAGCCTGCTGCTCCCGACCACCAGATCCCGGCAGTTGTGGCAAGTAAGAACCGTCCTCCCTCCTACCAGGCTTCAAGCACCTTCCTTTGCGTCCTACCTCTTCTCTCAGATAGAGCAAATGGTTCAGGTCCCCATGCCAGTCAAAGTCTCCGCTCCAGAAACCGCAGCCGATATTGCTTGTTTCATTCCTGTACAGAACCTGCCTCAAGCCAACTCGATCAGCAGGTGCACGTTCAGTCCGGTCTGCCACGTCGCCGTTGATGAGGGAGGTGCCTTCCATGTGGTGGAGTAGCTCCGGGCTGATCGTGAAGCACCTGAGATGGTTGTCTCGACAGGCTTCCAGTAGAGCGATGTCATATGCTTTGGTCCATTTTCCCGGTCGTTCATGAGGTATTGCAAGCTCGTATAGAAGGCGGTGAGCCGTTGACCTCGTGATGGCATACCCGAATGAGCAGAGAGGCCATCTTGCTTGGTGGAGCAGGCGGGTATTTGGTGGTACATTGAAAGCGTTGAGGAAGGACGCAGTGAATGGGTGTAGATCTGTTGGATCTGGAAGGGTGGCGTCTCGGTAGAGAACGTGTGGAATGTCATCCAGATCGGCAGGATGCAGAATGCCAGTGCCAACCTGCATATCGTCCAAGGTTGTGAAGTAATCGCCGCAATGACCGAGATACATCAAGTCCCATTGATGAGTGCTGGCCCAGATTGACTCACTAGAACGGCCCAGTAGGAATTGATGGGTTGCTGCAGCTGAAGGTATCTGGATCGTCTTCAGGCGTATATCCCAGTCCACGTCATCCTCTATGATCAGGGCCGTGGAAAGACCGCTTCTCAAGAACTCCTCCAGCACCACAGTATGACTCATCCATGCTTTGATTGACCCATCAAGAATGGTGGACCTGTCCGGGTGGTCATCGTCCCTGAAGTATTGAACCTGCTCGTCGGACCACTGTGGGATCTTCGGGATCTTGAGATGCAAGCCAGTCACATCGGCGTTTGCGGCAAGGCTCTGGATCCGAGGCGAGTCTGTTGCTGATACGACGTAGATGGCTCCGAAGCCTAAAGTGTCATTTGCGGTCTGCCAGGCGAAGATAGGTAATGGGCGTCCTGCGTTGTGCTACAACCAGTCGTGTCCATACAGGAGCAGAGTGATCAGACCTGTGCAGAGCAGAAGAGAGATCTTGATCAAGGTGCTCGGCAACAACATCTTGTCCTCCTCTCGAACATATCAACATGAAGCGAATTGGAAGCAGAAAGATGTCTATCGGCAAGGAAGACTTGAAGGCGCGGAACGCTGCTACTTAACGCAATGCGACTGCCTTGTAATTGATGACCACAAGACCTGCACGACCCCCTCTCCAGCCAACCGTAAATTTCTCTTCCACCTCTTCCACCCTTCTCTCCCCTTTTCCCTCCCCCGACCCACCCCAACCATGCAATCAATCAAACAAATCGCCCGCCTCAACCAACTCGAGCTCGACAACGCCGTCCCCGCCTCCGCCTCCTGGCACACCGACTACCGCGACACCGCCTACATCTACATCGGAGGCATCCACCTCGACCTATCCGAAGGCGACGTGATCACCATCTTCTCACAATACGGGGACCCAGTGTGGATCAAGCTTGCGCGCGACAAGGACACGGGGAAAAGCCGCGGGTTCGCGTGGCTCAAGTATGAGGACCAGAGGAGCTGTGACTTGGCGGTGGATAATTTGAGTGGGGCAGAGGTGTTGGGGAGGATGTTGGCGGTGGATCACGCGAGGTATAAGCGGCGGGACGATGAGGATGAGAGGGAGGGGTATGTGGGGCAGGATAAGGAGGAGGAGGCAGAGGAGGGTGGAGGGAAGAGGAGGAGAGGCGAGAGTGGGAGTGAGAGTGAGGAGGAGAGGCCGTTGATTAAAGAGGAAATGGAGCTGGCCAGGTTGATGCAGGATCATGATGATGATGACCCGATGAAGGCGTATATGATTGAACAGAAGAAGGAGGAGGTGGAGAAGGCGTTGAAGGTGGTGTCGAGGGAGAAGAAGCCGAGGGAGAGGCATCATAGGCATAGGCGGAGGGGTTCGGAGGATGGTGAGAGCAGGAGGAAGCACAGGCGAAGGAGGTCGCGGAGTGAGGATGGGGAAGGACACAGGCGGCGACACAGGTCTCGCACGCGGTCTCGGTCACGCTCGCCAGCTAGGAGAGACCGGTGATGGATAGCAGGACGAGAGATGTCACTTTGCGATGATACCCCAAACTGAGACGAACAATTTCATGATCCTTACATTAGCTCGTATCGACCGTCTGAAACCGTGTCTGACAATTACACAATCAGCTGGGTATCGCCTGTCTACGCCTCGCGTAATATGCACCTCTATCCTTTACAAATCCAAGCTCCTGAACCTTACCCCTCATAGCCAGGCTCCTCTGCACATCATCAGCGTGCAAACTCTGCGCTTCCCCCTGTGCTACCACCTCATACCCCGCCGACCCGGTTCTGGTAGTGCCCTCCCCATCCGGACCCGGCAACCTGACACTCTGAGCCTTCAGAGTAAGCCTGATGTCCTCAAGCAGCAAATCCATCGGCGCAAAATAAGTGACACCGCCCTTCTCAGCCAGCACTGCGCCACAGACACCACCCTTCTCGCACTCGACGACCCACGCACCGCTGTCGCCACCTACGCCGAAGTCTCCTACCACAGTCCAGCTCGAAGAGAACGTTCGTCGACCGTAGATCTTGACAAAGGAGAGGCCGGGGTTGACCCTACCCGTGGCGAGACCAGAGGTGCGGCCGGAGCAGAGAACGGTACTACCAGCTATGCCGGTGCTAGAGGCAACTTGTGACGGCAGGGCGATGACATGAGGAAAGAGGTCTTGTGAAGGCGGGAATTGAGCCGCTTGGGTAAGGATGGCCTTCTGCGTGCTCTTTGCGGTACTGCCAGCTTCGTCCTCCGAAGATGATGGACCGAAGGACGTGCCGAGAATGTCGTCACCGGGGTTGCGGAGAACTGGAGAATAGACCTTGGGCTGGTAGTTATTCTTTTCCGTCTGGTGGGACTGCTGCTCGCCCCTTTGGGGGTGACTTGATCGGAAATGCTGGCCAGCTTTGAGGTGACGTTGGCCCCCGAGAATCAAGTTACACTGGTGGCGATCTTGCTTCACCGTGAATAGCGCCCAATCGACCTCATGCAGCAGTCCTTGTGCATCACGATATCTGCGCAAACCAGACGACGCGTGCAATCGGCCAAGCTCGAAAGATGCCAAATGATCCTCGTCGGTGTCCATCTGATCTTGATCCATCAAGTGCCATCCAGTGCTTTGGGCATCTAGGAGGCCCGGTTGTGTGATCCGCCACTCCGGTGTGACCGGTGCGGTAGGCAGAAAAGCTCTTGTATCACCTTCTGATACTACCAGACCAGGCTTGTGCTCGACATGCTCTTCTGGGTCGGAGTCGAAATCCGAGCTCAAGTCGGAATCGTCGACGGAATCGAAATCGATATCGGACGACGACAATTCGGGCGAATGTGATCGGGGCCGTCTAGTAGGAGCTGGAGGAGCTGGCGCTACCAGGTCTGGCTTTCGAACCGAGTCCATACTACGTTTCGCGGATGATCGATGCGGAAGCTCAGGCACCTGTCTAATCAGCCAACGAACGGTACACAAAGAGGGGTAATTTACCGGTTCTTTTGCTCGAGAACGCTTTGGAGCTTTCTGTGATTGTGACTGTGACAGTGACATGTCAGAAGCACTGCACATAATTTGGATAGGTAGCCTTACTTTTGGTGACCTGAGTGCCTTGGTCGGCGTGTCTCGAGGTGGTTTGGCTGAGGAACGTCGAGGTGCTCTGACTCTCGATCGTAAAACATCAGTGCTCGGGGGAGCGACGACAAGGTCGGGGACTTCTTCTGGCTCAGAGTCGAAAGCTGAGCTTGCGGAGACAGCGTCGCTCTCGTCGTCTGCATCTGAACCTTCGATTGATGCTGCGTCCTCCTCATCACTCAATGGTTCCAGCATGTGATGAACGCTCATGCCGTACGGCTTATCATCGACAAGGATAACCCCTCCGAAAGACACCGGCAACAGATGACCTTCGTCTGTGTTGTATGCCCCAATGGAAGCTCCACAACTTGGTCGAGGGTGGTAATAAGGGTTCTGTGGTTCGCGCTCGTCTTCATTTTCGTACTCGGAATGAGCGTGAGAATGCCTAATCCTGCAAGACAAGTCAGCACGTGACCTCGAAAATTTGACGCAGCAACGAGGAATGACTAAGATGGTCTGGAATAGTGCACAACGGGGAACGATCGGGTTGTCCGATATGGATCTTGAAGAATAACATTCCTGTATCAATGACGCCGTACATAATCGCAGCTTGTGGGGTATCTTTAGCAGTCATAACGATCGTGACCGAAAACATCATCAAAAGACATTGTAGTACCTTTCGCTGTCCATGTTCCCTGACCGGCAGCCGGTTCGTCCTCCTTCTTTTGTCGTCCTTCCTCGTTTTCGGGAAAGAGATACAGTGCCCTTGCGGACCTTCACGTCGAACATGTTTGTGTCGCATCTGAAGCGTTTCTTGATGGCTGCTTTGACTTGTGCGGTGCTAGTACATGTGACCAAGATTGTGGGCTTGGCATTGCTTTCATCGGTGCCGAGGCCGACGAGGTCGATAGTAGAGGATTCCAGAGAATTCTTGAGGGCCCGCTCAACGATATGTGAGAGACGTACACCCAGATTTGTATGCCACTCGGCAAGTTGTTGCGGTGGTAGATTGACAGGGAAAGCCCTCTGCTTTGGAGGAGCACCGACGGGACGACGTGTGATCGCTCGAGACTGCATGGAAGTGGAAACATCTGCAGGAGCGGTAGCAGCACGATGGAGCTCTGCCGGGAGTGGCGTCTCGACATCAGCGGCCGACGCTCTCCTTGACTGTCTCTGTCGCCAAGTGTTCTGAAGCACCACAACGCGCCGACGATATTCCCGGAAAGGATAACTGATCAAGCCTCGGTTGTCAGTCCATGCTTGTTGGAGAGCTCCCCTGTTGTCAGTCCAGGCATTCTGAAGGTTAGATGCTGCTGCAGAGATTCCTTCTTTGATCGTCTCGATGCCGAACGCATCGCTATTGCTTGGAATAGATGACTGTAACTTAGGGACTGATCTTTGAGATCTAGGGTATGTCGAACTTCGCTCCGGGGTAGCTGGGACTGGCTTGCGTGAAAAGTCCGGTCGTACTTGTATGGGACTCTGATAAGGTCGAGGAGTAAATGGGGTGTTTGGTTGAGTATCACCGGCGGCAGACTCGGCCACTGGAGACATCAGGGAGTGGCGGGGGGACCCGACCATTGAAGTCTCATCGCATAGAAGACAGCATCGTCGTAGATGGCTGAGTGTAGTCTCGTACAACCGCAGAGCTTGTTGTTGATCCACCTGGGAGTGATCGGAGAAGCTGAAACAAGCCTCGACGGCTTTCATGTAGAGAGAGCCGCACTTTGATGCCAGTCTGGGGATCCATATCCGCTCCAATCGCATCTTGAAATCGGAAAGATTGTACTTGGCTTTGTGTAGCTCGCTCAAAGGCGACCACAAACCGATCTCAAGAAGTGTGAGACCAAGACCATATGCGTCGAATTTGAGCCCTGAGTTGAGGTTGAAGTCTCTGTCTTGATCTGTAGGATGCTGATAGATATTCAGGACTGACTTATTCGCCTGACCTTCGATCTGCACCTTCGAGAACAAATCGAAGGATCCCAGAATTGGACTGCGAAGCTGTCCCATCTTGGATTTTTCCTGGTCTCCAACCTTGACAAAGAGAATACTCCCACTGTGCAGATTGCCGTGGATGCTTTCGTTGGCGTGCAGATCTTGGATTCTCTCGGCCACACGTAAAGCCAGCTTGAAGCGGTCCTCCAACGATGGTGTTGCGCTGAGGGTATCGTGGGATTTTGCCTTGTTCGATGCAGACTGCAAAAGATGGAGAAGGTCGTACGTTTCCACAGGTCCTGTCTCTCCAAGCGGTCCAGCCATATTGTCAAGGTTGCACTCGCTAATGTCGAAGATCAAACCGATTCGCGATTCCTTCGGGTCCTCGAAATAGCCGATGATGTTGAGTTGCGGTCTGACCTTCGCCTGCTGCAGATAATTTGATAAAGCTTCAAGTCTAGCCATGGGTGGCGGAACTTGGTTTTCGCGGTAAAGAGAATCGAAGTTGGCGTATTCGATCAGGACAAGAGGATCATCAAAAGACTCTTGTAAGGCGAAACGCACTTCATCGGGACAGTGAGCTCTGAGTAAGCGACCAACCATTCGAGTTGTCATGGGCACTCCAGTATTGCTGTATGGTGGAGGTCCCTCTTCAGGCAAGATGAGAGCGGCTAGGTCGATGACAGGAGGCAGACCAACGAGACGAGCCTGTGTAGACTTTCCAGACTGTTGGGCGACGAGGGTCTGCTCTGACGCAAAGCTCTCGAACAAAGCAGCCTTCTCATCACTGAGAGGCCGTTGATTGTCCGAGCCGAAAGGTGGATGAGAGCCTGCAGCGAGTGCTCGACGAGTCCGTGACAAGTCGTAGAGGATATCGATGGAGGTGGTCAAGTCCGTAACGAGGTCCCTGTACCGTGGTATATCGACGGCCAGAAGAGGTGCCTTTTCTGGCGCGAGGACTGGCCATCCTGAAGAACGTGTTGGAGTACTGGCAGATCGAATGCGCTCAGCCTGTTCCAAGACCTCTTTGATGTTCTCCAAAACACTGGTCACCGTCTCAGTCACACCAGCACGAGCAATGCTCTCATCAATGTTGCCATCCGGTCCCTTGCCCTCATCACTCCACTCGAGTCCCCATGTTATGAGCCTGTCTTTTTGGATGCGGAACTTTCGATGTAAGCTGGTAAGCGCCGGCGCAGTATCGTCTGTGGTATCCTTGGAGGCATTGTTGAGTGCGCTCTTCTTGGTCTCTGTATATAGCTGGGTGAGGTTCCCAGTGAGATCGCTCGCATGTAAGCCGACGCTCATCTTCGAGATGCGTCTGCCTTTAACGCCGCAACGTCATCCGAGGGGTGGTGGAACCAGGTGTAATTGCTGGTAGTTGGTGTATGAAAGGTACTACCAGATAGGTTGTGGTCGTGTCGTGTTGGAAGTCGGGATTCAAATTCATGAGGTCGTAAATTAGCAAGGATGTTTTGTTCTTCGAGAATGTTGCTGTCTGTGGTAGGCAGCCACATGAGCATTGGGTAAATGCCGCCGCGCGGGTTGGCGATGGCAAGCCCAACGATTGGTTGGATTATGCTGTCGCCTGAACCCTCGGACAGCTAGACTTGGCGAACTGCTCCGATTGCCGTTCTGGACCTCGTCAAGCCGATTGGTTGTCGGTATTTTAGTCAGCATATCCATCCATCTCCTGCTTGTCTTCACGTAACGGCACGACGCAGACCTAGCATGGCGATTTGGGTCATGTTTGTGTCGTCATAAAGCCTGGAACAATGCCTCTGTTCACCTCTGGTTCAAGTACGCGTACTGTGGACATGCTGCCTAAGCAGATGGAGTCTGTGCCATCCAGATCCGCGGAAAGCGAGGATGACCGGATTCAGCGATTACAGATCAAGACACGCAGGCGGCGCTATTTGGAGATCCATCCGGAGTATTTCAAATCTGGCGACCTTGAGCTGGCAGGTGGGTAGTGTGATGAAAGGTAGTATTCATTTCATTTGTGCCGACATTTTCCACAGATCCGCTCTTGTACGATCGCATGGTTCGTCAATTTCAAAGTGCTTCCGAGAGAGAGGCGGATGGAAAGCGAAAAGGCTATTCAGGCAAACTAGAGGCGGATCTCAATCGATCGGAAGCAAAGATTCACGCTCTGTCCCATCCCGACCCGAATAGTCCGCTCGTATATCGCAGAGACACTTCCGGGACTATCATCGCGGTCGATCAAAATGAAGAAGACCGGCCAAAGACACAGGTAGAAGGACTGGAGATGTGGCGAGAAGTCATGGAACAACGCTTCTTGCGGGGCGAAGATCCGGACTTTGACTACAGCAAAGTTGATACCAACATGGAGTACGACGATCGAGAGGAGGAGACCAGGCGGTTCGAAGACGAGTACTTTGCCAAGGAAGACGAGGAGTTCATTGGGGAAGGTTCACCCGCTGGAGAGACTGGTGTACAGGATTTTTGATGCGAGCAGGTTCGCTGGATTGGAAAGGCTATAACATACAATGCTCGGGAGCCGAATAGCTTTGGGAACCACTTGGGACCGACCCTGGCGCTATGTATGATCTTGGTCTGACATGTCAGTGGGACTTGAAAGGAGATGACACTCAATAACGAAGTCACTCAGCAGAGTTGTGGCGTGAGATCAGGTATTTATGTATAGACGTGAATCTCGCTGCGGCCAAACTATGGTCAGCGACTTGAAATAAGATCTAGATCATGCAGTCTCGTCGCTCAGCTGCTGTTTTTGGAGATTCGCCGTCAACTCAGATTTTGCGACATAATTGAGTCTCCCAAGCAAGAATATCCATTGATTACTGCTCATGATTCGCCCGCGCTATGTCACAGCTCTTGGTCTTCGAATTCCGTATAATACATGCGACCGTTTTGCCGGTCAACCCTTGCTCTTTGTGTTGAGGATGAGAGCCACGATCAGCCTGCAGCATGTCAGTACAAGATCAGCCTTATGCGGATCAAATGTCTGCTTACCCGTAGAGACCCAACACCTCACCGAAAATGAGAATCAGTACCATGCCAACAAAGATCCGCGATTGTTGCATGTAGGATCGTACGCCCTAGAAAGGCTTTAGCAAGAGTGTCCAAGTGTTACGCAGGATGACCAACCGTGTCGCCGACGATACCGATAGCATACCCAGCAGCGAGACCAGTCAAGCCTACTGACAAACCACACGCCAGGTGCAGGAAGCCACTGAACAAGCTGTAGTGTTGTGGCGGCGGCTTGAGATCACCGGCAATCAACACTGCCACGACCAGCGCATAGACTGCGATGATACCAGCCATGACGACAGGAATCAATGACTAGCTCGTATCAGTCTCCAGCCTCTTGAACCAATGTAGTGCCTCCCACCTTCATGATCAAGTCGGGTCGGAATGTTCCTACTCCTGCAATACCGATGCCAGATTTTGCTGTGCCATATGCGGCCCCTGCGCACCCGAAGATCATCTGAGGACGAGATGTCAGCTATAGGCTCGATATTGGTGTCATTCGTGATGCGTACTGCAGATGCGATGCCAGCCTTGGACAGTAGTTAGCTCTGTTTGCTTGAAAGACCTTTCCTGTTCTCACCATGCCTAAGAACGGCGCGAACTTGGGTGTTAACGCTGAATCGGCCATCTTGACAGCTGTGAGTCGAATATGGGCTTCGTTGACGAAAGTGATATCGTGTTGGAGGTCAGAATGTTGGCGTCTGCGGAAGACGATCGATTGCTCAGTTCAGCCGGAGTCTCAATGTCACGTGCGGGGCCGCGAACGTGCATCACCACGAAACCTTACCACTCGGTCAGTCCAACCGTGTCGACCACAGAGCATTTGCTTATTCACCTTCCGTTCCTGCATCCCCACTCCGCCTGCGACATCAGAAACAAAGACTAGCCACGCAATTTGAGCATTGAGTCGCTTGTCAAAGTTTGACAAACACGCGGCCACCACCAGATCAGTCCTTGACGAGCCTCCTTAGATTGGCTTGCCTGGTGTCGCGCCTCGAACAACACCACACAGGATCGCGAGCGATGTTTGTCTGAAACAAAAAGAAGGTCTGATTGGCAAACAGTCAGATCATTTGTCCCTCCACCGCACGAGGGTCACCAGCCCTGGTCGCGAGTTATATGCTGTTGCTGTCCTCAGACCACAGTAGCAAGATTAGCACAACAGGGCACAATTCAGGATGGCGCAATACCAGGGTAGAGACTACGGCGGACGACCACCTGGATATGGTCCTCCATCTGGACACCAGCGCGATGCTGCCTTTTCGAACATCTTTGGGGCACATCCCCCACCAGGCCGATCTCAGACCATGACGAATGTCCCAGGCGCTGTTCCTCAACAACAGCGAGCTGCGACCATGTCTTCACAAATGCAGCCGCCACCTCCTCCGCCTCCTCAAAACGACTTTGCTCCCAGGCCTCCTCCGGTCCGACAACCGGTAAATGGATATCCTCAGCAACAGCAAATGCCGCATCGGCCCATGGTGAATGGGGATCATGGGCAAGAGCATGCAGGACATCCTCCGCCCCATAGACAGTCGTACCAGCAGCAACAACCACAGCAAGCGCCTCCTCAGCAGCAGCAACCACAACAGCAATCTCAACAACCTCAGTATCTACCTCAGCCCCTGCGACCCGATCGTCGACCATACGGTGCGCCGACTCGATTGGATCCACGAGGCGCTCCGCCGACCGCACAATACACTCGCGCATATGCACCTCGACCCTATGTACCGGCAGGTCCAGGTCCAGGCCCGGCCCTGAACTCGGACGCTGGACGATCGCAATCTATGGCTGCAACTTCACGACCTTCATTCCAGCCGACCAATCCGAATTACAGCATCTCGCCAGCAAATACGTTCAGGCAAGCTCCTTACATGGGACGGACGACGGCGCAGGGTAGGGTTGTACCCGATCGGCCACCAGATGAGAGGACCATGTCCATGTCGTCTTACACAAGAGATTCGGAATATTCCCAGACCATGAGCAGTGGACGTGTCATTCCTGGTAGGAAGCGAGGCGACTCTGGTGATCCGGACTGGCCGAGTGAGAGACCTCCACCGAATGTTCGGCCGAATGGCGCAGTGGACGGACCGAAACCTCGAGTTCCCTCGCAAGGCAGCGTACAGTCGAGAACTATGTCCATGGCTTCTACGATGACCACTATGACTACGATGACTTCGCCATCACTCAACTACGACGAAACAGCTTCGCCACGAGCCTCACAAAATCCTCTTGGTCCCACTACGACGAGGTCTAATAGCCAATTGACTGGTAGCACCATGGTTGCGCAAAAACGTCCTTCTCTGGTTTATGGCGCTCTTCTCTCCAAAGTTGCACAGGCGTTCCGCGAACGGACATCGATCAGTGAAAAGGAGAAGGACGGTTTGGTGTACAAGAATGCTTTCACCGGCTACGAAGCTGTGGAGCTCATCGCATACATAATTCGTACATCCGACAGAAATCTTGCTTTGCTCCTTGGTCGCTCACTGGACGCACAAAAATTCTTTCACGAGGTCGCCTACGCGCACCGTTTGCGAGACTCGCCGAATGAGATCTACCAATTCAAGGAAGCTGTGGTTGATGAGACTCCGGAGGTGAATGGTGTCTTTACATTACTGACTGAATGCTATTCGCCAACCTGCACACGAGATCACCTTTGTTACTCGATAGCATGTCCACGAAGACTAGAACAACAATCGCGGCTGAATCTCAAGCTCCAGCCAGGTCTGAAGCGGGAATCTTCTCAGGCTAGTCTTCACGAAGAGGAGAAGAACGATGAGCAGCGACTATGGATCAACACTGTCTCCGCTGAGGTCGCTGACAGTGTGGACGAAAGCGAGAAGCGACGACAAGAAGTCATTGCCGAACTCATGTACACGGAACGAGACTTTGTCAAGGATCTCGAATATCTCCGTGACTTTTGGATCAAGCCGCTTAGAAATCCGGCCATGTCACCCATCCCTGAGCATCGTCGCGAGAAATTCATCCGGACTGTTTTCTCGAATTGTCAAGAGGTTCATGCAGTCAACGTACGTCTTGCTAGCGCATTGACAAGGCGACAACAACAGAATCCGGTTGTTCGAAACGTCGGCGACATCTTCCTTGAATACGTACCGCAATTCAGCCCGTTCATCAGATACGGTGCCAACCAGCTTTTTGGGAAGTTCGAGTTTGAGAAGGAGAAGGCATCCAACCAACAATTTGCACGCTTTGTCGAAGAGACAGAGAGACTCAAGGAGTCCCGCAAGCTAGAACTCAATGGTTACCTCACAAAGCCTACCACCCGTCTCGCGAGGTACCCTCTACTTCTGGGTGGTGTACTCAAGGCCACAGCAGATGACAATCCTGATAAGCAAGACATTCCGAAAGCCATTGAAATGGTCAAGAGCTTCCTTGGAAAGGTCAACGAGGAGTCTGGAAAGGCCGAGAACATCCAGCAACTCATGCAGCTCAATCAATCATTGAAGTGGGGCAACATTCCCTATGTCGACCTCAAGCTTACAGAAGAATCGCGGCAACTTATCTTCAAGTCGAATCTGAAGAAGTCACCCACCGCCGAAGTCGCCGATATCCAGGCCTACCTATTCGATCATGCTGTGCTTCTGGTCCGGCAAAAGATCGTCAACAAGCGCGAGGAACAGAAAGTCTACAGGAAGCCTATACCGCTTGAACTACTTGTGGTCGCCCAGATGGAAGAACTCGCCCGCTACAGTCTGTCGAAACGACCGTCGTCGAGTATGATTCCAGGAGCTAGAAGCATGGCCAACAATCAGCCGAAGGATCAAGGCTATCCTTTGACATTCCGGAGACTGGGTAAGGGCGGATACGAGCTGCAGCTTTTTTGCACTTCGCAGATTCTGCGAGAGAAATGGATGGAGCATATCCATACTCAGCAAGAGAAGCTCCGAGAGAGAAGTAATGTGTTCACCAAGACCAACCTCAGCGAGAATTTCTTCTCTGCCGCCATCCGCGTCAATTGCTGTGTACCCATCGATGGAGCCAGGAAGCTTGTCCTCGGTACTGATTTCGGTATTTACGTTGCCGATCGCAAGCCAAAGGATGGCAGCAAGCCAAAGCGTCTTTTGGACGCGAAGCTGGTCACGCAAATTGATGTGCTCGAGCAGTATCAGATTCTCCTTGTATTGGCGGACAAGGTCATGTACACGTATCCACTCGAATCTTTGGATCCCGAGGAGAGTCAAGCAGCGCCGAGCAAGAGAGGCAGGAAGATCTGCCACGCCAACTACTTTAACGCAGGCATGTGTAACGGGAAGCTTTTGGTCTGCTGTGTAAAGAGTAGCTCGCTGAGCAGTACGGTCAAAGTCTTTGAGCCGATGGACAGTGTGGGCAAGAACAAGAAGAAGAGTGGTTTCTCGAGGATGCTTGCAGGCGGACAAGATGTCCTGCGGCCATACAAGGTAAGCATGAGAATTATTAGTCAACTCAACAGTGCTAACGATCACAGGAATTCTACATTCCCATGGAATCCAACAGCATCCACTTCCTCCGCAGCAAGCTCTGCGTTGGCGGCGCCAAAGGTTTCGAGATCGTTTCTCTGGACACACTCGAGACACAATCCCTCCTCGACCAAGCCGACACGTCGCTCGACTTTGTCGTCCGCCGCGAGAACGTCAAGCCCATCTACATCGAACGCACACCCTCCGAATTCTTGCTCTGCTACACCGACTTCTCCTTCTTCGTCAACAAGAACGGCTGGCGAGCACGCAACGACTGGAAGATCGTCTGGGAAGGTGCACCAACAGCATTCGCCACATGGGGCGACAAGTATATTTTGGCTTTTGAACAGGACTTTATCGAGGTCAGGCTTACGGAGACTGGCGGGCTGGTTTGCGTGCTCACGGCGAGGAATATTCGCTTCTTGCATAGTAGCAGTAGAGAGGTGAGCAATTCTCTTGGTATGGATATGGGACCTTGTACTGACATTTGCAGATATTGTACGCATACGAGGACGAGGCAGGCGAGGATGTCATTGCCAGCTTGGACTTTTGGGGGAACAATCACTGAGCTGGCTTTGGAGAGAGCAATCTCGCAGCCACGCAGGAGGAATAGCAATTTCAGGTGCCCACCCATTCAGCCGCAAAAGAATCGTAGGCACGGTTCAGAGGGTACAAAAGCTCGGGTCAGGTGTAGTCAGACAGGGGAGGATTTTTAAGGACGAGGCAGAAGATACGCAGCAGACGAGCGATGAATATACGGCACGTATCTCCGCAATGAGATACACGGGCATCATGGAGCGAATGTTAATCTCGCGCACTCAGTGTTGCACCTCTTTATTTGCTGGTGGAGAGGAATGACATGGTTGTGTTGTGATCTACCTTCATGGGTTTTGCGTGTTGCATTGAACTTGCCATGTCTTTGTCTGTCCAGGCGTCCTTGCCCGCCACTTTCAAGCAGGCGTCTTCGCCGCTCCTACTTGCTTGTCACTTCTGCTTGATACTGCTCACACAGGGAGAAGCTTTTGTCGTATGAAAACGCCAGTCACAGCCGTCGGGTCCCTCACAGTTGAAATCTCGCTTACGAATATTTGCTCGAATGGTTCGAAATCAGCAATCCCAATGCAGGAACCGTTCAGTTCCCTCATGCTGAGATGGCCAACACGACCACATGGGTTGCCAAACGTCCGGTACAGACGCCTTGTCAAGCGAGCAAGCGGGGTGATCAAGTCCAGTAACTGCTTCATTGCAGTGACACACTGCTCCTCCGATGTGGACACTCATGGGATCCGATTGACAGAATGGTGCCACAGTGATGGATGATTGAACGAAGACAGAGCAACGCAAGTGAAAGAACTCCAAGCGCGAAACATGAGCTGAGGGTCGACGTTTCATTACCGCGCAACGGCTTGGATGGTATCAGCCGTCATTCTGCCGTCCTGGAATCAGTCTTGCTCGACCATATGCTTTCTCATTTGGCGCAGCGCTGATCCTGCTTACTTACCTTCAAGCACACAGGCTCCATAAAATAGCTGAATGGTCCTAGTCACTGATGCCATCCCTCAATACCTGCAGTCGAGAGCCAGCGCAAGGTCTTTCCTGATCTCGCACACTTATTGGGCTGACAGCTTCAGAACTAGATGTAGCCATGTCGCATCGTGTCGGATTCTTTGCAGATCCAGAATACCTGAACCTACGATTCATGTACTGAATCGCACATAGGACAAGCAATACACAGCCTAGATGCAGGAATATTCTTTAATGATCCAAGAACGAAGGAGGATGAGGTAGGCTTCTAAGAACTGGGTGAGGTAGACGAGCGTGCGGTCTTGTTTCATAGGAAAGAGATGCGGGCCCAAGAGAATGGCGAGGATGTCGCGGTCGTAAAGGTAGATGAGGGATGTGGTGAGAGTGGAGATGGTGAGGGATGTGGTGAGGATGGAAATGATGGCGGATTCTAGTGTCAAATCTGCTCACTGGTCGGCAAGCTTCACCGCGCTTTCCTGCTTAATTGATAGTAATATAATATTATATTTCTTGGCTCACGCCCTGATTCGTCACAAATCTCAGTCCAATCCGGCTGTGAAATCCTGCTTGTAAGCTCAATCCGTTAGTTGTAACTACTACGTCATTCTCATCACCATCATCAGCTCTGGCGCAATGGTAGCGCGCGAGACTTCTAATCCAATCGGGATCTCGAGGCTGTGGGTTCGAGCCCCACGAGAAGCTCAAGTTTTGCACCACACGAGCAATCTGGATGATTCTTAGTGTCAGGACGGAAAGTTTGGAGGTGGTGGCGCGGAGGTGGCGACAAGCGGGGCGAACGCCACGGGATGGGCAAGCGGGAAGCGTGAAGCTGCGGACGTAGCAGCATGAAGACTATGGAGGAAGCGGGTCCGTTCCGTAGTCAACTACTCCTTTCGAGGTATGGAAAATATGTAGGTTTTTTCTATTAGGCGCGACTTCTACTACAAGCCGTCGGATGTTTAGCGGGCAGGTATACACAGGAACAAAGCACAACCCTTGGGTGAGTGGCGTTACGGGATAATGTTGGGGTAGTGAAGTATCCAGGTGGCAAAGTGGTGCGAATTTGGAGTGTATAGCGGACGAGCTTGGCTTGTGCTAAGTGGCTCGTACCCATGTGATCTGGCGGTAGTACAAGAGGGCAAATACATACATGGAGATTAACCACAAACATGAATCAGCAGTTCTTAAACCACTTCACCTGCTTAAGGTGCGCTTGAGAAGGAGACGAGATAAGGATGTAAAGATCTCTGACTCATGGGCGTTCGAATGGCACGGACAAAGCGATACACATTGCTGTTACTACCACAGTGCTTCGAAGGAAGGCGTTGCTTCCTGCAAAGAGGATGGTGGTCGCCGTGATGTTATGACGGTCAATACTACCAGATGTATTCTGTACTCATCGAGTACCCAATAGAGTACTTCTTATGCTAGTAGTAGGTCATGAAGCTCGTCTCCGCTTGCTTCTTGGACGCCGTGTCTAAGCTCCTAATAGCAAGACGCAATGCAAAATCGGATCGAACCCTGTTAGTGTATTAAGTATAGTACTACCAGGTATTGCTAAAAGCGACTATGTGGTGTTTAGAAAAGGAGGGTACCTTAGATTATTAGAATAGGCATGTCTTGCTCCCCTTGTAGCTATCGAAGTAGATTATAAGGATATACAATATCTACCTATAATAGCTTGCAGATTTAATAGTCATAGACATAATAGTAAAGACGTAGACTTATAGTTTCCTAGTACTTAAATGTTAAACTCACTACGCTTATAGTACTAACAATCTAAAACCTGTAAGGCAATTCTACTTATGTGTATTACAGTAATAAATAACATTGTGCGTCTACAACTAATATACATCTACGATAGTGTGACCGTTAGGGCGTACCCGGTACTCTCCGGGTCTATCCCCGTACCGGGGTTTAGGTCGGCTTTTAGCCGGCGTAGTACTACTAAGCCTTTTATAGCCCTGTGCTAGTACTACACCGTAGCCGTAATAGCACTACACTAGCGCTAGGTGCGGGTCGAGTCGCGCTCTTTCTAGACGTAGTGTAGTGCTAGGTTAGGTCGGCAGATGAGTAGTGTAGTGCTATTAAGTCCTTAGCGCGCCTATACTAGCACTATACCGGGGTCTATATTCTTACAGTAGATTCTTATAGTAAGTGCTATGTCCTGCGACTCTTGTCACTTTTCCGCTCTAAACGCTTAAAGTCACGGTAGTTAAAGAATACTAGAGAGAAGTAAAAGTTATTAATTATTAACCCTTATGTATAATTACGACCTAATAGTAATTTATAGAAGATCATCCTAATTAATATTATCTATATAACCCCTACGAGCCTATATCGTGTATAAGGCTAGTAAGCTATATACCACCTAAAACTAAAACCTTATTATCTTATTATCTAATTTATCCGGAGGACATTCTCTCCCTAGCGAGGCTACCCTTATATAAATTACGACCCTTAACTAGAAAACCGGAGTACTAAAGCTATAGAGCAGAGCATAAGACTAATAATAGTTAGTTCTAGGTAGATAAGCCTTCCTGCTAACTTATAGTATAGTTACGGATTGCCTTAATGCTATTAGATTCCTAGTTGATAGTACGTATAAGGCCGTCTATACCCTTAATCTCTGCCTAAAGGTCGTTAATAAAGTTATAGTAAGGAAGATCGGCTAGACGAATAATAGAGGGGGGAATAGTAGACATAGCGGTGGATTTAATTGAATTCTAGCTACTATTAGTATAAACTATGCTATAGCGACGTAAAGGTATACTAGATAGTTGTTTAAATGTTCCTAAGGAGAGAAAGAAGTAACTAGGCTAATAATCTACTTATATCCCTTAGTATAATAATAGCTATTATTCGACAATGGCTATTGTTAGTATTGTCGTTTTTTCACAATAGACAATAGCTATTGTCTATATTATTGTTCTTATAATAGGTGACGCCGGATATATATACCTTTTCGTCGCTATTCCTCCTTCTTCCTCTTAAACCTCTCTTTCTCGTCGTTACGATAGCCTCTCGCGCTTAACTCTACCTCGACCTAGTAGATCTAATCCCTTCCTAGCCTTATAGAATAACTCCTAGCGACTACGCTAGGCCCTTATACTTACGTTAGTATAAAGCCTATATCCGCCGTACGACTCTTATATATCTCGACCTAGACAAAACTTAGTTAAGACAAACCGCTCGTATCTACGACGATAATAGAGGCTTAGTACTACGCTATAAAGCCTGTCGCTCCTACGATACCCCGTGTAACTTTGTTTATATTCCTAATCCGATATGTCTATATAATCTAACTAATACTAGTACGATATCTCCTAGACTAACGACATCTTCGAACTTATCGACTTATGTTATACTATTAATTAGCGTGTTATAGATCTATAGGTAGATCTAATCGACCTCTTTGCTATACGCTGTAGCGTCTAGCGTAAGTAAGACGAGCTAGATTATGTTAGCGACAGTAATGCTTCCGATAACTAATCTAATTCGGGTAGCGTAGTCGAAGCGTCGGTAGGCCGACGGCTTTAGATGGTTTTTAATAATATAGACTTACACTTCATGAAATCTTATTTACGTTGCGTCTTCCTGTTATTAACTGAAGTTGACTATAATAATAGTATATATAAGCTCTTAAAGTAAGAGCGGAGTAATAAGCGAAGAGTCGGCGCTAGAGATAAGACCCTAGATAAGTAAGCGGACTATGCTCTTAGCTACTATAAGAGAGTGTTTACTCGGGGGCTATTAACTAGATACGCTTAGAGTACCGGCCTTTAACCTTAGTAATGTTATATAGTAGAGCCTCGTCCTCCTCGTGCCTCTCTTTCTTATTATCCCCTTTATCGCTTAAACTATAGGTAGCGATATCCCTAAAGTTATCGCTTATGCCGTCTACATCGCTATTATTATCGTCGTTAACACTAGCGTAGTTATCTTTATCGGCTATATAGGTGTCTTAGAGCCTACTATCTACTAGCTTCGTAATTATGATTTATCGAATTATCTATAGAAGTAGTCTATACCTTCGGTCCCTAATAACGTCTTTCGTAACATTAAATACACGTTCGACACTAACGCCGGCAATTAGTATCGCGAGAATATTACGAGTAACTCGAGCTAGTCGTAGGTATAAGTACTTATTCTCTTTCTACTACGAAAGAATGTCGAAATCTAGTGTTTCCCGTATAGGTAGAGTCCTTAGGTAATCTTCCTCTTCTATTCTCGTTATATAGACCTTAATTTATCCCTAGGAGAGGGCGTTATCTTAGCTAGATGTTATAGATATAAAGCTTACTATATTATTCGATAAGGCAGGATTCTTAAACTAGTAGGTAATAGACGGGACTAGTAGAAGGGGCGAAAGAGTAGTATTAGGATGACTATTATTATCGTAGTAACTTAGATAGTCGAGAAATTGTTTCTAGTAGAGCGACTTAAAATGTGGTTCCTACGACATATACTTTTAGTAGATTAGTCGCGTATAAAGACATTTATATAAGAGGAAGTATAGGGAGCGTACCTTATATATACTTAACTTCTACGTAGGATCTAAGATTATACCGCAATTAAATAGGAAACCTTAGCCTCTACCCGTTCGCTTATAATACTTAGAAAGCTTAGCGCGACCTGCTTTCGCTATATTCTAGACGACTTACGGCTAGTCTAAATTATTGTCCTCTTCCTAAGTAGATTCGATAACGTCGAGGAAGTCGAAAAGGCGATTATACATTAGCTAGACGAATTATATTAAGGGTGTGTTAGATTAGCTTAGCTAGTTAGTTGCTATCTTGAAATTCTTAAGCCTTCGAACGACAATTCTTAGGTATAACTACTCGGCGTAGCTAAGGCAGAGGCGTTTTATGTCTACGCGATCTATAGAAGCCGTGTCTTAATTAGCTACTGTTTTATTAGAACGGGGCTTTTACGTAGTCGTAATTTCTGTATTAAGCTATTTATCGATAATCGGTGATAGTTTAATAGCTCGCTTATATATATTATATGTCGAATTCTAGCGGGTACGAACATCCTAAACGACTATAAGTCGTTCACGAGGAGAGAGATGTACTTAAAGGGATTTAAATTATTAGTAGCGTTAAGGGGACCGGTCGATTATAATACAAATCGCGCGGAGCTTTAAAATAGGTTAGAAAACTATAAGAAAACGCTATAAGAAATATAACTTACTTTTCGCAGGGAATTAGGTACTAACAAGGTTATTCGGATATTATAGAGATAACGCTTCTTAAGCTTATCCGCTTTCTCGTTATCTTCGGTGGTTTCTAGCTATAGGGCTCGAATAATATCTTATACTACAAGATTAATAACGTGCGCGAGACAAGGGATTAAGTTCTTAACTAAAGACTATTATACACCCTTTTTATAGAGGCCTTATTATACTTCGGACCGTAACGTATTATTATTGCTCGCGTTGTCTACTATAATAGCGAGAAGGCGTACCTCGAGTTTTCTTTTATAGAGTACTCTAAGTAACTCCGTGCCGAGCGTAGCTCTAGTATACTGTCCGCTAATTAGTACGAAATCGAGTAGGCACTTACGTATTTACTAATTGTCGTTAATATAGTGTGCCTTTACAGCAATAAAGCTTAGATAATTATTTGCCGACTAACTGTCTAATGTAATTAAGACTTTCGTCTCTTTACTAAGATCGGCAAGGAGGTAAGAATAGATATTTTCGTAGTGCTCTTTTAGTAGCCTAAGAGACTATGTCCGGCCTAGAATATTAGTATCTAGTCGAAGGAAGTATATAAATCTTAAGAAGGCAGGATAGGCGACTATTTAGAATAACTAATTACAATTAATAAGGACCCTAATAAGCTCTTTCTCGAATTATTTAGGTATAAAGTATAGTATACGCGATAACGAGGTAGTCGTAATCGATTTCAACTAGGTTAGGGCTATTTAAGCTTAGGACCGCTTATAACTAGGAGATTTAGTGGTCTAGTAAGACTTATACTCGAGATGTTTTCGCATATGTTTATTGCTAATCTAATTAACTAATAGGTGCTATAGAGCTCGACTATAGCGAAGGTAGTATACGAGAGGCGCGCTATCGCTAAGCTTAGTACCCTCGTTAAAGTCGGCCTAGATTAACCCGTAGTAGTTAGAAGAATTCTAGGGTAGTACTTTAGAAGACTTAAGTCTACTTAGTATTAAAGGCCACCATGTTTTCTAAGCTTATATAGCTAGCTGTTTATCATCTAGAATTTTGCTATTATAGAGCGGATAGTAGACGAGTTCGAAGAGTTTACGGATAATAGAGGTAGAAGATTATATCTAGTACTAGACATAAAACTCTTAAAGCTTATTAGGGAGAGATGTTTATAGCACGGCGGCATCTAAGAGCGCTTATAATTAAGGATCGATAGAGGCTACGTTAAAGAAAGACATTTCCCTTATTTAGATATAGTATAATACCTAGCTATATTAGAAGAGGTAGAAGACTATAAGAATACGCTATAAGAATCTATTCGCTACGTTCAATTTTGTAGGTTATAATAGCACAAAAGAGAGAGCTACTACTACCCCTATCTAATTTCCCTAACTTAGTGCTAATCTATTTATCCTTATCTATATTATCCTCGCTACTACTATTCTCGCTTTTACCCTAGTCGCCCTTACTCTCCTTATTATTACTACTCTCCTCTATCGCCTTATTATTATTACCCTTATCCTCTTTATTCTCTTCGTCCTCTTTATTAGAATTATCGAAGTCTCTAGTAGTAACAACCTCGCGGTATATTTTAGCTACTTCCTTAGTCTTGTATTTGTCGAGTGCCTTATCGAGGAGGTCCTTAATCTTAGAGTTATTCTCGACTTCTTCTTCGACTTCGTTATTACTATATTTAACATACTAGCTATTAGATTCGAGTAAAATATCGTCGTCCTCGTACTAGAACTTAGGTTTAGGAGTAGGTTCGCGTTCGCTTTAATAGATTAGTAATTAACTATAAGAAGTAGCTATAAGAAACAATATACGCCTAATTATCCGCCTATACTACTTAGAGTTTAGCTAGTGTCATATCGTTAACAAATTTTATAAACTCGGCTTCGTTGTTATCGTTATAGTCTCTATTATTATATAGCGAATTAACGCTGTCGTAGAAGATCTTATAAGACTACTTCTCGATTATTCCCCTAGTGCCGAGAAGTTGTCTTACTTAGTAGTTCGGGAAAATATTGTGCTAGTCGTAGGGCGCCTTCTAGTGTAACTATTAGAGCGGGGTTAGGGCGGCCTAAGGCCGCCTCTAGTACTAGTGTAGGGGCCGACCCCGTATTAATAGCCCCGCGCCTTAGCCGTATAGAGTTAGCACTAGAGTTATCCGTAATAGCACTAGCACTAGCACTACTCTAAGCTATATAAGCACTAGCACCGTACCGTAGTTACGTAATACTAGCACCGCTCTACTATAGGCACTACGCCGAAACACGTTAGTACTTACGCTAGCACTAGGGTCGGACTATACTAAAGCACTACGCGAGAGCTAGGCTTTAAGACGACTCTACTATATCATAGTAATACACGAGGTCTATAGTAGCGGCTTAGAGAAGAAATTTAATACTCTATTCTATGTAAAATTACATCTGCCTATTTCTTATAGTCCTTTCTTACGGCTTTATAGAGGAGAGCTCTTACTAGTTAGAAAAATTAAGCGGGCGGTACTTATCGTAGTATTTCCTAGTAAGCGTAGAGTCTTTAGCGAATATAGTGACACGCTTAGCATAGATAGCGTTAAGGCAGTAGTCTACTATAGTTATTAGTACTTAGAATTATGTATTCTAAATACATAATTAATGTACCTTCGAAATATCCTACTAGTATTGCCTTAGTCGCTTCCTAGAGATACTTAATAGCATCTAGCTAGAAGCGAAAATCTCTAATTATAAGCGCGGACTTAATATCTTACGCGATCTCGCGAATAACGCGAGAGAAGAGAAGCTTTTAGATAAGGAGGTTAGTCGACTTCTAGTAGCGACGAATATCTCGGAGAGCAATAGCTATACTATATTAGGTATAATACTATGAGAATTAGCTATGAGAAACTAACTGCTAGGCTTAAACCTGTTAGCCTTTAGCCGGCGAATTTGTCTAGTTATTACTAGTCTAAATTTTATAGCGCGACTAGCGGGTGTTTTACTAGCGGTTATTATCTTAGCGCCTTGCTTCCTTAGCTTTAAAGTCGCCTTCCTTATAGTCGTTGCTTGCTTTTTACGAGCTATAACTACGTAAATTTGTCGAATTAATTGTTAGAATTTATTTATAAAGGTAGAGAGGAGCAAGGAGAAAATACTAAGGATAAGATATTAAGCCTTATTATAGAATTCATAATAGTATATAGAATATGAATTTCCTATTGTTATTATCTACTATAATAACTTTATATTAACAATCTTAACGACTTTATATTAGTATAATAATAGGATAAATGCTTATTAACGCTCGTATTCCTAGCTACTCTATTTCTATACGTATAAGTAATCCTAATCCCTTATCTCTTAACTTCCTCCTTATAAACCTTATATCTTATATCTCGATCTACTTTATACTCGATATCTTACCTTTACTTATAAATTACTACTAATTCTTAATCTATAATATCTACTAATCCTAAAGAAGAGCGATCTATTATTATTAAGGATAAGATAACTAATACCCTAGTAATTAAGGAAGAAGAAATAACTAAGGAAGAAGAAGTAGTCCTCTCTATAATAGGAGTAATTCTTATAGCTACTTCTTATAGTTAAATACTAATTAGACTATAGGGTTTTAATTCCGAGGCTAATAAGATTAAGTACTAGATTAAGAATTGCTCTTAGAGAACTCCTTGCTATAGCCGCCCCCTTAGAATTCTATAGTAGAAAGTATAGCTTAGTAATACCTAGCGAGCTATTTAGTAAAGAGATCGCGCTATATAAGCTAGTATAGAGGAGAAAGCCCTTACTACTATCGGTAATACTAATCGCTCCGCTAAACGTACGCTTAAGGCGAAACTTAAGAGCTCCGAGGACTACTAAGTAAAGTCTAATAAGGAGAAGAAAGCTACGTTTAATATAGCATACGAGAAGATAGCAGAGACTCGCTATTATACCTAGTAGAGTAGTATGTTTCTTATAGCACATTCTTACGGTATTTTTACTAATTTTATATAGAGGAATAGATAGAGGACAAGTTTATATCTATCTATTAGAAATAGAGTAAAATCCGTAAAGCTAATACTCTCCTTCGCTATAAGCAACTCCTCGCCGATTATATAAAGAAGGCGCCCCGCGACTAGTATAATGTTTTCCTGAACTACTAAGTAAGACGACTTCTCGGTACTAGGGGAATAATTAAGAAGTAGTCTCGTAAGATCTTCCGCGATAGCGTTAATTCGCTATATAATAATAGAGACTATAACGATAACAACGAAGCCGAGTTTATAAAATTTGTTAACGATATAACACTAGCTAAACTCTAAGTAGCATAGGCGGATAATTAGGCGTATATTATTTCTTATAGCTACTTCTTATAGTTAATTACTAATCTATTAAAGCGAACGCGAACCTACTCCTAAACCTAAGTTCTAGTACGAGGACGACGATATTTTACTCGAATCTAATAGCTACTATGTTAAATATAGTAATAACGAAGTCGAAGAAGAAGTCGAGAATAACTCTAAGATTAAGGACCTCCTCGATAAGGCACCCGACGAATATAAGACTAAGGAAGCAGCTAAAATATACCGCGAGGTTATTACTACTAGAGACTTCGATAATTCTAATAAAGAGAACGAAGAGAATAAAGAGGATAAGGGTAATAATAATAAGGTAATAGAGGAGAGTAGTAATAATAAGGAGGGTAAGAGCGACTAGGGTAAGGGCGAGGATAGTAGTAGCGAGGATAATATAGATAAGGATAAATAGATTAGCACTAAGTTAGGGAAATTAGATAGGGGTAGTAGTAGCTCTCTCTTTTGTGCTATTATAATCTACAAAATTAAACGCGGCGAACAGATTCTTATAGCGTATTCTTATAGTCTTCTACCCCTTCTAATATAGCTAGGCATTATACTACATCTAAATAAGGGAAATGTCTTTCTTTAACGTAGCCTCTATCGATCCTTAATTATAAGCGCTCTCGGATGCCGCCGTGCTATAAATATCTCTCTCTAACGAGCTTTAAGAGTTTCGTGTCTAGTACTAGATATAATCTTCTACCTCTATTATCCGTAAACTCTTCGAACTCGTCTACTATTCGCCCTATAATAGCAAAATTCTAGATGACGAATAGCTAGCTATATAAGCTTAGAAAATATAGTAGCCTTTAACACTAAGTAGACTTAAGTCTTCTAAAGTACTACTCTAGAATTCTTCTAACTACCGCGGGTTAATCTAGGCTAACTTTAACGAGGGTGCTAAGCTTAGCGATAGCGCGCCTCTCGTATACTGCCTTCGCTATAGTCGAGCTCTATAGCACCTATTAGTTAATTAGATTAGTAATAAACACATGCGAAAACATCTCGAGCGTAAGTCTTACTAGACTACTAAATCTCCTAGTTATAAGCGGTCCTAAGCTTAAATAGCCTTAACCTAGTTAAAATCGATCGCGACTACCTCGTTATCGCGTATACTACACTTTATACCTAAATAATTCGAGAAAGAGCTTATTAGGGTCCTTATTAATTACAATTAGTTATTCCGAATAGTCGCTTATCCTACCTTCTTAAGATTTATACACTTCCTTCGACTAGATACTAATATTCTAGGCTAGACGCGGTCTCTTAGGCTACTAAAAGAGCACTACGAAAATATCTATCCTTACCTCCTTGCTAATCTTAGTAAAGAGACGAAAGTCTTAATTACATTAGACAGTTAGTCGGCAAATAATCATCTAAGCTTTATTGCTATAAAGGTACACTACATTAACGATAATTAGTAAATACGTAAGTGCCTACTCGATTTCGTACTAATTAGCGGACGGCATACTAGAGCTATGCTCGGCACGGAGTTACTTAGAGTACTCTATAAAAGAAAACTCGAGGCACGCCTTCTCGCTATTATAGCAGATAACGCGAGCAATAATAATACGTTACGGTCCGAAGTATAACAAGGCCTCTATAAAAAGGGTATATAATAGTCTTCGGTTAAGAACTTAATCCCTTGTCTTACGCACGTTATTAATCTTATAGTATAAGATATTATTCGAGCTCTATAGCTAGAAACTACCGAAGATAACGAGAAAGCGGATAAGCTTAAGAAGCGTTATCTCCGTAACATCTGAATAACCTTGTCGGTGCCTAATTCCCTGCGAAAAGTGAGTCATATTTCTCATAGCGTTTTCTCACAGTTTTCTAACCTATTTTAAAGCTCCGCGCGATTTATATTACAATCGACCGGTCCCCTTAACGCTACTAACAATTTAAATCCCTTTAAGTATATCTCCCTCCTCGTAAACGACTCGTAGTCGTTTAGGATATTCGCACCCGCTAGAATTCGACGTATAATATGTGCAAGCGAGCTATTAAACTATCACCGATTATCGATAAATAGCTTAATACGGAGATTACGACTACGTAAAAGCCCCGTGCTAATAAAATAGCAGCTAATTAAGACACGGCTTCTATAGATCGCGTAGACATAAAACGCCTCTACCTTAGCTACGCTAAGTAGTTACACCTAAGAATCGTCGTTCGAATACTTAAGAATTTTAAGATAGCAACTAACTAGCTAAGCTAATCTAACACACCCTTAATATAATTCGTCTAGCTAATGTATAATCGCCTTTTCGACTTCCTCGACGTTGTCGAATCTACTTAGGAAGATATAAGGGTGTACTTATATAATTAGTTACCCCGCACGGTATACCGTTAGCGCGGATACTAGCCGTTCTTTTGCATTGCACAGCGCAAGAGCGCCGAGCCCAAGGCTCGGCGGGTAATGTAGCTCAGCGGGGCTTACTTATAGAAGAGGACGATAATTTAGACTAGCCGTAAGTCGTCTAGAATATAGCGAAAGTAGGTCGCGCTAAGCTTTCTAAGTATTATAAGCGAACGGGTAGAGGCTAAGGTTTCCTATTTAATTGCGGCATAATCTTAGATCCTACGTAGAAGTTAAGTGTATATAAGGTATGCCCCCTATACTTCCTCTTATATAAATGTCTTTATACGCGACTAATCTACTAAAAGTATACGTCGTAGGAACTACATTTTAAGTCGCTCTACTAGAAACAATTTCTCGACTATCTAAGTCGCTACGATGATAATAGTTATCCTAATACTACTCTTCTGCCTCCTCTACTAGTCCCGTCTATTACCTACTAGTTTAAGAATCCTGCCTTATCGAACAATGTAGTAAGCTTTATATCTATAATATCTAGCTAAGATAACGCCCTCTCCTAGGGACAAATTAAGGTCTATATAACGAGGATAGAAGGGGAAGATTACCTAAGGACTTCGCCTATACGGGAAACACTAGATTTCGATATTCTTTCGTAGTAGAAAGAGAACGAGTACTTATACCTACGACTAGCTCGAGTTACTCGTAATGTTCTCGCGATACTAATCGCCGGCGTTAGTGTCGAACGTGTATTTAATATTACGAAAGACGTTATTAGGGACCGAAGGCATAGACTACTTCTATAGATAATTCGACAAATTATGATTACGAAGCTAGTAGACAGTAGGCTCTAAGACACCTATACAGCCGATAAAGACAACTACGCTAGTGTTAACGACGATGATAATAGCGATATAGACGGTATAAGCGATGACTTTAGGGATATCGCTACCTATAGTTTAAGTAATAAAGGGGATAATAAGGAAGAGAGGCACGAGGAGGACGAGGCTCTACTACATAACATTGCTAAGGTTAAAGGCCGGTACTCTAAGCGTATCCGGTTAATAGCCCCCGAGTAAACACTCTCTTATAGTAGCTAAGAGTATAGTCCGCTTACTTATCTAGGGTCTTATCTCTAGCACCGACTCTTCGCTTATTACTCCGCTCTTACTTTAAGAGCTTATATACGCTATTGTTACGGTTAACTTTAGTTAATAACAGGAAGACGTAACGCAAATAAGATTTCATGAAGTGTAAGTCTATATCATTAAAAACTATCTAAAGCCGTCGGCCTGCCGACGCTTCGACTACGCTACCCGAATTAGATTAGTTATCGGAAGTATTACTGTCGCTAACATAATCTAGCTCGTCCTACTTACGCTAGACGCTATAGCGCATAGTAAAGAGGTCGATTAGATCTGCCTATAGATCTATAACACGCTAATTAATAGCACGATATAAGTCGATGAGTTCGAAGATGTCGTCGGTCTAGGAGATGTCGTACTAGTATTAGTTAGATTATATAGACATATCGGATTAGGAATATAAACAAAGTTATACAGGGTATCGTAGGAGCGACAGGCTTTATAGCGTAGTACTAAGCCTCTATCGTCGTCGTAGATACGAGCGGTTTATCTTAACTAAGTTTCGTCTAGGTCGAGATATATAAGAGTCGTACGGCGGATGTAGGCTTTATACTAACGTAAGTATAAGGGCCTAGCGCGGTCGCTAGGAGTTATTCTATAAGGCTAGGAAGGGATTAGATCTACTAGGTCGAGGTAGAGTTAAGCGCGAGAGGCTATCGTAACGACGAGAAAGAGAGGTTTAAGAGGAAGAAGGAGAAATAGCGACGAAAAGGTATATATATCCGGCGTCACCTATTATAAGAACAATAATATAGACAATAGCTATTGTCTGTTATGAAAAAACGACAATACTAACAATAGCCATTATCGAATAATAGCCATTATTATACTAAGGGATATAAGCAGATTATTAGCCTAGTTACTTCTTTCTCTCCTTAGGAACATTTAAACAACTATCTAGTATGCCTTTACGTCGCTATAGCATAGTTCATACTAACAGTAGCTAGAATTTAATTAAATCTACCGCTATGTCTACTATTCCCCTCTCTATTATTCGTCTAGCCGATCTTCCTTACTATAACTTTATCGACGACCTTTAGGCAGAGATTAAGGGCATAGACGGCCTTATACGTACTATTAACTAGGAATCTAATAGCATTAAGGCAATCCGTAACTATACTATAAGTTAGTAAGAAGGCTTATCTACCTAGAACTAACTATTATTAGTCTTATGCTCTGCCCTATAGCTTTAGTACTCCGGTTTTCTAGTTAAGGGTCGTAATTTATATAAGGGTAGCCTCGCTAGGGAGGGAATGTCCTCCGGATAAATCAGATAATAAGATAATAAGGTTTTAGTTTTAGGTGGTATACGGCTTACTAGCCTTATACGCGATGTAGGCTCGCAGGGGTTATATAGATAATGTTAATTAGAATAATCTTCTGTAAATTACTATCAGGTCGTAATTATACATAAGGGTTAATAATTAATGACTTTTGCTTCTCTCTAGTATCCTTTAACTACCGTGACTTTAAGCGTTTAGAGCGGAAAAGTAACAAGAGTCGTAGGACGTAGCACTTACTATAAGAATCTACTATGAGAATATAGACCCCGGTGTAGTGCTAGTACGGGCGCGCTAAGGACTTAATAGCACTGTACTACTTATTTGCCGACCTAACCTAGCACTATACTACGTCTAGAAAGAGCGCGACTCGACCCGCACCTAGCGCTAGTGTAGTGCTATTATAGCTACGGTGCGGTACTAGCATAGGGCTATAAAAGGCTTAGCGGTACTACGCCGGCTAAAAGCCGACCTAAACTCCGGTATAGAGATAGACCCGGAGAGTACCGGGTGCGCTCTAATAGTCACACTAGCGCCTTCTTTATATAATCGGCGAGGAGTTACTTATAGCGAAGAAGAGCATTAGCTTTGCGGATTTTACTCTATTTCTAATAGATAGACATAAACTTGTCCTCTATCTATTCCTCTATATAAAATTAGTAAAAATACCGTGAGAATGTACTATAAGAAATATACTACTCTACTAGGCATAATAGCGAGTCTCTACTATCTTCTTATATACTATATTAAACGTAGCTTTCTTCTCCTTATCGGACTTTACTTAGTAGTCCTCGGAGCTCTTAAGTTTCGCCTTAAGCGTACGTTTAGTAGAGTAATTAGCATTACCGATAGTAGTAAGGGCTTTCTCCTCTATACTAGCTTATACAGCGCGATCTCTTTACTAAATAGCTCGCTAGGTATTACTAAGCTATACTTTCTACTATAGAATTCTAAGGGAGTAGCTATAGTAAGGAGTTCCCTAAGAGTAATTCTTAATCTAGTACTTAATCTTATTAGCCTCGGAATTAAAACCCTATAGTCTAATTAGTATTTAACTATAAGAAGTAGCTATAAGAATTACTCCTATTATAGAGAGAACTACTTCCTCTTCCTTAGTTATTTCTTCTTCCTTAATTACTAGGGTATTAGTTATCTTATCCTTAATAATAATAGATCGCTCTTCTTTAAGATTAGTAGATATTATAGATTAAGAATTAGTAGTAATTTATAAGTAAAGGTAAGATATCGAGTATAAAGTAGATCGAGATATAAGATATAAGGTTTATAAGGAGGAAGTTAAGAGATAAGAGATTAGGATTACTTATACGTATAGAAATAGAGTAGCTAGGAATACGAGCGTTAATAAGTATTTGTCCTATTATTATACTAATATAAAGTCGTTAAGATTATTAATATAAAGTCGTTATAGTAGATAATAACAATAGGAAATTCACATTCTATATACTATTATGAATTCTATAATAAGGCTTAATATCTTATCCTTAGTATTTTCTCTTTGCTCTTCTCTACCTTTATAAATAAATTCTAACAATTAATTCGACAAATTTACGTAGTTATAGCTCGTAAAAAGCAAGCAACGACTATAAGGAAGGCGACTTTAAAGCTAAGGAAGCAAGGCGCTAAGACGATAACTGCTAGTAAAATACCCGCTAGTCGCGCTATAAAATTTAGACTAGTAACAACTAGACAAATTCGCCGGCTAAAGGCTAACAGGTTTAAGCCTAGTAGTTAGTTTCTCACAGCTAATTCTCATAGTATTATACCTAATATAGTATAGCCGTTGCCCTCCGAGATATTCGTCGCTACTAGAAGTTAACTAACCTCCTTATCCGAAAGCTCCCCTTCTCTTACGTTATTCGCGAGATCGCGTAAGATATTAAGTCCGCGCTTATAATTAGAGATTTTCGCTTCTAGCTAGATACTATTAAGTATCTCTAGGAAGCGACTAAGATAATGCTAGTAGGATATTTCGAAGGTACATTAATTATGCATTTAGAATACATAATTCTAAGTACTAATAACTATAGTAGACTACTGCCTTAACGCTATCTATACTAAGCGTGTCACTATATTCGCTAAAGACTCTACGCTTACTAGGAAATACTACGATAAGTACCGCCCGCTTAATTTTTCTATAATAGTGGTATATAGCAACGTATAGAGCTAAGCTATCTATAGGCTAGATAGGTTAAGGAACTAATAGCTACCTTCGTTCGAAATAGCCGGAGGCTATGCGAATATACTACGGAGGGCCTACGTTACGTAACGGGACTATCTTAGCTCTATAGGACCGAGCTTCTCCTTATAACTATCCCCCCCTTTACGGCTACTGCCTTTAGTAGCTGTCCGTCTCTTAAGCCGTTCTTTGCCGCATTCGGTAATCGTAACTACAAAGGTAGTAAGCATTCTCTTTATTAACTAGGGGAACACTTAGTCTACGTTGTTTCTTTGTTTAACTTATCTAATATCCGTCCTTAGTAACCTCGTTGTTTACGAGGCTATAGTCCTTTATTAGTAGCTTTACCTCGAAGTAGTGCTAGCCTTACTACTAGTTCGCGACATGTGCCGGCGTTCGTTCGGCATCTATATAGTGGCCGTATAGCTCTAGTGCACTAGCGATCGACGTATATATAACCGCATTTCGACCTCTATAACAATAACTTCTATAGCGACGACACTTCTGAAACTTCGACCCGCTACTCGCTTTATTAATGCGTTCTTTGTTGTCGACTTATATATTATCCTCGTACTCTATACTTCTCTTTCTTCGTTAAACCTCTTAGCGCTTACTTTTCTTACCGCCGTCTAGCTCACTACTTCGTTAAATATCTTCGTTTTATTAATTAGATATCTTTAGTTATAGCTAGCTCCGATTCTTATGTTTACTCTTGTAAGCGCTACGCTTACGTAGTTAAAGATAACCTCGTCGGTGAGTCTACGGCACCTATATAGTAAGGCTATAGTATACTAACGTAGGTAGATACTACTTACGATAGCGCGCCTAGCAAGGCGTGCTCCTATTATAAGAAGATAAGGCAGGCTTACCGCCTAATCGACGACCCGGCGCTATAGGACTTAGTCGATGTAGCGTACGCTGCCTTCGTAAAGGTAGATCGATACCGTCTAGATCCTACTAAGACTCGCTCGGTCGACAAGAAGTCCGAGCTAGATATAGAGGCTATAGTAGCATAGTCTACGATTCGGTTATACCGAATTACTAGTAGTTAAGCTACTACTCTACTAGACTTATCCGCGTTATCGGGGGACGCTCTAATACGTGTATAAGTTAACGAGATCCGGCGCGTATGTCTTACGCTTAAGGAGGGCGTAGGCCTCTTCCGCTCCGTAAGTGTAACGTCTAGTGTTACTAGCGCCTTGCTAATCGTGTATAGTACTTGTCTAGTTCTACTTCGCCCCCTACTTCTTTCTTCTTCGCTTCGCTGTTATCGACACTCCGTAAGCGTTCTACACTAGCTCCGTAAGAGGAGACCCCTCTTACTAAGAAATCTAAGACTACGATGCCTAAGAAGATAGCGACGCTAAAGTCTAAGACTATAGTAGCTCCGGCTACAGAGGCCACTAAGGCACTAGCTCGGAGAGTAATACTCTCTAGGACAACTAGGAAGACCTCTACTAAGGTAAGTACGACTCTAAAGACTACTAAGGTAGTATCCTTTCGCTCGCGACTACGAGCTAGTACCTAATTCGCCGCGGTAGCCCCTAATAAGGGGACCGCCTCTTCCGACACTACGGTAGCCTCTAATAGGAGGACTGTACCCTCTAACCCTATAGTAGTAGCTTCGGCTACGGAGGCTACTAATACTCTAGATAACGAGGATAACGATCCTATCGCTAACCTAGACGCTCTTACTACTATAGAGGTAGCCTTCGATAAGAGGACCTCCCTCTTTTCGCTTACTATTCGCCGCCTCTTTGCCGATCTACGAGCTCGTCTAGCTTAAGAGAACGACGTCGTTATAGAGGATAAAGATAAAGCCTCTACCTAACTCTATAGGGAGGCCGCTAGGTTTCTACAAGTTTCCGCTGCTACTACCGCTCGTAAAGACGAGCATTAAATCCTTTTATTAATAGAGCTAGAGGAAGATCTCTAGAATTACTACCTTAGTCGTCTAGCCGAGCTATAGCTACTAGATGCTACTAACTCGTCTGCTCGGGCTATTGTCTCTACCCGCCTTACTGTCGTTAGTAGTCGCCTACGGGATAGTATATCGCCTACGGACTTAGCTAGGTTCGCGGAAACTACTTAGCGCCCTAGCGTACTCGCTCTAGGGGGCATATTAGACATAGATCTAGATATACTAGCTAATAATCTAGAGAAGGAGATAAATTATAGGGAGGATCTAGTCGCTTCGTCGTAGTCCCGTCGGTTTAGTCGTTTAGTAGAGGAGGAGGCGGCTCGTCGTAAGAGAGAGTAGGCTTAGGTAGCTTATAATTATAAAGACTAATAAAACCCCTTGCCTGCCTTATCTTAGCTATGTCCTCTTCGTACTATTACCGCGGGCTCTTCGACCGATCTCCGCCTAATAGTCCGTTACGACTTTAGTAGCATTATCTAGTGCCTCCTTAGGTTCCTAGGTAGCTTTAGAAAGTAGGTATCCCTTCTATAGTACCTTTAATATAGTCTGTCCCTTCCGCTAATTATACTCTAGGATCCTTTCTACCTTATATTCTATGTTATTATTAATGTTAATTAGTTCCGGAGGGGGTATAGAGTCTCCGCGGCCCCTTACTAGTTCTAATAGAGACACATGGAATACGTTATAGATACGGGAGCCTTTAGGCAGATCTAAGCGGTACGCTTAGCTGCCGACTCGATCTAATACCTTAAATAGTCTAAGGAACGTTAGTGCTAGCTTCCGCTTAGCTACCTTTAGTCTTAGGTTCTTAGTCGATAGTAGGACTCGATCTCCGACATTAAATAACATAGCTTTATATCTCTTATTGTAGGCCTACTTCTACTACTCCTAGGCCTGTCGCTAACGCTCTTCTAAGCTCTTCCTAAGATTTATGAGGGTCGCTACTCTATCGTAAGTAGCCGGTACCCCCCTTAGTAGAGTCTACTCTCGGGCCCTATTCGGATTCCCTACGGAGTCCTTACCGGAGTAACATTCGAGTAGAGACATGCCTAGCATGTTATTCTACGACGAATTAGTAGCGAACGCCGCTATTCGCAACTATCGCGATTAGTCGGATTAGTCCACGGAGTAATAACATCGAATGTACTAAATTAGGGATCTGTTTTACCGTTCTGTCTAGCTATCTATTTAGGGATAGAAAGCTATTAATAGCCGGCGCTCGAACTTTAACTAGTACGCGAACGTTTACTAGTACACCGACGTAAATACGGTTCCGCGGTTAGAGACTATACTCTCTAGGAACCCGTATTCGTAAACGATCTCGTCGTAAAACAGCTTAGCGAGCTGTTCCGAGGTAATAGTCTTATAGTAGGGAAGGTAGCGCACTATTTTCGTTAATCTATCGACGACTACGAGGATCGCGTCGTATACCTTGCCGCGGTACTTGCTTAGGGGGAGGTCGGTAATAAAATCTATAGTTAGCTCCCTCTAAGTAGCCTTTAGCATCGGTAAGCTCGAGAGCTCGCTATACAGCGTGTAGGTGCGTCCCTTCCGAGTCTAGTATACTATATAGGTCTTAACGTAATCGTCTACGTCGTAGTATATCCCCGGCTAGTAATACTTCCTTAATAATAGCTTTAAGGTCTTCTCTCGGCTGAAATAGCTAGCCTCTAGGAGATCGTGGTATCTCTGTAGTAACTCCGCGCGTAATGCCGTGTCTACGGGTATATACAAGGTATTATCCTTATATAGTACTCCCTCCTTTTAGTGCTACGATAGCGAACCGCTATTAGCTCTCTTCTCTGGATTAGTTACTCTCCGAGTAGCTAGTCTATCGGTCTACTATAACTCTTTAATAAGCTAGACTAGCTTATCGCCGACCTTATCGGCCTACGGAGACTCGTTCTACGTCGCTAAAACAGCGGCGACGCGAGGTATAGCTGTCGGCATTACGCTATTACGAACTAACTATACCTCTCTGCGCTTAGTCTTCTTACTTCTCGGCTAGTTAGGCTAGTACGTATCTAAGGAACTACCCCTAGGACTCTTAGCGTCTTCTTCGCCCGGACTATCTACTACTTCTACGGAGTCCCTATAGGGCTACTTCGCGTCCGAAGCTAGTTATACAATGCGGATCTCTAGGCCCGCGCCCCCCTCTAGGGTTATAACACTAAGGTGCGTAGACACTTCTATATATACCCTTCTTACTGTCGGTATACTAACGGGAATCATCGCCCTAAGCTTAGCCCGTAAGGTAGGTAAGCTACCGGTCTCTTCCTAGTCGTCTACTATAAGGTCTAGACGACGAGACAGGGTATTAGTAGAGTTCGTCTTCCCTAGTCTATATTCGATAATAAAATCGAATCTCTAGAGGTACATATACTATCTTACTTAACGGCCGTTTAGTTCCTTTGTCGTTAGGAAGTACCTTAGGTTATTATAGTCGAATAGCACGCGGATAGGGTATAGAGACTCTTCGTAGTAGTGTCGCTAATACTTGAATCCCTTAACGATTATAAGTAACTCTTAATTATACGTCTTATAATTCTGCTCTACTAGTAGATGCTTACGAGACAGGAAAGTAATAGAGTACTACTCCTTATACTCGCCCTTATCGAAGAGCTACGATAGTATACTACCGTATACGTATTTCGACGCATCGGTTTCTATACGGAGTTTCGCCGTAGGATTATAGTGCCTTAGTACTAGAGCCTTTATAAAGGCCTCACGGACTTCCTTAAAGGCCTTAGCCTAAGCCTCTCCCTAGCGCTATAGCGTAGTTTACTTTCCCTTCTTCGCCCCTTTAAATAGCGACGTTAGTAGCGCTACTATCGCGGAATATCCTTTAATAAACCGCTGGTAAAAGTTCGCGAAACCTAGGAACTACTAGACGTTATAGTAATTCTTAGGCAAGGGCTAATCCGTAATTACGGCGACTCTACGGGGATCTATCGATATACCCGCGGTGCCGACGATAAATCCTAAGAACTCTACCTCGGCCTAGAAAAATGCGCACTTCTTTAGGTTCGCGTATAACGCGAACGAGCGTAATCTCTCGAGCACCTTCTATAGGTGCTCCGTATACTCTTCTACTAACGCGCTATAGATAAGGACGTCGTTAAGATAGACGACGTAGTAGACGTCGACGAGCTCTACTAAAGCCCTATTAATGTAGGCTTAGAACGTAGTAGGTGTATTAGTTAATCCGAACAGTATAACTATGTATTCGAAGTAGCCGTATCTTGTCCGGAACACTGTCTTCTACTAATTACTCTCCTTTATCGGAATGTAGTAATATACGTCCTTTATGTCGATCTTCGAGTATACTACTACTTCCCCGAGCCGATCGAGGGTCTTACTAATAAGGGGGAGAGAATAGTAGTTCTTAATAGTGATCGCGTTTAGACCGCGGTAATCTATATATAGTCTAAGCGTTCTATCCTTCTTTAGTACGAATAGGATTAGCGTACTAGCTAGACTCTCCGAATATCGGATCTAGCTCTTCTCTAGGGACTTCTTTAGGTACTCCCTTAGTTCCGCTAGCTCTATAGTAGAGAGGTTATAAAGAGGTCGGAAGGGAGGTTCCTTACTCTCTTAGAGATCGATCGGATAGGAAACGTTCTTAGTAGGCCTTATCTCGGCAGGGTTAACGTTAAATACGTCCTTAAAGTCCGAGATGTATACGGGTAGTACGTCGAGGGGGTTCTATAGAGGCTCTATAGAGGCTCCGGCTACTCCTCGTACTCTATACTCTATAGAGTTATATATGCCCGACGAGACGAGGGTATAGCCTTAATTTCCCGCGAGGACTAGGTTAGAGAATTCTCGCGCGCTTACGACGCGTATAGACGCGGTGTTATAACCGTACTACTATTAGTCGGTATAGCTATCTACTACTACGCTCTAATCGAAACGCTATAGCTAACTAAGTAAGATAGGAGAGCTTATTTCTATAGCATAGAATAAGCCTTTCGACTCTCGCGTCTTACCGGTGTCGTCTATTAAGCATAGCTCGATCTCGTAGGCGCTATAGTAATGTGCTAGATAGCCCTAGAAGCTATTAACCCGCGGGAGCTCGGCATTAACACGCTTTAAGTTATACTTAAGGGCGAAGGTAGGATCGATTATATTAACGTTAGATCTATCGTCTAAGAGTATTAACACACTAACTTTACTATCTAGTGTATATACTGTCCCTTCGTAGGTTCGTGCCGGGAGAACTACGGGCCCCTTATAGTCCTGTTCGGGGTCGTCTAATATATCCTCGGGGAGTTAGTTAAACAGGAGGGGACGTTTACTTACTCCTACTATATACGTTACGGGTTCCTAGCCCGGCTTACGTAGCTACGTGCACGAGGTAGAAAAGTGGCCTCGCTTACTGTAGTTATAGTACTAGACCTAGTCTAGCACTAGCCTCCTCGATTCCGGCCTCCTCTCTAGGGGGCCCTAATTACGTCCTCCGGATGCTCTATAGTTACGATACGCTTACGTATAGCTAAAGCTAGCGCAGTTATCCTATTTACCGCGCTTACCCCCCGGAGCTATACGAACACTCTCCGTAGAGTTCCTATAACGCTTCTGCGTTTCTCTTGCCTCCTTGTCTAAAGACTTCGAAAGGCCCTCGTATATAGTAGTATACGTAACTAGCTCTTCTCGCGTTTCTAGGATCAGAGGGGCCTAAAGGATCTAGTTCTAGAGACCGGCGTAGAGCTTAGCTAAAAAGTGTTAGGCTAGATGCTTTTTGCCGTAATAGGGGTTAACTTAGTCTTTAAGGGTAGCTAGTTAGTTAGCGAACTTCTAGGCTAACTCTCCTTAATTCTAACGAGCACTATAGTATTCAATTATAGCGTTTATATGTCGATTAACTAGGTCCTTAACTGTATCCTTAAGGAAGTCGAGGAAGGTCCTCTAATACGTTAAGGACGCCTAGTTTATACTATTAAGGGTGTACTTTCGATCCTAGGACTCCTTAAGCCTATCGCTAAGGAACTAGATCGAGTAGGTAATCCGGTTTACCTCGCGTAAGAGCGAGTAGATAAAGTAATCTAGCTTTACTAAGAAGGCTATCTCTAGGCTCCGGTAGAAGTATCTAAACTTAGTGATTATCTTCGCTCGATATTCTTCCGGATCTTTCGGCTTTAACTCTATACCGCCTAGCGTAGAGTAATAGAGTAGCGGTACGTAAATCGTACTCTACGGCATTCCTTCGGGGTCCTAGCGGAGCTCTATAGTAGCGCCCGCTAGTCTTAAGGGTATTATATAGATGCCTGTCTCCTTAGAGGGAGTCGAGGCACTCTATATAGTAAGGCTACGGGGTCTAGCCGGTGTCTTACTAGCGTCCCTACGGCGATTAGAGTCTCGTATAGAGGATTCGACCTCCCCGAGATAGCGGAAGATCTCGCTTCTAAACTGCTCTAGAACGCTAGCTAGGGCGACCTCTAGAGGTATTAGCGAATCCTCATCTATTAGGGACTCTAGCCCTAATAGAATTTCGATGACTTCGTGGCTATCGTCGGCCTCGTTAACTCGACCTATTAGTCGGGTAGAATTTACTCGATCGTTATCGCTTATTGTTAGTAGCTCTATAGGCTACGACTAAAGGGAGCTATTAGAACTATAATGGTAGTATATAGCAACGTATAGAGCTAAGCTATCTATAGGCTAGATAGGTTAAGGAACTAATAGCTACCTTTGTTCAAAATAGCCGGAGGCTATGCGAATATACTATAGAGAGCCTACGTTACGTAACGGGACTATCCTAGCTCTATAGGACCGAGCTTCCCCTTACATTTTCTAACTAGTAAGAGCTCTCCTCTATAAAGCTATAAGAAAGGACTATAAGAAATAGGCAGATGTAATTTTACATAGAATAGAGTATTAAATTTCTTCTCTAAGCTACTACTATAGACCTCGTGTATTACTACGATATAGTAGAGTCGTCTTAAAGCCTAGCCCTCGTACAGTGCTTTAGTATAGTCCGACCCCGGTGCTAGCGTAAGTACTAACGTGTTTCGGCGTAGTGCCTATAGTAGAGTAGTGCTAGTATTACGTAACTATAGTACGGTACTAGTGCTTATATAGCTTAGAGTAGTGCTAGTGCTAGTGCTATTATAGATAACTCTAGTGCTAACTCTATATAGCTAAGGCGCGGGGCTATTAACATAGGGTTAGCCCCTACACTAGTACTAGAGGCGGCCTTAGGCCGCTCTAACTCCGCTCTAACGGTTATACTAATCTATAAGTAACTTATACAAAAAGGCACTTTTAAATAAAATCAATGAATAACTCTATTAAATTAAGCTAGTTCGTCCCTAGAATTAGACTCTATAGGCATTAGCTCTTTCTCTTCTAACTTCTCTAGTGTAGGTGTTAGTATAGGTGTTTTTTTATGCTTTTTACCCTTCTTCTTCTTTAAGGCTTCTTTAGCTTTATAAAGGATATTAATAGTCTCTTACTTACTAAAGATAAACTAGCCTTCGATAGCGATGCACTTACTACTTTTCTTATACTAATGTGTCTTAAGAAGCTACTACTATTGTTTAATTTTGCACTAGAGTAACATAAGGGACATTGTTACTAATTTAAATTATAACATCATTTTCGAGATATATTACTTAACTAGTGTTTTAACATTAACAACAGCTATATATATATTAAGACTATAGTTAACTATATATAAGCTTACGCTAGATTATAGTAACTCTAACTATAAGGTGTTTTAGTTAAACTAGCTGTTTCCTATCGGAGTAATTGCCTAATTAGGCAATTTGTCACGTAATTTGTGTAGCAAATTAGTAAGCACTGTAATAGGGCTTATAGAATAGATTCTAGAGTACTTAAAACTAGATTAAATATTCCTTGTAGTTAGAGTGTATATTCTTATGTTTACGTAGGATTTAGCCTACTATACACAGTGTATTCGGCTATAATTAAGACGCATTAGATTATTAATTTCCCTCGTAAGAGCTGTCTTTAATAGTGAAAAACAAGCTATGTCTAGTAGCTAAAGGATATATAATACATAAGGAGAGAATATAATAAGGTCGATATTATACTCGAAATAGAAGAGGGCAAATGTAGCTATAATGTGTAAGCTATAACATAGTGTGACTGTTAGGTCGGGGTTAAGGGGTCGTACTAAACCTAAAAGAGTTATATTACCCTATTGTTTTTCGTGGGTTTTTCGTGTTAAAACGCGATTTCTCGTATTAAATGAATTATTATCTTAATAAAAATTATATCATTAGAATCCCTATAAAATTCTCTATATTTTATATATATAAATTGATTACGTAATATGATTCTCTGATTTTTAAACTAGGTTCAAAAACTTTGATAGCTATTTCAAAAATACTAGAGTTATATTACGTAAGCATGCTATATATTATTAAATGCGCGTTTTTTTATAGATTATTTTAGACAATCCAATTTTAAAAAAAAATTCATTTTGAAAGAGTTATTATAGAAAAAGAGCAAAAATCCCGCAAAAATTTCAGATTTTGAAGTTCCTGACCTTAACCTAACGGTCACACTATAATCTAATTTAGGTAGTGTAGTTAAAGCGTTAGTAAGCTAATAGCTTTAGATGGTTTTTAATAATATAGACTTATACTTTATGAAATCTTATTTGTGTTATATCTTCCTGTTATTAACTAAAGTTAACTATAATAATAGTATATATAAGCTCTTAAAGTAAGAGCAGAGTAATAAGTAAAGAGTTAGTACTAGAGATAAGACCCTAGATAAGTAAGTAGACTATGCTCTTAGCTACTATAAGAGAGTATTTACTTAGAGGCTATTAACTAGATATACTTAGAGTACTAGCCTTTAACCTTAGTAATATTATATAGTAGAGCCTTATCCTCCTTATGCCTCTCTTCCTTATTATCCTCTTTATCGCTTAAACTATAGGTAGTAATATCCCTAAAGTTATTACTTATACTGTCTATATCACTATTATTATTATTATTAACACTAGCGTAGTTGTCTTTATTAGCTATATAGGTATCTTAGAGCCTACTATCTACTAGCTTTATAATCATGATTTATTAAATTGTCTATAGAAGTAGTCTATGTCTTTAGTCCCTAATAATGTCTTTCGTAACATTAAATACATGTTTAATACTAACGCTAGCGATTAGTATTACGAGAATATTATAAGTAACTCGAGCTAGTTATAGATATAAGTACTTATTCTCTTTTTACTACGAAAGAATATTAAAATCTAGTGTTTCCTATATAGGTAGAGTCCTTAGGTAATCTTCCTCTTCTATCCTTATTATATAGACCTTAATTTGTCTCTAGGAGAGAGCGTTATCTTAGCTAGATATTATAGATATAAAGCTTACTATATTATTTAATAAGGTAGGATTCTTAAACTAGTAGGTAATAGATAGGACTAGTAGAGAAGGTAAAAGAGTAGTATTAGGATAACTATTATTATTATAGCGACTTAGATAGTCGAGAAATTGTTTCTAGTAGAGTAACTTAAAATGTAGTTTCTACGATATATACTTTTAGTAGATTAGTTATATATAAAGACATTTATATAAGAGAAAGTATAGAGAGTATACCTTATATATACTTAACTTCTACATAGGATCTAAGATTATACTATAATTAAATAGGAAACCTTAGCCTCTACCTATTTACTTATAATACTTAGAAAGCTTAGTATAACCTACTTTTACTATATTCTAGACGACTTATAGCTAGTCTAAATTGTTATTCTCTTCCTAAGTAGATTCGATAACATCGAGGAAGTTAAAAAGGCAATTATATATTAGCTAGACAAATTATATTAAGGGTGTATTAGATTAGCTTAGCTAGTTAGTTACTATCTTAAAATTCTTAAGCATTTAAATGACAATTCTTAGGTATAACTACTTAGCGTAGCTAAGGTAGAGGTGTTTTATATCTATATAATCTATAGAAGCTATATCTTAATTAGCTACTGTTTTATTAGAACGGGGCTTTTACATAGTCGTAATCTCTATATTAAGCCATTTATCGATAATTAGTGATAGTTTAATAGCTCGCTTATATATATTATATGTTAAATTCTAGTAGGTATAAACATCCCGAATAACTATAAGTCGTTTATAAGGAGAGAGATATACTTAAAGGGATTTAAATTGTTAGTAGCGTTAAGGGGACTAGTCGATTATAATACAAATTATATAGAGCTTTAAAATAGGTTAGAAAACTATAAGAAAACGCTATAAGAAATATAACTTACTTTTTATAGGGAATTAGGCACTAACAAGGTTATTTAGATGTTATAGAGATAACGCTTCTTAAGCTTATCTACTTTCTTATTATCTTTAGTAGTTTCTAGCTATAGAGCTCGAATAATATCTTATACTACAAGATTAATAACGTATACGAGATAAGGGATTAAGTTCTTAACTAAAGACTATTATATATCCTTTTTATAGAGGCCTTATTATACTTTAGACTATAACGTATTATTATTGCTTATATTATCTACTATAATAGCGAGAAGGCATGCCTTAAGTTTTCTTTTATAGAGTACTCTAAGTAACTCTATACTAAGTATAGCTCTAGTGTACTATCTACTAATTAGTACGAAATTAAGTAGGCACTTACGTATTTACTAATTATCGTTAATATAGTATACCTTTATAGTAATAAAGCTTAAATGATTATTTACTAACTAACTATCTAATATAATTAAGACTTTTGTCTCTTTACTAAGATTAGTAAGGAGGTAAGAATAGATATTTTCGTAGTACTCTTTTAGTAGCCTAAGAGACTATATCTAGCCTAGAACATTAGTATCTAGTCGAAGGAAGTATATAAATCTTAAGAAGGCAGGATAGGTAACTATTTAAAATAACTAATTATAATTAATAAGGACCCTAATAAGCTCTTTCTTAAATTGTTTAGGTATAAAGTGTAATATATATAATAATAAGGTAGTTACGATCGATTTTAACTAGGTTAAGGCTATTTAAGCTTAGGACTACTTATAACTAGGAGATTTAGTAGTCTAGTAAGACTTACACTTAAGATGTTTTCGTATATGTTTATTACTAATCTAATTAACTAATAGGTGCTATAGAGCTCGACTATAGCGAAGGTAGTATATAAGAGGTACGCTATTACTAAGCTTAGCACCCTTATTAAAGTTAGCCTAGATTAACCTATAGTAGTTAGAAGAATTCTAGGGTAGTACTTTAGAAGACTTAAGTCTACTTAGTGTTAAAGGCTACTATGTTTTCTAAGCTTATATAGCTAGCTATTTATTATCTAGAATTTTGCTATTATAGAGTAGATAGTAGACAAGTTCGAAGGGTTTATAGATAATAGAGGTAGAAGATTATATCTAGTACTAGACACGAAACTCTTAAAGCTTATTAGAGAGAGATATTTATAGTATAGTAGCATCTAAGAGCGCTTATAATTAAGGATCGATAGAGGCTATATTAAAGAAAGACATTTCCCTTATTTAGATATAATATAATACCTAGCTATATTAGAAGAGGTAGAAGACTATAAGAATATACTATAAGAATCTATTCGCTACGTTTAATTTTATAGGTTATAATAGTATAAAAGAGAGAGCTACTACTACCCCTATCTAATTTCCCTAACTTAGTGCTAATCTATTTATCCTTATCTATGTTATTCTCGCTACTACTATCCTCGCCTTTACTCTAGTTACCCTTATCCTCCTTATTATTACTACTCTCCTCTATTACCTTATTATTATTACCCTTATTCTCTTTATTCTCTTTATTCTCTTTATTAGAATTATTAAAGTCTCTAGTAGTAATAACCTTATAGTATATTTTAGCTACTTCCTTAGTCTTATATTTATTAGGTGCCTTATTAAGGAGGTCCTTAATCTTAGAGTTATTCTCGACTTCTTCTTTAACTTTATTATTACTATATTTAACATAGTAGCTATTAGATTCGAGTAAAATATTGTCGTCCTTATACTAGAACTTAGGTTTAGGAGTAGGTTTATATTTACTTTAATAGATTAGTAATTAACTATAAGAAGTAGCTATAAGAAACAATATACACCTAATTATCTACCTATACTACTTAGAGTTTAGCTAGTATTATATCGTTAATAAATTTTATAAACTCGGCTTCGTTATTATTATTATAGTCTCTATTATTATATAGTAAATTAACACTATTATAGAAGATCTTATAAGACTACTTCTTAATTATTTCTCTAGTACTAAGAAGTTATCTTACTTAGTAGTTTAGGAAAACATTATACTAGTTATAGAGTACCTTCTTTATATAATTAGTAAGGAGTTACTTATAGTAAAGGAGAGTATTAGCTTTATAGATTTTGCTCTATTTCTAATAGATAGATATAAACTTGTTCTCTATCTATTCCTCTATATAAAATTAGTAAAAATACTATAAGAATATACTATAAGAAACATACTACTCTACTAGGTATAATAGTAAGTCTCTACTATCTTCTTATATACTATATTAAATATAGCTTTCTTCTCCTTATTAGACTTTACTTAGTAGTTCTCGGAGCTCTTAAGTTTCGCCTTAAGTATATATTTAGTAGAGTAATTAGTATTACTAATAGTAGTAAGGGCTTTCTCCTCTATACTAGCTTATATAGTATAATCTCTTTACTAAATAGCTTACTAGGTATTACTAAGCTATACTTTCTACTATAGAATTCTAAGGGGATAGCTATAGTAAGGAGTTCTCTAAGAGTAATTCTTAATCTAGTACTTAATCTTATTAGCCTTAGAATTAAAACCCTATAGTCTAATTAGTATTTAACTATAAGAAGTAGCTATAAGAATTACTTCTATTATAGAGAGGACTACTTTCTCTTTCTTAGTTATTTCTTCTTTCTTAATTACTAGAGTATTAGTTATTTTATCCTTAATAATAATAGATTACTCTTCTTTAGTATTAGTAGACATTATAGATTAAGAATTAGTAGTAATTTATAAGTAAAGGTAAGATATCGAGTATAAAGTAGATCGAGATATAAGATATAAGGTTTATAAGGAGGAAGTTAAGAGATAAGGAATTAGGATTACTTATATATATAGAAATAGAGTAGCTAGGAATATAAGTGTTAATAAGTATTTATCCTATTATTATACTAATATAAAGTCGTTAAGATTGTTAATATAAAGTCGTTATAGTAGACAATAACAATAGGAAATTCATATTCTATATACTATTATAAATTCTATAATAAGGCTTAATATCTTATCCTTAGTATTTTCTCCTTACTTCTCTCTATCTTTATAAACAAATTCTAATAATTAATTTAACAAATTTATATAGTTATAGCTTATAAAAAGCAAGTAATAACTATAAGGAAGGCAACTTTAAAGCTAAGGAAGTAAGGCACTAAGATAATAACTACTAGTAAAACACCTGCTAGTTATACTACAAAATTTAGACTAGTAATAACTAGATAAATTCGCTAGCTAAAGGCTAACAGGTTTAAGCCTAGTAGTTAGTTTCTTATAGCTAATTCTTATAGTATTATACCTAATATAGTATAGCTATTACTCTCTAAGATATTTATTACTACTAGAAGTTAACTAACCTCCTTATCTAAAAGCTCTTCTTCTTCTATGTTATTTATAGTGTGACTGTTAGGTCGGGGTTAAGGGGTCGTACTAAACCTAAAAGAGTTATATTACCCTATTGTTTTTTCGTGGGTTTTTCGTGTTAAAACGCGATTTCTCGTATTAAATGAATTATTATCTTAATAAAAATTATATCATTAGAATCCCTATAAAATTCTCTATATTTTATATATATAAATTGATTACGTAATATGATTCTCTGATTTTTAAACTAGGTTCAAAAACTTTGATAGCTATTTCAAAAATACTAGAGTTATATTACGTAAGCATGCTATATATTATTAAATGCGCGTTTTTTTATAGATTATTTTAGACAATCCAATTTTAAAAAAAAATTCATTTTGAAAGAGTTATTATAGAAAAAGAGCAAAAATCCCGCAAAAATTTCAGATTTTAAAGTTCCTGACCTTAACCTAACAGTTACACTAGTTATTTATAAGATTATATAAGATGTTAAGTCTATGCTTATAATTAGAGATTTTCGCTTCTAGCTAGATACTATTAAGTATCTCTAGGAAGTAACTAAGGTAATACTAGTAGTATAAGCGAGCTCCGCTAAGCTATATCACCCGCCGAGCCTTGGGCTCGGCGCTCTTACGCTATGCAATGCAAAAGAACAGCTAGTATCTACGCTAACAGTATACTGTACAAGGTAACTAATTATATAAGTATACTCTTATAACTATCCCCTCTTCTAGAAGCTATGCCTTAAGGCTCGGAACCTAGCTAGAAGTAAGAAATATACGTATATAATCAATTTCTCTAGTAAGCTCGAGTTTTCACTTTAGCTGTATATATAACTCGTGGAGCGCGTACGTAGTTACTACCTTAGCTCCCTTATAAAAACCCTATAGAGGCTATACTATTAGGTATATAGCTAGACTCGAACGCGGGACCTAACGCTCGATAACTAGTCTAGGGCATAGCTAGACTCGAACGCGGGACCTAACGCTCGATAACTAGTCTAGGGTAGCTCTATACGTTACTCCTAATAGCATTAGCGTAGATACAATTATAAGCGAGCCTTGCTAAGCTACATTACTCGCCGAGCCTTAGGCTCGGCGCTCTTGCACTATACAATGCAAAAGAACAGCTAGTATCTACGCTAACAGTATACTATATAGAGTAACTAATTATATAAGTATACTCTTATAAGTAGGATATTTCGAAGGTATATTAATTATACATTTAGAATATATAATTCTAAGTACTAATAACTATAGTAGACTACTGCCTTAATACTATCTATACTAAGTATATTACTATATTTACTAAAGACTCTATACTTACTAGGAAATACTATAATAAGTACTACCTACTTAATTTTTCTAACTAGTAAGAGCTCTCCTCTATAAAGCTATAAGAAAGAACTATAAGAAATAGGTAGATATAATTTTACATAGAATAGAGTATTAAATTTCTTCTCTAAGCCGCTACTATAGACCTTGTATATTACTATAATATAGTAGAGTTATCTTAAAGCCTAGCCCTTATATAGTGCTTTAGTATAGTCTAACTCTAGTACTAGTATAAGTACTAATATATTTTAGTATAGTACCTATAGTAGAGTAGTACTAGTATTATATAACTATAGTATAGTGCTAGTGCTTATATAGCTTAGAGTAGTACTAGTACTAGTACTATTATAGATAACTCTAGTGCTAACTCTATATAGCTAAGGCGTAGAGCTATTAATACGGAGTTAGCCCCTATACTAGCACTAGAGGCAGCCTTAGGCTACTCTAACTCTGCCCTAATAGTTACACTAGTTTTATCTAGGTTAAGATATATAAGAGTTATATAGTAGATATAGGCTTTATACTAACGTAAGTATAAGAGCCTAGTATAGTTACTAGGAGTTATTCTATAAGGCTAGGAAGAGATTAGATCTACTAGGTTAGAGTAGAGTTAAGTATAAGAGGCTATTATAACGACGAGAAAGAAAGATTTAAGAGAAAGAAGAAGAAATAGTAACGAAAAGGTATATATATCTAGTGTCACCTATTATAAGAACAATAATATAGATAATAGCTATTATCTATTATAAAAAAAATAACAATACTAATAATAGCTATTGTCGAATAATAGCTATTATTATACTAAGGGATATAAGTAGATTATTAGCCTAGTTACTTCTTTCTCTCCTTAGGAATATTTAAATAACTATCTAGTATACCTTTATATTGCTATAGCATAGTTTATACTAATAGTAGCTAGAATTTAACTAAATCTACTACTATATCTACTATTCTCCTCTCTATTATTTATCTAGCTAATCTTCCTTACTATAACTTTATTAATAACCTTTAGGTAGAGATTAAGAGTATAGATAGCCTTATATATACTATTAACTAGGAATCTAATAGTATTAAGGCAATCTATAACTATACTATAAGTTAGTAGAAAGGCTTATCTACCTAGAACTAACTATTATTAGTCTTATATTCTACTCTATAGCTTTAGTACTTTAGTTTTCTAGTTAAGGGTTATAATTTATATAAGGGTAGCCTTACTAGAGAGAGAATGTCCTCTAGATAAATTAGATAATAAGATAATAAGGTTTTAGTTTTAGGTAGTATATAGCTTACTAGCCTTATATATAATATAGGCTCGTAAGGGTTATATAGATAATATTAATTAGGATAATCTTCTATAAATTACTATTAAGTCGTAATTATATATAAGGGTTAATAATTAATAACTTTTACTTCTCTCTAGTATCCTTTAACTACTATAACTTTAAGTATTTAGAGTAGAAAAGTAATAAGAGTTATAGGATATAGCACTTACTATAAGAATCTACTATAAGAATATAGACCCTAGTATAGTACTAGTATAGGTATACTAAGGACTTAATAGTACTATACTACTTAATGTAAGATAGATACGAACTGGATTTAGTTAGGGCCTAGTTTAGTTTAGTTACGTAATCTCGGTGTCGTAGCCCGGGCTTCTAGCTACTCCGCCCTCGATATTACGCGTACTTTGTATACTAGCTTTCTCTTCTTCTTTTCTAAGTCTCGATATCTTAATGAATAGACGTAATTAACCTTCTATCTTACTAGTCGTAATTACTATATCGAGACTTTATAACCTCTATAACCGAGCGATAGAGCTATCGAAATATCTAGCTATTCTACTACTCGCGTAACTACTAATAACTACTTACGAAGAACTAAAGAAGTTACGAAGAAGAAGAAGCATTATAATCGTAGTTCCCGCGTACACTATAATAGATCCTCGCTACTACTACGTAGGTTAATACTATAAATACCGAAGATATAAGAAGAAGGTAATAAGTCGAGTCACCGACGACTTAAGAAGGAAGTAGGCCGCTAGCTAAATTTTTAGATATCCCCTTTATTACGCATTAACTTTTACTATATTTACGACTAACCTCACCGAGCTATAGCTTAACCTAACCCCGGCGACGAAGAGCGCTACTAAAGTAAGCTACTATAACCTACCTCCGACTATAACGACGCTTCTATTAGTTTACTCTATTACGATCTATTTACTCTCCTCGACGCCGTACTCCTTAGTAAGCTATAGGAAGAGCATAGCATTTAGGCACTAAGGGACGCGTTTAACTATATCGAATCCTCTTATAACGAGTAGACTATACAAGTAAGTACTATATAGGCTTAGGTTAGTAACATCTAAGCCGAACTAGATGCATCTTAGATCTACGCCGATAGCGCTACTACCTAAGCCGCCTGTCACTTAGCTAAGGTCTAAGAGCTTAAGGCTAAACTAGACTATCTTAAGGCCGAGATAGGACGTAGTATACTAACCCCTTCTATATATAGCTCTCCCTTGTTAAAGAAGCTACTAGACCCCGCCGTTTTTAGTAATAGTACACTAGAATAGTTTAATGTCTTTAAGCACTAGATGTAGAATAAGCTTCTTTCTAATGCGGACCGTTACTCTACGAAGGTTAATAAGTTCGCCTATCTCTACTCGCGCCTCTTAGGAGACGCTTATACCCTTGTTATAGACGTAGCTTATAGTACAATCCTTAGCGCTAACGAGGTCTTTGCTCTTTTAGCTTAGCGCTATAAGGACCTCGACTATAGGGCCACTACGCGTATCTAATTTACTAGCCTCTTTTAGCGTAATAATACCTTCGACTCCTTTATTAGCGAGTTTAATAAGTATACTCTTCGCGCTAATATCGCCGAAGAAGAGTAGCTATACTAAATCCGTTAGAAGATATCCGCCGAGCTACGTAATACTCTAGTTAACTTTTACCCCGATAATCTCGCTGTCTTTATTACTATAGCTCGCGCTACTAACTATAGTATCTATTAGAATAACCTCATCGCTAAGCGCACTTAGGCTCTACGCCCTATAATAGCTATAACTCGCGTCGCTAGCGCTCTAACTTACGTGCCTTACTTAACCTCTACGCCTACTACTCTAGCTACTTACTGCCCTATCGCTAGAGGTACTCTATAGCCTTTCCGCCTACCCTAAACACTCGTCTACTTCGTATATAGTAAGCTAGGCTATATCGCACTAAAGTGTATAGCTAGCGCCTCTAAGAAGGCTACTTACGCTACTACTTGTCCTCCTCGCGCTATTAGCGCTATAAAGGAGATATAGTAGCTTTAGCACTATATAGCTAAGTTAGAAGCCGATTCTAGTTTAGTCCACGAACTAGATTTAGTTTAGAACTAGTTCGACCCCGAGATAGATTACGAGTTAGCTAACTAGTCTAACTAGGGAAACGAGTAGCTAGAGGACAAGTCCCCTCCTCTAGTAGAATAAGGACTATTCGAGATAGATCTAGAGGAGTATAAATGCTAAATAGTGTCGTTACTTACAACGTTACTACTATTATAACTCCTATTACTATCTATAACCCCTATAACTATAAACGAACTATTACTCTTTAAGCCTTTATCGACACTAGCGCGCTTATTAGCGCTATAGTTAACTACAACGTTCTCGACAAGCTAAAGACTTTTAGCTGCCCCGTGGCGTTAGCTAGCTCTATTTAGCTCTAGGCCTATAACGGTGTTCTAACTAAATAAGTTACTTATAGCGTCCCCCTTACTACTACTATTTCTAGTAAGCTAAACACCCTTACTACCTTCTATATTATAGATATTAGCTGTTTCGACATTATCCTCGGCCTTAGCTAGCTTAAGGCTAATAAGGCTAATATCGACTACGAACACAGCGAAGTTATATACAAAGAAGAGTTTTCACCGACTATCGTTAAGTAGTAGTAGCCGTAGCTAATTAAAGGTACTTATTCCGGAAAGGGACCTATTTTAGTTTAGAACTAGTTCGTCCCTAGTTTAGCTTACGAAATAGATACTATTTCGGCTACCGAATTAGGATAAGATAGACTATATCGACTACTAGCTCTTAGGTCGAATTTTAAGCTAAATTAGGGGGAGTTTAAGCTAGTCTCCTATAGCACTTAGCTAATACATAAGTTCTCTTACGTACCTGTCTACGTAAGTAATACTAAGTAAGATAGACCGCTTATCGCCTTTATTAGCGCTACTACCTTTGCCTCTTAAGCTAAATACTATAAACACGAGGTGTTTACGATCTCTATAAAGGATATTAAGGACCACTGCTATATAGCTACTAAACTAGAACTAGACCCCTTAGTTGTTCTACTAGAGGAGTTATGTAAGTTTACCGACGTCTTCTCTAAAGAGTAATCTAATACTCTACTACTACATCGACTAGATTTCGATAACTGTATTACTCTAAAGGACAGCGCTAAGCTACTGCGTATTAAACCTTTACGCCGCCTATCCCCTGAAGAGCTTAATATAGTAGAAGAGTTTATTTAGGAACATCTCGATAAGGGTTTTATTACACTAAGCTCGGCTAGCTACTTATTACCTATCCTTTTTGTCTATAAGCCGAATAGAGGATTCCGCCTCTATGTCGATTACTACGGCCTTAACGAGGTCACTAAATAAGACGTCTATCTACTACTACTTATCGAAGAAACACTTATACGCGTAAGTAAGGCTAAGTAGTTTAGTAAGATCGATATTTACTAAGCCTTCTACTATCTCTATAACTCTATTAATAGTAAGGACCTTACTACTTTCTCTATACGTATAGGCAACTTTAAATAGCTAGTAATACCTTTCGGTCTTACTAACGCCCCTACTATATAGTAGAGGTTCATAAATCATAACTTCGTCGACATGCTAGAACACTTCGTGTCGATCTATCTAGACGATATCCTAATTTACACTAATAGCACCTAGCGAGAGCACGCCGAGCACATTAAACTAGTGCTCTAGCGACTCTACGAGTTAGGCCTAAACGCCGACATTAAGAAGAGCGAGTTTTACCTTACGGAGGTAAAGTACCTCGGTATTATCGTTAGCCGAGATAGAGTCTAGATAGACTCTAAGAAGGTAGAAGCTATTAAAGCTTAGAAGTAGCCGGCCCCTAGTAACACTACGTAAGTAAGGAGCTTTATTAGTTTCTATAGCTACTACTACTACTTTATTAAGGGTTTTAGTACTATCGCTAAGTCTCTAAATAACCTACTTAAGAAGGATGTATTACCCTAGAACGATAAATGCACTACTATATTTAACTGTATAAAGTACGCTATTATAAGCGCTTCTATCCTCGCGTACTTTAATTACTTAAAGTAGATAGTCGTCGAGACTAATGCTTCCGATACTACTACTACTAGGATCCTGTCGTAGTATAACGAGTACGACGTCCTCTAGCCCGTCGCCTTTTTTAGTAAGTCTATAAGTAAAGCCGAACGTAACTACGCTATCTATAATAAAGAGCTACTAGCTATTGTCTAAGCCTTTAAGGAGTGGACCCCTAAGCTTATAAGCACTTAATCTAATAAGGCTATCTACGTTCTTACCGATTACTAATCCCTTATACATTTTATAAGGACTTAAAAGCTTTTACGCTATTAAGTACACTAGGCTCTCTACCTTACGTAATTTAACTTTAAGATTATATACTGACCTAGCGCTACTAATAGTAAAGTAGACATACTTACTAGAAGAAACGGAGATATACTACGCTTAAAGAAAGACCCTAATCTATGCTAGACACTTCTACTGTACAAGGTGCTCGATCTACGTATCATCGATGAACTAAGTCTAGGTCGCATCTAAACTAGATTACTACTCCGAGCTAAACTAAAGTCTAGTTCGTAATCTAGTTTACGATCTAGTTCGTAGTCTAGGTTAGCTACTAAACTAGGACCTAGTTCGCTGCCTATTTCGTAGTCTATTTTAACACTTAGTTCGTCACTAAAATAGACGCTTATTTTGCCTCGCGAGCCGGCCTATGTCGCCTCTATCTCGGCTATAGAAGAGCCTTTACTCCTTTTCGAAGAAGTGGCTAAAGCTAACCTATAAGACACTAAGTTCGAGTCTACTCGAGGTATCTACTATATAACAGGGGCCTTCCTAAAGAGGAAATAGCTACCGCCGACCGATGTTACTATTAGTAAAGGGATGTTATAGTACGCTAGTCGACTATTCGTGCCTATGTCGATAGTTACTAAGGTTATCTAGGAGGTGTATACGTTAAAGGACTATATACACGCTAGAGCTACTAAGACAGTAGCTATAATTAAAACAACCTTTTATATCCCTAGTTATAATAATATCGTTAAGAGGTTTATTACTTATTACTACGACTATAAACAATTAAAGGCTTACTATAGCCTTCCTACTAGCCTACTCTTACTACTGTCTATTCCGGAGAAGCTCTAGTAGTACATTATAATAGACTTCGTCACTAGCCTACCCTTAGTAGATAGCTACAACGTAGTGTTATATATTGTCGACTACCTAAGTAAAGAACGACACCTAATCCCCTGCTTCTCTAGAAAGGAAGGTACCTCGGTATTTAAGACCGCTAAGCTATTGTTCTTTTACATATAGAAACTACATAGGTTACTCGATAGTATTACTTCCGACTACGGCCCTTAGTTCGTTAGCGATATATAGAAGCGGTTCTACTAGATCCTAAAGATTATAGCTAAGCTATCTACTACCGGCTACCCCTAAATAGACAGCTAGTTAGAGGTTATAAACTAGGAGTTCGAACAAGTTATCTGCTCTTACGCTATACGTTTTAGTAACTAGACCCTTATTCTTCTAGTAGTAGAGTTCTCCGCTAATACTAACTCATCGGAAAGCACTAAGCTATTACTATTCGAAGTTACTAGAGAGTATAAGCTAAGACTTAGCTTTTAGCTGCCTGCCGATGTACTATCGACAAGAGCTAAGCTAAATAAGACTAATATCCGTGCCCTAGCTAAGTAGCTAGAAGAAGGTTTAGAGATCGCTAAGAAAAACCTCACTGTTGCCTAATTACACATAGTAGAATAAGCAAATAAGCACCGCTTACTAATCGAATTTAAGGTTAGTAACATAGTGTAGTTGTCGATAAAGAACCTCCACCTATATAGTAATCCTAAGCTATTACTAAAGAGAGTTAGTCCTTATAAGGTACTTAAAAAGCGATTACCCCTATTATATAAACTAGATCTACTAGTCGCTTTACGCTGTATTTACCCTATGTTCTACGCTAACCTACTTACTAAATATCCGGATAACTCTTTACCTAGCTAGTTCTTTAAAGAGCTACTACTAATCGAGGTTAAGAGTAAAGAGGAATATAAAGTAGACGATGTAATTAATGTACGGATACTACGTAGTAAACTAGTCGCTCGTGTAAGCTAGAAGAGATATCCGGAAGATCTTACCTAGTGGCTAATTAACAACCTTAAAGGAGTAGCTAATGTACTATACGACTACCTAGACTCTTACATAGATAAACCGAGGCTAGAATAGATTAACGGATAATATACATTAGTGTTTAAGGGTAAACGCCTTTAAGAGAGAGAGTAGTAATACGAGATAGATACGAACTAGATTTAGTTAGGGCCTAGTTTAGTTTAGTTATGTGATCTCGGCGTCGTGGCCCGGGCTTCTGGCTACTCCGCCCTCGATATTACGCGTGCTTTATATACTAGCTTTCTCTTCTTCTTTTCTAAGTCTCGATATCTTAACGAATAGACGTAATTAACCTTCTATCTTGCTAGTCGTGATTAATATTAGAATACTTCTCTAAACTAAAACTCTTTATACTCCTAATTTTAGGATTTTTTTCTTAGTATAGTATAGTCTTACTATAATATTGCCTAATCTCCTATCTAGTAAGGACTATTATAAAAGCTTTCTAGTCTAGTAAGCACTATAATAAAACCACTCTAGTCTAGTAAACACTCCTAATTAAAGCATGCAAAGACAAAAATGTGTTAAAGAGGAAGCCAAAAAGTTGCGTCTAATCTGTGATGGCAGATCTTTAACTATGTCAATTAAGCCGCTTTAAATTGTCAGCATTTATCGGTTTAGGGGAGAGGGGCAAACTGACAAGGAGGGGCTCGAACCCTCGACCTTGAGGTTGTCTCTGTATAAGAGCCACACGCTGTGTTGTGTTAGTATATGGTTCTGTTGTGGGTGCCGCGTCAACTGACCTCTACCGATTGAGCTACCCCGGCGTCTCGTTCGCAATCATCCGCGCGTCCCGGCAACAGCTGCTGTTTCTGCTCGGGTTGAACATTTGGATCAAAATAATGTATATATATTCACAATCCAAAGCTTGGAGATTCCGGATTGAACAGAAACTTGACCGGTTCAACGCTTCTACACCGCCTGCCTGTTCTACGTTAGATGAAGAAAGGCGCGACTTTACGGGGTCACTGGCAGTCCCCCCATTTTCTGGCGAGCTGGCCGCACTTGTCACCACGTTCTCTGGGCAGCTGAGGGAGCACGGATTGGCTTGACAATGACTAATCTAGAGAGTGTGGGTCCACAGCGCGACTAGCCGCACCTGAGGACACGCAAAACCAAAGCAAAGGCACGCAGAGACGCCCAAAGACAAGCAAAGATCTCAAAAACGATCAGCCCGAGGTCTCCTTCCCCGCTATCCATTCGCCCGAGATCAACAGCGTACTATTCTCTGCGATCCACTCACCACAACACACTTGCTTGGTACGTTCTTCGAGATACGGTCAGTGGAGCACGAAAGGTATCGGGATACAGAAGCTGACCTGCGTGACAATAGTCCCCGCTCCTATTGTAGCGCCTCTCCGAATCGTCCGTCCTGGTAGTACAGTTACATCCGCGCCGATAAAGCAATCTTCCTCAACCACGATTGGAGACGCGGTAGCCATTGTTCGTGTACCCGACCTGAAGGCTGGGTTAGACGAGATGTCCACGGTGTAAAACTTCACATTAGGGCCGATGATGCTTCGAGCACCGATACTGATTGTTGCTGCGTCCTGCATCCAGCAATTGTACCCCACGACCACGTCCTCGCCGATGTGTACATTGTAGCCGAATTCGCAGTCGAAACGGCCTTCCAGACAAGAGCCATTTCCAATACTACCAGTCGGTAAAGCCTGCCTTGCTGTGGCACGTCGCCTGAGCTCGGGGACGAGTATTGCTTGGAAGAGACGACCGCGTTCTTTCGCGCTGATACCCGCGGAAAGTCTTGTCGCCTCGTTAAAGGCTTCGACAGCAGTGCGGCACGACTCTCTATCATGGAGTAGCTCGTAGTCGCTGTAATGCTGATATGGTAGACCGCGGATCATTCGTCTTCGCTGCTCTCCTTCGTCGCCCGGTCCCATCTGAGACTGTAGAATTGGCACATTCCCCGCGGCTCTTGCGAAATCGAGCAATCTTGGCCTCTCTGGAGCTTCTGGCAGTACATTTGCTTGCTGGAGACGTGGCCCTCTCTGCCGGGGCAAGCGACTCGCCCGGCGTGGGAGTGGTTCGATAGCGGGAGGCTCAAGCACGACAGGCTGGATCGAGTTCGCGCTCTTGCGCTTCTCTGGTCGTGCTGTTTGATCGCTCCCAGTTTCTGACGGAGGGCTCGGCAGAGCAGCAGACGAGCTCTGTCCTGCAGTGGAAGCACTTGCGGTGCTCGGCCCCGGTCTTCACAAGTGTCAGAACCATTCGAGCTTGGTAGGTGACTTTACAGACCTCATTTCCTTCTCCTCCGCGGGAATAGCAGCAGGTGGCGAGTTTCTCATTGACATCTTAGAAGAATTATACCCACCACAGGTGAACCGCGTCTTGGTGCAGTTTAGCCAGGTTGGTCTTCTTTCGTCACACTTTTTCCTTCTGCGACGTCAAGTCCTGGTCTCAGGTGAGCCTCTAGTGTAACGATGAATAATAGGGACTCACAAATAACCGGTTTTTGAACGCTTCATAAATCGACGACCACTCTTGGTGGGGACGACCGCCACCGGGGCGCTCTCCTCTTCGCGGTGACCGTGCGAACTAAGCGTTCCTGTGTCGGCCTTACACGATCTTAGTGTTACTGACGTCGTTCCCAGACTCTGGCGATCGGAGCTGTTGAAGGGGCACTCATCACTACAGGATTGCGGATCGCCTACCCCATGTATCTTAGAAGAGGAAACGAGACGGATACGGCGTCCCTGGATCAGAACTAAGTTATACCTCCTTCCGGCGGACCAACTTAGGTTACTAAGCCTCCATCGGCGGCAAGAGCGCCAATCGATTCGCGGCAGCTCCACAGTAGGCGCCGAACTGCATGCAGTCCTAACGGTCAGTCCGACATGAGGCAAAAGCTGGTGTCGGCGTGCGAACATTGATGGGTCCATCACATGACGATGAACCCCGAATCCCACCTCAGCAACAGCATCGACGGCGTCTCTGTGCTAGTCGGTACAAGAGCGACCCCACAGATTCACTCAAGCGCGGTAAGCTAAACGACCGAAAAGCCCCGGAGATCTCGGCCCGCAGTAGCGCAAAGGTTGTTACCACAGTGGCATACTTGACTGACTCGTCTTGGAGTGTACTGTGCCACAGACTCTCGATATGACAGTCTATTGAGCCGTTGCTTGGAAAATGTTGTTGGAGTGGGCGGCGGCACAGTCTCTACGATCTGAGAGCTCATTTTTGGGGGAGTCTGCCATGCCCCGACACTTTCTCTGGTTGGACTTTCAGATCATCAAAGCCAAGGGATCACGGAATTTCATTATCTCAGCAAAAGCCTGCGCAAACAAGAACTCCATAACGAGCCCTGCCATGTTTCCTCAGCTATCAAGCTTGCGTCGCTTGCCGCCAATTGCCACAAAGGCATTCGAGCTGTTGGGAGGCATCTCGCTCCCTGTATCAGGCTGCCGTAGCTTACAATTGGGTAGAGGATGCAGCGGGACGTAAGGAAAGTATGGAAAATGAAAGGTTGACCACACGGCCAATGACGAACTTACAGTCTCCCGTACCGTGTCCGGTCCTCTACCCGTACGGAACGGAGGTGGATACGGCATGAGTACCAGACGGACTGAAATGGCGTGAGGCGATATCACCATGCGGGCAGGTGTCCTCGTGGGACGAGGATGGTCACGTGGTCGAGCTAGGTTTGAGGGCCAGCGAGTCATAGGGCCGAGGTGGAGAATACGCTAGAGCCCCTACGGCAGCATGAAAAGCACGTGCATTCTGGGGCCCGCACCCCTGGGTGCTGATCAGGCAAACAGCAATCGCGGTAACACGGCCTGTACCACCAACTGCATTTCACCAAAAATTGTCTTCATGTCTCCAACGGCTTCTCCAATGGCTTCATTTGCAAGTATCTACTTCACTTTCCCAGTCCATTGTTCGCAGAGTACACCATGATTATATCGCCATATTCCTCCTCTACTTCTTGTACTGTCTTCTCGTCCTGCGATGTTGAGTCTGCAGACACTCTCAATGGCGTTTCGACGTGTTCTGGTTGCTTTTTTGTGGACGCGAGCAAAGCTCGCTGGTAGGGCTTTTGATGCGCCTCGTCCATGACAGAGGAGAGTATCCGATGAGCGGCTTGGAGTTTGGCCTGTAGATCCTCGAGTCGCTGGTAGAGGGACGAGAAAGAAGCTTCCCTGGACATTGCGGCTTGGGTGGATCGGTGGTAGAGGTGAGAGATGACGGGACGTGTAGAAAGCTGAGAATATATGGAGCGGAACTGCACTTGATATAGCGTGTGAGCAAGTCATGGTGGTGGCGTATCAAGCACTTCTAATGGAGCTTGATATCCTAGATAAGGACACCGGCCGGAAGGTCTCGTGACTCTGGCCATCACTCCTGTGTATAAGACGCGCTGCTCGGCCTCGGAGCTTCTTTATTCTTTCCTCCTACTCACGCGCCGGACGAACCCTCATCTAGCGTCTCAACATGTGGTTTCTAAGCCACCGATGTCCTGCAGCCGCTCATGTGCAGCTGCATTATGATCCTCAGCAGTATCCTATCCAACTGGATCGACAGCCCATCGAGATCGATGGACATGGTTTCACTTCGACGGGAGAGCTCTTCTTCGTTATCATCTACCAGTTTCCGACCTTTGAATGGACTAAAAAGTATCCATCCGAACAGACCAGAAGCGAACAAGCCTGCCGACCCAGCGATACGATCTGGCACCAAGCCAAGAAGGCACACATTGCCATTTCTGACCCGCAAATCCAACAGATGGATCTCTCCATCATTCTGGACTACGCGTATCACGTCTGCGCCATAGCAGAAGATCACTTCTACGTCATACACATGCTCACGGACGGCGTGACCCGCGGGAAGCTACTGCAATTTCTGTCGGCAGGTCTGAGTATGCCTATGTGTGTTGAGCCTCTATCACTTGAGCACAATACTTGCACACGCAGAATCACTCGTTGGACAGGTGCGACGGGAATGGAAGATGGTCTGCATGAGCAGCAGGGTTATCGGAATGAGGCTGACTTGGCCACTCTATCTTGATAGCGATCAAATCCATCCTGTATTTATCACGTCGTGAGATGCGTTCTGCTGATTCAACGAGGCTTTTTTTCGAGTCCCTCCACATCCCAGGTCGCCACCCTCCTCATCCAATTTTCGCTTACCAGGTATGACCGGGAGGGGCTTTTCAGCGCATCTATGGTCTGAAGTACCGAACGGAGCTTGGAGACTCTGTTTACGCACCAGATCTTCAACTGTGGTTGGCATGCCACTGATCGGAGTGGGTTGTGGTACTATTCCAACGAGGGAAAGTGCGAGAGGCTCGCAGAGCTTCGCAACATCGAACTTGATCCTCCGCCTGAAAGGTGGTGTGGGCCGACGGATATGATCGACACACTTGATAGGTCGACCCTGGACAAGGAAATATGATCTGGTAGCTTCCAGGCGCGTTTCCAGCTCTTTTCGTTATTCAGGTCCAAGTGGTAGCCGACAATAGATATGTCCGAGACATCTGAATCTACCGTTACGGTAGAGTGGGAGTCCATCGAACTCCAAGTAAAAGGCTGACGCTAGTATGACGGGCTACCCACGCTTCACTGATTGATACATCCAGGTCTGGCTCAGCAGCTCTTAGGAGTCGGTAACCTGCGTCCATTGTGAGTGAAATGTCATTATCGAGCCCTGGAACCACGATACCTAGATCGCCTGGGCGTAGTGCTCTGTTGTAGTTTGACAGCAGACAAGTGAGAGCGCTTTCCGTCGAGGTCGTCGTGACTACCACCTTTGTGTCACAGCTAAGCGGATTGAACATCTTGGATCTAGTTCCGAACTCGGACGCGAACGCCTCTTCAATAGTGTCAGAACTGTATCGCCAATCCCGCCAGAGGGAGATAGCCAAGTTATGCAGTCGTGATGATAAGATCTGAGATCTGTCCTCTCCCGCAAAAGTCTTGTATGCAAGTTGCTTGAATCGACTTAACGAGTCTGAAGTTGACCATTGCATCAGGAAGATTGCAATGATGATGAGCCCTCCTTTCTGCATTAGCTTTATCGAAGTGGCAAGGGATTCTATACACATACCAGCTGATGTCCCACATACGAAGTCAAAGAAGTTTCGTAACGGACCTAAGGCAAGTACTTGCTCGATGTGTTCGAGGAAAACATGAGAAATGATAGCTCTAACGCCTCCACCATCAAGACTCAAGATGCGGATGCCGGCTGTAGGCGGAACAAGGCGAATGAACCTCTTGTGGTGCTCTTTACCACATAATATGCAGCAGTTGATAGAGTATGCATGTCGTTCCTCGTACAGGCGATTTCCAAAGATCCGGATGCATGTATTGCAGAAGGCATGCCCGCAGCTGAGAACTTTTTCAGGTGCTCGTAATAAGCAGTGAAAGCAAGACTTGTGGCTAAAAAGACGCGCAAAGTCACTGTGATGCTTACGCAGTTGCTTAGCTTGTAAATTTGCAGCCGAGTCTGTGCCAGAAATCAGCAGCTTGAAGAGCATTCGAAAGTCTCTCCGAATAGCAACTAGCATGTTGATTGAGAGATCGCCATCGCTTAAGACCTTGAGCGCGTCTTCAAGTTTGAGTGCAAAAGCATGCTTGAAGATGAGATCACTCTCGAAACCTTCGCTTGAATGAGCTATAAGTACAGATCAAAAGCGGGTTAGTACTTACGGTAGCTGCGTGGAGGATAACTAGACAGCAGAAGCGTTGAGGCTATATGTCTTGATAGCATTACATCTCGAGAGGTAATTCCAATCGTCTGATAGATTAGTTCCTTGGTATGTAAGCTCAGCTCTGCCAGAGAGTGATCAAGCGGTCTTGAACACTTAACAAATGAGAAAGCTCGTGTAGGATCCTTTGCAAACAGATGTAACGTCGTACGACTACGACAGATCTTCAAGATAGAAGGCTGTCAGAGGCTCTTAGAAAGGAATTTCATTGATGCTGTGATTAGTCGGCATCAATTCGACGATGCGTTGTCAGCAAATGTCCGACTTCTGGACATCTCTGCCCCACCGAGTGAAGATGACCCTATCTTCACGTTTACAGGATTACAGTGCTTGAATGGCCTCCATCGAATTTTGGCTGCGCAAGCTCACCTCGACCATGATCGATGGTGGACTGTGAGGGTATGGGAGGACAGTATGTACATTCCCTGTCTTTTCTGAACCAGCATCTGAATCGTGGAAAGCCCTCCAGCCACACTTATCCGAGGAACTGGTGCTTAGTCACCTCAACGAGCAGAATCTCTGTGATGGAGAGATCTTTCGAAAACTAAGGATATGTGAGCGAGTTGGAGACGGAGATGCTGCTGCGAGATGGTGGGCTCGATTGAGTTCGAGCAAGAGGAAAGATCTGAAGCAATTATTTAAGAAAGATGCTATCATCAATGCCTTTGACAATCTTGTCGATTATCCTGGGCTCTGGCAATGTATCCAATTGGGCTCACTTCACAGGCTGCTTTGCATGCGGTGTGATGAGGTATCAGATCTAAGATGTATGCGCCGCTCTGGTTGACAATTGTCACAGGAAATGCTCAACTACCTTCGTCACATCAATACGGTGTGGACACATATCTTTCTTGGCCAAAGTGGAATAGCTGTCGCTGGACTCGACGAGGCTTCGGTTCAGGGGCTACAGTCACTCTGTCCCACGCTATCAGAGACGGATCGTCTCGAGATCAGACTCTTCATGCGGCAGCCAATAGCCTTTCCATCTGTAACACGAGAGGCAGATCGTCTTCTCTTGACGCAAAGGTCTTTGTCGGTTCAGTGCATGATACCAAGTCTGTTCACTTTTTCGAAGGTCTTAAGTTATTGGAGCCATGTTGTAAGGTCCTGCAGAGCCTTACATATCGCACGGATCGGAGGACTATTCGACATTTTCTGAGGTCCTCATTCACGGCTACGGACAAGATACTCGTTCAACACAGCGAATCAAGCACTCGACAGCACGTCACGTCCGCTGAAGGATCATTCTTTCTAGCATATACCCAGATGTGGCTTTTCACGCTACGGAATTTTCCCCTGCTCACCTCATACACACCGCGGAAGGGTTGTCGATCCACCAAGCCGGAGTCGAGCGAATCGAGTCCGGCGTCATGGTCTGCTCTTGGGTTGCTAGCACAATCACTTGGCTTCAAGAATGGAGGAATTATATCCCTAGTGGATGCAGATCCGGTCCGCAAGATAGTACAGAGTTTGTTCAGCAGACTAGGCCACGACTCTACGCAGCAACATGTTGAGGCCGACCAAGTTGCAGAAATCTTACGCGGTCTACATCGGAAAGCGACCACTACACCGGATGTCGCTTTGACAGACGATGCTGTGCTAGGAAACGATCATCGTTGCGGGCGTCCCTTTGCAGATGATTTTGAACATTGCCAGCCAATACTGTTCTTGCCCCTTCTATCGACCGCCCCAATCAGCTCCGGAGCCGATATTACAAGTATCTATGCGCTCCTGGATAATCTGAAAGCATTTCTTGGCTGCGATCCGGTAAGCGCTAGAATGATGAGACCTCGGAAAGTGTGCAATACTGACCTATAAGACAAAACTAATGGCAGAATCCGCTCAGCATTCACCATATCAGCCTGATCCGTCAACTGAGATGCCGGGCTTCACATGGACTGACGTGCCAGAGTCGACGCGACAGAGCAGGTCTCCTACTACCGCTCCCGGCTCCGATAGTGGAAGGGGTCAGGCAGAGGGGATAAATACATTCGTTCACCAACTACGACGTGACATTTCCGAGGACCCTATATCCCCTGGCTCGATCTACAGTATCCCTGCTAGCTATGCAGGTGTCCCAAATCAGACCTCGGAGACAGCTGAAGCATCAACTTCGAGAAACGAGGCCGAGGAACTCCTGTTCAAAAATTTGAGTGATAGAACGCTCTCTTCAGCAGATATCAACAAAATCAAGGAGCTTTGCAGCGCCTTAGATGATCACAACCTCAAGACAATTGTATTACCACTTCTCAACGGCTTTCACTCTGACAAATGTCTTCTATTTCTGTTCAAAGAAAGTACATACGGAATACTGCCATATCAGCCACATCTATCCTCGAGGATAAAAGTCTTCTGTCAGGAGGTTTCTGGTGTGGGCTTATTCGCGGACAAGTTACGAGTGCTGACTTCTCTGGAGCCACTGTATGTCGAAGAAGTGTGGGAGCGACGGAAGGTTTTGGTCATCGGGGAGAAGTCTGTTGTGAACAATGTCAAGGGCAGAGCACTTCCTTTCATGGGGCCCCCTCAGACAGCTCAGATGAGCGGAAAGAAGCGGCGAAGTCAGGAACCAGGCTCACCGGAGAAGAAGCCTCGGAGTCACTCAAGCGGCCAGAAAGTCTCGAAATCGACTAGCTAGATACAAAGCGTTCTATTGTCAAGCAGTACCTAGCGCCGAATGCACCGGCGCTAGAAACAAGTCACGTGCAGGACCGGCGCGGATCACGTGGGCTATTAAGCGCCGGGCGGAGTACCTAGTCGAGAACAAATTTCACGAATTAATTTTGAAGATCTTGGTGAACCACATCCTTGAAAGGTCTCATGTATAAAGCTATCACTGTTATGCAGATCTCTCCCCCTATCTGGAACGAAGTCTCATCCTCTAGCATCTGCGAAACAGCCTCCATGGCAGATCTTACGTCTTGTGTTCTTCTCATCCCAGCTTCAGGTCATCAACACGCACTCATTTTCAAGAACCACCCAGCAGAGAGGACTTTGAGGGCCATTATCCATGAGAAATGTTGCACTCGGTGCCCAGGTACCCGTGGCCCGGAGCAAACTTTTGCTCGTGCTGTGACTTTGATGAACGCCATGCTGCAGGGTGCACCAATACGGACAAAGTAAAGTCTCCTAACATGGTCCACGTGCTGACAATTTCTAATTATTGGCAGCGCGCCGTCGAGAAAACGAGGTCTTTGTAGTCGGCGGGTACTGCGAGTGGTGGCACCATTTATTGATGGTTCAACCGAGACCCAAGACACGACTCCCCCAAGGCAGAGCATACCGAGCCTACCTCAGACGATACAGATCTGCCACGGTCTCCGTCAGCGGATCTAAGCAACCAGGGTATTGGACTGGGAATCAGCATAGACCCAGAACAACCTGTGACTGCTACTTGGGAAGTCGAAGCTTCGTCTGACCGGCCAGGAGATGTCGAAGATGAGACCGAATGTCCAGCTCCTGACACTGTCAACACAGATCGACATGAGTCGCTTGAAGAATTCCAAATCGGCAACAGCAATATTGGACCAGAGGACCAGCCAGAACCCGCCATCTACTCTAGTAAAGGTACAGAAACGATCTCAAACCTTTTCAAGGAAGCCCTTCTTGACTCTATGGGTATAACGGGACCCCTGATCATGCCCAAGCCCATACTCGTGGGCATGCTGGCTGTCCTCTCAGCATCATATCATGCAAGAAGAGGAGATACTAATCATCTCATCAGTTCGATCGAGACGAAGTCGATCTCTCTGGACAGTAGCATCCTGAGTATCAAATTGTTTCAGTGGTTGCTAATGTTCATTACTGGCTGTATTACCACGATGTGGAATCCTTGGCTACCTGATGAAGATCTCAGAAGGCGGCGAGGAGAAACGGCAAAGCTATCGCGACTTGTGTTCCATATCCTTTCCGAGCTAGCAAGATCGCGTGTGGTTGACCCTTTGATCATACACCACGCATTGGCTGGTAGGCAATTCCAACCACTCCAGAAATTTCACTGATTGATTCAGGATCGAGCAAACTAAGATCTCAGCTCATACGATGCACAGATGATCCGCGAGTCCTCGCATCGGAAATTAGTAATTCGTTGTTGAGCCGGGACCAGTGGCAAAGTCTAGGCACCTATAACGCAAAGACGCCGGATCCCCTGCTACTACTAAGCAATATCATGCAAGAAAGGTTGGTCCAGTGATATGCCACATCTCCGGAGATTGACGTGATGCAGCGTGAACAATTTGAGAGGTCGTCTCATTGCAGCCGCGATCCCGGCTCCGAGCGCATTCCCTGGTGGTCCGGGGTATAGCTTTATGGACGGTATACTCTTCTACGACCGAGTCCATGACGTTGGTTGTGCTCGAACGGACGACGAACAGTCACCGCCATCGACGCAAGGTTTCAGGGGAACAAAGAGAAGGGCTGAAGATGAGCAACAGGACCAGCACCAGCGAACGCGGAGAGGACCCTCCGTTGAATCGATAGCTAGTGAAGCCACTACCGTGCGTGTTGATCCATCCGGACCGAGGATGACATCCAGCCCAGATGCAGCAGGGGCCTATGTGTCGCCGGAAAGCTCAAACCACTACCAGCATCCAAATGTAGCCGAAGGTCCTGACAGAATGGAAGACTGGACTCAGCCCGATGTGAGTAGTCAGGCAAGTAGAAGCACATTTCGTCAAGCCACACCACAATGGGACGAGACTATGGTCAGGGCCACAGCAAACATCGATGAGCTCAATGGCACACTGGGCTTGCCACACTCACCGAGTCAGTTGTAGAGGCCTGCTGATAGTCGTTCGTGAAAATACTCAGCTTATGCAGATCAGCTAAATCATGTTGTGTTATCAAGCGCCCCACACCCATGGTCTGACAGGCGATGTATGACGTGCGTGGGGAATTGACGGCGCAGGGCGTAGTCCTCGGGGTACATAAAGCCATTGACCCCCATGTCGCTTTCCTTGCCCATCTTCCTCTCTTCTCTTACCTCTGTTGCTACCATGGCTGAGCAGGTCATCATACCAGCCGACCTGTCGCCCGAACCTCTCTTATACATCAAGCCGACAAGGGAGTGGGATATTAATCGAGTGTACGCCTTGATATTCCCACGCAATCCCAAAGAGGAGAACGGCGCGCTTGTCCTGGTCGAGTGGAAGCCCACTCGGCTGACCCATGAGGAACTCAATGCCCCATACTTCGCCGACGGTTCCTCTCTGCAAAAGCTTGCAGCACACATCACCACCTACAATTCTAGCATCATCTCAGTCACTTGGAAGCCAAGTTTGATCCATTCCTCGCAGTTGTCAGATGCCAGAAGTCTGAGAAAGGACCTCGCAGAGCATGTGAAGCGTGGAGACCACGAGGTAGCGCCACGCGCAGAATGCAGAGACAACCGCGCTGACTGCATGCAGATTGCACATTGTCGAAACAATGTCCGGTGGTCGGATGAAGTGGTATACCCGTACTCGAGATGAGTACTGCAAGCTGTTGGATGTTACCGATTTTCGACATGGAGCGTACACTCCCGGTCTGCTGGTTCTGACGAGATGGCCAGGTTTCATTGAAGAGGATGTCATGTGGGACGAGGATCTTGAGCTTCATCAGCGATGTTGCACGAAAAGGCTGCGCCTGGATGTCCAAGGACTGTCGAGGAGGCCATCCGAGGGCGGCGATCGAGAGAAGAATGTAGCTCCCGATGGCAAGGGTCTCGAAGGGTGTACCCCATGAGTCCTAGATTTCGAGTTCGTCAGTAGAATAGATCGCTGTTAGCGAGACCTACAGTTAGTTTCACCTCCATCTGCATCCGTCTCATTACGTCTGTGTCATGCACCATCAATCCCCTTCCAACCCCACGTCAGCCGAGCCGAGCGGTGACATATAAGGGAACACCGGAAGAATAAGAACACACGTACCACAAGTGAGCTAGGTAGGGGTTATCCGTGAACCCCTCCCACGTTGTTGCTGCTGGTTCTCGATGTCTTCATGAGAAGTTCTGTCAGACCAGCCGGTATGCAGAGCCGGGACCATTTCGACCGGGGGTTATCACCTATCAATAACCAAGTAATCATGTGATTGTGGCATAGATATGGGCTAAAAGACTACAGAATATATGCCCCCTTGCCAGAAAGGGCTCCGGGACAATGCTATCATGCGCCCGTACTCTAGCGCCTCATGCACTTCCATCGGTCCTTACCAGTGCGCTTGGGCGGTGGTACTTGGCGATGTCTTGTACACCAAGCGAGACACCTCCGTTTTGCAGATCGACAAGAACAGGCGTTTCCACACTTACCTCCTTTACAACGGCACCCCTTCTTTTGTAGGCGGCGGACAGCATCCTCGAGCTGCTTCACTACTTCCGGTGATCCAAATATGGTGCCATTGACACGTAGGCACTCAGCCAATTTCGTGAGGACTTGGAGAAGCTGCAATGCAAGCTCCTCGTTTGTCGCCAATTGATTGTCCGTTAGCCAGTCCAGGTGTGCCAGTATATTCGCCAGTGCCTTGTAATCCCAGAACATCCCACCTTGCATAAGACACAAGTCAGCGGAATATGCTGCGTGGATGATAGGAGTTCCAGGAGGCATGACGAGAACCTGATGTGGCTCAATGAAAATCGCCCTTGTCGACTCTGGAACCCAGCTAGGTCCTTTCTTCGAGAATGCCTCCCAATCATCTGTATTCATGCTGGCTGGCACTAGCCATATCTTCAGACCCATTAGGTTGCGAAGCCACGTCCCCAGCATGGCATCGATGTGCGCTCCGGAGAAGGAGCCTCGACAGCCAACAATATTGAATTCCAAGCACGAATGTACATCGACAGCGGTCTCTACAGTCTGTTTGCTTATGCCACCGACTTTCTCTGCCAGGGAACGAAGTAAGCTGTACCGGAACCAGCGAGTGAATGCCGGTTCGTCTGCGTGAGTAGAGTTCCTCAGGTCCAATGTATTGGAATTAGCCTTGTTGGCCCTGAACATCTTGATCAGTTCTTCCACAGTCTGTTTCGTAGCGATGTGACTATCGCCTCTGATGGACACCTCTGCACCCGCGTGTGTGACACGTAGTGTGTCCACTGCAATTCGTTAAGTCGGCTACCGTCCCGATATGCTTCCTCGTCGTTGAACTTCTCGATCAAGATCAAGGGTTTGTTGAAGATGCGACCTTGCCCAGAATGGTACTTGAAACGCTCCATGGACATGTAGATTACGTCCGCGGCTGCATCATCCCAACAACCCTCACCCAGTATAGGTCTGTCTTCCGGGTCGATGTGAATGCGCGCAAGGTCCACTCTTGAAAACCACGCGAACTGGAGACGAAGCTCGGCTCTCCTGCGGGTCAAGTCGGCTGCTGCTACGACTTCATTGGACCGATGAGCCAGTTCTCGCTCTATCCCTTTCCGAATTTGCTGTATCGTATTTCCATGTTTGCCATTTGCAGCCTGTACTGTAGCCGACTTGCTCTTGCCGATCCTGCTCGATGATCCTCCGAATGTCCGTGTAGAGTCGGGCTGAGAGCCCCTCAGTCTTCGATCGGTTGAGATGGCTCTCACTGGCTTCCTCGTCGTGCGGATTTTCACGACCTTGTGTTGTTGCTGAGGAGCATGTGAAGTTGAGACGAGTGTTGCTTTCCCCAAACGATTGCTTCGCCTCTCAGGGGGCTGTACGTGCTCTCCGGCGTCATCCGAAACGTCATTGTCCGGATCCTCCGCTTGGATGACAACCGAGTTCGCGTCAGGGCGAGCGAGCCCCGAGCTTTGCGCATCATCCTGCCTGCGTCCGTCTGCAAGCGCGCTTCCAGTGCACGTCGAATGTGACTCATGCCGTCGAGTGTTGCTGGGTGTTTCTGTTTGTGTCTTGGGTGGTGATGGTGCAAGAATGCTCTGTCCGAATTCGGCCTTGACGAGCAGTCCATGCTTGTCCGTCCTGATCAATCTTTGGTGCAGTCGGTCTTTGCCATACTTTGCTTGCAACAACGAGAGACTCTGCCAAAGAGACTTGTTATCATCCGCGGAAGAGTCATTGTGATGATGACGGCCAATGGCGCATTCTCTCGCGGAGTCGAGGTCAGCCTTGGCGAGAGGGCATCGTGGAGATCTGAAATCCATCTGTGCAGGAACCATTCCGATTGGCAGATGTCCGGTTTCTTTGGCGTATGTCTCTAGGCACTCAGCATAGATGGCCAGGATATGGTGGTTTTCGCTAAGTTGAGCAAGGATTCAATTTGGGTGAGGTCGGATGTGCCGCGGCTGAACGTGGGGAAATCTAATCTGGGGTTCTGCGGAGCCGCGCTGAGAAGACCAATTGCAAATGCTTGTGCAGGGCTCGTAAAGTTGGTACATTCAGAGCTTCTTGTATAGTGCACGGTCCCAACTCGAGAGCGGTCTGTGCATTGGAGCATCGCATATCCCAGCTCGCGAAGAAGTGGTTCAACGATGATCTAATCGATGACCCTGTCCGCGGCGTAGCTGTGCCGCACTAAGACTTGTCAAATCTTGTTCTTATCATACATGTGCCGCCCACGGCCTGAGTCATGGTCCCTCAATACTACCCAAGACAGGCATTCTACCATGCCACAGACGTTCCTTTGGTTGACTGGTTGCACAAAATATGGGTGTGGCTTGCACTCGGCGAATTGCATGACGATAGGCCACCTACTGCGCCGTATACCTTCCGATCCACGAATCAATGCTTCGTCAACGACGAGCTAGGCGTGGGCTCCTACGAAGTTTGTGTCCCTCGGAAACGGAAATGTGACCAACGACCCCTGCCCTCCTTTTAACTTTGTTCACTCGATGCGTGCTCTTTTCTGCCTTGCCATGACTTCCCATTCCACTGTCATCGCGACGCTTCCGGCCGTCAGCCAAGGATGATTTCATGGCCCGATCGTCTAATGGACCGCTATCGATTTGGTGCATGTGCGCCGTCAATGCCCTGGTTCTATCTGGTAAATGTCAGCGAGGATTAGAGGCGGATGATGCGCTCACCTCTGACTTTGTATGCCTCATGCACTGCCTCCTTGAAGTGTCCGAATGCGTCCTCGAGATCGTCCATGTCTGGAAACGAAGAAGTAGCATGCTTGCCATCGTCTTCGTAGGCCATGCTGTTCATGATGCTAACAAGCGCTTGAAAGTGTCGGGTTTCGAGCTCCCAGTACATCTCTTCCTCAATCCAGCTCCGCGCTCTGGCAATAATATTTGGATCATTGTTACAGCGAGTGGAGAATTCATGGTAAGGAGTCCAGTGGGCAGCTTCAGCGCTGCGGCTGACAGCACGCCTTCCGGAGGTTGTCTTCCCAAGCGCTCGATTTACTCGCTCCAAGTCGAGCGTTTCAAATGTGGTTGATAACATGGTGTTGTCGGAAAGTGTGGCCAGCGGGCCAGAGGGAGAAGTGAAATAGAGCCCAGCCTGAAAATAAGTGTCTCCTTCAGCAGACCGATCCCTGTGGCAGGGACCAGGTCCCTTCGCGTCGAACCATAGCGCATTCGCTGAAGAATCATGTGCCTGGGCGGGGAGAAAGGTGAGCCATTCTGCTCCGTCTTTTGTTACGCTCGTCCCAAACCCACAAAATGGCTCTGCTGAACCCGACCCTCGCATACTTGTATGCCGAAGCCCAGTGTTCGCAGACTGATTCAGCATTCAGGTCGATTGATCTGAATGACAAATTTCGCCTTTCAGAAGAGCCACAATCACCTAATTCGCCAGGCAAGAAGGAAGCAGGCATTGAAACCACCCCCACCGTGCCGGCGAACAACACAAAGTTAGCTTTCACGCTGACCGAAGAAACGTTTTTCGATGTCAGAGTTGGCCTGGTCTTCGGCAGTGATGATGAGAGAGTCGATGTGGCACTCGATTCGGACAATTCCAGGGGAGTTTCTGGCCGACACTTCTCAGTCTCGCATGTCTGGAATTACTGTCCAGACCCATTCACACTAATGCTCTGTAATGTGTCGACTAAGAGTCTGCTCGTCGATGGATGTGCCCTCGCACATCAACAGAAAAAGATCTTGTCCCCCGGCCGAACCTTCGTCAGGGCAGGGACTGCCTCTCTGACTCTCCAGGTCCGAGACCCGCCGTCCGGTAAAGACGAATATTTGAATTTCATGGCCGCTTGGGAATGCTTTCGACGTTCAGCCGAAGCTGCCGTACCTCGAATCTCCTCGATACACATCGCAGAGAGCAGGTTCGACCCTACGCCCGACGCTCGACTGCAGCCGGAGTCTACTTCGGTACGAGCCCAGGATGCTCGAAACGGGATGCCAAGGGTACATTGTCAGAATTTGGATCAGATGCTTTAGATTACCTGCGTCGGGAGAAAGTCGTGCATAGGGATATCAAGCCGGCAAACCTGGCTGTCAGCTCTTGGCAGCCGATGAGGGTACACCTGATTGACTTCGGTATCGCAAGAAAAATATCTCGTCGGCGAGACGGGTACGTCGCGAACCTTTGGACCTACACATTACTAACGTCAGACAGGCGGACCTGGACGGTGTGCGGTACCAGGCCTTACATGGCACCCGAGATCATTGCGTTGGGGCTCGGGATGACCAATTTGGTCTCCACAGACTATCACAACCTAGATATCTGGAGTCTTGGAGCCACCATATGGACTTGTAAGAGCCTCGAATACGCCAGGACATTTGATGAAGAGCATGAAGGAGAGATTTCAGTGACAGAGGCTTCTACGGTGATTGAGATCCCTGAGGCTACTGAATCGTTCATCAGACCTCCGCGCTTACCTTCTTTCGCCTCGGACATCCCGAATACCGCTTCACCACACCTCTCAAGTACCGCGGGATCCAGTACTGAGACAGAAGCAGATGTGAAAGAAGAGGAGGAAGCAGAGGGCAAGTCTCCAACAGCCTTCTTGGACGTTGTCGCGACAAATCTACGCGTGAGAAACCTAGACCTCCCCGAGGGCAGGAAGATGTCTCCCATCTTCGTTGATCTCCTTGAGAGCATGACGGCTCTGAATCCCAAAGACCGCCCGCTGCCATCCGCCATCGAAAAGCACGTCTATTTCCAAGAGAACGATTCCAAGGAGGGGTAATTCATACTTCATGCAATCCCATTAGGCCTCGTCATTCCATAACATTTTCATTCATCCTACAGCTCAACCCTCTACTTCTTGCTTGATGTTCTGAACTTCAGCTGATTCCAGCTTGCACTCAGCGTCCTGGAAGTTCTCTTCGCCCTCCTCTTCGCCCTCTGTCGAAGGCGTCTCACACCCGTCAGATCCCTCGGGTACGACTTCATGTAAGACGCCATATTGGAGTGGCTTCGACATCCGGGCCACCCCTACGTACGACCATTGTTCCTGGTAGGTCCAATTTAGACTCCACAAGAATCCCCTACATACATCGTCATCCACAACCAAGAATCGTTCATTCAACATTCTTTGTAGCACCTGTAACCTTCGAAAATTAGCTTCTTCGACGGTATATAGGAGGACGACCTACACCCAGCCTCTCTGGTCTCTTGTAGCTCGAGGATACTGATAGCTGCCGAAACCGTTGACGAGAAGGTCGTCTAGAAGTGCTCCAGGGGTAAAGTTGCGCCCTCTGTTTAGAACATGTCTCACCGCCATGAGATCTTGGTGATGCTGATGGTAGTAAACTGTTAGTCTTCCCTGAGAACGATTGTTCTCCACGGATGACAGGTACAGGCTGCAATGACTACCCGTGTCCAGCAGCAGCTCGATCGCCCAATGGTTTTCGAAGTGTTCGGTCGGCAAAGTCTGTCTGATTCTGGCGTCGCAAATCAAATGCACTTCGCTGACTTGCGTTGACATCGCGGATTGGTGAAGGGCGTATGCGCTGTTCGTAAAGGAACCATGGGTGAGCCTCCTCTCTTATAGCGAGAAAACCTTGAACGAGTGTAGGCTCATTGAGCTTGTCTGCGGCCTTCGCGAAGCCAGAGCTGAGAGATGCCTCTCAGTGATATTCATAGCGAACGGAATAATCGCGGTCAGTGCACCGTTCCGCCCCACTCCACCATCTTCAGGAGCGTGACGGTCGTCAACGACGTCACCATGCCAGACACTGGGAAGCTCAGACCTTCAGCGACACCCTCAATCTCTCGGTACGAGGTGTTGTGGCTGTCAAGCAGGGAATGATCTGGTGCTGAGGAGTTGAAGCACGGGTAGACCCATTGTCATTTTTGTGGTCCGCAATCTTGATTTGAGTTATGTAACCATGAAATGGGAAGCCTGATGCTCATGCCGACATCTCCACCAACATTTCTGACACTCTCGTGATGGCAATGTCCACCACATCATCATCGTAGAAAGTAGCTCCTCTGTCGGCTCGGAGTGCCCCGACATAATCGAGGTATCTCTCTGCGCTCGTTGTGTCTTTCCTCAGGGCAAGACACTCTGCAAGCGCAATTGTGACCCGTCGACGAACACTGGATTTCCACCCTGACCCAATGCCCTTGTCCCAGAAGTCGAATGATCTTCGCAGCTCCAACTCGACGAAGGTAGGGTCCGCAACCCTGACCAGACGGCAGCGTGTTATATGCAGAAGATTGTCGTCGTCAGACATCTTGGCTACATCCATAGCGTTCACGAGAAGATCAGTATTGGCTACCGTGTCTGAGAGTTGCAAGTTGTGAGACAACAGCGATCCCAGAAGATCAACCCTAGCTCGAGCCTCCTCTGTTGTTGGCGAGATTGCTGTGGAGTCTAGCCAAGTCACGACCATATCGTCCAAGAGGTACGTATCGATCCCCATACGCCTACGAATTGCAAACACGTTCTCCACGTGAAGAGCTAAAGCGTGACCTTGGACTGCGCGGATGAGCTCCGGATGATCGCTCATATCGATTCCGTTCAGCATGCGAGACATGTATGACTCGGAGAGAGCGAAACGTCGCATGAGGTGAAAGGCCTTGCTCATCTCGAAGCAGAATTGTACCTGAAGATATGGGTTTGACTGAAATAAGTGTTCCTTTTTTTCCAGCCGTGGTAGACCGACATCGGGTGTGACGCAGGTTGACATAGCTATTTCACATTCCGCGACTTGGAATGCCCAGGGCTGCGGAAGGTCTTGGATTGGATCATTGTCGATCATAGAGATCAGAACCGGCCTAACCAAGAACACGATTGGGTTCAGTTTGCAACTGTCTCATCAGTCTGATTCTGTCTGTTTTCCATAGATCAGGTCTTACGATGAATTCCGTGAACTTGTCCTAGGGCACCCGCGGATGATCAGGTTTCGTGCTTTCCGATGCCATTTCATCCTTTCCCCACCCAACATTCTGGTAGCAGACTCCACAAAGCCCGGGGATATGGCATAGCATTCTACGGTTGCTCGATGTGCAACGCGTAGGAACGGCTCCAATTCGAGGAGGTGTTTTCCATCTTCTACAACATGGTCCCCTAGGCTCTGAGGTAAGGCGATCGGATGTGGATGACTTAGTCCTATCCGTTGGCGAGAACGATGTGCCGCTTCCTCGAATATCACTTTCGGTACAGAGTGTGTACCGAACGCAGACACAAGGCGGAAGACAGGCTTGAGGTCCTGGCGAAGGAAGTTGTAGAAGATTGTAAGTATGCCCTCCGTGGGCATATTTACCAGATCTTGGAGCGTCTTCGGAAAAGTGTCTTCGTTCAAGCAATCGGAGAAACAACCTTCTGAACTTTTGTTAGTCGGTACAATGACGCTATGAGTAATACTGACTCTCATAAATGCTCAGACAATTAGTGACCCATTTGCCTCTCAATGACGAATCAAGCAGGATATTGATGACAGGGCAGTCAATGAACATATTTAGAAGTTCTTCATGGTGTTCCAGAGGGCACTCTCCTAATGGATCTGAGAGAAGATAAAAAGTTGTCCAGTACGTTTCTGCGCGCCCGGCAAGTCGCTGAATGCGAGAGAAGTTGTGCGCTGCATCCAAGCAAGCCTCAAGATCGGGACGAGTCTTCCAGTCCACCATACTGAGAAATCTGTCGGCGGTAGTCCGATGATCGGATTCCGCAGAATGGAACGTCTGCTCGTGAGACGACATGACGTCAAGTAGTAATGACCATCGCGTAAACTTCTGATAGAGAACTGTGGTGGCTACTGCGCGGCGCCATCTTTGGGGCAGCGATGATGAGGTGCTGCTGAGATCAAACCTCCAATTCAAGTGGTCCGTGTCCCGATGAAGATAAGTCGCCTCGCCGATGAGAGTTGCTGACTTCAGCTCGTCATGGAGACCGACAAATTCGAGGTAGTATAGGAGGCTCATCTTTGACACGGTAAGGTGGTCGAAAAGTTCAAGACAAGACTTGGATTTATGAGAAGTTGCTCAATGGCTTCCCGCATACTATGCGCAGACTTGCTCTACATCTCGCCCATGTCATCATTTTGCGCTGCGTAAGGGTGTCAACGGCCGTGCATGGTTGTTACGATCAATACGGAGATGAGATCACCGTTTGATAGCTATTGGCTCCGGGCGACCAATGGCTCAAAGGCGGAGATCAGTTGGTGCCAACGATGCTGAATGGTGACGATCTATTCCAGTCTCCACCACGATTTGGCGAGGTCAATATCCCCGAAGAGTAGTATCACCCTTGGAGAGATGGCGGCGCACCCTTGCGAGTAACACAATACTGTAGCCGGAACGAAAGGTGTGATCATGGGTTTGCATACTGTATTGCCACATTCTAGAGGACATTCCAATCCCCGCTTTGATGGGTACAGCTTTGCGAGGCTGATCGATGCTCATACATCGAAATCTAGACATGTCAGTGATCACGGCCTGGCGGCTGCAAAACGAAGACTCAATTACGGCTAGAGGGTGACCATGTAAGAACCCGCTAGCCAGAAGGAGCTAGTATTGTGGACTCAGCGAGACGCCGTGCGTTGAGTTGATCCTGAAAACGGCATACTTGTAGAAGATGAGCATCCTGTAGTGGACATGCTGTGATGGTATAGCTTGTCTTGCAATGAGGTGGAAGTGAAGCGGGTCAGGAGGGTCTTGATGGAGGCTTCATTTGCGGTTAGTGGGTACTCATACGACAACCCGCTAGCCGTTGCAGGCTAGAAAGGGTGTAGTCGACAAACAGGTGATAAAGAACCACTTCGGGTACCAGAGATGGCTAGGGGGTTCGCACTGGAGAACCCACTAACCGCACTGGGATAGCTCCAAGCAGCTTACCGCCGCGGGCGGCAGAACGCAGCCTCAGTCCTGTTGCTCTGCTACCACCTTGCTCTGTCTTTTTGCCTTTTTTCATACCAGCTGAAATTATGGGTGAGGACAGGATTCTCGCATGGACTCCTGAGACCGAACACCTTCTCGAATCGAAAGACTGTCTTTCAATTTCAGGAAAGACCCACATCGTCCGGACCACGAAGCTGGCGGAACATGGGGTGCTCTTGGAGATCACCATTGCGCCCTTCATGATTGAGCGTCATCGTTGCTACCTTCCGACCGCTTACTGGCGACCATGTTGCCGATACGCAAACATTACTACGCTATCGAGAGATGTGCATGCGCAGTGCCAGCGATTGAGCCAGATACTGCAGCGTCTTGGGTTGTGGGAGGCTGATGAAGACAGGTGAGAGCGCCGCGCGCCCGAATGTCTCCGAGCTGAGAATCAAGTGTCATTCTAGGACCACATCTCAATGCAGGCAAGCCATGTGGTGATGCGATTGCAGATGCCTACCATGCTTCACGAGCAAGAGTGGCCACGATGTGTCGTTCCGAAGAACACACCATGGCCGAAGGACCTGTAGCTTCCATCAACACCTTGCACGCCAGCAACTCAGGAACCTCCACCGTGACGCCGCCCGCTAAGATCGTCTCCACGCAAGCATCTCAGCATATGAAGGTGAACAAGGTCATGCAGGCATTCAGTAGCGCTCTAGAAGATCAGAAGCAACTCGCGATCGAGGAGAAGATCTCAAGCGCTTACGTGCAGCCTCTAAATGAAAGACCTGTCAATGAGGCAATTGCTGAATTCCTTGCGCGTGGCAGACGCTACGCTGACGCATTCACCAAATATAATGAGATCTGTGTCGGTTGTCTCCTCACAATCTACAAGGTCCAACAAGTTCGGGGTTCCAGCAAGAAGGATCGACATACCTGGAGAGCAACCGCCGAAGTCGCCAACCAAGTGATGAAGAGGACTGTATCACAGCTCTCGCAGACAGCCCTGGTCATCCACCGGGTACTAGCTAGTAAGCAAGTTTCGTACAATCGATATTGAGCTAAACAGCGCCAGTTGATCAACGAATCAGCAAAGCCATAGCCAGATTGAATCAGGATGCTCGCTTAGAAGTTGCACGCCGCATGGCGTGTCATCTCCTGCAGAGCAGCATCGATCATCCATGGTGGATGCGAAGACCACACTTTAACGTTTACGGCTACATGTCTGCGGCCATGCAGCTCGAGTGAGTAATGAGTATGGGCGGTGCCTTGAGAGGCTCGCTAACATGAGTAGTGTCGCTCAGCTTTGCGGTCTCCCTCAGTCTCTGAGCTTTCCCATGGTACGAGTCGACGCCATGTCGCTACTGGACACGTTCCCCAGGAATACAGTGCAGTGGCCAACGAGTCAAGATCCGTTATCTGACGCAAGTCAGCTTCTGATGGCTGGCTCTGCTTCAGAGAATGGTGGGCAGTCCAGCATGGACGTGATGATCGAAAGTCCTTGGAGCACAAGAGATTCATGGATGAACGAGGTGTACATGGGTCCCATGAGCAACGGACAGGTGGACGATGGACATCCGTGTGAAAATGTTTTACCTTTACTTCAAACAGATTGCTACCAGAACACATCCACCTGCACCATTGAAAGTGATAGGCTCAAGACCGTCGATAGTGAGATCCTGTCCAACTTCGACAGTTCCTTCTGTCCAGAGTCCATTTTGTGTTGTCCATGTATCTAGTGGTATGAAAACCCAGATTCCGTGCTCTTCCCTGATGCCCTTCTCCAGATGAACAGTCCTTCCGGTCTCCTTGATCCTAATGGCGCCGAAGAAATTCAAATGATCATCATGGTGCGGTACCTCTCTCCTAAAATAGCCATAAACTCGACTCAGATTGTTGACATCCTGAACAAGTCAGTGGCATCATTAAGAGCTCTGCAGCTCACTGACCGTAACCCAAAGCTCTGCAAGATCCTTGGCTGCCTGTGCGGTATCGTGAAGCCCTTCAAAAACGAAATGTCGATCGGCATCATTCTTGAACGCGTGCATGGGACTCGCATCGCGTAGCGAGGTACGCGCGTTGCTGATCGCGGTGAGATCTAGAGCGCCTCCTATGCGCGCTGATTGTGTGACGCTCATTGCCCGCAGCGAAGCAGAGAAGGTCAGGTTTGGAAGGTTTGCGGCTGCGGGGTGGAGGCTTTACCAGTGCGTGGTGTTGTGATTAGTCAGCTGAGGCTTGGCACGTGTGTGCGCTCAGTGACCGGAGTGACGATAGGTCTTGATCGTTGAGATCGATAGAAGATGAAAGAATTAAGATGAAAAGGATAGTAACTATCTAAGTAATAGAGGGTCGACTATATATAGAGTAATACCCTAATAAACTAACTAGTAGATCTCTAGATAATTAACATACTTAATTAAGGATAAGGATTAAGGTATAATACTCCCCCTAATAGTAATTTACTATGTTATTAGTTATATTCGTAAAGTAGTATTATCTTTTATCGACTTATAAACCTCTATAAAGCTATAACAGTATAATTATAGTATTCTAGCTATTATTATATTGTCTAGAGGTTAGTATTGTCGTGTTAAATAGATATTAGTAGTCTAATTACTATAATTTCTTCTTCTTCCTTCTAGATTACCTTCTTTTATCTTTTCGTATATAACGTTTCGTTAGTATATATCTAGTAAGGCTAAGGAAGTTACTTAGGAGAATCTATTAGCTATTTTACTAGTTAAGTACTTAGATTCAGAAGGTAGTAATAGAAGTTAAGAGAGTAAGATATAAATAGAAGAGAGTCTTAAATCTAGTAAATAACATAGTAGTACTATAATAAAGGAATATAATAAAGAAAACACAGAAAATAGATAGTAAGTAATATAGTAAGTAATGCGAGATAGATACGAGCTAGGGTCTAGTTTAGGATTAGTTACGTGATCTCGGCATCGCGGCCCGGGCTTCCGGCTGCTCCGCCCTCGATATTACGCGCGTTTTGTACACTAGCTTCTCTTCTTCTTTTCTAAGTCTCGATATCTTAACAAATAGACGCAATTAACCTTCTATCTTGCTAGTCGTAATTACTATATCGAGACTTCGTAACCCCTGCGACCGAGCGACGGAGCTATCGAAATATCTAGCTATTCTACTACTTACGTAACTACTAATAACTACTTACGAAGAACCGAAGAAGTCACGAAGAAGAAGAAGCATTACGATCGTAGTTCCCGTATACACTATAATAGATCCTCGCTACTGCTACGTAGGTTAATACTACGAATACCGAAGATATAAGAAGAAGGTAATAAGTCGAGTTACCGACGACTTAAGAAGGAAGCAGGCCGCTAGCTAAATTTTTAGATATCCCCTTTATTACGCGTTAACTTTTACTATATTTATAACTAACCTCACCGAGCTATAGCTTAACCTAACCCCGGCGACGAAGAGCACTACTAAAGTAAGCTACTATAACCTACCTCCGACTATAACGACGCTCCTATTAGTTTACTCTATTACGATCTATTTACTCTCCTCGACGCTATACTCCTTAGTAAGCTATAGGAAGAGCATAGCATTTAGGCACTAAGGGACGCGTTCGACTACGTTAAATCCTCTTATAATAAGTAGACTACATAAGTGAGTACTATATAGGCTTAGGTTAGTAACATCTAAGCCGAACTAGATACATCTTAGACCTACGCCGACGGCGCTACTGCCTAAGCTACCTATTACTTAGCTAAGGTCTAAGAGCTTAAGGCTAAACTAGACTATCTTAAGGCCGAGATAGAATATAGTACACTAACCTCTTCTATACGTAGCCTTCCCTTGTTAGAGAAGCTACCGGACCCCGCTGTTTTTAGCGACGGTACACTAGAATAGTTCGATGTCTTTAAGCACTAGATGTAGAATAAGCTTCTTTCTAATATAGACTATTACTCTACGAAGGTCAACAAGTTCGCCTATCTCTACTTACGCCTCTTAGGAGACGCTTATACTCTCGTTATAGACGCGGCTTATAGTACGATCCTTAGCGCTAACGAGGTCTTTGCTCTTTTAGCTTAGCGCTATAAGGACCCCGACTATAGGGCCACTATACGCATCTAATTCGCTAGCCTCTTTTAGCGTAATAATACCTTCGACTTCTTTATCGGCGAGTTTAATAAGTACGCTCTTCGCGCTAACATCGCTAAAGAAGAGTAGCTATACTAAATCCGTTAGAAGATATCTACTGAGCTACGTAATGCCCTAGTTAACTTTTACTCTAACAACCTCGCTGCCTTTATTACTATAGCTGAGCTATAACTTACGTCGCTAGCGCTCTAACTCGCGTGCCTTACTTAACCTCTACGCCTACTACTCCGGCTACTTACTACCCTATCGCCGGAGGTGCTCCGTAGCCTTTCCGCCTACCCTAAACACTCGTCTACTTTATATGCAGTAAGCTAGGCTATATCGCACCGAAGTATATAGCTAGCGCCTCTAAGAAGGCTACTTACGCCGCTACTTGTCCCCCTTACGCTATTAGCGCTATAGAGGAGATATAGTAGCTTTAGCACCGTATAGCTAAGTTAGAAGCCGATTCTAGTTCGGCCTACGAACTAGATTTAGTTTAGAACTAGTTTAACCCCGAGATAGATTACGAGTTAGTTAACTAGTCCGACTAGGGAAATAAGTAGCTAGAGGATAAGTCCTCTTCTCTAGTAGAATAAGGGCTATTCGAGATAGATCCGGAGGAGTATAAACGCTAAATAGTGTCGTTACTTATAACGTTACTGCTATTATAACTCCTATTACTATCTACGACCCCTATAACTATAAATAAACTATCACTCTTTAAGCCTTTATTAACACTAGTACGCTTATTAGCGCCGCGGTTAACTATAACGTTCTCGATAAGCTAAAGACTTTCAGCTGCCCTGTAGCGTTAGCTAGCCCTATTTAGCTCTAGGCCTATAACGGTATTCTAACTAAACAAGTTACTTATAGCGTCCCCCTTACTACTACCGTTTCTAGTAAGCTAAACACCCTTACTACCTTCTATATTATAGATATCGGCCGTTTTAACATTATTCTCGGCCTCGGCTAGCTTAAGACTAATAAGGCTAATATCGACTACGAATACAGCGAAGTTATATACAAAGAAGAGTTTTCACTAACTATCGTTAAGTAGTAGTAGCCGTAGCTAATTAAAGGTGCTTATTCCGGAAAGGGACCTATTTTAGTTCGGAACTAGTTCGTCTCTAGTTCGGCTCGCGAAATAGATACTATTTCGGCTGCCGAATTAGGACGAGATAGACTATATCGACTACTAGCTCTTAGGTCGAATTTTAAGCTAAATTAGGGGGAGTTTAAGCTAGTCTCCTATAGCACTTAGCTAATGTATAAGTTCTCTTACGTACTTACCTACGTAAGTAATGCTAAGTAAGATAGACCGCTTATCGCCTTTATTAGCGCTACTGCCTTTACCTCTTAAGCTAAATACCGCGAACACGAGGTGTTTATAATCTCTATAAAGGATATCGAGGACTACTACTATATAGCTACTAAACTAGAACCTAACCCTTTAGTTGTCCTACTAGAAGAGTTATAAGAGTTTACCGACGTCTTCTCTAAAGAGTAATCTAATAGTCTGCTACTACATCGACTAGATTTCGATAACTGTATTACTCTAAAGGAAGGCGCTAAGTTACTACGCACCGAACCCCTACGCTGCTTATCTCCTAAAGAGCTTAATATAGTAGAGAATTTCATCCGGGAAAACCTCGATAAAGGCTTCGTTACCCTAAGCTTAGCTAGCTACTTATTACCTATCCTTTTCGTCTATAAGCTAAATAGTGGACTCCGTCTCTACGTCGATTACCGCGGCCTTAACGAGGTTACTAAACGAGATGTCTATTCGCTACCCCTTATCGAAGAAATACTTACGCACGTAAGTAAAGCTAAGTAGTTTAGTAAGATCGATATTCGCTAAGCCTTTTATTGTCTCCGTAACTCTATCGACAGTAAGGACCTTACTATGTTCTCTACACGAATAGGTAACTTTAAATAGCTAGTAATGCTCTTCGGCCTTACTAACGCCCCTGCCGTATAGTAGAGGTTTATAAATTATAACTTTATTAACATGCTCGAACGGTTTATGTCGATCTATCTAGACGATATCCTTATTTATACTAACGGCACTCGACGAGAACACGCCGAGCACATTAAGCTAGTGCTTTATCGACTCTACGATTTAGGCCTAAATGCCGATATTAAGAAGAGCGAGTTTTACCTCACGGAGGTAAAGTACCTTAGTATTATCGTCGGCCGAGATAGTGTTAAAATAGACCCTAAGAAGGTAGAAGCTATTAGAGCTTAGAAATAGCTAGCCCCCGGTAACACTACTTAAGTTAGAAGTTTCATTAGCTTCTATAGCTATTACTATCGGTTTATTAAGGGTTTTAGTACCATCGCTAAGTCTCTAAACGATCTACTTAAAAAGGACGCGTTACCTTAGGATAATAAGTGCACTACTGTATTTAATCGCATAAAGTACGCTGTTACTAGTGCGCCTATCCTCGCTTACTTCGATCGCTCGAAATAGATAGTTATCGAAACCGACGCTTTCGATACTACTACCGCGGGGATCTTATCGTAATATAATGATTATAACGCTCTCTAGCCTATTGCCTTTTTTAGTAAATCTATAAGTAAAGCCGAACGGAACTACGCTATCTACGACAAGGAGCTACTTGCTATTATCTAAGCCTTCGAGGAATAGGCCCCTAAGCTTATAAGTACTTAATCCGATAAGGCTATTTACGTCCTTACTGATTACTAATTCCTTATGTATTTTATAAAGACTTAAAAGCTATTACGCTATTAAGCACGTTAGGCCCTCTACCTTGCGTAATTTAACTTTAAGATTATATACCGACCTAGTGTAGCTAATAGTAAAGCTAACGTACTTACTAGAAGAAACGGGGACGTACTACGATTAAAAGAAGACCCTAATCTCCGTTAGACGTTATTGCCGTATAAGGTGCTCGACTAACGTATTATCGACGAACTTAGTCTAGGCCGCATTCGAATAGAATTACCCCTTTAAGCCGGACTAAAATCTAGTTCGCTATCTAGTTCGCTGTCTACTTCGTCACCTATTCTATTACTAAAGTAGACACCGATTTCGCCTCGTAAGCTAGACGCCTATATAGTATCTATTTTAGCTATAGAAGAATCTTTACCCCTTTTCGATGAGGTAGCTAAGGCTAACCTCCGCGACGCTAAGTTCGAGTTAGCTCGAGGTATCTACTATATAACAGGAGCCTTCCTAAAAAGGAGATAGGTACCGCCGACCGACGTTACTATTAGTAAAGGGATGTTATAGCACGCTAGTAAGTTGTTCGTACCTTTATCGATAGTAACTAAGGTTATCTAAGAGGTGTACACGTTAAAGGACTATACACACGCCGGAGCAACTAAAACGGCAGCTATAATTAAAACTACCTTTTATATCCCTAGTTATAATAACATCGTTAAAAGGTTCATCGCTTATTATTACGACTATAAACGATTAAAAGCTCGCTACGGTCTACTAGCTAGTCTTCTATTACTATTACCTATTCCGTAAAAGCTCTAGTAGTATATTACGATAGACTTCGTCACTAGTTTACCCTTAGTAGACGGCTATAATGCCGTGTTATACGTTGTTAACTACCTTAGTAAAGAATAACACCTTATCCCTTACTTCTCTAGAAACGAAGGTACCTCGGCATTCGAGACTACTAAGCTAATGTTCTTTTACGTCTAGAAGCTACATAGGTTACTAGATAGTATTACCTCGGACCGCGGCCCTTAGTTCGTTAGTAACGTATAGAAGAGGCTATACTAGATCCTGAAAATAACAGCTAAGTTATCTACCGCTAGTTACCCCTAAATAGATAGCTAGTTAGAGGTTATAAACTACGAATTCGAACGAGTAATCTAGTCTTACGCTACATGTTTTAGTAACTAGACCCTTATTCTCCTAGTAGTAGAGTTCTCCGCTAACGTTAGCCTATTAGAAAGCACTAAGCTATCTCCGTTCGAGGTTACTAAGGGGTATAAGCTAAGACTTAGTTTCTAACTGCCAGCTAATGCTCTATCTACGAGAGCTAAGCTAAATAAAGTAGATATCTATGCCCTAGCTAAATAACTAGAAGAGGGGTTAGCTATCGCTAAGAAGAACCTCGCTATTATATAGTTACGGATAGTAGAATAAGTAAATAGGCACCGGCTACTAATCGAGTTCGAAATCGGTGATATAGTTTAGTTAGTGTAACTGTTAGAGCGTACCCGGTACTCTCCGGGTCTATCTCCGTACTAGGGTTTAGGTCGGCTTTTAGCCGGCGTAGTACCGCTAAGCCTTTTATAGCCCTGTGCTAGCACCGTACTATAGCTATAATAGCACTGTACTAGCGCTAGGTGCGGGTCGAGTCGCGCTCTTTCTAGACGTAGTATAGTACTAGGTTAGGTCGGTAGATAAGTAGTATAGTGCTATTAAGTCCTTAGCGCGCCTATACTAGTACCGCACCGGGGTCTACATTCTTATAGTAGATTCTTATAGCAAGTACCGCGTCCTACGACTCTTGTTACTTTTCCGCTCTAAACGCTTAAAGTTACGGTAGTTAAAGGATACTAGAGAGAAGCAAAAGTTATTAATTATTAACCCTTATGTATAATTACGACCTAATAGTAATTTGTAGAAGATTATCCTAATTAATATTATCTATATAACCCCTGCGAGCCTATATCGCGTATAAGGCTAGTAAGCCGTATACTACCTAAAACTAAAACCTTATTATCTTATTATCTAATTCATCCGGAGGACATTCCCTCTCTAGCGAGGCTACCCTTATATAAATTACGACCCTTAACTAGAAAACCGGAGTACTAAAGCTATAGGGCAGAGCATAAGACTAATAATAGTTAGTTCTAGGTAGATAAGCCTTCCTACTAACTTATAGTATAGTTACGGATTACCTTAATGCTATTAGATTCCTAGTTAATAGTACGTATAAGGCCGTCTATGCCCTTAATCTCTGCCTAAAGGTCGTCGATAAAGTTATAGTAAGGAAGATCGGCTAGACGAATAATAGAGAGGGGAATAGTAGACATAGCGGTAGATTTAATTAAATTCTAGCTACTGTTAGTATAAACTATGCTATAGCGACGTAAAGGCATACTAGATAGTTGTTTAAATGTTCCTAAGGAGAGAAAGAAGTAACTAGGCTAATAATCTACTTATATCCCTTAGTATAACAATAGCTATTATTCGATAATAGCTATTGTTAGTATTGTCGTTTTTTTATAATAGATAATGGCTATTGTCTATATTATTGTTCTTATAATAGGTGACACTAGATATATATACCTTTTCGTCGCTATTCCTCCTTCTTTCTCTTAAACCTCTCTTTCTCGTCGTTACGATAGCCTCTCGCGCTTAACTCTACCCCGACCTAGTAAATCTAATCCCTTCCTAGCCTTATAGAATAACTCCTAGCGACCGCGCTAGGCCCTTACACTTACGTTAGTGTAAAGCCTATATCCGCTGTACGACTCTTATATATCTCGACCTAGACGAAACTTAGTTAAGACAAACCGCTCGTATCTACGACGACGATAGAGGCTTAGTACTACGCTATAAAGCCTGTCGCTCCCACGATACCCCGTGTAACTTTGTTTATATTCCTAATCCGATATGTCTATATAATCTAACTAATACTAGTACGACATCTCCTAGACCGACGACATCTTCGAACTTATCGACTTATATCGTGCTATTAATTAGCGTGTTATAGATCTATAGGCAGATCTAATCGACCTCTTTACTATACGCCGTAGCGTCTAGCGTAAGCAGGACGAGCTAGATTATATTAGCGACAGTGATGCTTCCGATAACTAATCTAATTCGGGTAGCGTAGTCGAAGCGTCGGTAGGCTAATAGCTTTAGATGGTTTTTAATGATATAGACTTACACTTCATGAAATCTCATTTACGTTGCGTCTTCCTGTTATTAACTAAAGTTGACCGTAACAACAGCGTATATAAGCTCTTAAAGTAAGAGCAGAGTAATAAGCGAAGAGTCGGCGCTAGAGATAAGACCCTAGATAAGTAAGCGGACTATGCTCTTAGCTGCTATAAGAGAGTGTTTACTCGGGGGCTATTAACCGGATGCGCTTAGAGTACCGGCCTTTAACCTTAGCAATGTTATGCGGTAGAGCCTCGTCCTCCTCGTGCCTCCTTTCCTTATTATCCCCTTTATCGCTTAAACTATAGGTAGCGATATCCCTAAAGTTATCGCTTATACCGTCTACATCGCTATTATTATCGTCGTTAACACTAGCGTAGTTATCTTTATCGGCCGTATAGGTGTCTTAGAGCCTACTGTCTACTAGCTTCGTAATTATGATTTATCGAATTGTCTGTAGAAGTAGTGTAACCGTTGGGTTAAGGTTAGGAACTTCAAAATCTGAAATTTTTGCGGGATTTTTGCTCTTTTTCTATAATAACTCTTTCAAAATGAATTTTTTTTTAAAATTGGATTGTCTAAAATAATCTATAAAAAAACGCGCATTTAATAATATATAGCATGCTTACGTAATATAACTCTAGTATTTTTGAAATAGCTATCAAAGTTTTTGAACCTAGTTTAAAAATCAGAGAATCATATTACGTAATCAATTTATATATATAAAATATAGAGAATTTTATAGGGATTCTAATGATATAATTTTTATTAAGATAATAATTCATTTAATACGAGAAATCGCGTTTTAACACGAAAAACCCACGAAAAAACAATAGGGTAATATAACTCTTTTAGGTTTAGTACGACCCCTTAACCCCGACCCAACGGTCACACTATGTAGAAGTAGTCTATACCTTCGGTCCCTAATAACGTCTTTCGTAACATTAAATACACGTTCGACACTAACGCCGGCGATTAGTATTACGAGAACATTACGAGTAACTTAAGCTAGTCGTAGGTATAAGTGCTCGTTCTCTTTCTACTACGAAAGAATGTCGAAATCTAGTGTTTCCCGCATAGGCGGAGTCCTTAGGTAATCTTCCCCTTCTATCCTCGTTATATAGACCTTAATTTGTCTCTAGGAGAGGGTATTATCTTAGCTAGATGTTATAGATATAAAGCTTGCTACATTGTTTAATGAGGTAGGATTCTTAAACTAGTAGGTAATAGACGGGACTAGTAGAGGAGGCGGAAGAGTAGTATTAGGATGACTATTATTATTGTAGTGACTTAGATAGTCGAGAAATTGTTTCTAGTAGAGCGACTTAAAATATGGTTCCTACGACGTATACTTTTAGTAGATTAGTCGCGTATAAAGACATTTATATAAGAGGAAGTATAGGGGGCGTACCTTATATATACTTAACTTCTACGTAGGATCTAAGATTATACCGCAATTAAATAGGAAACCTTAGCCTCCACCCGTTCGCTTATAATACTTAGAAAGCTTAGCGTAACCTGCTTTCGCTATATTCTAGACGACTTACGGCTAGTCTAAATTGTCGTCCTCTTCCTAAGTAGATTCGATAACGTCGAGGAAGTCGAAAAGGCGATTATACATTAGCTAGACGAATTGTATTAAGGGTGTGTTAGATTAGCTTAGCTAGTTAGTTGCTGTCTTGAAATTCTTAAGCATTTAAACGACGATTCTTAGGTGTAACTACTCGGCGTAGCTAAGGCAGAGGCGTTTTATGTCTACGCGATCTATAGAAGCCGTGTCTTAATTAGCTACTATTTTATTAGCACGGGGCTTTTACGTAGTCGTAATCTCCGTATTAAGCTATTTGTCGATGATCGGTGATAGTTTAATAGCTCGCTTATATATATTATACGTCGAATTCTAGCGGGTGCGAATATCCCGAACGACTACGAGTCGTTTACGAGGAGGGAGATATACTTAAAGGGATTTAAATTGTTAGTAGCGTTAAGGGGACCGGTCGATTATAATATAAATCGCGCGGAGCTTTAAAATAGGTTAGAAAACTGTGAGAAAACGCTATGAGAAATATAACTCACTTTTCGCAGGGAATTAGGCACTAATAAGGTTATTCGGATGTTACGGAGATAACGCTTCTTAAGCTTATCCGCTTTCTCGTTATCTTCGGTGGTTTCTAGCTATAGGGCTCGAATGATATCTTATACTATAAGATTAATAACGTGCGCGAGACAAGGGATTAAGTTCTTAACCGAAGACTATTGTACACCCTTTTTATGGAGGCCTTATTATACTTCGGACCGTAACGTATTATTATTGCTCGCGTTATCTACTATAATAGCGAGAAGGCGTGCCTCGAGTTTTCTTTTATAGAGTACTCTAAGTAACTCCGTGCTAAGCGTAGCTCTAGTATACCGTCCGCTAATTAGTACGAAATCGAGTAGGTACTTACGCATTTACTAATTGTCGTTAATATAGTGTACCTTTATAGCAATAAAGCTTAGATGATTATTTGCCGACTAACCGTCTAATATAATTAAGACTTTCGTCTCTTTACTAAGATCGGTAAGGAGGCAAGAATAGATATTTTCGTAGTGCTCTTTTAGTAGCCTAAGAGACTGCGTCCGGCCTAGAACATTAGTATCTAGTCGAAGAAAGTGTATAAATCTTAAGAAGGTAGGATAGGCGACTATTCGGAATAACTAATTGCAATTAATAAGGACCCTAATAAGCTCTTTCTCGAATTGTTTAGGTATAAAGTGTAGTATACGCGATAACGAGGTAGTCGCGATCGATTTTAACTAGGTTAGGGCTATTTAAGCTTAGGACCGCTTATAACTAGGAGATTTAGTAGTCTAGTAAGACTTACGCTCGAGATGTTTTCGCATGTGTTTATTGCTAATCTAATTAACTAATAGGTGCTATAGAGCTTAACTATAGCGAAGGTAGTACACGAGAGGCGCGCTATTACTAAGCTTAGCACCCTCGTTAAAGTCGGCCTAGATTAACCCGTAGCAGTTAGAAGAATTCTAGGGTAGTGCTTTAGAAGACTTAAGTCTACTTAGTATTAAAGGCCACTATGTTTTCTAAGCTTATATAGCTAGCTATTCGTCATCTGGAATTTTGCTATTATAGGGCAGATAGTAGACGAGTTCGAAGAGTTTACGGATAATAGAGGTAGAAGATTATATCTAGCACTAGACACGAAACTCTTAAAGCTCGTTAAGGAAAGATATTTATAGCACGGCAGCATCCGAGAGCGCTTATAATTAAGGATCGATAGAGGCTACGTTAAAGAAAGACATTTCCCTTATTTAGATGTAGTATAATGCCTAGCTATATTAGAAGAGGTAGAAGACTATAAGAATACGCTATAAGAATCTATTCGCCGCGTTTAATTTTGTAGGTTATAATAGCACAAAAGAGAGAGCTACTACTACCCCTATCTAATTTCCCTAACTTAGTGCTAATCTATTTATCCTTATCTATGTTATCCTCGCTACTACTATCCTCGCCCTTACTCTAGTCGCTCTTACTCTCCTTATTATTACTACCCTCCTCTATCGCCTTATTATTATTACTCTTATCCTCTTTATTCTCTTCGTTCTCTTTATTAGAATTATCGAAGTCTCTAGCGGCGACAACCTCGCGGTATATTTTAGCCGCTTCCTTAGTCTCGTATTCGTCGGGTGCCTTATCGAGGAGGTCCTTAATCTTAGAGTTATTCTCGACTTCTTCTTCGACTTCGTTATTACTATATTTAACATAGTAGCTATTAGATTCGAGTAAAATATCGTCGTCCTTATACTAGAACTTAGGTTTAGGAGTAGGTTCGCGTTCGCTTTAATAGATTAGCAATTAACTATAAGAAGTAGCTATAAGAAATAATATACGCCTAATTATCCGCCTATGCTACTTAGAGTTTAGCTAGTGTTATATCGTTAACAAATTTTATAAACTCGGCTTCGTTGTTATCGTTATAGTCTCTATTATTATATAGCGAATTAACGCCGTCGCGGAAGATCTTACGAGACTACTTCTCGATTATTCCCCTAGTGCCGAGAAGTTGTCTTACTTAGCGGTTTAGGAAAACATTATACTAGTCGCGGGGCGCCTTCTTTATATAATCGGCGAGGAGTTACTTATAGCGAAGGAGAGTATTAGCTTTACGGATTTTACTCTATTTCTAATAGATAGATATAAACTTGTTCTCTATCTATTCCTCTATGTAAAATTAGTAAAAATACCGTAAGAATGTGCTATAAGAAATATACTACTCTACTAGGTATAATAGCGAGTCTCTACTATCTTCTCGTATACTATATTAAACGTAGCTTTCTTCTCCTTATCGGACTTTACTTAGTAGTCCTCGGAGCTCTTAAGTTTCGCCTTAAGCGTACGTTTAGCGGAGCAATTAGCATTGCCGATAGTAGTAAGGGCTTTCTCCTCTATACTAGCTTATATAGCGTAATCTCTTTGCTAAATAGCTCGCTAGGTATTACTAAGCTATGCTTTCTACTATAGAATTCTAAGGGGGCGGCTATAGCGAGGAGTTCCCTAAGAGCGATTCTTAATCTAGTACTTAATCTTATTAGCCTCGGAATTAAAACCCTATAGTCTAATTAGTATTTAACTATAAGAAGTAGCTATAAGAATTACTCCTGTTATAGAGAGAACTACTTCCTCTTCCTTAGTTATTTCTTCTTCCTTAATTACTAGGGTATTAGTTATCTTATCCTTAATAATAATAGATCGCTCTTCTTTAGGATTAGTAGACATTATAGATTAAGAATTAGTAGTAATTTATAAGTAAAGGTAAGATATCGAGTATAAAGTAGATCGAGATATAAGATATAAGGTTTATAAGGAGGAAGTTAAGAGATAAGGGATTAGGATTACTTATACGTATAGAAATAGAGTAGCTAGGAATACGAGCGTTAATAAGCATTTATCCTATTATTATACTAATATAAAGTCGTTAAGATTGTTAATATAAAGTCGTTATAGTAGATAATAACAATAGGAAATTCACATTCTATATACTATTATAAATTCTATAATAAGGCTTAATATCTTATCCTTAGTATTTTCTCCTTGCTTCTCTCTACCTTTATAAACAAATTCTAATAATCAATTCGATAAATTTACGTAGTTATAGCTCGTAAAAAGCAAGTAACGACTATAAGGAAGGCGACTTTAAAGCTAAGGAAGTAAGGCGCTAAGACGACAACTACTAGTAAAATACCCGCTAGTCGCGCTACAAAATTTAGACTAGTAATAACTAGACAAATTCGCTAGCTAAAGGCTAACAGGTTTAAGCCTAGTAGTTAGTTTCTTATAGCTAATTCTCACAGTATTATACCTAATATAGTATAGCCGTTGCTCTCCGAGATATTCGTTACTACTAGAAGTCGACTAACCTCCTTATCTAAAAGCTCCTCTTCTCCCGCGTTATTCGCGAGATCGCGTAAGATATTAAGTCCGCGCTTATAATTAAAGATTTTCGCTTCTAGCTAGATGCTATTAAGTATCTCTAGGAAGCGACTAAGGTAATACTAGTAGGATATTTCGAAGGTACATTAATCATGTATTTAGAATATATAATTCTAAGTACTAATAACTATAGTAGACTACTGCCTTAACGCTATCTATACTAAGCGTGTCACTATATTCGCTAAAGACTCTACGCTTACTAGGAAATACTACGACAAGTACCGCCCGCTTAATCTTTCTAACTAGTAAGAGCTCTCCTCTATAAAGCCGTAAGAAAGAACTATAAGAAATAGGCAGATATAATTTTACATAGAATAGAGTATTAAATTTCTTCTCTAAGCCACTACTATAGACCTCGTGTATTACTACGATATAGTAGAGTCGTCTTAAAGCCTAGCCCTCGCGTAGTACTTTAGTATAGTCCGACTCCGGTGCTAGCGTAAGTACTAACGTATTTTAGCGCGGTGCCTATAGTAGAGCGGTGCTAGTATTACGTGACCACGGTGCGGTGCTAGTGCTTATATAGCTTAGAGTAGTGCTAGTGCTAGTGCTATTATAGATAACCCTAGTACTAACCCTATACGGCTAAGGCATAGAGCTATTAATATAGGGTCGGCCCCTGTACTAGTACTAAGGGCGGCCTTAGGCTGCCCTAACCCCGCCCTAACGGTTACACTAAGTTTAGTTATTAACGAAGAACCTTTACTTACATAGGAATCCTAAGCTATTACTAAAAAGGGTTAGTCTATATAAGAGACTCGAAAAGCGATCGCCCCTATTATATAAGCTAGATCTACCGGCTACTCTACGCCGTATTTACCCTATGTTCTACGCCGACCTACTTACTAAGTATCTAAACAATCCCTTACTAGGCTAAGCCTTTAAAGAACTACCTCTAATTAAGGTTAAGAGTAAAGAGGAATACGAAGTAGAAGACGTAATCGACGTACACATACTACGTAGTAAGCTAGTCGCTTACGTAAGCTAGAAAGGATATCTAGAGGATCTTACCTAGTACCTAATTAACAACCTTAAAGGGGTAGCCGATGTACTACGTAATTACCTAGACTCTTACACCGATAAGCCGCGGCTAAAATAGATTAACGAATAATATACGATAGCGTTTAAGAGTAAACGCGCTTAAGAGAGGGGGTAGTAATACGAGATAGATACGAGCTAGAGTCTAGTTTAGGATTAGTCACGTAATCTCGGTATCGTAGCCCGGGCTTCCGGCCGCTCCGCTCTCGATATTACGCGCGTTTTATATACTAGCTTCTCTTTTTCTTTTCTAAGTCTCGATATCTTAACGAATAGACGTAATTAACCTTCTATCTTACTAGTCGTAATTAGTAAGGAGTAACTCGAAGTTAGTTTAGCTTATTAGTTCGGCCTATTAGTTTACTATCTAGCTATCTAGTAGTTTAATAGGTAACTAAGGCTTAGTAAGGGGATCTACTAGTTATTAAGTAGTTAGTATAAACTCGATGTCGATAATGCTCTTCTTATACTTCTCTCTATAATAGTAATTATAGAGGTTAATATAATAAGAATAGTAGTAGTTATTATAGTTCTTAACAAGCTTAATAGCTAACTAATTATTAACGAGTATAGTTATATATAGTTATTAAATGTAAATCTCCTATAGAAGGTTCCTTAGCTACTAGATCTCTCTATAGGTCTCTAATAGAGCGAGGTATTTAGCCTTAGTAGATAATAGAATAATGTCTAACTAGAGTTTTATTCTCTAAATAACTAGTGCTCTAGTGAGAAGTATTAGTAAGCTAGAGGTAGATCGAGAAGTATCTAGATTACTAGCGAAATCTGTATTAGAATAGTAGGTTAGTTTCCCCTTAGTAAAGGTAAGGCTATAATCTAGAGTGCCCTTAAGATACTACTAGACCTATTTAGTAGTAGTAAGGTGTTTAGTAGATAGATTTCGTAGGAACTATATAAGGTAATTAATAGTATAACTAATATTAGGCTATATCTAGTTAGAGAGAACTTATAGTTTACCTATCTACTAGTTATACTACTTCTAGTAATCGATAGAGTGTTCTTTAGTACTAGTAGAGAGGAGTTAGTTAAGGAGACAAGGTGCTAGTTTATAGTTAGTAAGTTAGTATTTATTTAGCTTATCCTTTCTATAATAGAATTAGGATAGCTTAGTAGAGGTTTAAGAGGTAATAATCTCGATGCCGAGAAAAAGATTACTATTAACTAGTTTAATTAGGTAGCGCTTCTATATATCTTAGATAAAACAATCTAGTTAAGCTTAGGAGTTAGTAAATATCTAGAAATCATCGATATATACAAGGATAAGTAGTTTACTATCCTTAGAAATAAAGAGATAGACATTACTTATAGTACATTAGAGACTAAGCTTTATTATATAAGCTATAACGTCGTCGTACTAGAGTGCTATAGATTGTTTTAGGCTATATAGGCCTTTAGTAACTATAACGACCTTACTAAGATAGCTATAACTCTATAGAGTATAGATATAGAGTACTACGTTAAGGTCTAGATAGAGAAAGGCCGTAGTTACGTTAATCTATGCTCGTCTCTAGCTATTAAGCATATAGATAGCAATTAGGACTCTACTAGTTACTATATAAGGTATTAGAGTAAAGGTTTTAAAGTAGTTAACTCCCTAGTGTTAGGTAAAGTCTCTAGTAGTCTATTAGGACTTACGCTTATTAATAGTATAGTTAGGTAGTAGTTTAGTCTTATATACCTATTTACTAGTTATAACTATTCTCTCTTTTAGTATATCTAACTAGTTTTTAAAAACAATAGCCTTAGTACTATATAGGGAGTTAATTTCCTTATCTATAGAGGCTTTCTAGAGTGCTCTATCTAGTTATAATATAGCGTTATTATAGAAGGTAGAGTCTATAAGTTCTATAGCTATAGCGCTAGTAGCGAAGTATTTATAGTCGTTATTAATTAGTCCTAATGCTAATTATTTACTACTAGCGAGTTAATAAGGTTAAAATAGTTCTATAAGAGTGTTACTAGTGTCGTTATTATTACTAAGAGACTTAGGGTCACTAAGAGACTCTATCTTAGAAGCTTTAGGCTCGAAAGAGAGTAATTTAGAACTAGTAGGTTAAATCCACGTGTTAGATTAAGCTATTTAAGGCTCTAGTTAGTATTAAGCCTTAGTTTAAGCTAGATTGTCTAAATCTATACTTAAAGGTAAATTTTAAGGTGCTATAGAAAAGTCCGCTATAGTAGATTAAGCTAAGATCTTCTATAATAGTAGTGTATAGTAACGTATAGAGCTAAGCTATCTATAGGCTAGATAGGTTAATAAACTAATAGCTGCCTTCGTTCGAAATAGCCGGAGGCTGTACGGATATACTATAGAGGGCCTATGTTACGTAACGAGACTATCCTAGCTCTATAGGACTAAGCTTTCTCTTATAACTATCTCCCCCTTTGTAGCTACTACCCTTAGTAGCTATCTGTCTCTTAAGCTATTCTTTGCTATATTCGGTAATCGTAACTATAAAGGTAGTAAGTATTCTCTTTATTAACTAGGGGAACACTTAGTCTATGTTATTTCTTTATTTAACTTATCTAATATCCGTCCTTAGTAACCTCGTTGCTTACGAGGCTATAGTCCTTTATTAGTAGCTTTACCTCGAAGTAGTGCTAGCCTTACTACTAGTTTACGACATGTACCGGCGTTCGTTCGGTATCTATATAGTAGCTATATAGCTCCGGTGCGCTAGCGATTAGCGTATATATAACTGCATTTCGACCTCTATAATAACAACTTCTATAGCGACGATACTTCTAAAACTTCGACCTACTACTTGCTTTATTAATGCGTTCTTTATTGTCGACTTATATATTATCCTTGTACTCTATACTTCTCTTTCTTTATTAAACCTCTTAGCGCTTACTTTTCTTGCCGCTGTCTAGCTTACTACTTTGTTAAATATCTTCGTTTTATTAATTAGATATCTTTAGTTATAGCTAGCTCCGATTCTTATGTTTACTCTTATAAGCGCTACGCTTACGTAGTTAAAGACAACCTCGTTAGTGAGTCTATAGCACCTATATAGTAAAGCTATAGTATACTAATGTAGGTAGACACTACTTGCGATAGCGCGCCTAGTAAGGCGTACTCCTATTATAAGAAGATAAGGTAGGCTTACTACCTAATCGACAACTCGGCGCTATAGAACTTAGTCGATATAGTATACGCTACCTTCGTAAAGGTAGATTAACACTGTCTAGATCCTACTAAGACTTACTTAGTCGACAAGAAGTCTAAGCTAGATATAGAGGCTATAGTAGCATAGTCTACAATTCGGTTATACTAAATTACTAGCGGTTAAGCTACTACTCTACTAGACTTATCTATGTTATTAAGGGACGCTCTAATATATATATAAGTCAACGAGATCTAGTGTATATATCTTACGCTCGAGGAGGGTATAGGCCTCTTCTACTCTATAAGTGTAACATCTAGTGTTACTAGCGCCTTACTAATCGTATATAGTACTTATCTAGTTCTACTTCGCCCTCTACTTCTTTCTTCTCTACTCTACTATTATCGACACCCCGTAAGTGTTCTATACTAGCTCTATAAGAGGAGACTCCTCTTACTAAGAAATCTAAGACTATAACGCCTAAGAAGATAGTAACGCTAAAGTCTAAGACTATAGTAGCTCCGGCTATAGAGGCTACTAAGATACTAGCTCGGAGAGTAATACTCTCTAGGATAACAAGAAAGACCTCTACTAAGGTAAGTACGACTCTAAAGACTACTAAGGTAACATCCTTTCGCTCGCGACTATAAGCTAGTACCTAATTTACTATAGTAGCCCCTAATAAGAGGACTACTTCTTCCGACACTATAGTAGCCTCTAATAGGAGAACTACACTCTCTAACTCTATAGTAGTAGCTTTAGCTACGGAGGCTACTAATACTCTAGATAACGAGGATAACGATCCTATCGCTAACCTAGATACTCTTACTACTATAGAGGTAGCCTTCGATAAGAGGACCTCTCTCTTTTCGCTTACTATTTACTACCCCTTTGCTAATCTATAAGCTCGTCTAGCTTAAGAGGATAATGTCGTTATAGAGGATAAAGATAAAGCCTCTACCTAACTCCGTAGAGAGGCTACTAGGTCTCTATAAGTTTCCGCTGCTACTACTACTCGTAAAGACGAGTATTAAATCCTTTTATTAATAGAGCTAGAGGAAGATCTCTAGAATTACTACCTTAGTCGTCTAGCTAAGCTATAGCTACTAGATGCTACTAACTCGTCTACTCGGGCTATTATCTCTATCTACCTTACCGTCGTTAGTAGTCGCCTACGGAATAGTATATCGCCTACGGAATAGTATATCGCCTACGGACTTAGCTAGGTTTACGGAAACTACTTAGCGCTCTAGTATACTCGCCCTAGGGGGCATATCGAACATAGATCTAGATATACTAGCCGATAATCTAGAGGAGAAGATAAATTATAGGGAGGATCTAGTCGCTTCGTCGTAGTTCTATTAGTTTAGTTATTTAGTAAGGGAGGAGGTAGCTCGTCGTAAGAGAGAGTAGGCTTAGGTAGCTTATAATTATAAAGACTAATAAAACCCCTTGTCTGCCTTATCTTAGCCGTGTCCTCTTCGTATCGTTACTATAGGCTCTCTAACCGATCTCCGCCTAATAGTCTATTACGACTTTAGTAGTATTATCTAGTGTTTCCTTAGGTTTCTAGGTAGCTTTAGAAAGTAAGTATCCCTTCTATAGTACCTTTAATATAGTCTATCCCTTTCGCTAATTATACTCTAGGATCCTTTCTACCTTATATTCTATGTTATTATTAATGTTAATTAGTTCCGGAGAGAGTATAGAGTCTCCGTAGCCCCTTACTAGTTCTAATAGAGACACATAGAATACATTATAGATACGGGAGCCTTTAGGCAGATCTAAGTAGTATACTTAGCTACCGACTTAATCTAATACCTTAAATAGTCTAAGGAACGTTAGTGCTAGCTTTCGCTTAGCTACCTTTAGTCTTAGGTTCTTAGTCGATAGTAGGACTCGATCTCTAACATTAAATAATATAGCTTTATGTCTCTTGTTATAGGCCTACTTCTACTACTCCTAGGCCTATTACTAACGCTCTTCTAAGCTCTTCCTAAGATTTATAAGGGTCGCTACTCTATCGTAAGTAGCTAGTACCTCTCTCGGTAGAGTCTACTCTCGGGCTCTATTTAGATCCCCTACGGGGTCCTTACTAGAGTAATATTTAAGTAGGGATATACCTAGTATATTATTCTACGACGAATTAGCAGCGAACGCTGCTATTCGTAACTATCGCGACTAGTCGGATTAGTCTATAGAGTAATAACATCGAATGTACTAAATTAGGGATTTATTTTACTATTCTATCTAGCTATCTATTTAGGGATAGAAAGCTATTAATAGCCGGCACTTAAACTTTAACTAGTATACGAACGTTTACTAGTACGCCGACGTAAATATAGTTCCGTAGTTAGAGACTACACTCTCTAGGAACCCGTATTCGTAAACGATCTCGTTGTAAAATAGCTTAGCGAGCTGTTCTAAGGTAATAGTCTTATAGCAGGGAAGTAGTGTAACCGTTAGGGCGCACCCGGTACTCTCCGGGTCTATCCCCGCACCGGGGTTTAGGTCGGCTTTTAGCCGGCGTAGTACCGCTAAGCCTTTTATAGCCCTATGCTAGCACCGCACCGTAGCTATAACAGCACTACACTAGCGCTAGGTGCGGGTCGAGTCGCGCTCTTTCTAGACGTAGTATAGTGCTAGGTTAGGTCGGCAGATAAGTAGTGTAGTGCTATCAAGTCCTTAGCGCGCCTACACTAGCACCGTACCGGGGTCTATATTCTCACAGTAGATTCTCATAGCAAGTGCCGCGTCCTGCGACTCTTGTTACTTTTCCGCTTTAAACGCTTAAAGTCACGGTAGTTAAAGGATACTAGAGAGAAGCAAAAGTCATTAATTATTAACCCTTATGTACAATTACGACCTAATAGTAATTTGTAGAAGATTATCCTAATTAACATCTTATAACTATAGTAGACTGCTGCCTTAACGCTATCTATGCTAAGCGTGTTACTATATTCGCTAAAGACTCTACGCTTACTAGGAAATACTACGACAAGTACCGCCCGCTCAATTTTTCTAACTAGTAAGAGCTCTCCTCTATAAAGCCGTAAGAAAGGACTATAAGAAATAGGCAGATGTAATTTTACATAGAATAGAGTATTGAATTTCTTCTCTAAGCCGCTACTATAGACCTCGTGTATTACCACGATATAGTGGAGTCGTCTTAAAGCCTAGCCCTCGCGTAGTACTTTAGTATAGTCCGACCCCGGTGCTAGCGTAAGTACTAACGTGTTTCGGCGCAGTGCCTATAGTAGAGCGGTGCTAGTATTACGTGACCACGGTGCGGTGCTAGTGCTTATGTAGCTTAGAGCGGTGCTAGTACTAGTGCTATTACGGATGACCCTAGTGCTGACCCTGTGCGGCTAAGGCGCGGGGCTATTAACACGGGGTCGGCCCCTGCACTAGCACTAGGGGCGGCCTTAGGCCGCCCTAACCCCGCCCTAACGGTTACACTACAGGGAAGGTAGCGCACTATTTTCGTTAATCTATCGACAACTACGAGGATTACGTTATATACCTTGCCGTAGTACTTACTTAGAGGGAGGTCGGTAATAAAATCTATAGTTAGCTCCCTCTAAGTAGCCTTTAGCATCGGCAAGCTTAAGAGCTCGCTATATAGCGCGTAGATACGTCTCTTCCGAGTCTAGTACACTATATAGGTCTTAACGTAGTCGTCTACGTCGTAGTATATCCCCGGCTAGTAATACTTCCTTAATAATAGCTTTAAGGTCTTCTCTCGGCCGAAATAGCTAGCCTCTAGGAGATCGTAGTGTCTCTATAGTAACTCCGCGCGTAATGCCGCGTCTATAGGTACGTATAAAGTATTATCCTTATATAGTACTCCCTCCTTCTAGTGCTACGATAGCGAACTGCTATTAGCTCTCTTCTCTAGATTAGTTGCTCTCTAAGTAGCTAGTCTATCGGTCTACTATAACTCTTTAATAAGCTAGACTAGCTTATCGCCGACCTTGTCGGCCTATAGAGACTCGTTCTACATCGCCGAAACAGTAGCGACGTAAGATATAGCTATCGGTATTACGCTATTACGAACCTACTATACCTCTCTACACTTAGTCTCCTTACTTCCTAGCTAGTTAAGCTAGTACGAATCTAAGAAACTACCCCTAGGACTCTTAGTATCTTCTTTGCCCGGACTATCTACTACTCCTATAGAGTCTCTATAGAGCTACTTCGTGTCTAAAGCTAGTTATACAATATAGATCTCTAGGCCTACGCCCCCCTCTAGGGTTATAATACTAAGGTACGTAGATACTTCTATATATACTCTTCTTACTATTAGTATACTAACGGGAATTATTGCCCTAAGCTTAGCCTATAAGGTAGGTAAGCTACTAGTCTCTTCCTAGTTGTCTACTATAAAGTCTAGACAACGAGACAGGGTATTAGTAGAGTTTATCTTCCCTAGTCTATATTCGATAACAAAATCGAATCTCTAGAGGTATATATACTATCTTACTTAATAGCTATTTAGTTCCTTTATCGTTAGGAAGTACCTTAGGTTATTATAGTTAGATAGTACGTAGATAGAGTATAGAGACCCTTCGTAGTAGTATCGCTAATACTTAAATCCCTTAACGATTACAAGTAACTCTTAATTATACGTCTTATAATTCTACTCTACTAGTAGATACTTACGAGACAGGAAAGTAATAGAGTGCTACTCCTTATACTCGCCCTTATTAAAGAGCTATAATAGTATACTACTATATGTGTATTTCGATATATTAGTTTCTATACGGAGTTCCACTATAGGATTATAGTGCCTTAGCACTAGAGCCTTTATAAAGGCCTCACGGACTTCCTTAAAGGCCTTAGCCTAAGCCTCTCTCTAGCGCTATAGTGTAGTTTACTTTCTCTTCTTTGCCCCTTTAAATAGCGACGTTAGCGGCGCTACTATCGCGGAATATCCTTTAATAAACCGCCGGTAAAAGTTCGCAAAACCTAGGAACTACTAGACATCGTAGTAATTCTTAGGCAGGGGCTAATCCGCAATTATAGCGACTCTACGGGGATCTATCGATACACCTACAGTGCCGACGATAAATCCTAAGAACTCTACCTCGGCCTAGAAAAATATACACTTCTTTAGGTTCGCGTATAACGTAAACGAGCGTAATCTCTCGAGCACCTTCTATAGGTGCTCTATATACTCTTCTACTAATACGCTATAGATAAGGACGTCGTTAAGATAGACGACGTAGTAGACGTCGATAAGCTCTACTAAAGCCCTATTAATGTAGGCTTAGAACGTAGTAGGTACATTAGTTAATCCGAATAGTATAACTATGTATTCGAAGTGGCTATATCTTGTCCGGAACGCTGTCTTCTACTAATTACTCTCCTTTATCGGAATATAGTAATATACGTCCTTTATGTCGATCTTCGAGTATACTACTACTTCCCCGAGCTAATCGAGAGTCTTACTAATAAGAGAGAGAGAGTAGCAGTTCTTAATAGTAATCGCATTTAGACTGTAATAATCTATATATAGTCTAAGCGTTCTATTCTTCTTTAGTATAAACAGGATTAGCGCACTAGCTAGACTCTCTAAATGTCGGATTTAGCTCTTCTCTAGGGACTTCTTTAGGTACTCCCTTAGTTCCGCTAGCTCTATAGTAGAGAGGTTATAAAGAGGTTAGAAGGGAGGTTCCTTACTCTCTTAGAGATCGATTAGATAGGAAACGTTCTTAGTAGACCTTATCTCGGTAGAGTTAACATTAAATACGTCCTTAAAGTCCGAGATATACGCGGATAGTACGTCGAGGGAGTTCTATAGAGGCTCTATAGAGGCTCCGGCTACTCCCTATACTCTATACTCTATAGAGTTATATATACCCGATAAGATAAGAGTATAGCCTTAATTTTCTACGAGGACTAGGTTAGAGAATTCTTACGCACTTACGACGTACATAGACGCGGTGTTATAACTATACCGCTATTAGTTAGTATAGCTATCTACTACTACGCTCTAGTCGAAATGCTATAGCTAACTAAGTAAGATAGGAGGGCTTATTTCTATAGCATAGAATAAGCCTTTTAACTCTTATGTCTTACTAGTGTTATCTATTAAGTATAGCTCGATCTCGTAGGCGCTATAGTAATGTGCTAGATAGCCCTAGAAGCTATTAACCTATAGGAGCTTAGCGTTAATATACTTTAAGTTATACTTAAGAGCGAAGGTAGGATCGATTATATTAACGTTAAATCTATCGTCTAAGAGTATTAATACACTAACCTTACTATCTAGTGTATATACTGTCCCTTTATAGATTCGTGCCGGGAGGACTATAGGCCCCTTATAGTCCTATTTAGAGTTATCTAACATATCCTCGGGGAGTTAGTTAAATAGGAGAGAACGTTTACTTACTCCTACTACGTGTATTACGAGTTCCTAGTCTAGCTTATATAGCTATATACACGAGGTAGAAAAGTGGCCTTACTTACTATAGTTATAGCACCGGACCTAGTCTAGTACTAGCCTTCTCGATTTTAGCCTTCTCTCTAGGAGGCCCTAATTACGTCCTCTAGATGCCCTATAGTTACGATATACTTACGTATAGCTAAAGCTAGCGTAGTTATCCCGTTTACTATACTTACTCCCCGGAGCTATATAAATACTCTTTATAGAGTCCCTATACTACTTCTATATTTCCCTTACCTCCTTATCTAAAGACTTCGAAAGGCTCTCGTATATAGTAGTATACGTAACTAGCTCTTCTTACGTTTCTAGGATTAGAGAGGCCTAAAGGATCTAGTTCCGGAGACTAGTATAGAGCTTAGCTAAAAAGTGTTAGGCTAGGTGCTCTTTACTATAACAGAGGTTAACTTAGTCTTTAAGAGTAGCTAGTTAGTTAGCGAACTTCTAGGCTAACTCTCCTTAATTCTAACGAGCACTATAGTATTTAATTATAGTATTTATATGTCGATTAACTAGGTCCTTAACTACGTCCTTAAGGAAGTTAAGGAAGGTCCTCTAATACGTTAAGGACGTCTAGTTTATACTATTAAGAGTGTACTTTCGATCCTAGGACTCCTTAAGTCTATCGCTAAGGAACTAGATCGAGTAAGTAATCTAGTTTACCTCGCGTAAGAGTAAGTAAGTAAAGTAATCTAGCTTTACTAAGAAGGCTACCTCTAGGCTCTAGTAGAAGTATCTAAACTTAGTAATTATCTTCGCTTAATATTCTTCCGGATCTTTCGGCTTTAACTCTGTACTATCTAGTATAAGGCAATAGAGTAGTAGTATATAAATCGTACTCTATAGTATTTCTTCGGGGTTTTAACGGAGCTCTATAGTAGCGCCCGCTAGTCTTAAGAGTATTATATAGGTACCTATCTCCTTAGAGAGAGTCGAGGCACTCTATATAGTAAGGCTATAGAGTCTAGCTAGTGTCTTACTAGCGTCTCTATAGCGATTAGAGTCTTATATAGAGAATTCGACCTCCCCGAGATAGTAGAAGATCTCGCTTCTAAACTACTCTAGAACACTAGCTAGGGTAACCTCTAGAGGTGTTAGTAAATCCTTATCTATTAGGGACTCTAGCCCTAATAGAATTTCGATAACTTCGTAGCTGTCGTCGGCCTTATTAACTCGACCTATCGGTTAGGTAGAATTTACTCGATTGTTATTACTTATTATCGGTAGCTCTATAGACTATAACTAAAGGGAGCTATTAGAACTATAATAGTAGTATATAGTAACGTATAGAGCTAAGCTATCTATAGGCTAGATAGGTTAATAAACTAATAGCTACCTTCGTTTAAAATAGCTAGAGGCTATGTAGATATACTATAGAGAGCCTACGTTACGTAATAGGACTATCCTAGCTCTATAGAACTAAGCTTCCCCTTATATCTTTCTCTAGAGAGTAACTAGTGCCTATTCTACTACGAGGTTAGATCCGGTAGAGTATAGGTCTATATTAGATTAGTAGCTTAGCTAACTCTCTAATTAAGCTATTAGTTCGTAATAGAGACGTTACTAAGGTTAATTAGACTATATAAGGTCTAACTCTAACTAGAGTAGCTCCCTTTAATTATTAACTAGATTAAGTTTATTATTAGTTTAGTAATTAAACTAACTTAGCTATATAAGCTAAAGCTAAGGAGGTAGTTAGTATAAGCCTTAGTAGTTAAATACTAGCTGTTTAGTAATCCGCTACTAAGTAAGGCTTTCTACTATATAGTTATAAAAGATAGTAGACTTATCGAATTAGATATATAGTAAGTACTTTAGCTATAGAGTTCTATTAAGCTAACTAAGGATTAGGTAATTAGTAGATAATTTACCCTGAAATCCTACGAACTAACCTATAAAGAAGTAAGGCTTAAACTTTAAGGTTAGAGATAGCTACTAGTATAGATAGGCCTTATAGCTAAAGTGTTTAAGGTAGCTAAGGTCTATCTAATCTATTAGATTAGCTTATTAGAAGCTCTTAAGAAAGTACTAGTATAGTACTTTACTAGTTTAGAGGTTAATAATCCTATTAGTAATATTAGTGTAACTATTAGAGCGTACCTAGTACTCTCTAGGTCTATCCCTACACTAGAGTTTAGGTTGGCTTTTAGCTAGCGTAGTACTACTAAGCCTTTTATAGCCCTGTACTAGTACTATACTATAGCTATAATAGTACTATACTAGCGCTAGGTATAGGTTAAGTTATACTCTTTCTAGATATAGTATAGTACTAGGTTAGGTTAGTAGATAAGTAGTGTAGTACTATTAAGTCCTTAGCGCGCCTATACTAGCACTATACTAGGGTCTATATTCTTATAGTAGATTCTTATAGTAAGTGCTATATCCTATAACTCTTATTACTTTTCTACTCTAAATACTTAAAGTTATAGTAGTTAAAGAATACTAGAGAGAAGTAAAAGTCATTAATTATTAACCCTTATATATAATTACGACCTAATAGTAATTTATAGAAGATTATCCTAATTAATATTATCTATATAACCTCTACGAGCCTATATCGTATATAAGGCTAGTAAGCTATATACTACCTAAAACTAAAACCTTATTATCTTATTATCTAATTTATCCGGAGGATATTCTCTCTCTAGCGAGGCTACCCTTATATAAATTATAACCCTTAACTAGAAAACTAGAGTACTAAAGCTATAGAGTAGAGCATAAGACTAATAATAGTTAGTTCTAGGTAGATAAGCCTTCTTACTAACTTATAGTATAGTTATAGATTGCCTTAATACTATTAGATTCCTAGTTAATAGTATATATAAGGCTATCTATATTCTTAATCTCTACCTAAAGGTTATTAATAAAGTTATAGTAAGGAAGATTAGCTAGATAAATAATAGAGGAGAGAATAGTAGACATAGTAGTAGATTTAGTTAAATTCTAGCTACTATTAGTATAAACTATGCTATAGTAACGTAAAGGTATACTAGATAGTTATTTAAATGTTCCTAAGGAGAGAAAGAAGTAACTAGGCTAATAATCTACTTATATCCCTTAGTATAATAATAGCTATTATTCGACAATAGCTATTATTAGTATTATTGTTTTTTCATAATAGATAATAGCTATTATCTATATTGTTGTTCTTATAATAGATAACGCTAGATATATATACCTTTTCGTTACTATTTCTTCTTCTTCCTCTTAAACCTCTCTTTCTCGTCGTTATAATAGTCTCTTACGCTTAACTCTACCTTAACCTAGTAGATCTAATTCCTTCCTAGCCTTATAGAATAACTCCTAGCGACTACACTAGGCTCTTATACTTACGTTAGTATAAAGCCTATATCTACTATATAACTCTTATATATCTTAACCTAGACGAAACTTAGTTAAGATAAACTACTTATATCTACGATAATAATAGAAGCTTAGTACTACGCTATAAAGCCTATCGCTCCTATAATACCCTATATAACTTTATTTATATTCCTAATCTAATATGTCTATATAATCTAACTAATACTAGTATAATATCTCCTAGACTAATAACATCTTTAAACTTATTAACTTATGTTATACTATTAATTAGTATATTATAGATCTATAGGTAGATCTAATCGACCTCTTTACTATATACTATAGTGTCTAGCGTAAGTAGGACGAGCTAGATTATATTAGCGATAGTGATACTTTCGATAACTAATCTAATTTAGGTGGCGTAGTTAAAGCGTTAGTAGGCTAATAGCTTTAGATAGTTTTTAATGATATAGACTTATACTTCATGAAATCTTATTTATATTATATCTTCCTATTATTAACTAAAGTTAACTATAATAATAGCGTATATAAGCTCTTAAAGTAAGAGTAGAGTAATAAGTAAAGAGTTAGTGCTAGAGATAAGACCCTAGATAAGTAAGTAGACTATACTCTTAGCTACTATAAGAGAGTATTTACTTAGGGGCTATTAACTAGATACGCTTAGAGTACTAGCCTTTAACCTTAGTAATGTTATATAGTAGAGCCTTATTCTCCTTATATCTCTCTTCCTTATTATCCTCTTTATTACTTAAACTATAGGTAGTAATATCCCTAAAGTTATTACTTATACTATCTATATCGCTATTATTATCGTCGTTAACACTAGTGTAGTTATCTTTATTAGCTATATAGGTGTCTTAGAGCCTACTATCTACTAGCTTTATAATTATAATTTGTTAAATTGTCTATAGAAGTAGTCTATACCTTTAGTCTCTAATAATATCTTTTATAACATTAAATACATGTTCGATACTAACGCTAGTAATTAGTATCGTAAGAATATTATAAGTAACTCGAGCTAGTTATAGGTATAAGTGCTTATTCTCTTTCTACTACGAAAGAATGTTAAAATCTAGTATTTTCTATATAGGTAGAGTCCTTAGGTAATCTTCCTCTTCTATCTTTATTATATAGATCTTAATTTATCCCTAGGAGAGAGTATTATCTTAGCTAGATATTATAGATATAAAGCTTACTATATTATTTAATAAGGCAGGATTCTTAAACTAGTAGATAATAGATAGGACTAATAGAGAAAACAGAAGAGTAGTATTAGAATAACTATTATTATCGTAGTAACTTAGATAGTCGAGAAATTGTTTCTAGTAGAGTAACTTAAAATATAGTTCCTATAACCTATACTTTTAGTAGATTAGTTATATATAAAGACATTTATATAAGAGAAAGTATAGGGGGTATACCTTATATATACTTAACTTCTACATAGGATCTAAGATTATACTATAATTAAATAGGAAACCTTAGCCTCTACCTATTTACTTATAATACTTAGAAAGCTTAGCGTAACCTACTTTCGCTATATTCTAGACAACTTATAGCTAGTCTAAATTGTTGTTCTCTTCCTAAGTAGATTTAATAATGTCGAGGAAGTTAAAAAGGTAATTATATATTAGCTAGATAAATTATATTAAGGGTGTATTAGATTAGCTTAGCTAGTTAGTTACTATCTTAAAATTCTTAAGTATTTAAACGACAATTCTTAGGTGTAACTACTTAGTATAGCTAAGGTAAAGGCGTTTTATATCTATATAATCTATAGAAGCTATGTCTTAATTAGCTACTGTTTTATTAGCACGGGGCTTTTATATAGTTATAATCTCTATATTAAGCTATTTATCGATAATTAGTGATAGTTTAATAGCTCGCTTATATATATTATATGTTAAATTCTAGTAGGTATAAACATCCTAAACAACTATAAGTTATTTATAAGGAGGGAGATATACTTAAAGAGATTTAAATTGTTAGTAGCGTTAAGGGGACTAGTTAATTATAATACAAATCGCATAGAGCTTTAAAATAGGTTAGAAAACTATAAGAAAACACTATAAGAAATATAACTCACTTTTCGTAGAGAATTAGGCACTAATAAGGTTATTTAGATATTATAGAGATAACGCTTCTTAAGCTTATTCGCTTTCTTATTATCTTTAGTAGTTTCTAGCTATAGGGCTTAAATAATATCTTATACTATAAGATTAATAACATATATAAGACAAGGGATTAAGTTCTTAACTAAAGACTATTATATACCCTTTTTATAGAGGCCTTATTATACTTCGGACTATAACGTATTATTATTACTTACGTTATCTACTATAATAGCGAGAAGGTATACCTTAAGTTTTCTTTTATAGAGTACTCTAAGTAACTCTATACTAAGTATAGCTCTAGTATACTATCTACTAATTAGTACGAAATCGAGTAGGTACTTACGTATTTACTAATTGTCGTTAATATAGTATACCTTTATAGTAATAAAGCTTAGATAATTGTTTACTAACTAACTGTCTAATATAATTAAGACTTTTATCTCTTTACTAAGATTAGTAAGGAGGTAAGAATAGATATTTTCGTAGTGCTCTTTTAGTAGCCTAAGAGACTATATCTAGCCTAGAATATTAGTATCTAGTTAAAGGAAGTATATAAATCTTAAGAAGGTAAGATAGGCGACTATTTAAAATAACTAATTATAATTAATAAGGACCCTAATAAGCTCTTTCTTAAATTGTTTAGGTATAAAGTATAGTATATATAATAACGAGGTAGTTACGATCGATTTTAACTAGGTTAGGGCTATTTAAGCTTAGGACTACTTATAACTAGGAGATTTAGTAGTCTAGTAAGACTTACGCTTAAGATATTTTCGTATATATTTATTGCTAATCTAATTAACTAATAGGTGCTATAGAGCTTAACTATAGCGAAGGTAGTATATAAGAGGCGTACTATTACTAAGCTTAGTACCCTTATTAAAGTCGGCCTAGATTAACCTATAGTAGTTAGAAGAATTCTAGGGTAGTACTTTAGAAGACTTAAGTCTACTTAGTGTTAAAGGCTACTATGTTTTCTAAGCTTATATAGCTAGCTATTTATTATCTAGAATTTTACTATTATAGAGTAGATAGTAGACAAGTTCGAAGAGTTTATAGATAATAGAGGTAGAAGATTATATCTAGTACTAGACACGAAACTCTTAAAGCTTATTAGAGAGAGATATTTATAGTATAGTAGTATCCGAGAGCACTTATAATTAAGGATTAATAGAGGCTATATTAAAGAAAGATATTTCCCTTATTTAGATATAGTATAATACCTAGCTATATTAGAAGAGGTAGAAGACTATAAGAATATACTATAAGAATCTATTTACTATATTTAATTTTGTAAGTTATAATAGTATAAAAGATAGAGCTACTACTACCTCTATATAATTTCCCTAACTTAGTACTAATCTATTTATCCTTATCTATATTATCCTCGCTACTACTATCCTTACTCTTACTCTAGTTACCCTTACTCTCCTTATTATTACTACTCTCTTCTATTACCTTATTATTATTACCCTTATTCTCTTTATCTTCTTTATCTTCTTTATTAGAATTATTAAAGTCTCTAGTAGTAATAACCTTATAGTATATTTTAGCTACTTCCTTAGTCTTATATTTATTAGGTGCCTTATCGAGGAGGTTCTTAATCTTAGAGTTATTCTCGACTTCTTCTTTAACTTCGTTATTACTAAATTTAATATAGTAGCTATTAGATTTAAGTAAAATATCGTCGTTCTTATACTAGAACTTAGGTTTAGAAGTAGGTTTATATTCGCTTTAATAGATTAGTAATTAACTATAAGAAGTAGCTATAAGAAATAATATATGCCTAATTATCTGCCTATACTACTTAGAGTTTAGCTAGTGTTATATCGTTAACAAATTTTATAAACTCGGCTTCGTTATTATCGTTATAGTCTCTATTATTATATAGTAAATTAACACTATTATAGAAGATCTTATAAGACTACTTCTCGATTATTCCCCTAGTACTAAGAAGTTATCTTACTTAGTAGTTTAGGAAAACATTATACTAGTTATAGAGCGCCTTCTTTATATAATTAGTAAGGAGTTACTTATAGTAAAGGAGAGTATTAGCTTTATAGATTTTGCTCTATTTCTAATAGATAGATATAAACTTATTCTCTATCTATTCCTCTATATAAAATTAGTAAAAATACTATAAGAATATACTATAAGAAATATACTACTTTACTAGGTATAATAGTAAGTCTCTACTATCTTCTTATATACTATATTAAATATAGCTTTCTTCTCTTTATTAGACTTTACTTAGTAGTCCTTAAAGCTCTTAAGTTTTACCTTAAGTATACGTTTAGTAGAGTAATTAGTATTACTAATAGTAGTAAGGGCTTTCTCCTCTATACTAGCTTATATAGTATAATCTCTTTACTAAATAGCTTACTAGGTATTACTAAGCTATACTTTCTACTATAGAATTCTAAAGAAGTAGCTATAGTAAGGAGTTCTCTAAGAGTAATTCTTAATTTAGTACTTAATCTTATTAGCCTTAGAATTAAAACCCTATAGTCTAATTAGTATTTAACTATAAGAAGTAGCTATAAGAATTATTTCTATTATAGAGAGGACTACTTTCTCTTCCTTAGTTATTTCTTCTTCCTTAATTACTAGGGTATTAGTTATCTTATCCTTAATAATAATAGATTACTCTTCTTTAGGATTAGTAGATATTATAGATTAAGAATTAGTAGTAATTTATAAGTAAAGGTAAGATATCGAGTATAAAGTAGATTAAGATATAAGATATAAGGTTTATAAGAAAGAAGTTAAGAAATAAGAGATTAGGATTACTTATATATATAGAAATAAAGTAGCTAGGAATATAAGTGTTAATAAGTATTTATCCTATTATTATACTAATATAAAGTCGTTAAGATTATTAATATAAAGTCGTTATAGTAGATAATAATAATAGGAAATTTATATTCTATATACTATTATAAATTCTATAATAAGGCTTAATATCTTATCCTTAGTATTTTCTCCTTACTTTTCTCTACTTTTATAAACAAATTCTAATAATTAATTCGATAAATTTATGTAGTTATAGCTTATAAAAAGCAAGTAATAACTATAAGGAAGGCGACTTTAAAGCTAAGGAAGTAAGGCACTAAGATAATAACTACTAGTAAAATACCTACTAGTTATACTATAAAATTTAGACTAGTAATAACTAGATAAATTTACTAGCTAAAGCCTAATAGGTTTAAGCCTAGTAGTTAGTTTCTTATAGCTAATTCTTATAGTATTATACCTAATATAGTATAGCTATTACTCTCTAAGATATTCGTTACTACTAGAAGTTAACTAACTTCCTTATCTAAAAGCTCTTCTTCTTCTATATTATTTATAAAATTATATAAGATATTAAGTCTACGCTTATAATTAGAGATTTTCGCTTCTAGCTAGATACTATTAAGTATCTCTAGGAAGTAACTAAAGTAATACTAGTAAGATATTTTAAAGGTATATTAATTATATATTTAGAATATATAATTCTAAGTATTAATAACTATAGTAGACTACTACCTTAATACTATCTATACTAAGTATATTACTATATTTACTAAAGACTCTATACTTACTAGGAAAAACTATAATAAGTACTACCTATTTAATTTTTCTAACTAGTAAGAGCTCTTCTCTATAAAGCTATAAGAAAGAACTATAAGAAATAGGCAGATATAATTTTACATAGAATAGAGTATTAAATTTCTTCTCTAAGCTACTACTATAGACCTTATATATTACTACGATATAGTAGAGTTATCTTAAAGCCTAGTCCTTATATAGTACTTTAGTATAGTCTAACTCTAGTGCTAGTATAAGTGCTAATATATTTTAGTATAGTGCCTATAGTAGAGTAGTACTAGTATTACGTAACTATAGTATAGTACTAGTACTTATATAGCTTAGAGTAGTACTAGTGCTAGTACTATTATAGATAACTCTAGTGCTAACTCTATATAGCTAAGGCATAGAGCTATTAATATAGAGTTAGCTCCTATACTAGTACTAGAGGTAGCCTTAGGCTACTCTAACTTCGCCTTAATAGTTACACTAAGTAATATATACTAAGTATTTAATAGCTAGAGACTAGAACTCTATTAGTAGACTAGACTCGATTATAAAGTAGCGTACATATATAATAATCACCTTATTAGCTAATTTAGTAGTTCTGTTTTACTCTAGAGTATAAGTAGTAGAGGTAAGTATCTTAGTGTCTCTAGAGGCGTTAAATTAGTATATAGCGTAATTAATTAGCTTCGTGCTCTAATTAGAGAAGGTCTTTTATAGTATCTTACTAAATTAAGTGCTTATAAAGATTAACTAGCGCTAGTGCTTACTAATCGACTTGTCCTTTATCTTAAGGAGAATAGACTATCGTTTATAAGTTATAGTATTAGTATAGAGCTAGCTATAGAGATACCCCTTAAAACTGTATAGAGTAATTAGACTATAAAGGTTAATATAGACCTTGTTAAGAGCTACTAGAGGAGTAATTCTTAGTTTATAAGAGATAATACACTAGGATTTTACTAACTTATACACCTTATAGTAGTAGAGCTTAGAGGTAATTACCTTCTCGAGGCCTTTTACTAGTTACTAGTGTAACTATTAGAGTATACCCGGTACTCTCTAAGTCTATCTCTATACTAGAGTTTAGGTTAGCTTTTAGCTAGTGTAGTACTACTAAGTCTTTTATAGCCCTATACTAGCACTATACTATAGCTATAATAGTACTATACTAGCGCTAGGTGTAGGTTAAGTTATACTCTTTCTAGATGTAGTATAGTTAGTATAACTATTAGAGTAGAGTTAGAGTAGCCTAAGGCTGCCTCTAGTGCTAGTATAGAGGCTAACTCTATGTTAATAGCTCTATGCCTTAGCTATATAGGGTTAGCACTAGAGTTATCTATAATAGTACTAGCACTAGTACTACTCTAAGCTATATAAGCACTAGTACTATACTATAGTTATATAATACTAGTACTACTCTACTATAGGCACTATACTAAAATATATTAGTACTTATACTAGCACTAGAGTTAGACTATACTAAAGTACTATATAAGAGCTAGGCTTTAAGATAACTCTACTATATCGTAGTAATATATAAGGTCTATAGTAGTAGCTTAGAGAAGAAATTTAATACTCTATTCTATGTAAAATTATATCTATCTATTTCTTATAGTTCTTTCTTATAGCTTTATAGAGAAGAGCTCTTACTAGTTAGAAAAATTAAATAGGTAGTACTTATTATAGTATTTCCTAGTAAGTATAGAGTCTTTAGTAAATATAGTAATATACTTAGTATAGATAGTATTAAGGTAGTAGTCTACTATAGTTATTAGTACTTAGAATTATATATTCTAAATATATAATTAATATACCTTCGAAATATCCTACTAGTATTACCTTAGTTATTTCCTAGAGATACTTAATAATATCTAGCTAGAAGCGAAAATCTCTAATTATAAGCGTAGACTTAATATCTTTTATAATCTTATAAATAACATAGGAGAAAGAGAGCTTTTAGATAAGGAGGTTAGTTAACTTCTAGTAGTAATAAATATCTTAGAGAGTAATAGCTATACTATATTAGATATAATACTATAAGAATTAGCTATAAGAAACTAACTACTAAGCTTAAACCTATTAGCCTTTAGCTAGTGAATTTATCTAGTTATTACTAGTCTAAATTTTATAGTATAACTAGTAGGTATTTTACTAGTAGTTATTATCTTAGTACCTTACTTCCTTAGCTTTAAAGTTGCCTTCCTTATAGTTATTACTTACTTTTTATAAGCTATAACTATATAAATTTATCGAATTAATTATTAGAATTTATTTATAAAGATAGAGAGAAATAAGGAGAAAATACTAAGAATAAGATATTAAGCCTTATTATAGAATTTATAATAGTATATAGAATATAAATTTCCTATTATTATTATCTACTATAATAACTTTATATTAATAATCTTAACGACTTTATATTAGTATAATAATAGGATAAATACTTATTAACACTTATATTCCTAGCTATTTTATTTCTATATATATAAGTAATCCTAATCTCTTATTTCTTAACTTCTTTCTTATAAACCTTATATCTTATATCTTAATCTACTTTATACTTAATATCTTACCTTTACTTATAAATTACTACTAATTCTTAATCTATAATATCTATTAATCCTAAAGAAGAGTAATCTATTATTATTAAGGATAAGATAACTAATACCCTAGTAATTAAGAAAGAAGAAATAACTAAGGAAGAGAAAGTAGTCCTCTCTATAATAGAAGTAATTCTTATAGCTACTTCTTATAGTTAAATACTAATTAGACTATAGGGTTTTAATTCCGAAGCTAATAAGATTAAGTACTAGATTAAGAATTACTTTTAGAGAACTCTTTATTATAGCTATTCCCTTAGAATTCTATAGTAGAAAGTATAGCTTAGTAATACCTAGTAAGCTATTTAGTAAAGAGATTATACTATATAAGCTAGTATAGAGGAGAAAGCCCTTACTACTATTAGTAATACTAATTACTTTACTAAATATATACTTAAGGTAAAACTTAAGAGCTCTAAGGACTACTAAGTAAAGTCTAATAAGGAGAAGAAAGCTATGTTTAATATAGCATATAAGAAGATAGTAGAGACTTACTATTATACCTAGTAAAGTAGTATATTTCTTATAGTATATTCTTATAGTATTTTTACTAATTTTATATAGAGGAATAAATAGAGAATAAGTTTATATCTATCTATTAGAAATAGAGTAAAATCTATAAAGCTAATACTCTTCTTTACTATAAGTAACTCCTTACTTAATGTAAGATAGATACGAACTAGATTTAGTTAGGGCCTAGTTTAGTTTAGTTATGTAATCTCGGCGTTATAGCCTAGGCTTCTAGCTACTCTGCCCTCGATATTATGTGTGCTTTATACACTAGCTTTCTCTTCTTCTTTTCTAAGTCTTAATATCTTAATAAATAGACATAATTAACTTTCTATCTTACTAGTTATAATTACTATATCGAGACTTCGTAACCTCTATAACTAAGCGATAGAGCTATCGAAATATCTAGCTATCCTACTACTTATATAACTACTAATAACTACTTATAAAGAACTAAAGAAGTTACGAAGAAGAAGAAGCATTATAATCGTAGTTCCCGTATACACTATAATAGATCCTCGCTGCTACTATATAGGTTAATACTATAAATACCGAAGACATAAGAAGAAGGTAATAAGTTAAGTTACTAACAACTTAAGAAGAAAGTAGGCTACTAGCTAAATTTTTAGATATCCCCTTTATTATACATTAACTTTTACTATATTTACGACTAACCTTACTAAGCTATAGCTTAACCTAACTCTAGCGACAAAGAGCGCTACTAAAGTAAGCTACTATAACCTACCTCTGACTATAATAACGCTTCTATTAGTTTACTCTATTACGATCTATTTACTCTCTCTAACGCTATACTCCTTAGTAAGCTATAGGAAGAGTATAGTATTTAGACACTAAGGGACATATTTAACTATATCGAATTCTCTTATAATAAGTAGACTATATAAGTAAGTACTATATAGGCTTAGGTTAGTGATATCTAAGCTAAACTAGATATATCTTAGACCTACGCTAATAGCGCTACTACCTAAGCTACCTGTTACTTAGCTAAGGTCTAAGAGCTTAAGGCTAAACTAGACTATCTTAAGGCCGAGATAGAACGTAGTATACTAACCTCTTCTATATATAGCTCTCTCTTATTAGAGAAGCTACTAGACTCTACTGTTTTTAGTAATAGTATACTAGAATAGTTCGATGTCTTTAAGCACTAGATATAGAATAAGCTTCTTTCTAATGTAGACTATTACTCTATAAAGGTCAACAAGTTTACCTATCTCTACTTATACCTCTTAGGAGACGCTTATATCCTCGTTATAGACGTAGCTTATAGTGTAATCCTTAGCGCTAATAAGGTCTTTACTCTTTTAGCTTAGCGCTATAAGGACCCCGACTATAGGGCTACTATATATATCTAATTCGCTAGCCTCTTTTAGCGTAATAATACCTTCGACTTCTTTATTAGCAAGTTTAATAAGTATACTCTTCGTACTAACATCGCTAAAGAAGAGTAGCTATACTAAATCTATTAGAAGATATCTACTAAGCTATATAATACTCTAGTTAACTTTTACCCCGATAACCTCGCTACCTTTATTACTATAGCTTACGCTACCGACTATAGTATCTATTAGAATAACCTTATCGCTAAGTACACTTAGGCTCTATGCTCTATAATAGCTATAACTTACGTCGCTAGTGCTCTAACTTATATACCTTACTTAACCTCTATGTCTACTACTCTAGCTACTTACTACCCTATTACTAGAGGTACTCTATAGTCTTTCTACCTACTCTAAACACTCGTCTACTTCGTATATAGTAAGCTAGGCTATATCGTACTAAAGTGTATAGCTAGCGCCTCTAAGAAGGCTACTTATACTACTACTTGTCCCCCTTATACTATTAGCGCTATAGAGGAGATATAGTAGCTTTAGCACTATATAGCTAAGTTAGAAGCCGATTCTAGCTCGGCCTATAAACTAGATTTAGTTTAGAACTAGTTCGACCCCGAGATAGATTATAAGTTAGTTAACTAGTCTAACTAGGGAAATAAGTAGCTAGAGAATAAGTTCTCTTCTCTAGTAGAATAAGGGCTATTTAAGATAGATCCGGAGGAGTATAAACGCTAAATAGTGTTATCACTTATAACATTACTACTATTATAACTCCTATTACTATCTATAACCCCTATAACTATAAACGAACTATTACTCTTTAAGTCTTTATTAACACTAGTATACTTATCGGCACTATAGTTAACTATAACGTTCTTAATAAGCTAAAGACTTTCGGCTGCCCCGTAGCGTTAGCTAGCCCTATTTAGCTCTAGGCCTATAATAGTGTTCTAACTAAATAAGTTACTTATAGTGTCTTTCTTACTACTACTATTTCTAGTAAGCTAAACACCCTTACTATCTTCTATATTATAGATATTAGCTATTTCGACATTATCCTTGGCCTTAGCTAGCTTAAGGCTAATAAGGCTAATATCGACTATAAACATAGTAAAGTTATATATAAAGAAGAGTTTTTACTAACTATCGTTAAGTAGTAGTAGCTATAGCTAATTAAAGGTACTTATTCTAGAAAGGGACCTATTTTAGTTCGGAACTAGTTCGTCTCTAGTTTAGCTTACAAAATAGATACTATTTTAGCTACTAAATTAGGACGAGATAGACTATATCGACTACTAGCTCTTAGGTTAAATTTTAAGCTAAATTAGAGGGAGTTTAAGCTAGTCTCCTATAGTACTTAGCTAATGTATAAGTTCTCTTACGTACCTGCCTACGTAAGTAATACTAAGTAAGATAGACTACTTATTGCCTTTATTAGCGCTACTGCCTTTGCCTCTTAAGCTAAATACTATAAACATAAGGTGTTTACGATCTCTATAAAGAATATTAAGGACTACTACTATATAGCTACTAAACTAGAACTAGACCCCTTAGTTATTCTACTAGAGGAGTTATATAAGTTTACTAACGTCTTCTCTAAAGAGTAATCTAACACTCTACTACTATATCGACTAGATTTCGACAACTATATTACTCTAAAGGACAGCGCTAAGCTACTACGTACTAAACCTTTATACTGCCTATCCTCTAAAGAGCTTAATATAGTAGAAGAGTTTATTTAGGAACATCTCGATAAGGGTTTTATTACACTAAGCTTAGCTAGCTACTTATTACCTATCCTTTTCGTCTATAAGCTAAATAGAGAACTCCGCCTCTATGTTAATTACTATAGCCTTAATAAAGTCACTAAATAAGACGTCTATCTACTACTACTTATTAAAGAAACACTTACGTACATAATAAGTAAGACTAAGTAGTTTAGTAAGATTAATATCTACTAAGTCTTCTACTATCTCTATAACTCTATTAATAGTAAGGACCTTACTACTTTCTCTATATATATAGGCAACTTTAAATAGCTAGTAATGTCTTTCGGTCTTACTAATGCCTCTACTATATAGTAGAGGTTTATAAATTACAACTTTATTAATATACTAGAATACTTCGTGTCGATCTATCTAGACGATATCCTAATTTACACCGATAGCACCTAGTAAGAGTACACTAAGCACATTAAACTAGTGCTCTAGCGACTCTACGAGTTAGGCCTAAACATCGACATTAAGAAGAGTAAGTTTTACCTTATAGAGGTAAAGTACCTCGGTATTATCGTTAGCCGAGATAGAGTCTAGATAGACCCTAAGAAGGTAGAAGCTATTAAAGCTTAGAAGTAGCTAGCCTCTAGTAATACTACATAAGTAAGGAGCTTTATTAGTTTCTATAGCTACTACTACTACTTTATTAAGGGTTTTAGTACTATTACTAAGCCTCTAAATAACCTACTTAAGAAGGATATATTACTCTAGAATAACAAATATACTGCCGTATTTAACTATATAAAGTACACTGTTACGAGTACACCTATCCTTATGTACTTTAATTACTTAAAGTAGATAGTTATCGAGACTAATGCTTCTAATACTACTACCGCTAGAATCCTGTTATAGTATAATAAGCACGATATTCTCTAGCCTATTGCCTTTTTTAGTAAGTCTATAAGTAAAGCCGAACGTAACTATACTATCTATAATAAAGAGCTACTAGCTATTGTCTAAGCCTTTAAGGAGTAGACCCCTAAGCTTATAAGCACTTAATCTAATAAGGCTATCTATGTTCTTACTAATTACTAATCCCTTATACATTTTATAAGGACTTAAAAGCTTTTACGCTATTAAGTATACTAGGCTCTCTACCTTATATAATTTAACTTTAAGATTATATACTAACCTAGCGCTACTAATAGTAAAGTAGACATACTTACTAGAAGGAATAGAGATATACTACGCTTAAAGAAAGACCCTAATCTATACTAGACACTTCTACTATATAAGGTGCTTAATCTATATATTATCGATAAACTAAGTCTAGGTTGTATCTAAACTAGATTACTACTCCGAGCTAAACTAAAGTCTAGTTTATAATCTAGTTTATAATCTAGTTCGTAGTCTAGTTTAGCTACTAAACTAGAACCTAGTTTACTACCTATTTTATAGTCTATTTTAATACTTAGTTCGTTACTAAAATAGACGCCTATTTCGCCTCGTAAGCTAGCCTATATCGCCTCTATCTTAGCTATAGAAGAGCCTTTACTCCTTTTCGAAGAAGTAGCTAAAGCTAACCTATAAGACACTAAGTTCGAGTCTACTTAAGGTATCTACTATATAACAGGGGCCTTCTTAAAGAGGAAATAGCTACTACTAACTAATGTTACTATTAGTAAAGAGATATTATAGTACACTAGTCGACTATTTATACCTATGTCGATAGTTACTAAGGTTATCTAGGAGGTATATACGTTAAAGGACTATATACACGCTAGAGCTACTAAGATAGTAGCTATAATTAAAATAACCTTCTATATCCCTAGTTATAATAATATCGTTCAGAGGTTTATTGCTTATTACTACGACTATAAACGATTAAAAGCTCGCTATAGTCTTCCTACTAGTCTACTCTTACTACTGCCTATTCTAGAGAAGCCCTAGTAGTATATTACAATAGACTTCGTTACTAGTCTACTCTTAGTAGATAGCTATAACGTAGTGTTATATATTGTCGACTACCTAAGTAAAGAACGACACCTAATCCCCTACTTCTCTAGAAAGGAAGGTACCTTAGTATTCGAGACTACTAAGCTATTATTCTTTTATATATAGAAACTATATAGGTTACTTAATAGTATTACTTCTAACTATAGCCCTTAGTTCGTTAGTAACGTATAGAAGTAGTTCTACTAGATCCTAAAGATTATAGCTAAGCTATCTACTACTAGCTACCCCTAAATAGATAGCTAGTTAGAGGTTATAAACTAGGAGTTCGAATAAGTTATCTACTCTTATACTGTACATTTTAGTAACTAGACCCTTATCCTTCTAGTAGTAGAGTTCTCTACTAATACTAACCTATCGGAAAGCACTAAGCTATTACTATTTAAAGTCACTAGAGAGTATAAGCTAAGACTTAGCTTTTAGCTGCCTACTAATGTACTATTAATAAGAGCTAAGCTAAATAAGACTAATATCTATACCCTAGCTAAGTAGCTAGAAGAAGGTTTAGAGATCGCTAAGAAAAACCTTACTATTGCCTAATTATATATAGTAGAATAAGTAAATAAGCACTACTTACTAATCGAATTTAAGGTTAGTAATATAGTATAGTTATTAATAAAGAACCTCTACCTATATAGTAATCCTAAGCTATTACTAAAGAGAGTTAGTCCTTATAAAGTACTTAAAAAGCAATTACCCCTGTTATATAAACTAGATCTACTAGTCGCTTTATACTGTATTTACCCTGTGTTCTATACTAACCTACTTACTAAATATCTAGATAACTCTTTACCTAGCTAGTTCTTTAAAGAGCTACTACTAATCGAGGTTAAGAGTAAAGAGGAATATAAAGTAGATAATGTAATTAATATACAGATGCTACGCAGTAAACTAGTCGCTTATATAAGCTAGAAGAGATATCCGGAAGATCTTACCTAGTAGCTAATTAACAATCTTAAAGAAGTAGCTAATGTACTATATAACTACCTAGACTCTTATATAGATAAACTAAGGCTAAAATAGATTAATAGATAATGTATATTAGTATTTAAGGGTAAATGCCTTTAAGAGAAGAGGTAGTAATACGAGATAGATACGAACTAGATTTAGTTAGGGCCTAGTTTAGTTTAGTTATGTAATCTCGGCGTTATAGCCTAGGCTTCTAGCTACTCTACTCTCGATATTACGCGTGCTTTATACACTAGCTTTCTCTTCTTCTTTTCTAAGTCTCGATATCTTAACGAATAGACACAATTAACCTTCTATCTTACTAGTCGTAATTATTACTAATTATATAAAGAAGACGCTCTATAACTAGTATAATGTTTTCCTAAACTACTAAGTAAGATAACTTCTTAGTACTAGAGGAATAATTAAGAAGTAGTCTTATAAGATCTTCTATAATAGTGTTAATTTACTATATAATAATAGAGACTATAATAATAACAACGAAGCCGAGTTTATAAAATTTGTTAACGATATAATACTAGCTAAACTCTAAGTAGTATAGGTAGATAATTAGGTATATATTGTTTCTTATAGCTACTTCTTATAGTTAATTACTAATCTATTAAAGCGAACGTAAACCTACTCCTAAACCTAAGTTCTAGTATAAAGATAATAATATTTTACTCGAATCTAATAGCTACTATATTAAATATAGTAATAACGAAGTTAAAGAAGAAGTCGAGAATAACTCTAAGATTAAGGACCTCCTTAATAAGGTACCTAATAAATATAAGACTAAGGAAGTAGCTAAAATATACTATAAGGTTATTACTACTAGAGACTTTAATAATTCTAATAAAGAGAATAAAGAGAATAAAGAGAATAAGGGTAATAATAATAAGGTAATAGAGGAAGGTAGTAATAATAAGGAGAGTAAGGGTAACTAGAGTAAGAGTAAGAATAGTAGTAATAAGGATAATATAGATAAGGATAAATAGATTAGTACTAAGTTAGGGAAATTAGATAGAGGTAGTAGTAGCTCTCTCTTTTATGCTATTATAACCTATAAAATTAAATGTAGTAAATAGATTCTTATAGTATATTCTTATAGTCTTCTATCTCTTCTAATATAGCTAGGTATTCTACTATATCTAAATAAGAGAAATGTCTTTCTTTAATATAGCCTCTATTAATCCTTAATTATAAGCGCTCTTAGATACTACTATACTATAAATATCTCTCCTTAACGAGCTTTAAGAGTTTCGTGTCTAGTGCTAGATATAATCTTCTATCTCTATTATCTATAAACTCTTCGAACTTGTCTACTATCTACTCTATAATAGCAAAATTCTAGATGATAAATAGCTAGCTATATAAGCTTAGAAAATATAGTAGCCTTTAACACTAAGTAGACTTAAGTCTTCTAAAGTACTACTCTAGAATTCTTCTAACTACTATAGGTTAATCTAGGCTAACTTTAATAAGAGTACTAAGCTTAGTAATAGTACGCCTCTTATATACTACTTTCGCTATAGTCGAGCTCTATAGCACCTATTAGTTAATTAGATTAGTAATAAATATATACGAAAATATCTTAAGCGTAAGTCTTACTAGACTACTAAATCTCCTAGTTATAAGTAGTCCTAAGCTTAAATAGCCCTAACCTAGTTAAAATCGATCGTAACTACCTTGTTATTATATATACTACACTTTATACCTAAATAATTTAAGAAAGAGCTTATTAGGGTCCTTATTAATTATAATTAGTTATTTTAAATAGTTGCCTATTCTACCTTCTTAAGATTTATATACTTCCTTTAACTAGATACTAATGTTCTAGGCTAGATATAGTCTCTTAGGCTACTAAAAGAGCACTACGAAAATATCTATTCTTATCTCCTTACTAATCTTAGTAAAGAGATAAAAGTCTTAATTATATTAGATAGTTAGTTAGTAAATAATCATCTAAGCTTTATTGCTATAAAGGTATACTATATTAACGACAATTAGTAAATATATAAGTGCCTACTCGATTTTGTATTAATTAGTAGATAGTATACTAGAGCTATACTCGGTATAGAGTTACTTAGAGTACTCTATAAAAGAAAACTTAAGGTATACCTTCTTGCTATTATAGTAGATAATATAAGCAATAATAATATATTATAGTCCGAAGTATAATAAGGCCTCTATAAAAAGGGTATATAATAGTCTTTAGTTAAGAACTTAATCTCTTGTCTTATATACGTTATTAATCTTATAGTATAAGATATTATTTAAGCCCTATAGCTAGAAACTACTAAAGATAATAAGAAAGTAGATAAGCTTAAGAAGCGTTATCTCTATAATATCTAAATAACCTTATTAGTGCCTAATTCTCTACGAAAAGTAAGTTATATTTCTTATAGTGTTTTCTTATAGTTTTCTAACCTATTTTAAAGCTCTATATAATTTATATTATAATCGACTAGTCCTCTTAATACTACTAACAATTTAAATCCCTTTAAGTATATCTCTCTCCTTATAAATAACTTATAGTCGTTCGGGATGTTTATACCTACTAGAATTTAACATATAATATATATAAGCGAGCTATTAAACTATTACTAATTATCGATAAATAGCTTAATATAGAGATTATAACTATATAAAAGCCCCGTGCTAATAAAATAGTAGCTAATTAAGACATAGCTTCTATAGATTATATAGACATAAAACGCCTCTACCTTAGCTATACTAAGTAGTTATACCTAAGAATTGTTGTTTAAATACTTAAGAATTTTAAGACAGTAACTAACTAGCTAAGCTAATCTAATATACTCTTAATATAATTTATCTAGCTAATATATAATTGCCTTTTTAACTTCCTCGATGTTATTAAATCTACTTAGAAAGAGAACAACAATTTAGACTAGCTATAAGTTATCTAGAATATAGTAAAAGTAGGTCGTACTAAGCTTTCTAAGTATTATAAGTAAATAGGTAGAGACTAAGGTTTCCTATTTAATTATAGTATAATCTTAGATCCTATATAGAAGTTAAGTATATATAAGGTATACTCTCTATACTTCCTCTTATATAAATGTCTTTATACGTAACTAATCTACTAAAAGTATACGTTATAGGAACTATATTTTAAGTCGCTCTACTAGAAACAATTTCTTAACTATCTAAGTTACTATAATAATAATAGTTATTCTAATACTACTCTTTTGTCTCCTCTACTAGTTCTATCTATTACCTACTAGTTTAAGAATCTTGCCTTATTAAATAATATAGTAAGCTTTATATCTATAATATCTAGCTAAGATAACGCTCTCTCCTAGAGATAAATTAAGGTCTATATAATAAGGATAGAAGGGGAAGATTACCTAAGAACTCTACCTATATAGGAAACACTAGATTTCGACATTCTTTCGTAGTAGAAAGAGAATAAGCACTTATACCTATAACTAGCTTAAGTTACTTATAATATTCTCGCGATACTAATTACTAGCGTTAGTATCGAATATATATTTAATGTTATAAAAGACATTATTAGGGACTAAAGGTATAGACTACTTCTATAGATAATTCGATAAATTATAATTATAAAGCTAGTAGATAGTAGGCTCTAAGACACCTATATAGCTAATAAAGATAACTACGCTAGTGTTAATAACGATAATAATAGTAATATAGATAGTATAAGTAATAACTTTAGGGATATTACTACCTATAGTTTAAGTAATAAAGAGAATAATAAGAAAGAGAGACATAAGGAGGATAAGGCTCTACTATATAACATTACTAAGGTTAAAGGCTAGTACTCTAAGTATATCTAGTTAATAGCCCCCGAGTAAATACTCTCTTATAGTAGCTAAGAGTATAGTCTACTTACTTATCTAGAGTCTTATCTCTAGTACTAACTTTTCGCTTATTACTCTACTCTTACTTTAAGAGCTTATATATACTATTATTATAGTTAACTTTAGTTAATAATAGAAAGACGTAATATAAATAAGATTTTATGAAGTATAAGTCTATATTATTAAAAACTATCTAAAGCTATTAGCCTACTAATACTTTAACTATACTACCTAAATTAGATTAGTTATTAGAAGTATTACTATTACTAATATAATCTAGCTTATCCTGCTTACGCTAGATACTATAGCGTATAGTAAAGAGGTTAATTAGATCTACCTATAGATCTATAATATGCTAATTAATAGTATACTATAAGTCGATAAGTTTAAAGATATCGTTAGTCTAGGAGATATTATACTAGTATTAGTTAGATTATATAGACATATTAGATTAAGAATATAAACAAAGTTATATAGGGTATTATAGAAGTAATAGGCTTTATAGTGTAGTACTAAGTCTCTATTATTATTATAGATATAAGTAGTTTATCTTAACTAAGTTTCGTCTAGGTTAAGATATATAAGAGTTATATAGCGGATATAGGCTTTATACTAACGTAAGTATAAGAGCCTAGTGTAGTTACTAGGAGTTATTCTATAAAGCTAGGAAGGAATTAGATCTACTAGGTTAGGGTAGAGTTAAGCGTAAGAGGCTATTATAACGATAAGAAAGAGAAGTTTAAGAGAAAGAAGAAGAAATAGCAACAAAAAGGTATATATATCTAGTGTCACCTATTATAAGAACAACAATATAGATAATAGCTATTATCTATTATAAAAAAACGATAATACTAACAATAGCTATTATTAAACAATAGCTATTATTATACTAAGGGATATAAGTAGATTATTAGCCTAGTTACTTCTTTCTCTCCTTAGGAACATTTAAATAACTATCTAGTATACCTTTACGTTACTATAGCATAGTTTATACTAATAGTAGCTAGAATTTAACTAAATCTACTACTATTCTCTCCTTTGTTATTTATCTAGCTAATCTTCCTTACTATAACTTTATCGACAACCTTTAGGTAGAGATTAAGAGTATAGATAGCCTTATATATACTATTAACTAGGAATCTAATAGTATTAAGGTAATCCGTAACTATACTATAAGTTAGTAGAAAAGCTTATTTACCTAGAACTAACTATTATTAGTCTTATACTCTACTCTATAGCTTTAGTACTCTAGTTTTCTAGTTAAGGGTTATAATTTATATAAGAGTAGCCCCGCTAAGGAGAGAATATCCTCTAGATAAATTAGATAATAAGATAATAAGGTTTTAGTTTTAGGTAGTATATAGCTTACTAGCCTTATATATAATATAGGCTTATAGAGGTTATATAGATAATATTAATTAGGATAATCTTCTATAAATTACTATTAGGTTATAATTTTACATAAGAGTTAGTAATTAATAACTTTTACTTCTCTCTAGTATTCTTTAACTACTATAACTTTAAGTATTTAGAGTAGAAAAGTAATAAGAGTTATAGGACATAGTACTTACTATAAGAATCTACTATAAGAATATAGACTCTAGTATAGTACTAGTATAGGCGCGCTAAGGACTTAATAGCACTATACTACTTATCTACTAACCTAACCTAGTACTATACTACATCTAGAAAGAGTATAACTTAACTTATACCTAGCGCTAGTATAGTGCTATTATAGCTATAGTATAGTACTAGTATAGGGCTATAAAAGGCTTAGTAGTACTACACTAGCTAAAAGCTAACCTAAACTCTAGTATAGAGATAGACCTAGAGAGTACTAAGTGTACTCTAATAGTTACACTAGGTATAGTACTAGGTTAAGTTAGTAGATAAGTAGTATAGTGCTATTAAGTCCTTAGCGCACCTATACTAGCACTATACTAGAGTCTATATTCTTATAGTAGATTCTTATAGTAAGATATTAAGTCTATGCTTATAATTAGAGATTTTCGCTTCTAGCTAGATACTATTAAGTATCTCTAGAAAGCGACTAAGGTAATACTAGTAGGATATTTTAAAGGTACATTAATTATGTATTTAGAATATATAATTCTAAGTACTAATAACTATAGTAGACTACTGCCTTAATGCTATCTATACTAAGTGTATTACTATATTTACTAAAGACTCTATACTTACTAGGAAATACTATAATAAGTACTACCTACTTAATTTTTCTAACTAGTAAGAGCTTTCCTCTATAAAGCTATAAGAAAGAACTATAAGAAATAGGCAGATATAATTTTATATAGAATAGAGTATTAAATTTCTTCTCTAAGCTACTACTATAGACCTTATATATTACTACGATATAGTAGAGTCGTCTTAAAGCCTAGCCCTTGTGTAGTGCTTTAGTATAGTCTAACCCCGGTAGGGTAGTTAGTAGGTAATATTAAGTAGGTATAGATTTCGTATTATTTTCGTGTCTTTCTAAAATTACTCGCGATAGAGTGGTTTTTTTTAAAAACTTTATATTAGTAAGATATAGAGAATACAATTCTGCACGTAATGATATATATTTTACTTACTTAATATTAAACCTTAATTTAGAAACAACAAAAAACTGTTTCCTTGGTCTAATTTATTGCTTACGTAATACTATAATATATTAAAATACAATAGATTTTTTAGGGATTCTAATGATATATTTATCTTAGTCTATATACTATTATTTACACGTAAAAACGCGAGAAGAAACGAAAATCACACGAAATTTTCAAGGGTAATATAACTCTATAGAGTAAGAGGCAATTAGTAATACTCTACTCTACTCTACCTACTGACCACCCTAAACCCCAGTGCTAGTGTAAGTACTAATGTGTTTCGGCATAGTGCCTATAGTAGAGTAGTACTAGTATTACGTAACTATAGTATAGTACTAGTACTTATATAGCTTAGAGTAGTACTAGTACTAGTACTATTATAGATAACTCTAGTGCTAACTCTATATAGCTAAGGCGTAGAGCTATTAACACGGGGTTAGCCTCTATACTAGTACTAGGGGTAGTCTTAGGCTACTCTAACTCTACTCTAATAGTTATACTACTAGTTACTTAGTAGACTAAAGGATCTTTAATCTAACGTAGCTAAGGCGCTAGTACTAGTGTTAAGTCTTAGAGACTACTACTAGTACTACTATTATAGTAGAAGAGAGAGAAGTCTTTATAAGGTTATTATTATATATATTTATAACACCGAGAATAATAATAATATCTCGACTAATTTTAGAGTATATAAACAATTCGGAATTATAGACTAATTGCTAGTTTAGATAGTTGTACTAGATACTAGCTTTACGAAAAATACAGCTAGAGAAGACAAGATTAAATACTGATTTTAGAGAGTAAAGTATTTCTTAGAGGGTAATACTACTCTATTTACTATTACTAAGGCTAATGTTAAGCTTAACATCTCCTTGCTACTAAATTAAGCTTACACTAACTACTTAATTAAATTCGATAGGCTTATTAAGCTTATAGAGGTTAGTAAATAACCTATAGTTATTAAATATATATAGAGCTAATCTACTGTTATATATAATAGTGTTCTAATATAGTGATTTACTAGCGGAGGTAACCTATATACTTACGATAATTAGTATAACTATTCTAGAGATAGTTAAGTTACTATCATTTATTAGGCTATTACTATCGATAGCTATTACTAAGGCTTTTCTATAATTGCTCTTCTTACTAGTATTCTTTAGAGAATATAACTCTATATATTACTTTATATACTAATTGTTTATGTAGTTACTATCCTTATAGATCTAATAAGGGTTATTATCTAATAGGACCTTCTTAGTCTTACTAAACTTACTAGATTTATTGTTACTATAGCCTTTAGAGTTATCTATAGTAGTAGCTATAAGTCGAGAGTATACTAGTATAATCTCGGTGTAGATTAAGGTTATTAGCTCGGTAAGTAATATTATAGTAGCTAGATAAGCATTATACTAACTACGTAGCTATTTATTATAGCTAGTGTTTATTATAAAGAGATAAGAGATAAAGACGTTGCCGAGAATAGATCTTTCTAGAATAGAGGTGTTCCCTTTAGCTACTTATTTAATAGTAATACTATATTACTAAAGATTCTAGCTAAATTCATTATAGTACTTTAGAGTATTAGTACCCTTAAGTCTAGTATTAAATAGGTTATAGATAGTAGTAGAAACATTAATTATTAGAGCTAGTGTATAAGTACTAGCTATAGTATTATATAGCGCTTTAGCTAACTTCCTCTATAATCTAAAATCTAGTAGAATTAAGTAGTTAATTTAGACAGAGATTATACTATAAGCTTAGATGTCCTTTTTAGTAAATTTATTTCTTCTAACCTTAAACATCTCGTTAGTCTTACTAGCTTATTACTCTAGTTTAGTAACGAGGTCTATATAGAATAGATTATTAAACATGTACTATACTAGATTCTCCTTAATAAGTATACTCTCGAGAGTTCTTCTCTAATTAGAGAAGAAGATGTTCTTTATAAGCACTTTATTTTATTTAGCTATATTTAGCTCTTTAGTAATTAAGTAATCTATAAAGGATAGGGTATAGGTCTAGGTCTAGATCTAGTAGTTTAGCTACTCTAACGCTAATATACTTAGATTATAGGCTTACTATAGTCTTATGCCTTCTAGAGATAGTATAAATAACTAGCTTACTATATATAAGACTAACTACTAATGTAGGATATATACTAGGAGACTAGTAATCTAGTAATCTAGGGGTCGAGAGGTTTCTATACTCCTTATACCTATTCCTAGCTCTTTATATTCCTTAGCGCTAGCTCTTACTATACCTTACTTACTAGTATACTTAGATTATAGGCTTACTATAATCTTATACCTTCCGGAGATAATATAAATAATTAGCTTACTATATACGAGGCTAACTACTAGTAGATAGTATATACTAGAGAGTATCTAGGTGATCTAGAGATAGTGTAACTATTGGGGCGCACCCGGTACTCTCCGGGTCTATCCCCGCACCGGGGTTTAGGTCGGCTTTTAGCCGGCGTAGTACCGCTAAGCCTTTTATAGCCCTATGCTAGCACCGCACCGTAGCCGTAATAGCACCGTACTAGCGCTAGGTACGGGTCGAGTCGCGCTCTTTCTAGACGTAGTATAGTGCTAGGTTAGGTCGGCAGATAAGTAGTGTAGTGCTATTAAGTCCTTAGCGCGCCCGTACTAGCACTATACCGGGGTCTATATTCTCACAGTAGATTCTTATAGTAAGTGCCGCGTCCTACGACTCTTATTACTTTTCTGCTCTAAACGCTTAAAGTTACAGTAGTTAAAGGATACTAGAGAGAAGCAAAAGTCATTAATTATTAACCCTTATGTATAATTACGACCTAATAGTAATTTATAGAAGATCATCCTAATTAATATTATCTATATAACCCCTGCGAGCCTATATCGTGTATAAGGCTAGTAAGCCGTATACCACCTAAAACTAAAACCTTATTATCTTATTATCTAATTTATCCGGAGAACATTCCCTCTCTAGCGAGGCTACCCTTATATAAATTACGACCCTTAACTAGAAAACCGGAGTACTAAAGCTATAGGGCAGAGCATGAGACTAATAATAGTTAGTTCTAGGTAGATAAGCCTTCCTACTAACTTATAGTATAGTTACGGATTGCCTTAATGCTATTAGATTCCTAGTTAATAGTACATATAAGGCCGTCTATACCCTTAATCTCTGCCTAAAGGTCGTCGATAAAGTTATAGTAAGGAAGATCGGCTAGACGAATAACAGAGGGGGGAATAGTAGACATAGCGGTAGATTTAATTAAATTCTAGCTACTGTTAGTATAAACCATGCTATAGCGACGTAAAGGCATACTAGATAGTTGTTTAAATGTTCTTAAGGAGAGAAAGAAGTAACTAGGCTAATAATCTACTTATATCCCTTAGCATAATAATAGCTATTATTCGATAATGGCTATTATTAGTATTGTCGTTTTTTCACAACAGACAATGGCTATTGTCTATATTGTTGTTCTCATAATAGGTGACGCCGGATATATATACCTTTTCGTCGCTATTCCTCCTTCTTTCTCTTAAACCTCTCTTTCTCGTCGTTACGATAGCCTCTCGCGCTTAACTCTACCCCGACCTAGTAGATCTAATCCCTTCCTAGCCTTATAGAATAACTCCTAGCGACCGCGCTAGGCCCTTATACTTACGTTAGTATAAAGCCTGCATCTGCTATACGACTCTTATATATCTCGACCTAGACGAAACTTAGTTAAGATAAACCGCTCGTATCTACGACGACGATAGAGGCTTAGTACTACGCTATAAAGCCTGTCGCTCCTACGATACCCCGTGTGACTTTATTTATATTCCTAATCTAATATGTCTATATAATCTAACTAATACTAGTACGATATCTCCTAGACCGACGATATCTTCGAACTCATCGACTTATGTCGTACTATTAATTAGCGTGTTATAGATCCATGGGCAGATCTAATTGACCTCTTTACTATGCGCCGTAGCGTCTAGCGTAAGCAGGACGAGCTAGATTATGTTAGCGACAGTGATGCTTCTAATAACTAATCTAATTCGGGTAGCGTAGTCAAAGCGTCGGCAGGCCGACAGCTTTAGATGGTTTTTAATGATATAGACTTATACTTCATGAAATCTCATTTACGTTACGTCTTCCTGTTATTAACTAAAGTTGACCGTAACAATAGCGCATATAAGCTCTTAAAGCAAGAGCGGAGTAATAAGCGAAGAGTCGGCGCTAGAGATAAGACCCTAGATAAGTAAGCGGACTATACTCTTAGCTACTATAAGAGAGTGTTTACTCGGGGGCTATTAACCGGATACGCTTAGAGTACCGGCCTTTAACCTTAGTAATATTATACGGTAGAGCCTCGTCCTCCTCGTGCCTCTCTTCCTTATTATCCCCTTTATTGCTTAAACTATAGGTAGCGATATCCCTAAAGTTATCGCTTATGCCGTCTATATCGCTGTTATTATCGTCGTTAACACTAGCGTAGTTGTCTTTATCGGCTATATAGGTGTCTTAGAGCCTACTGTCTACTAGCTTCGTAATCATAATTTATCGAATTATCTATAGAAGTAGTCTATACCTTCGGTCCCTAATGACGTCTTTCGTAACATTAAATACACGTTCGACACTAACGCCGGCGATTAGTATCGCGAGAATATCACGAGTAACTCGAGCTAGTCGTAGGTATAAGTGCTCGTTCTCTTTCTACTACGAAAGAATGTCGAAATCTAGTGTTTCCTATATAGGCGGAGTCCTTAGGTAATCTTCCCCTTCTATCCTCGTTATATAGACCTTAATTTATCCCTAGGAGAGGGCGTTATCTTAGCTAGATGTTATAGATATAAAGCTTACTACATTGTTCGATAAGGCAGGATTCTTGAACTAGTAAGTAATAGACGGGACTAGTAGAGGGGGCGGAAGAGTAGTATTAGGATAACTATTATTATCGTAGCGACTTAGATAGTCGAGAAATTGTTTCTAGTAGAGCGACTTAAAATGTGGTTCCTACGACGTATACTTTCAGTAGATTAGTTACGTATAAAGACATTTATATAAGAGGAAGTATAGGGGGCGTACCTTATATACACTTAACTTCTACGTAAGATCTAAGATTATGCCGTAATTAAATAGGAAACCTTAGCCTCTACCCGTTCGCTTATAATACTTAGAAAGCTTAGCGCGACCTGCTTTCGCTATATTCTAGACGACTTACGGCTAGTCTAAATTGTCGTCCTCTTCCTAAGTAGATTCGACAACGTCGAGGAAGTCGAAAAGGCGATTATATATTAGCTAGACGAATTATATCAAGGGTGTGTTAGATTAGCTTAGCTAGTTAGTTGCTGTCTTAAAATTCTTAAGTATTCGAACGACGATTCTTAGGTGTAACTACTCGGCGTAGCTAAGGCAGAGGCGTTTTATGTCTACGCGATCTATAGAAGCCGTGTCTTAATTAGCTGCTATTTCATTAGCACGGGGCTTTTACGTAGTCGCAATCTCCGCATTAAGCTATTTATCGATAATCGGTGATAGTTTAATGGCTCGCTTATACATATTATACGTCGAATTCTAGCGGGTGCGAACATTCCGAACGACTACGAGTCGTTTACGAGGAGAGAGATATACTTAAAGGGATTTAAATTGTTAGTAGCGTTAAGGGGACCGGTCGATTACAATACAAATCGCGCGGAGCTTTAAAATAGGTTAGAAAACTGTGAGAAAACGCTGTGAGAAATATAACTTACTTTTCGTAGGGAATTAGGCACCGACAAGGTTATTCGGATATTACGGAGATAACGCTTCTTAAGCTTATCCGCTTTCTCGTTATCTTCGGTAGTTTCTAGCTATAGAGCTCGAATGATATCTTATACTACAAGATTAATAACGTGCGCGAGACAAGGGATTAAGTTCTTAACCGAAGACCATTATACACCCTTTTTATAGAGGCCTTATTATACTTCGGACCGTAACGTATTATTGTTACTCGCGTTGTCTACTATAATAGCGAGAAGGCGTGCCTCGAGTTTTCTTTTATAGAGTACTCTAAGTAACTCCGTGCCGAGCGTAGCTCTAGTGTACCGTCCGCTAATTAGTACGAAATCGAGTAGGTACTCACGCATTTACTAATTGTCGTTAATATAGTATACCTTTACAGCAATAAAGCTTAGATGATTATTTACCGACTAACTGTCTAATGTAATTAAGACTTTCGTCTCTTTACTAAGATCGGCAAGGAGGTAAGAATAGATATTTTCGTAGTGCTCTTTTAGTAGCCTAAGAGACCGCGTCCGGCCTAGAACATTAGTATCCGGTTAAAGGAAGTATATAAATCTTAAGAAGGCAGGATAGGCGACTATTCGGAATAACTAATTGCAATTAATAAGGACCCTAATAAGCTCTTTCTCGAATTATTTAGGTGTAAAGTGTAGTATACGCGATAACGAGGTAGTCGCGATCGATTTTAACTAGGTTAGGGCTATTTAAGCTTAGGACCGCTTATAACTAGGAGATTTAGTAGTCTAGTAAGACTTACGCTCGAGATGTTTTCGCATGTGTTTATTGCTAATCTAATTAACTAATAGGTGCTATAGAGCTCGACTATAGCGAAGGCAGTACACGAGAGGCGCGCCATCGCTAAGCTTAGTACCCTCGTTAAAGTTGGCCTAGATTAACCCGCGGTAGTTAGAAGAATTCTAGGGTAGTACTTTAGAAGACTTAAGTCTACTTAGTATTAAAGGCTACTATGTTTTCTAAGCTTATATAGCTAGCTATTCGTTATCTGGAATTTTGCTATTATAGGGCGGATAGTAGACGAGTTCGAAGAGTTTACGGATAATAGAGGTAGAAGATTATATCTAGCACTAGACACGAAACTCTTAAAGCTCGTTAGGGAGAGATGTTTATAGCATAGCGGCATCCGAGAGCGCTTATAATTAAGGATCGATAGAGGCTACGTTAAAGAAAGACATTTCCCTTATTTAGATGTAGTATAATGCCTAGCTATGTTAGAAGAGGTAGAAGACTATAAGAATACGCTATAAGAATCTGTTCGCCGCGTTTAATTTTATAGGTTATAATAGCACAAAAGAGAGAGCTACTGCTACCCCTATCTAATTTCCCTAACTTAGTGCTAATCTATTTATCCTTATCTATGTTATCCTCGCTACTACTATCCTCGCCCTTACTCTAGTCGCCCTTACTCTCCTTATTATTACTACCCTCCTCTATCGCCTTATTATTATTACCCTTATCCTCTTTATTCTCTTCGTCCTCTTTATTAGAATTATCGAAGTCTCTAGTAGCGACAACCTCGCGGTATATTTTAGCCGCTTCTTTAGTCTCGTATTCGTCGGGTGCCTTATCGAGAAGGTCCTTAATCTCAGAGTTATTCTCGACTTCTTCTTCGACTTCGTTATTACTATATTTAACATAGTAGCTATTAGATTCGAGTAAAATATCGTCGTCCTCGTACTAGAACTTAGGTTTAGGAGTAGGTTCGCGTTCGCTTTAATAGATTAGCAATTAACTATAAGAAGTAGCTATAAGAAACAATATACGCCTAATTATCCGCCTATGCTACTTAGAGTTTAGCTAGTGTTATATCGTTAACAAATTTTGTAAACTCGGCTTCGTTGTTATCGTTATAGTCTCTATTATTATATAGCGAATTAACGCCGTCGCGGAAGATCTTACGAGACTACTTCTCGATTATTCCCCTAGTGCCGAGAAGTCGTCTTACTTAGCGGTTCGGGAAAACATTATACTAGTCGCGGGGCGCCTTCTTTATATAATCGGCGAGGAGTTGCTTATAGCGAAGGAGAGCATTAGCTTTACGGATTTTGCTCTATTTCTAATAGATAGACATAAACTTATCCTCTATCTATTCCTCTATGTAAAATTAGTAAAAATACCGTAAGAATATACTATAAGAAACATACTACTCTGCTAGGTATAATAGCGAGTCTCTGCTATCTTCTCGTATGCTATATTAAACGTAGCTTTCTTCTCCTTATCGGACTTTACTTAATAGTCCTCGGAGCTCTTAAGTTTCGCCTTAAGCGTACGTTTAGCAGAGTAATTAGTATTACCGATAGTAGTAAGGGCTTTCTCCTCTATGCTAGCTTATATAGCGCGATCTCTTTACTAAATAGCTCGCTAGGTATTACTAAGCTATGCTTTCTACTATAGAATTCTAAGGAGGTAGCTATAGCGAGGAGTTCTCTAAGAGCGATTCTTAATCTAGTACTTAATCTTATTAGCCTCGGAATTAAAACCCTATAGTCTAATTAGTATTTAACTATAAGAAGTAGCTATAAGAATTACTCCTATTATAGAGAGGACTACTTCCTCTTCCTTAGTTATTTCTTCTTCCTTAATTACTAGGGCATTAGTTATCTTATCCTTAATAATAATAGATCGCTCTTCTTTAGGATTAGTAGATATTATAGATTAAGAATTAGTAGTAATTTATAAGTAAAGGTAAGATATCGAGTGTAAAGTAGATCGAGATATAAGATATAAGGTTTACAAGGAGGAAGTTAAGAGATAAGGGATTAGGATTACTTATACGTATAGAAATAGAGTAGCTAGGAATACGAGCGTTAATAAGCATTTGTCCTATTATTATACTAATATAAAGTCGTTAAGATTGTTAATATAAAGTCGTTATAGTAGACAATAATAATAGGAAATTCACATTCTATATACTATTATGAATTCTATAATAAGGCTTAATATCTTATCCTTAGTATTTTCTCCTTGCTCTTCTCTACCTTTATAAACAAATTCTAACAATCAATTCGACAAATTTATGTAGTTATAGCTCGTAAAAAGCAAGCAACGACTATAAGGAAGGCGACTTTAAAGCTAAGGAAGTAAGGCGCTAAGACGATAACTACTAGTAAAACACCCGCCGGTCGCGCTATAAAATTTGGACTAGTAACAACTAGACAAATTCGCCGGCTAAAGGCTAATAGGTTTAAGCCTAGCAGTTAGTTTCTTATAGCTAATTCTCACAGTATTATACCTAATATAGCATAGCTATTGCTCTCCGAGATATTCGTCGCTACTAGAAGTTAACTAACCTCCTTATCTAAAAGCTCCCCTTCTCCCGCGTTATTCGTAAGATCGCGTAAGATATCAAGTCCGCGCTTATAATTAGAGATTTTCGCTTTTAGCTAGATGCTATTAAGTGTCTCTAGGAAGCGACTAAGGTAATACTAGTAGGATATTTCGAAGGTATATTAATCATGTATTTAGAATACATAATTCTAAGTACTAATAACTATAGTAGACTACTGCCTTAACGCTATCTATACTAAGCGTGTCACTATATTCGCTAAAGACTCTACGCTTACTAGGAAATACTACAATAAGTACTACCCGCTTAATTTTTCTAACTAGTAAGAGCTCTCCTCTATAAAGCTATAAGAAAGGACTATAAGAAATAGGCAGATATAATTTTACATAGAATAGAGTATTGAATTTCTTCTCTAAGCCGCTACTATAGACCTCGTGTATTACCACGATATAGTAGAGTCGTCTTAAAGCCTAGCCCTCGCGTAGTACTTTAGTATAGTCCGACCCCGGTGCTAGCGTAAGTACTAACGTGTTTCGGCGTAGTGCCTATAGTAGAGCGGTGCTAGTATTACGTGACTACGGTGCGGTGCTAGTGCTTATGTAGCTTAGAGCGGTGCTAGTGCTAGTGCTATTACGGATGACCCTAGTGCTAACCCTGTGCGGCTAAGGCGCGGGGCTGTTAACACGGGGTCGGCCCCCGCACTAGCACTAGGGGCGGCCTCAGGCCGCCCTAACCCCGCCCTAACGGTCACACTATCTAGAGATCTAGAGATTAATTTAGAGGCTCGGTAGACAAGGCTTATACTAAATGTAAAAGTAGATTAGTATAGAGGGCATAGTAGTTACGCCGGGCTTATAACCTGTTATGATTAGTTAGCTAAGGCTTAGTATATATATATGCTTAGTAACTAGAGTAATAATAGGTCTTAATCGTTAAGATCGATAGAAGATGAAAGAATTAAGATAAAAAGGATAGTAACTATCTAAGTGACAGAGGGTCGACTATATATAGAGTAATACCCTGATAAACCAACCGGTAGATCTCCGGATAATTGACGTACTCGATCGAGGATGAGGATCGAGGTACAACACGTGGTGGTGCATGACTCTTTGCAAATCTCTTGCAATGCCACACATCAGTCTTTCTTCCGAGGGTATACAACGTAAACGACATGGGCCTTCGACTTCTTCCTTATGGAGCATACAACAGCATTCAAGATCTTGACGAGTATCGCCAGCCGGTGAACCCCAAGACCCTGACAGAAATCGGTGCCCTCATTCTCGACCACGGCCTCGACAAGACAATCGGGCTCGGTATACTCCACCGTCATTTCTTACTACAGCCTGGAGAAGTTATGGTACACACACGAAGAGATGGGTTCAGTTCGGAATGTCGACCCTACATTCCTGACACGGTTGAGGTTCTGAGTCCTCATTCCTGGTTCCTCCATGGCGACAACTTCGAACCCTTTGAATATTCTCAGTCCGCCCAGCAACTTGTAGATATTTTACCGAAGACTTTCATCACAAGATTGAGGACAATTGTTGGGGACCATAAACTGCGCAGCCTTACGCTTGTATCGAGAGAAAACTGGGATGAACACGACGGTGAGAAGGTCTGGGTAGAGACGCTGGACGAGAATGCTCGTTCTATGCTCTGCCACTTGATTGCCTCGGAGAAAATCCAATCACATTTGTCCATCCCGACGGGCTGGTCATTCACGCGAGTTTTGGACGGTGAGGTCAAGCCAACGGTATTCAAGAGATGCGTCCTGCTCAATTCGGGTCTCCATCAACGCAAGGATGATTAGACGTACCTCAGATGGGAGCAAATTTTCTAATATCCATGTGTCTATACAAGCAAATCTCACATAGCTCGGGGCAACCAATCCAGCTCGCTCATGACCCTTTAGAATCTTTGCATAGATATATGCGGCAGGCGCCATTATGCACGCACTGGGCGATCAACAAGGATGGCGTGGGCGCGTAGACATCCACCCCCGCAAGCTCACGTCGTGTTGCACTTTGCATCTTCACACATCCTCTCAAGGAATGAACATGAACTCAAAATTGGACAACTTCCAAGGTTCGGCCGATGAGTACGTGCATTATTTGGAGCGAAACGTAATTCGCTTGCGACAACTGTTGCTCCTGCCATCATCAGTCGTCTTGCGGTCTGAATCGAGACACCATCTCTGCGCCTCCATCAGATATGATTGTCAACACGACCGCCAACACAAGTCAGCGAGTGCATTGTGTGGACAAGAGAAGACTGCCGCGGAAATGACGGAATCCAGAATTGGTTCCCAAGGATTTGGCGACCACAATCATGGTTTTTGTTCGAGGGATGCTCCTGCGATTTATCGAAGGCGTACAGGGCTACCAAAACTCACCTCGGGATGGAGAAGAATCGTCTCAATGCTCATAGCTTCGACACCACATCCAAACTTTTGGACTTGGCATGTCGAGGAATTTGGGTACCGTCAAGCTATATCAAGTGGTTACGCCATCAATTTCCTTCTTGACACGGGTCATGGTAATCTCATCTCCGAAGAACAACTCAGAGCTTCAAATGTTGAACATCGGGCGTATCGATCAGAGGATATCGCGACCTTGCACAGGCTTGAAGGGTACGCCTCGGCTACAGCTCAGCAACCGTCCGAGACCGACCTCGATCAGAGCCTATTGCAACTCCGAGGGTTGGTGTTATTCTCCGCTTGCGCAGTACTACAGGATCTAGGATTTCCATCCAAATCTCTCTGTCTCGTGGCTCGGCCAAGCCCGGGGGACATCACGGTAGATTACTTTCAGCGCATGGCTCATGCCGCTATCTGGGTCAATAGACTGCTTGATACCCTCGAGGCGGATGGATGGGGCCAGAACGCCGTAGAACTGCTCATGATATGTAAGTCAAGTCCATCTCGACGGACATCCCTGACGAGCTCCAGGGAACCGGTCATTAAGTTTCTACATACCTCTGAAGGTTGCAGCTGAAGAGAGTCTGAAGCAAGTGTCTCATGACCTTGAGCGATTCAATGTACATGCACCATCGTTGGCTCACACTAGCCCACTGCGCATCTTCGAACATCCGGAGAAGGCTACCTGTTTGAGTGAAAACGTCTGAGGACTCGAAGCAGAATGATGATGTAGTTTCGTTGGTCGTCGAGTCTGCTTTCGAGACATCAATGGTCAGGATTGGACTCAAACTCCTCACTGCTTGTAACATCCGCTGAGCATCACCAAACACTTGGACCAGACTCGTGTGAAGGCTCTTCTCTTGTTCCAGTAGCCTTATAGTGAGCTGCCCGTCTCGATCCCACCTGTAGCAAGGTTGAAACAATCGATCGAAGATGACTTTTGGTACGGGCTGATACGTTTGCTCACCTGCATTCTTCCGACGGCTGAGGACGTATATGAGAGCAAGTAAGTAGATGCGACCGGTGGGAAGGCTCTCGATGAACGGTCGTACATCTATCGATCTGTCCGATCTGCTTAGGTAGAAGTCGGAAAGTCGATAGAATGGAGCTGGAACATCGACTTTCTTTTGTAAGCTCGCGTAACGAACCCTCATGTGGTCGCTTTGTACCTTCATAGTATGCGAACAGCTCGCTAGCTTTGTGACGCATACGCGGTTGGAATCTCTCCGCTACGGTGCCTGGAAGACTGGAGGATAGTACAGTCATTGTATCGAGAACGACTGATTGCGACAAACTCGCATGTAGGATCTCTGACAGACAGAAGAAGAGAGTAAAGCAGATCCAGTCTTCTCCCTTGTAGCGACAGTTGGCAAGCGCGCTGCCGACTTCCAGGGTCGCGAGTGCAATAGGAGGCGAGGTCCCGGTGAACATCTCGATGTAGTGATATCGACAGACCGTGCAGTCTTCACAGTCCTCTTTCTGTGCTCGGCCTTTGAAGAGATGCCACTCGTTGTATCTATCGCCCAGTAGTGTACATGCTAGCCCTCTGCGGACGAGGTCAGATGCATGAAAGCACTCAATATCTGTATCCAGCAAAAATTGGCCTTGAGTGGGTCGAATGATGCTTGGCGGTGGTATAGACGCCAGTTCAGCCTCGAGGAAGGTGAAAATATGAGCTTCTGAGTCCATGAGACGGTCTCTGGCAGCCTGCACGACTTTCATGCAAGGTGTCATATCGGAGTTGTTGATGGTACGGTTCATTTTACCAGTATTGAGGACATCATCTCTACTTATCGTCTTCTAGATACTGTATCGGCATGTCAGGATATTGAATCGCATCTGGGAGCTGCTGTCTGTGTAAGGCGTGGGAGCTATGAATAGATGACGGACCTATCGACGACGCGTGTTCGCTCTCACATGGGCAGGCACCAAGAAAACCACCTGAAGATCTGCGGAAAGCACATTCATTCTACAGCCACGCTGTTTGTAGATTCTATCCCTGTACATCTGCACAAGCCTCTAAGCATGGCATTTTTCCTCCTCCTCTTGTTAATCGATGTGACCGTGTATCAGAGAGCTGATCCTTGCTGCTTCATAACGATTGTGGTACTACATATGACAGTGTACATGATAGTCGCGGGCATGTCTGGTAGGTGTCAGTGGTACATCCGCAATGGCCTGATCTTTGCAAGTAGGACAAGCTACCTAATGCTGGCTCCCTTTCAACACAGAGATGACGAGTGACCAGAATCTGATCGCGAGGCTGCAGATCTTGGTCCCCAGGGTTCGCGATCTCTTCCTCGGTGGGAGGCCGATCAACGGGCTGTTGAGATTGGGTGCTAGGTGGCGCTTCAAACGACATAGTTGAGATACAGCAGGAATTCAAAAAGTGGTTGTTTGGAATTCAAGGCAAAATGACGACGGAGCATAGTTTTAAGTGGTCAAAATGCTAGGACCATTAATTGTCCTTCCCGGATATGTTTCTTCTCGAGGTAACCTTGAGAATCGAGTTCAACAGGTTCGCCACCCGCTCTTGCGTCGTCGGTCGTTCTGCGGGACCTTGTCGATGAGGGAGAAGCTCTCTCTCCAACTCTCGGGGCAGGGTACTCGAGTCTGGCCGCACGGTTGAAGTTGAGGTTCTGTTGGTGTTTCCGATGAGATCTGAGTCCTGTGGTACCGGGGCACCGCCATCAGACCCTGGCATGCATCGTTGTGGTAGATCCTCCAGCGTGGTCCTAGGTGAGTGGAACCACATCATGAATGTATCCTCCGGCACCATACCATTTGAGATCATGCAGGGATCCCGGGTCATCCGATGCGACCGCCCACCTGCAGCGTGACTCGAATCTCCCTGGTCTATTTCCTCAACCATCTCCAAAATGAGGCTACCATCCTCTGCACGCTGCATCTGTCTGGCCATAGAGTTAGTATGCTTCAATTACATTACGGTGCTCACGGACCCGATTGGCTTTTGCGCAAAAATCACTTTCCCACACAGAGCAGTGTCGCCACTTAGTGCGTTCCATGGCGTCTCGACATGAGCCATGCCGGTCGGTAGTGACGTGCAGAAAGAGCGCACGAGAATGGATCCCCCGACGCCGAGTTTGCACTGGGATATCCTGTACAGTCCTTTTCGTGAACGAGACATCCTCAAGAAAGAATCTATTCATTGTGGAGTAAGGCAACGAGCGTCGTTGGAGCATGCTGTGATATAGCCTTGTTGACTTCTCGTAAAAGATCTACAAGTAGTATGGGATGTGTTCATGGACCAGGGCCGCGTCTGTGATCAGCGCCAAAAGCGACACTAGTAGTGTGCGCTAATGCGAGCTTGTCCGTCTGGACGGACATGCCTGCATGAAGATGATTGGTGCAGAGGGGGGAACACAGCAAGTTGCGCTGTAGGACCCTGGCGTCTGAATAAGCAATGTCCTGTACCTGTACGAAGCGATCGAGTGATTTCACTGATATGCGGCACCTTGCTATGCTCGATGCGATGAAAGCAAGCAAGTAGATCATTAGATTGTCATGGCTTGATCCCCTCTAACAGTCCACAGCTCCAAAATCGGCCATATCTTGAAAGGAGAGCAACCCTGGCCGGTGAAAGCTCAACAGTACTTACAGACACAACAAAGCACTGCACTGACTAAGTTTGGGGCACAACGGCAGAGCAAACAGTCAGAGATCGTAAGTCATCGTCCCACAATGCATCCAAGCTAATAGACACAGGATTGCGGACTCGGTCCAAGTTCAGCTATTCAAACTATCGTCGAGCCCATCCGCGATGTATTCCGGTCGTTGTTGCAAGGACATCACAAACATTCGCCTACAAATCTCACCGACCTCGAGACAGCAGCTCTGGACCATACGATACTTGTCGATCAGTTATGGCAACGAGCTGACTGCCAAGGATGGAAGCCACGATTTCTGGTAGGGTGCATTCTGACAGCCTACCCTGCTTCGTTCAAGCCTACCCCCTCGCCATATACCTTGATCGATCGAAGACGGCGGAGCGAGTGGAAAAAGATCGCCCGTTTTACTAATGAGGTCATTGATCAACTCTTCCCCATTTTCCAGGAAAATGCCTTCTTTCTACTCGATGCATTGGCAGGTCAGTCTAGTAAGCAATGTTTAAGCTTCACTGACGGTCTGCAGCGCACGGGTTGCCAGTGAAGGCGATCGCGTTGCTTGATGACAGCACGCTTCCTGGTACCATCGAACAAACCGTCAAGGCAATCATCGATATTTATGACCTACCCGCCTCTCCGTGCAACGATACAACATATACCGCCCTCGCTAGAATGTTAAGTGTTGGGTAATGGCAAGAATGGTCCTTGCTCGGGGTTCAAGTTTGCTAAGGTCGTCTGCAGAGAAGCACAACTTTACAACCTTCTTGCGATGGAAAATCTGGTCTTCAGTTCAGCGTTCGTACCGGCTGCCATACAAGCCTCTATCCCCGCTGCGCCCGCAGCGCCTTCTGAACAATACGGCCGCGATCTTGAAGCGCGGTCAGAGCTCGCGAGCTGTTTCTAGCAGACCTACACGATACTTTGGAGCAGCGGTCCTTGTCATCGGTTATCAGTATTGTGAACAGCGGTCCTACCTCAGGCTACAGGCGTCTTACGAGAGAGCCTTCGCGCAATACCTATTGAAACAATTCGAGAATTCGCGTCTCCTTTGCGACCAGATCGTATCTATAGATCCAGGAGCTGGAACGCCACTAGAGAATGCGATCCGAGGCCAGATCATTGCGCTTCGTGTTGAGAACATTGCGGCTCACAATTTGTCCGCATCCTCGGGCTCCAAGCTCGTCGAGGACGGTGCTGCAGGTCGATGGCTTGCCGTCTATCCAAAGGAACCTACCGAGCCTGAGGCAAGGGCCCGTCTCCGTATCTTGCTTGCGCTTCACCAGCTTGATCCATCGGACGTAAGTCTCCCAGCGCAAATATATGTGGCTTTGAAAGGTTTATCATTACCGGAGGACGAGGACCTGCTACACCTGGCGCACTGTCGCATGGTTGGTTTCGTTCAAGACGAGTATGCCGAACTTATGCTGAGGAGGTCAATGCAATGGTGCATGAGTATCAATGACAACTTTGGGACACGAAGGGCGTTCACCGTATCATTGGCACGCGTCCTGAGCTAGTAAGTCGTTGGTAGAGATCACGGTCAAGGCGAAGCTAACAGGCACAGAGGAAGGGAACATGCCACACTCAAAAAAAAGCAGTTCCAGTAGTGCGTGGAGCAACTTCAGCGTTGATCACCGGATGAGAGCTCCTGATCCGACATGCGAATTGTGCCATGGCTCAGGACAGTATCAAGAACGACGAGTACAACTTGAGGATCGTACATGCAATGGGTGTCTGGGAACAAGGAGAATAGGCTCCGGAACAAAAATGATCGATGTGGAAGTCTAGAAGGATATATGGTATCCGCTGCGAATCTAACGCCTGACTGTGTCATTCATTTCGCCGAGAACTCGCCAAATCAATGTGAGCATGAAATACGCCGCCTCACCGATGATCATCTTCACCGCCTGGTCCCAAAAGCTGTTGTACGCGGCTGATACTACAGTATGTTTCTGTGTTCACCGTTACGTCATCAGCATGGACAACAACGCCAAGCTTCGACTTTCGACTTCGCGGTGGAAGGTTCACGGTCTAGTAGAAAGAGAGCATACACCTTCCTCACGGAACAGAAACAAGTTCACGAATCTTCTGACAGAATGCCATATACATGGCAGGCAGGCCGTACCAAGGATATCGAATCTATGACTACAACACGCGGACCGCCAATTCGACTACTGGTACAGACACACACTCATCTCATCCCCGAGGGCGAAGGAAGCCTCGCACGAATTCATGCGATGTTAAATCTAATATGCCTTTCTTATTGGAATACCGCATTCGAATGTCCGAGGTTTCGCTATGCCACGTACGGTGTTGAGTTGGCCTTCCAGAATCGACTGTGCTTTTTCCTTGTCGATCACGGAGAAAGTACAGATGGTGATGTGCCGGTCGTGTGCTATCGATGGACTGGAGAGACCTTGTAGGTACCTACGGCGCCCAAAGAATATCAGACTTACATCAAACTTCCAGAGTCTCAACACCAGAACTTGCTGAGGAGCCAAAGGTACGAAAAGTGCTCTCCCACAGTATCCCTTTCACTCGTCAGGCATCGAAGCATAGTCGAACTCCAGTCCGTCAGATCGTAAGAGCCAGGCTTCGCAACATGGAAAACATCCCCAGAGCAGAGTTGGTTTATATGAACGAACACGATGAAGATCTGGATTGGCTTAAACTCCGGGTGGAGCCAAGCATGTGGCAATCATTCACAGCTCAAAGCAGCACTGTCTTGGTACTCGACGAGATAGACGGAGCTGATGAGCTTCCACAACACGGGCTTGCTGGTGTTCCTTGAACATTGAGCACTGACTACACACGCATAAATCTGGCTTACGTTGTCGCCTCTCAGCAGCAGTGACAGCTTTATCGAGTATGTTACCATGGCCGCGGCGAAACATGTAGGCCGTGAACGGGGCTTCGTAGCCCGCTCGGATTCCAAGCTCCCGGAGGGAATGCCGGAAAGAATCGTACTGTATGATCCTGTCAGGTGAGATGTTATAGAAATCATCCTGTCTGCGGACGATCGGTTGAGACTCCATCCCCTTCTTACATGTGATCACAGTCGAGGAGGAGGTCTTGCTCAGACGTACGCTTTCCAGATCGTCCACACTCTCGATTCCCTCGAGTGCCTTGTCTGTTATTGCAAGAGCCAGGAATTGCGTGACAGGACATAGAAGCGGGCGATCAGAGTCGAGCTTCAAGACGTGGTATTCCCTGGAACCATTCAGCATTGTAGTGCTTGGAAAGTGGTCAACTCACGTTTTGCCTTCGTTGAAGCGTTTGTACTTTCGATTCCTCAATCGTACTTGAAGGAGCCATCTTGTCTGACCAGTGATGGGGTGACGCGTCAATTTGAGCTCAAAGTCACCATACAATAGTCCCTCATTGGACTGAGCATATATGGGTACCTCCAGAAACTCTGATGGTCGCAATCCATGGAAGAGTAGGACTAGTAGCAGGAATGATGTCTGCAATCGACTTCTTGGATGCATCTCAAATTCGTCATACTTCCATAAGAAGTTGATCAAATCCAGAACGGTCTCGGGTCCTGCAACCGGTTTCTTGATGAGTTTTGTACTGATTGCCTTCCGCCGAGGTAATACTCTCAGAATCCACTATAGCAGCATTCAGTCAGATGCGCAAGGGGTAATGGTGGACACGGCTAACCTCGGAAATCTTCTTCAAATCTGCTTTTTCGTAGTATAGACCACAATTCTCCACGATCAGACGTTGAGTAGCAGCCCATATCTTGACCATTGTGTTCAAATTGATCATCTTGTCCAATCTGCCTTTGCGATTTTGCAGTTGCCATAGTAGCCACGCCATGATGGTCTTCGGCTCTGGTCGCCAGGTGAATGGTAGTTTCTCTTGCAGCCTGGGGTCGAGATGATGCGTGGCGAAGCTGTGAAAGGTGAGCTATGGTGCTGAGTATAAGTTGGATGACTCACACTGGCCACTGCTTCCCCTGTCGCTCCATCTCCTCAAGCTTGTTCTTGTCATGTAGGACAGGCTGGACGCTTGCGAGGAGATCCCTATCATCAAGCAGTGATGTGTCCAGCAGCTCTGTCGCAAGCAATGAGTTCATTGAAAGCTCCATGCTCTTATACTTCTCACTGGGTCGAATGATGAGTGACTAAATACTTGGGCATCATGTGTAGAAGTCCTTGCTTCTTTCCTGCTCGAAGATCTAATATACTGCCAACACTTGATACATTCCATGACGCTAACACGTGATGTCTTAGGAGCTGCTGCGATCAGGTGACTGTATTGGGCGCTAAAGGTGTGAAGTCACGTGAGCGTGTCAAGTTTCCGTCCGCGATTTTCAGATCACGTGGGCGTGGTCGAAATGTTGGAATCCGTCCTAACGATTGAGCTACTGTCTTGGCGTCAGATGGGCCCTACAAGGACATGGTTGATTTACTGACCCCCGGCGCCCAAGCTAGTGCTTGATGAACGAGTATCATCAACAATAATATATAATATTATCAAAATGACGGGATCCAGAGAGGTTGGGTCGGGTCGCAGAATTTGCTCACAGCGGCGGGAGGCTGGCCCGAAGCCGGCCGGGCTCATCGTTTCTTTGGTGTGGAAGCGAGAAGTATTGCGATGTACGTGATGGGCCGACAATGCGGCTCTGCTTCATGGAGACTGCGAGTGCTCAAGACCTCGACAATAGTAACATCGGCAAGCCGAGAGAGCACGTAGTTGGGACGGGCCGCTCGTGTTCACAAGCACCCATTTAGGAATGCTTGCCGACTCAGATCTGGCATGTGATCGTGACTGACGAGGGATCTGAGCAACCGGGGTACCTTGGAGACAGAGCATGCTCGAGTATGAGACCCGCTTCCGATTGCACTGAAGGCTCGGACAAGATGCGAGCATCGGGAAGCATTCAGACGCAGGCCATGCAAGGAGAGGCCACACAGATGGTCAGGAGCCACGACATGAAGCAGAGCACGAGCTGCACGGGAGATACGCGAAGAACAAAAAGACAAAAGGGCAGGATTGCAGGTCGCAGCCAGCCGGACGCAAAACGTCGCTAGCTGACCACATCATGTAATTCATTGAGGAGTGGCTCTGTGGCGCTGATGCATTGCCTGATTGCGACCTGAGCATTTTCGAGCTCATGCCCCAGGACTTGATGCGGCACCTTAGGAGATCTCCAAGTATGGGTATCTGATCTATTGGAGGATGTGCCTCGGCAAGCCTTGCAAGCTTTCTTGCGGTTGTCGATACGTAACCTTGGATTGAATATGTGGAGTGGATGGAGGGACGGCAGAAGGTCTCTCAACCCGGCCCGTCTAAGATGCCGCTCTCCTTCAGGCTTTTGAACAACTCAGGCTCGAGAAACTTGCTGATCGTGACGTCCTCGGCAAGTCCTTTCCTTCTTCGTGTCTTGAGCACAAAGTCCCGTGCTGTGGCCTGCGCGCTAGCTGGTTCCAGGGGGCGGAGCTTGATGCTCTTGTCGAGAGGATCGCCAGGGACAATGCTCCAGCGGTCGAAGACTAAGCTGACGGTTGCTTGACCTTGGCTGTGCATTCTTAGATCAGTCTCGAAGCCGAAGCTGTCGATTACAGGGATGAGACCCTTGACTGAGTACAACGGTGTGCCGGCAATGGGACCGTCCTGTAGCACGTGTCCTCTGCGTCGCGCTAGGACAGTGTAGAATGAGCTGACAGCTGTGGCGGGGCCGATCATGCTGCAGCTATAGACCGGTTCCATCAGGCGAGGACTGGCCATGAGGAAGGAACTGTAGGCTGCGCGGCGTGAAGTCGGGATGATTTGTCCTCCACCACGGAAGATGGCCTGCTCTGCAAGCTGAACGTCGGTGATCTTAAATTTCGTGTTGCGAATTGGCTCTTCGCACAGTGGTCCTTCACGGGTAGCCCAGCTGAAGCCCTGGCGAATAGTATCGCGTACACTTCGGAGAGTCTTCTGGTCGACTTCCGATGGAAGTGTATCATTTTGAAGGATGTTTGGACCCGTATCGTCCGGTCCGAATGCCCAGATATTCCGCGAAGCCAAAAGATCATAGCCGTAGTTCTGCTCGAAGAACTTGCCGACCACTTTGATCGGATCTCTGATCTTGACCTTTCCAGATTCAATGTCCTGCGCAATACCGTCATCCAGCGGCTCCGCGACCATTGTCAGTTTGTTCTTCTTGTTGGGTGTGAGAGCATAACATTGGATGGCAGAAGTCTCAACCACTGTCTCACAGAATCGGGTCACCGGGTCGGAGACCTTGATGTCCATGTTTGCGTAGATCTTGCGCAAGTCATGTAGTACGCAGTCCATATAGAGCTCCCCAGTACCAAGAACGATGTGCTCGCCGGACTCTTCGACCTTTGTGGTGACTAGAGGATATGATTTGTTGATCTTTCGAAGACCGTCGAGCATCTTCGGGAGCTCCGAAGGATTGACTGGCTCCACGGCAACCTTGAAGACGGACTCGAAGAAATGAGTGATGGGGCGGAAGATGTAGGCCTCTTCTCCGGAAGGGAGCTCAGGCGCCACGAGTGTGGCTGTCTTGACGATGCTGTTGTCGACTCCTCCAAGAAGCACAAAGTTTCCCGCAGGCACTCCCGAGACAGGGATATTGTACCTCGACTCTGCTATCCAGGTATCTGAGATAGTCGCATTGACCATGTCCTCCTCATCCTCGATCGTGTAGCCTTCACCAAGTACTCGTACTTGGTCTCCAGGCTTTGCGGTGCCGCTCAGAACTCGACCAAAGGCATTGAAACTGGAAGCGTCCTCAGTAGTGAAAAGTTTCGACACGTGGATGACCAATGGCCCATCTTGGTCACATCTGAGCATTGCTTCTGCGGCCTTTGTGTTTGTAGGTCCGGTGTAGTAGCTCTGGAGCTTCTGCTTTGCGCCTTCGATCGGTGAAGGGACATGTGCTACCAGCATATCGACCAATCCTGTCGCCGGGCCGAAGAATTGCTCACAGGCCAGCTTGAGCAATTCTTTTGCATTCGATCGGAGCTGAGTAGGTTTGAGATAGATGCCTAGACTTTCTAGAGTCTCCTTGAGCTCATCTGGCTTTTCCGAGATGGTGTGCGAGAAGAGCTTGTAGATAGGTTCGAGCACAAAATTGACGAAAGACCGCTTACTGGATGCGTCGACGCTCTTTCGGGTGAATTTGCGAGTGCTAGGAGTGTAGAAGATGTCACCCCAGAGTCTTCGGCCGAATTCGGGAACATCCAGAGGTGAGTTTGAATAGGAATCAGCGTATAATTGAGCGAAGGACGGTAGCGTGAAGCTCCACCCAAGACTGGTGCATGCAAATGCGACATTGCCCCTTTCCGGGCTCAGTCTTCGAGATTCTCCCCGACCTGGAATTGTGTTCTCAATCACTGTGTTGACCTCTTCGATAACATGTTTGAGCTTGAAGTAGGCATCTGAAGGAGGCAGTCTGAGTTCCACGATCAGACGGTCCATCTTGTTCACAACCAGAACGAGTGGGAGATCTTCCAGGACTGCATGCTTGATGGCCTGTTCGGTGGTCGTTTGTACCCCTTCAACCACATCTACCACGAGAACCACGCCGTCAACTAGACGCATTGAAGCAGCCACTTCATCGGCGAAGTTTACGTGCCCAGGAGTGTCGATCACATTGATCAGTTGTGACTTTCCTTTGGTGCCTTGTAATACCAAGCTCATTGGCGCTGCCTTGGTCGACAATCCACGCTCCCTCTCCACTACATGTGTGTCTGTGTATCGCAATTGCTCGTCTCGTTGACGTCCTTTGCGATCATCCAGTCTGTTCGTGATGTCATGTGTCTGCAGGACGAGCATATCCACCAGTGCCGTCTTTCCATGATGCAGATGTCCGACAAGTGCCACATTCCGGACTTGCTCAGGGAAGTTCATAAGATCCGTCATGAAGTCGCGGCTGTAGTAGACGAGGGGAAGATCTGCCTCTTGTACCGTGTACTTCTTTTGCTCGACCGGCGCAATGATCGGCTGTGCTAAAGACTGTGTGTCTTCCTCCTGCACCAGCGTTTCGACATCCTGACCGTAGACTTGTGACGCGCTGGGATAGTATTGCTTGTCTTCATGAAGCACGACTGCGTTCGATGGGCCATCTGATCCTTGTAAGCTCAAATTTGGCCGATTCCTCGCAGGTCCTTACCATCGACCTTCATCAGCTGTTGGTCATTGACCTCTTCAGCCTCGGCCTCCTCGTCATCGTCGAGGTACTGATTGACATTGGCTGGGGCGGCATCTTCCTCTTCTGACTCGTCAACCTCGCCAATGTAATTACCAAACCTGTATCATGTAAGTCGCGTAGTTATGAACAATAGATGAGGAGCTTACTCGTCATATAGGTCGTCCATGGTGCTGGCTGAACGAACACTAAAGACAACGCTGATCTGATTGCTTGCAGCGACCTCCGAACTTTTTGGAGGTCCCGCAGCTTCACCGCCTTTGATGCCGGTCGCGGGCATGACGGAGCGGTCGGTGCTTTCTGCCGGATTGGAGCTCGTACGATCAGAACAATTTCCAGGCTAAGAACAATCTGATACAAACACACAACCTTCAAGCAACCTCCAACTTTCACCACATCCTACGCACACAAAGATGGTACCTCCTCCACCAGTCTACATTGTTTCGGCGGCCAGGACGCCTACTGGCATGTTTCTGGGGTAAATTGAGCCCCCAGTAGACATTTGGCACAGTGCTAATGCCCGCTCAAGCTCGCTCTCATCCCTCTCTGCACCTCAGCTAGGATCACATGCCATCAAGGGTAAGATGGAGGCTACATATAAGACATTGCTAACAATCCACAGCTGCGGTAGAGCGGGCTGGCATCAAGTCGGAGCAGGTGGAAGAAGTGGTTTTCGGCAATGTCCTCTCCGCAAAGTACGCACGCTCAATGACATTGATGTAACTCAGCTGACGGCAGGCAGTCTCGGTCAGAATCCCGCAAGGCAATGTGCGTTGGGAGCCGGTCTTCCCGAGTCCACCGTATGCACTACAGTCAACAAGGTCTGCGCATCGAGCATAAAGGCAATCATCTTCGGTGCTCAGACGATCCTCACTGGCAACGCTGACATCGTGGTCGCTGGTGGCGCCGAGTCCATGTCCAACACACCCCACTACTTGCCAAATCTGAGAACCGGAGCCAAGTTCGGCGACCAGCCATTGGTGGACGGTGTTCTCAAGGATGGCCTGACAGACGTCTACAAAAATCAACACATGGGTCTCCAGGGCGAGGAATGCGCCTCTGATCATGGCTTTGACAGGGAAGCACAGGACGACTACTGCATTCGCAGCTACAAGAAGGCACAAGCAGCACAAGAGGCAGGCTGGTTCGGGGCCGAGATTGCTCCTGTAGAAGTCAGCGGCGGAAGAGGAAAGCCGAACATCACAGTTGACAAGGATGACGAGCCCAAGAATGTGAGTGAATCCAATACCTGCAAGAGTCGTGATGGCTGACGTGAAGCCAGTTCAACGAGTCCAAGACCAAGTCCCTCAAGCCCGCCTTCAAGCCGAATGGTGGCACTGTCACAGCGGCCAATGCCTCGCCACTCTCCGACGGAGCAGCAGCTCTGGTACTGGTGTCCGAGGCAAAGTTGAAAGAACTAGGTCTGAAGCCGATTGGCAAGATTTTGGGCTGGGGCGATGCTGCTCAAAACCCATCAAAGTTCACGACTGCGCCCGCTCTTGCGATGCCCAAAGCCTTGAAGCACGCTGGCATTGAGCAATCCGCAGTAGACGCGTTTGAGATCAATGAGGCTTTCAGCGTTGTTGCTCTTGCGAACATGAAGCTGCTAGGTATCAGCGAGGACAAGGTCAACATCCACGGAGGTGCTGTCGCTCTCGGCCATGCGCTTGGTGCTAGCGGTGCCAGAATCGTCACGACCTTACTTGGGGTGCTGAGGGAGAAGAAGGGTAAGATCGGATGTGCCGGCATCTGCAATGGTGGTGGAGGAGCCAGTGCTATTGTCATTGAGAGTCTCCAATAAGCAGGAGGCGGCAGCAGCGGATTAGAAATTATACCAAGACAAGAGTCGTAATAGCGGTGACATCGAGCAAGTATGAGCACCATGCCAGCGACGGCACAAATCGATACATACCCGGAGCTCGTAAGCTCACTTCCCAGATGCTCCCGTGCTTTGTGGTTGCTCAGACGAAACCGTTCTGCAAATAAAGATTTCCTGCCAGCAACGTCGACAACCGGCGTCAGGGTTCCTCGTCAGGTCTGACCGGTATATACTAACGACGATAGCTCAATCTCTGCTTGGCCGAGTCGTCTTCTGGATGATGGTCGTGAGACACTCGACTGCCCAGACTGTCGATTCCAATAAGCCGCTGGAATGATCCACAATGTCGACCACGGCAGGCCAGTAGAAGGGTCTATCAGGCCCATGGGTACTTGCACAATCTCCCATGGGCGGCTGTTTTGTTTAGATGGAAGCCCGGCCGAGTGGCTCCTTGAGATGAGCTCGCCGCTGGGAAAACCCCGGCAAGATCGGCACAGCTGTTCTCTGACCTCACCTCTCACGTCCTCAACGCGACGCGACTTTTCTTTTCCCATCCATCATCATCGAGCGTATCTTGACTATCATCGTTGCTTCATCGGGCGGCCGCTGATTAACAAGGGGTTTTCGTAGCAGAACCTGAAGCACTCACCCCCGGCAAGTCTTCAATACTTGTATGTATGGACCTCTCTCGACTTGCCACACTACGTGTCTCACAATATTCTGGTACAGATCTGCCAGACAAGATCCCAGTCCACGGTAGCCACAATGCGGTCCTCTCACTTCCCGTGCTCTTCCTCAGCATACACCATCTCGTACTCTCCGACCAGGGACCGTTTTGACAAGGCGGACCGTTGATCAACGACGCGTCGACAGGCCGCCACATCAACGGAGGTCCTCTGCATGGCTATGTCGACTAGCGAAACGGCGCCGGGAACATGTGCTGCCGCTTCAAGCTGCCAAGGTAGGTGCAGATTCTTTCCCAAGACTTAGCCTTGTAGATAGTAGCCAGTCCGCCATATCTCACCTTGCAACGAGAAACGGCATCGTTCTTGGACTCGACGACCACTTCCTCGGGGAGAGTATATGAACTGATCTGCCCCTCTCTTTGCTTTGTGAGATCAGACCCTGCATACCATCCTGAATCGCAATACTTTCAAGATGGCTTGCATCTTCTCCCGTTTGTCACTCATTACTCTATTCACCTTTCTTGTCTCTTCATGCTCAGCAGGCTGGACATTGAAAGACGATTATAACCCCTCAAACTTCTTCAGTAAATTCAGCTTTTGGACCGGACCTGATCCGACACATGGTCATGTCAACTATGTGGATCAAGGTACAGCGACGGCAAATGGATTGATCAAGCAAAGAAACGGCGGCATCTACATGGGCGTCGATTACACCAACAATGCTCCCAATGGACGCATGAGTGTTCGCCTGACCAGTAACGCCAAGTACAATGTCGGGTCCCTTTTAATTCTTGATATCAAGCACATGCCTGTTGGATGTGGAACATGGCCAGCATACTGGACCGTCGGACCCAACTGGCCCAACGGCGGTGAGATTGACATCATCGAAGGCGTCCACAACCAAGACCACAACGCCATGACACTCCATACCAGCGAGGGCTGTACCATCAACCAGAACCCTCTTATGACCGGCACCCTCGCCACATCGAACTGCTACATCAAAGCCCCCGGCCAATGGGACAACCAAGGCTGCTCCGTCGCCGCCCCATCAACCAACACCTACGGCAAAGGCCTCAACCAAATTAAGGGCGGTGTTTACGCCGTCGCCTGGCAAAAAGCCCAAATCCGCGTCTGGTTCTTCCCCCGCGGCGCCATCCCCGCCGACATCAGCGCCGCCAAACCCAAGCCGGCAGGCTGGGGCAAACCCCTCTCCATCTTCAGCGGCGGATGCAACATCCCGCAATTCTTCAAAGACCACCAAATCGTCTTCGACACGACCTTCTGCGGCGACTGGGCGGGCAACGTATGGGGGCAATCCGGGTGCCAAACCTCACAATACCCCACGTGCCAATCCTTCGTGAGCAATAACCCCGGCGCCTTCAAAAACGCCTACTGGCAAATCAACTCTCTCAAAGTCTACACCCAACAACCCAACACCCCTACTACAACAGTAAGCGTCCCTGCCTCCCGTCCTCCTGTTTCTACTACCCCTGTCTCTGTCCCTGTCGCCACACCCAAGACGTCGACGCAGGCTTACGTCCCCGTCCCGACAGGCCCGCAAGACAACGGCGACCAAGAAGGCGGCGGCGAAACAGCACCGGCGCCATCTGCATCCTCATCGTCATCCATGAATGTCATGGTGGGCGCGGATGGGAAACTGGTCTTGAGGCCTGCGAAAAGAGAGGTGGCTGCTGATGCTGATGCTGATGCGCCTGAGACTGCGGAGATGGACTCTGCTGTTCATGCCCAAGCAAGTGTGGAGAATCTTATGCCGCAGGTGCCAATCCTTCGAAGGCCCAATGAGGGGTTGGAGGAGAGGGAGGCTCCTGTGGATGAGAGTCCTCTTGAAGCCGGCGAGGACGGGGAGGACGAAGAGGTCGATGAGGCGCTCCTTGCTGTGCTGGCGAGGGAAAAGGCCAGGAAGGGCAGGCATCAGCATGGCCGGAGAGGGCAGCATGTGAGGAGGCATGTTAGGAACGTAGGGTTGAGGGAAGGGGTCTGGTTGCATTGAGGCACTAGTTTGTGGAATAGGCATGGGGAATCAGGGATGGAATGATTCATGGCGGCGAACGATTTTGGTTTATATACCCGACGGATATGGATTTGGACACTTTAAGCATGAGGATGAGAAGGCCCGCTGGTCGGGTTGTATGACCGATTTGTGATGAGGCTGGAGGGGGCAAAGTAGATAGATATAGGTCTATGGATCGATTAATATATGGTTGAATACCTACCGGACCTTGCAGAGATGCGAAGTGGCGTTGTAAATACCTTGCGATCATGGGTTGGTGTCATGACTGGGTCCAAGCCTCTTGTCGCAACTGTAGCCGTGGCTATACATCTCAGGACTGTTACATTTCACTTCAATGTGCTATCGACCACGATGCCGGTCACAGATTGCTGACAAAGATTCCGCATGCTCTCTGTGGCGACATCTGTCATTGATACTATTTGGGTTATCTCTGAATCTGCGACATACTGATGGACGAGTCCTGGCATCCGAGGCGCAAACCTATATCTTCAAGCCCTCGAACCACTTCGTCGCCTCCTCGACCGCACCATCCACCTTCTGCACCTCAGTCGCCTGTCCAACAGCAGTCGCACCCTTCCCGCCAGCCTTACCACCGAGGACCTTGCCCACCGCACCGGCCCATGCAGCAGCGTCGACCTTGCTCTTCTCCCTCGCATCGGCGGCCATGTAGCATCCGTGAACGACTCTGCCTTCTTCGCCCTCACCTTCGGCAAGCACGACGTAGACGCTCTTGTCCTTGACGGCGGACTTGGGACCTCCGATGGTCTTGAAGACTTCGGCCATGGTCTTTGAGTTTGCGGACACCTTGGGGATCCGGAGAGCGGCGAACTGTGAGGATGGATTCTTTTCGAAGTGGGATGTGATGGTGTCGATGATGGCCTTGCTTTCTGCTTTTTGCAGAGCTTTCGCCTGGTTCAAGTTCGCCTGGTGACATGGTCAGCTGGCATCGTATATGACATCAGCGGGATTCACACATACCTTTGTGATTTGCTCGAACTTGGCTTTGAGTTCGTTCTTGGTGATGGCGGAGATATCAGCCTGACCCAGCTCGAGAGTAATCTCCCTACATCTCTTCTCCTTCTCTGGACCGTATTGCATCTTTTCGAGCGCAGTGATCGTCTTGCCGAGCTCCTCTGCTTGTCGTTGCACTTCGTGTGCAAGCTGGCCTGTTACACAAATCATGCGGCGGATACCCTTTGCGATACCGCTCTCCTCGATGATGATCAGATCCTTGATCTCACCGGTCTTGTCGACGTGGGTACCACCGCAGAACTCGACGCTGACGTTGCGCCACTCTTTGTTGTCCGGGTCTGAGAGGAGCTCATCGACGGGAACACCGACAGAGACAACGCGCACAGGGTCGGGGTAAGTCTCGCCAAAGACGGCGCGTACACCATGAATCTTCCGTGCATCGGAAAGAGGCACATCAAGAGCGTAGACCTGGGAGTTCTGGCGGATATATGAAACAGATTTCTCTTCGATGCTGCGTAGCTCAGCATCAGTGACGCCAGCCTTGTGGCTGAAGTCGAATCGCAACTTTTCCGGGGCGACGAGAGATCCCTTCTGGTTGATGTCCTCGCCGAGAACCTCGCGCAGAGCAAAGTTGAGAATGTGTGTGCCAGTGTGGTTGTTCCGGATGGGGTGTCGGCGAAGCTCATCAAATTCGCAGACTACTGTGTCCGAAGTAGAGAAGCTGCCATACGACATGAAACCGGTATGGAGGACATATCCGGCATAGACCTGGACGTTGGTAACATTCAGTTCAGCAACGCCGTCGATGACGAGCTTGCCGGTATCGTTCTCCTGCCCACCCTGCTCGGCGTAGAAGTTGGTCCGATCGAGGAGAACACCGACCTGTTGATCCTCTGCAACTTCTTTCGTCGAGTCCAAGAATTTCTTGTTGTGGTAGATGGCAACAATCTTTGCATTGATATTGTCGCGTCCGAACTTTGGCGAGTCGTCTGTCTTGGGTACACTGAGTGTCTTTTCGAGGTTGCCCAGATCATGTACGTCCAGCTTCGGATAGTCTGCAGCGGCCTTCTTCTCGCCTTTCGACGCCTCCTTGGCCTTTTCCTGTGCAGCAGCAACCTCGGCATCGTCTATTGACAGCCCACGCTCCTCGGCCATGATTTGCGTAAGATCTGTCGGGAATCCATAGGTGTCGTAGAGGCGCCAGACATCCGCGCCACTGAGCTTCTTCGAGCCAGACTTGTTGCACTGCTCGGCGTATCGCTCAAACATGGCCTCACCTCGATCGAGGGTCTTTGCGAATGAGACCTCTTCCTCATTCAAGATCTCGATGACGTCTTGCTGCTTCTTCTTGATCTCCGGGAACATGTCGCTGATCTCTTCTACTAGTGTTGGTACCAGTTTCGAGAAGAAGGTGCCAATCTCGGTGTTGAAGTATCTTCGGGCGTAACGAGCACCACGTCGGAGCACACGTCTGACCACATAGCCACGTCCGACATTGTTGGGGACACCTCCGTCACTGATGGCAAACGTGAGCAACCTCAAGTGATCCGCAACGACGCGGTATGCCGTGTCGATGTTGTCCGGATCCTCGGCTCCAAATTTGCCCTGATACTCTCTCACTCCTGTGACTTCCTGGATCTTCTTGAACAGTGGCGTAAAGACATCCGTGTCATAATTCGAGTACTTGTCCTGGAGAACACTGACCAAACGCTCGTATCCCATACCGGTATCGATGTGCTTAGCAGGTAGATTGCGCAGCGATCGGTCTGGCTCGCGGTTGTACTGGATGAACACCAAATTCCAGATCTCCAAGACATTCGGATCATCCATATTGACAAGATGCGCGGCGTTGCGTCCACCTCCAATGCGGTCGTAATGGATTTCACTGCAGGGACCACATGGACCTTGATCACCCATCTCCCAGAAGTTGTCCTTCATGTTGCCGGTCAAGATGTGGTCATCAGCAACTCCCATAGCCTTCCAGAGATCTCGAGCTTCGTTGTCCGGCTCGAGTCCACTTTCAGGGTGACCTTCAAAGTAGGTGACATATAGACGATCCGGGTCGAGTCCGTAGACCTTTGTGAGGAGTTCCCAGCCCCAGGAGATAGCTTCCTTCTTGAAGTAGTCGCCGAAGGACCAATTTCCCAGCATCTCGAAGAAGGTCTGAACGGAGTTAGCATGGTTAGTGAATCAAGTTCATGGTCCAACTTACATGGTGGTAGCTGTCCTTTCCCACATCGTCGAGATCCTGCACGTGATTAACCCAAGTCCATCTTTGAGATAGCTGAACGAACATTGTGTTTGCCACCGGCACGAATGCACTGTCATATGGTAAGCTTGCATCCAATGCTGGAGAGGTCACATGACCAACCTTTTGAGAATTGACGGCTCTCTTGAGCTGCGCAAAGTCGGACTGCGGATCAACTGTGCCTAAGAAGATGCTCTTATACTGGTTCATTCCAGCATTTGTGAAGAGCAAAGTAGGATCCGACAATGGCACGACCGACGAAGAAGGCACTGTCCTATATCAGCCATAATTCTGTGTGACTCGACGGCCCCTCGTTCGAGCCAAGCATACCAAAAGTGTGTTGATTCTTCTTGAAATACTCCAAGAAGGTGTTTCTGACCTTTGCAGCAGGCCATTGCTGCTCCTGCTCGGTCGGAGTTGCCATGGCGGATTGTGTGTGGCGCGATCGATATACCAGCAGTGGTTGTGCTCCAGTCCGCTGCGATCTGGAGCTTCGGAAATTTATCGAAGATGGAGGAACGAACTGGAGCTGACGGACAACAAGACGTCGACTCCACACCATTCACCTCGATGCGTATTTATCTTTCACTCTTAATATCGCTGCCGTAGGGATAAACAATGTCACTTGACGTTCTGATCAGAAGTCAATCCCCGCGCTGAAGAAGGACGACTCATCTCTCCCCGCCGGCCACCCATGGCCCATGGCGACCACGCACTTCCCACACGCCCCCATGCCTCTCGCAGGCACCAAACGCTCTGCTCCCTCCGACCTCGACGACGAGCAACGCTTCACTAAACGCTTCAACCTCCTCAACCTCATCGACCAGCCCTCGCGGCTTTACATCCCGGTCCCCTCCCAATCGCAGTCCCAGACCCAGCACCTCTCACCCAGCCGGCAACCTCCCCACCCGTCCTCCCTCCCAAACCACCTCTCTCCCACAATTCACTCTGCTCCGGACCCAGACGACACCCCCCTCATGGCAATCGACGAAACCCCCTCACGCATCTACATCCACGACCTGGACGCAGAACTCTCCTCTCTACCCCCAGACACCGGCCCCCAACTAATCTTCCTCCCCGACATCGAGCGCCAACTCTCGCGCGTACCGGGGTACCTCCTCCGTCCATCTTCGGCGGAAGAGAACAAAGGGAAAGAGCTGGTGCTGTACTCCTCTGGCACCGGAACAGGCATGGGTGCCAGACCAGAAGAAGGAGGAGATACAGCGAGGGGACAAGAGTCGGGAACAACGTCAGGAATGTCAGGGTTGTCAGGGACAAGCGGCACGGCAGGTACAGGAACAGGGGTGCATCTCATACAGCTCGCCATCGAAGAGACAAAGCGACGGAAGAGAGCGGAGGTGTTGGCGAGGACACAGCAGGCGTATAGGACAGAGGGGACGGAGACGGCGCATGGGTTTGGGGAGGGGGAGTGGGGATCTCTGGGGGGAGAGGGGAGGGGGGAAGATAGAGGGGAGGCGAGGAGGATGGGGTGGGGGGAGATTGAGGATCTTGAGGAGCAGGATGAGGACGAGGTACGGGATGGGGATGCGATGGATATTGGCTAAGGACAATTTCCTGTAGAGGAGGAGATGATTGCTGCGAGGAATTCTATTTAGCAAGGTGTCTGGGGTCTGAAATTATAGGAATGGGACAAGGACATGGGACAAGCAAGCTAGGACAGAGGAATCTAGCATCGTCTCGCCCTGTTGCAGGGACGACGAGAGCGACAAACTACTCTCGGACCAGGCGATACACTCGAGATGATACCAACGAATCAAAAATATTCAGAACTCATCCATACCACGTAAAGCTACAAAGTTCCTCTCCCGGCATCTGCATGTCTGTGTAGTATACAATAAAAAACTGCTCCCAGCTCAGTCGTGAGCGAGCATTGGAACCACAACACTTTCCTTCTTCACTGTTGCTCCTAATGCACATGTACTCATGTCCATGCTTCCCTTTTCCTCATTCATGAAAACAGAGAGATATTCACCCCTTTCCGTCCTTTCTCTCGACTGTGCTCCATCCCAGCCGACCCCTTCTCTGGCCTTCACCATTGATAATCTCCCTAAGACAGCAGGTTCCCGATATGTGGGCTGTTACTCGCACCATTACTCTGCGCTGCCCTTCCGGCGTCAGCGCCCAAGGGCTTCGGCGTAGACGGTCCTCCCGCTGGCTGTACGGCCGACAGTGCAGGCGACGTGCCCGGCGGCAACTGCGGCGTCGAGCTCGGGTTCGAGACGCTAGCTGGATGACCGAATGGAGACCCGGAAGAGCGGCCAAAGGGCGGTGGCCCTTGATGGTGAGGCACATTCGAGTGCGGTGGATAGCCTGCTTGAGGACCTCCATACTGCGGAGTTTGAGGGTGATGGTGCGGAGAAGGATCGGACCTCGGTGGTGGTGGCGGGCCTGGTGCACCAGGAGCGCCAGGGGGGCCACCAAGCGGTGGGCGATTGTAGAATGGTGCGTTAGGACCGGGGTGACCTGGATAGGGTGGTGGAGGACCATGGTGGCGGTCGTATGGATGCGCTCCGTTGGCAACAGGCATACCGTGGTTCGGTGGCGGGTGGGACGGATGGTGACCGTAGTGGGGCTGAGAGTATGGTGATTGCTGTCCATAGCCCCATTCTGGTCGATGATATCCTGCAGGAGGTTGTTCGCCAGGGCCACCTCGGAACCCTGGCGCAGGTTGATCTGACCAGATCTGCCGAGGGCGAAGCTCGTTTGGATCAGAAAGCGAAGGGGGCCACTCCACGTTGATATTGAGAGGTTTGGGGGATAGCGGAATGCGTTGGGGTGGCTTATTCGCGCGGTGATGGCACTTGTGGCACTCATAGGCAGGCTTGTCCTTCTGATTCGGTCCTGGACCATCACCATTGATGCCAATCGGAGCGTTCAGGATACCGTTCATGGATGTCGGAGGGTGATTGAAAGGTTGAGGAGGCAGTACCCACCAAGTCGGGCTGACATCGATGCCGCATTTGGCGCACTTCTTATCGACTTGCTCAGGGAATGGCTGACCCTTGTTCGCCATGGTAGGACTATTGGGGTCTGCCTCATCGGGAGCAATGCCGCCAACGATGGAAGTACGCGCCCTCCTGGCAGTCGCAGTGCTGATCGTAGAGGTGCGTCGATTCTTGTCGGCAACGACTGCAGCAGCCTGGTTAGCCCCTCTTATGGACTGGCTGACAGAGTTGGCCTTTCTCGCAGTGCCCGTTAGTGTCTGGTCGGCCTGCTTATAATTCTCCACATAGAGTTCGAGCGCCGTCTTGCCACTGTCATCCACCAATTCTGTCATGGGATGAACGTTCGTCTTGATGCTGTGATCCTTGCACCAGATGGCAGGAGTAGCTGCACCCGTCTCCTGACCCATCGTGACTGTGGTGATCTGATCCTTCCGAGAACCTTTGACGGGGGTGATGTCGAAGCCGAAGATGTAACCAGCCTCGAACGCGCAGGCGACATGGAAATTACCATGGCACTGCTGGCAGGAGACGCAGGCGCCTTTGCGACCATTCTTGCACAGTTTGCAGATGGCTTCATACCGAGCTGCTGGGATCGTACCAAAACCCTCGGCCCTTTCAAGCTTCCTTGCATTGCTGAACTTGATCTCTGGCGTCCAGACAGAGCACAGAACGTGCACCCAATTGTTGCCGTCGGTCTTCTTTAGTGGCTCTCGAGGTTGTACAGATCTGTTAAGCTCTGATTGACGTCTTGTATAGTCGTTCTTGGCCTTTTCCATCAAGTCCTTCTCCAGTCGCTCCTTTTCCCTATCGCGATCGGTCTTCTTTTTGTGTGAGACTCTGGGGGCTTCCCACAGATCGATCGGCGTGAACTCAATTGGACAAAGCGTACAAGCATAATCCTGTGACAATTTAGTGACGAGAACGGATTTGGTGTTATTATCCTTACAGTTGACACGAGCGGGGTCCGATCGTTGGTGCACTGATCGCAGACCCATTTGCTGCCGATATTCTGATCTGCTAGACCATAGCAATGCTTATGCACTGTCAACTTGCAGTGGGTGCAAGAAATCGGCTTGTCGTCGGCAGCGTCGATCTGCTTACACACGAAGCAAGGCAGATCGCGCAGTCTGGGATGCTCTGGGATGATTGGCGGTGGAGGTGGTGGTGTCGGAGCCTTCGCTGGCACAGATTTCGCTTTGACACCAGCAGTGCCGTCCGTCTTTGCCTTCTTCTTTGCAGGTTCGGATGTAGGATCCGGCGTTGTGTCCGTCGGTTCCGAAGCCTCTCTTGAAGCCATGTTGCTTTCGATCTGGAGTTCTCGAAGTAGCTCCTCGTCTATCCTCCGCTTCCATGCCTTGCCGCCACCTTGAGCCAGCTTACGTGCCGTCTCGTCTTGATCCTCCCACTGAATAGCATACTTGCGCCACAACCCAGCACAGCGTAGACACAAAGCTAGGAGTGGTCTGCTCGACTTATCTTTGCTTGATCCCTTCTCTGCCGCAGCCGTCTGGCCAGGAGTTACACCAGGTGCTCTCCTCCATTGTGGGGAATGCTTCTTGTTGCAGAATTTGCACTGAAATTCGCGCTTGTTGGATGCTGCCTTTACAGAATCGAAGGCCGAATCATCAGCATCATCAGCGACTTCTTGTTGAAGTTTGGTGGCAGCGTCGGCATTCTCCTGCTTCTGCTTCTTGTTGGACTTTCTACCTCCATAATTGTCCCAAATCTGGTGTCCTCGTGGTGTCTTCTTCCAGAGGTAGTAGAATCGAATAATGGATGAGATGGGTAGGTGGGTCTTCATATGCTGCTTGATCAGTCTGTGCTCTGAGCCATACTTTGCTACTCCTTCTTCGAATTTGCGAAGATCATCGTGCGTAAAGATGGGCTCCTTCAGATCTTTGCCGCGGTCGACTTTGGCGAGCTGGTCCAGTGCCTTCTTGTCGTCATACTTGTTGTCGATGAGTAGTGACAATGCTTTGTCCATGAGGTTGACGCCATATTCAGATACTCTCAATGGTCGAGCTAGACTTTGCGCTTGTTGCATGTATTTTGTGATGAAGTTCTCGTTGGCCGCAGGTGAATGCTCTTCATCAACGGTCGGCATCTTGAAGATGAGCTCAGCAGTGTTTCGTTTGTCGTCGTTTGGGTAGTCCTCGCCACGTGCGACATATCCAACAGGCTCATCCAACACCCACTTGGGCCGCTTCGCTTTTTCAGCCCGGTCAGCTTCGATAGCGGCCAGAGTCTCCTTTGAGAGCTTTGCATCTTTCTTGTGACTGTTGGTCTTGACATATTTCTTCTTGATCTCGGTTGGCTTGACAAGCTCGACTGGACGACCATGCCAGACGTTGACATTCGCTTGATGGCGTGGACCAAGTCGTGAACTTGCCCTGGGGTAGATTGCTCGGTCGTCGTACTGCAATGCATCCTCAACTCTACAGTGAATGCCGAGGTATCGCATAGGCCACATCTTGGCCAAAGCAATCTCGGCCTGAGTAGCGGGATGCTTATCGACGTCGATCTCCTCGGGGCTGGGTGCTCTAGTGCTGTCACCCACAGCGGGCTCTTCTTCCTCTTCCTCCAGCATCTCTTCGTCGATCTCTTCGCCATTTGGACCAACCTGAGGAGTGTGGCGAGCCTCGAGCTTCTTCTCTTGTGCCCTACTGCAAGGTCCGCAAGCCCACGCGAAACCGCGCGATGGCTTTTTTGGAAGTGGTGGCCGAACACAATTCATATGATAGCTATTGCCGCACATGGCGCAGTCGACAGAATCGTGACTTGCGCAGTACTGTGAGCAGCGCTTGCACAGCTTGACGGCACTGGTCAATTCCTTGACCCTGCTGGCTTCGACAGCGATAAACTTCCATCTCTCGTCCAAGGCTTTCTTGACCTTCTCGGGCACATTGATGACAAGCGAAGTAGGTATCACCTCGTAGAAACGACGGATGAAGCGATCGAATATTTGGTTGAACCAGAAAGAATCAGGGTTTTTGCGGTATTGATCCAGATCATCAATATCTGAACGATGCAGTATGCGACATTTGCCGCGCAGGGAGGTTATTGGACATATGTCGGAATGCATCGTGCCGTAGACGAGACGAGTATCATTGTTGTAACGCTGAACATCTCTAGGTCGGTAAAACCAGTTGACTCGCATTTCCGTTACTGTGGAATTGGGGTCGCTGGAGTTGGAGTGCACAAATTCCATGATTCTGCACAGATAGTATGGATCGCCGGGTGGTTCCGATATGAGGTAAACATGGTCGTCAATACCAAAAGTGGTTCCATCATCGGCGACGAGTTTCCCATCCTTGTTCAGCTTTGCCTTTGTCTTGTCGAAAAAGACCATATTTGTCTCTGGCCGACGTGGTGGCGGAGTGCCCTTTGCGACGGATTTTCGCAATGTTGACACGGCAGGTGCAGGCGCCGGCGCCGGCGTTGATTGTTGGGCTGGAGTCGCGGAACCTGCAGCTTTGCGCTTTTTCGGATTCGAGGCGGCGTCGCTCGCAGATCCCTCGTCCATGGCCACGTCGTTCACGGGTTTGAATTTTGGTTCGTGCGCGTCTGATACACGCTTTGCATCTACTGCAGTGGGATTTCTTTTCGAGTCTGACTTTGCAGCGCCAGTATATTCAAAATCCATTTCCTGGTCCTCGGCGTAGTTCGGCCTGGACGCGGCACCGCGATTTCGTGAACGAGTGCCGTAAGACGATGCCGCCGGTCCATCATCGCCAGATGAAGCCATCTGTGAAGGCTCTGATGGTTGAGTGTTGGCGGTAGGCTGTGGTGTTGTGGATTTTGATTGCGATTCGGCGTCCCGATTTGCAGCCTGTGACGGCGATAATCGTGAGGTCTTCACGGCAGGTGCAGACTCCTGTGTGGCGGGCCCAGACTCGGAGGGCTCCGACTTGACACCAACATCCTTTGCTTGAGCAGCGTCGGTGAGAGTCAAAGTCGGTTGGGATTGAGATGAGGTTTGGGTTGTGACATTAGATGTGTCAGGATTAGATGTGCTCGAGTCGGTGATGACACCAGTAGATGCTTGGGTGGCAGAGCCACTCAGGGCGCCGGACGGGGTTTCGTCCATCAGTCAGCGCGCGTCAGAGCCACCATCGAAGCCAAGGTCGACCAACGCCTCACTAACAGGGTGATAAATCCCAAAGTGTAGTTGGACGATGATCAGAATTTGTCTTGACAGGCCAGACGTGTCCACGTCAGAAGAGGTAGATATTATGCACAGGGCGACTTGGCGGGTCCGAGATGGAAATGCGGCACGGACGGCAGGGGGGATGGATGCGAGATATGTCGATGGGACGTCTTGTCGAGGTTGGGAGGCGACGAAGATGGGTGGGTTGCATATGGGTGCCGTGGGGAGAAAATTAGAAAGGGAAGAGAGGGGAGAGAAGGATGAACATGGTATCAGCCAGTGGACTGAACTGGTAGCACGCGGGAGTGCAGGTGCGTGGCAGCAGCAGCAGGAAGAAACGGGCGCGACTCGGAGCCAAGGCGACATCTGGCATCTGAGTTCCAATCTCTGCGGAAGCCTAACATGCCAGAAGCGTCAGTGCAGAGGGCAGAGCGCCGCAAAAGGCCTATTGACGTCTACCCGCGCAATCTTTTTCCAATCAGGTCATCCGCGGCTAAGAAGGATGGCAATATCATGTGAGAAGGCCAATCCGTTCATGGCTGACAGATTTGCGAGCATCGGGTCAGGTCTGGCGCAGTCACCGCTGGAAGGGATCGACCATCGATCCGGCGGGCTCTAGGTGGGCTCTAGGTTGTTAGTCCCGAACGGTTGATGCCAAGCCAGGGCCATTCACAGTCGAGACGACACGATGGCCTGGAGATGGCAAAAGTCATCAAATCAATATTTATTCCATCTTTATTTGACCACCCATGATGGTCGCCGATACATTCGACCGTGACCGGATATGATGACAACCGGTCTCGCGAGGGAGGACGTGGACGAGGAACGAGCGCTAGGGTGCGCCACATTGCATCTTCTGGAACGTCGACAATCGACATTTAGCGGGACTAACAACAGCGGGCCAACGTCCGAGGCGACAAGTCACACAAGTGACCGACCTCAGAAGCAGGACCACCACTAGGGTCGATAGAGCATGGCTTGTGTTCGCAATCTTGGCCGACCGTAAAGAGTTTTGTTGGTCGTCCTGAGCGCTGCGAGACCAATGACATGAGTCGTGGTGGAGGATGATGAGCCGCCCGGAAGCCACGCGAGACGGCGGACCCCAAGCACACCCCCAGGGCTGTCTTCAGCACGACCTCCAAAGCCATTTTTCCGCCTGACAACGCCTTGTATCCGGAATGCTGCCAGACCTTTTGCTCTGATGATTACTTTTTGGTATCAAGGTGATTTCTTATGCATTTGCGTCCTCGGAATATACTTGCATGCTGTTATGGCCTACCAGACCGCCTCGATGGCGAGCCACAAAAATCACACCGACCAATCGAAACAGATACAGAAAAGTAAACGTAAGACAGCCGAAAACCATGTCGATCGGGGAAAGCGGCTGGTAGGCTGGACAAAAAGTGCGAAGGCGTGTCTGCAGAGGTTCGAATCGATGAGGTACCGAGTGAAGTGTAAGAAGTGGATCGTTCGGCTACCCTGACTGCTCGCTTTTTCGAGATGGAGAAAGATAACTTATTAATAGACCAGCCATCTCCATCAGCGAAGCACCTCGGACAGTACTTCTTGAATTTTTGCTCAATTTCAAAAAAAAAAAAAAAAATTGCGACAATACTGCTCGTGGGCATCAGCTGCAGCGTTTTCCCGGGACCGCGTGCTGCAGCCTCTGCAGGTGTATCATCGAACTTGCGCTAGACTTCGGGTAGACCCACCCTCCCGCAAGCCACCGATCTCCCTCGCTTCCCCACGTCTTCCAATATCAATTTTTTGACTCCCATCCTCGATACGACATCGGCCAAAAATTCACCACCACCTCACTTTACCGTCTTGCATTCTAAGCGTCCCATACAGCCATGGGATGCTCCGCTCACTTGCATCCGTCATGACATCGGCTTCTAAGCGGGTCCCTATCCCGTCAAGAGGGGTAGATTACAGAGGCAAAGTCGTGCTGGCGCCAATGGTCAGATCCGGAGAATGTCCTTCCAGGTTACTCGCCCTCAAATACGGTGCTGATCTTGTGTGGGGTGAGTTTGCGACGACATGGCATGATCTTTGGCCAAATTGCCACCCAATCGACTTCAGAACACTCATGCTTTCCAGGTCCTGAAACAGTCGACCGCGCCATGATTGGCACTACCCGGAAATTTAACCCTGTTACCAAGACGATAGACTTCACTCGCTACTCGAACAACGGCCAGAAGGATCACGTCCCCGACCCTTCCCAGAGGGAGTCCGTCATATATCGTCTCCACCCTGAACTCGAAGGCGGCAAGCTCATATATCAGATCGGTACCGCATCGCCGGAGCTAGCCGTTCAAGCGGCACTTATAGTCGCGCCAGATGTCGCCGGTATAGACGTCAACGCCGGATGTCCAAAGCCGTTCAGTACTTCCGGAGGCATGGGTGCCGCACTGCTCAAGACGCCAGACCTACTCTGCTCCATTCTAAGAGCACTGATCAAAGAGGTGGGAGAACCCAACAATATTGGTATAAGCGTCAAGATCCGCATCCTTGATACGGCGGAACAGACAAGAGCGCTCGTTACACAGCTGGTGCAGACCGGCATCACGGGACTGACGGTGCATTGTCGGACAACACCTATGCGGCCTCGAGAGAGAGCGATACGAGATCAACTCAAGATGATCGTTGAGATCTGCCACGATGCCGGAGTAGCATGCCTGATGAATGGCGACGTCATTTCCAGGGACGAAGCTATTAGTCTGGCCGAGGAATACGGCGCAGATGGCGCCATGATCGCCACAGCCGCCGAAGCCAACCCGTCATGTTTCCGAACAGCAGCAGATGGCGGCCTCGAGAGATGGGATACCGTAGTAGGAGAATACATGTCATACTGTCTCGACGTGGAAAACCGATGGGGCAATACCAAATACCTTCTAGGTCAGATGATGCCCGGAAGAAGTCCCAAATACAATCTTATGAAGCAATCGAAAAGCTACGCAGAGGTCATCGAACATCTAGGCCTGACTGAGACGCTCGGTGAGAAGGCGAAAGAGGTCGATAAGCGATTGGGAATGGGAGAGGCCGTGGTTGGAGAGCAGAAGATGAGCAAAGCAGAGCGGAGGGCGAAGAACAGGGAGCAGCAAGAGCTGGCGGAGAGGAGGCGGGCGGAGAAGAAGAAGTCTCAGCAGGCGAATGTGCAGAAGAGAAAGGCCGAAGAGGCTGAGCTGGACGATATACCCCATGATATGAAGAGGCAAACGGCTCCGGGAACGGCGCAAGAGCAGGCCAGTGTGCTTGCTGTATGATAGACATCTCCATTCACGAATCAATGAGCAAGATAGCTTGCATGTACATGTAGATGTCAACTGAACGACAAGAGTCAGGTGGTCGACAAGTGCGATCGTAACATCATGAATTTGTTCTGTGTGCCGCCCTGTCGATCCAGTTTTGCTATGTTCATCCTTTACACATGAACTTACACCTCCTCCATCCTGACCTCACTTGCCAATGCATGCGTCAATTCTACCCTTACGCCCGCCCCGGTGAGTACATCAATCCACATCCTCTGGGTATCCGACAAGCGATCATTCTCACTCTTGACCTCGGCAAACATGACCTCCCCCTTCTGACCCCTATCAAGCAACGCCCTCCTCCTCTTCCTCTCCACCTCATCCAATACCTCCCTTTCCCTTCCTCCCTTGCAACCCTCCCCCTTCGCCTCCCCATCCCGCCCCTCCACCTCATGCCTCACACACTCCAGACTCCCTTCATCAAACTCCCTCCACAAAAACAAATCCGGCACCCCCCCTCCCCCACTCCCATACTCCTGCGCCAAAACCTTCAAAACCGTCGCCAACGCCTCCGGGCCCCAACACCCCACAATCCTCGTCACCTCCCCCTCATCAAAACCCCAATCCACACCAATCACACACGTCCTCCGTTCCCTATTCTCCTCATACCACCTCCCCACCACCTCCCCCGCGCCCCCATTCGCCACCTCCCTCAACCGCGCCTCCACCTCGCTGATCCTTGTCGCATAGAAACTATCCGTGTGCAAATCCAACGGACAAGTCTGGAACTCTGTCTGGAACACATTCGGCACGTAAGCGAACATGACGTCGCTCATGATGGCGCCGAACAGGGTACGCAGGAGGGAGGACTCGCAGTGGTATCCCCGCCAGCCTTGGGCGCGGTAGTGCGAGAGGCACATTTGTTCGACACTGACGGGGGAGGAGGTGGAGGCGAGGGAAGAGGGGAGGGCGGGGTCGAGCCAGAGGGTTTTGGCGCCTTTGCGGTTCGTGGGGGGGAGGTCGGGGGCAGGGACGGGGAGGGAGGGGTCGGATTTGCGGTGGGACGAGGGGTGGGAGCGGATGATCTGGATGCCGTGGAAGGTGGTTTCGGCGGGTTTGGCGAGGCGGACGTGGCCGAAGTCGTGCTGGAAGCGTTTGGGGATTTTGAGGGCTTTTTCGAGCTTGGTGATGCGTTTTTGGAGGTCGTGGTGGAAGATGAGGTGGGTGAGGGGGTCTTGGAGGCCGGTTTCGCAGGTGGAGAGAGCGATGCGTTTCCAATGCTTCTTTTGTGATTCTGGGTCGCGGCCTTCGCTGGGTTGGAGGAGGTGCATGTAGTGCTCTTCAAGCAGGGCCTTGCGTTGGTACCAGTCGCCACGGCGGGAGGTGTGGAAGAGCTTTTGTGACAGGAGGGTGGTGAGGATCTCGTGCTCTCGTAGATGGTGCTTGAATTTGCCGAGGACGAATGCACCCTTGTGGACAATGCGGGTGTATACCCAGGCTGGACTGAGACGGCGGAGGTAGGCACCTTCTCCTGTGGCGTAGATGCTGTCTTCTTTTCGTTGCTCCTCTGCTAACAGAACCTGCCATCGTGCAAGTACCTCTTCGAAGATGTCAAGGACAGTTTGCAGAGTATCTGTAGCAGGCGTCCCGTTGAACTCCAAGATGTTGTCTACCCTGAATTGAGTCCGTATCGACGCTTCGAACTCCAGTAGGATAGGTCGAGAAGGAAAGATGTTCGCCGACCTCGACACCAGATAGCTCGGAAAGTTCCATCTTGAGATCCTCGCTAGTATGATAGTCGTCAACGACTTCTCCGTCCACTCCGTCGATCGATAGAACACCAAATGCACCCTCTCGAACAGCTTCAAGACCGGCAAAGAAAGTCGTATACAAGGTCCCGTTTCAGCCATGATCTTCCCAACAAAATGCGCATCCCTATTCTCCCTCGGCGTACTCGCACCACTATCCGACTCCCCCCTCGACTCCACCGACGCCACCGACTCCTCTGTATCCGACCTCTTCAAGAACCCCAGCCCAGTCTGCTTCCCACTCGTCCTCCTCAACGCTCTCAATAATTCCGTCTTATTCTTCCCCTGCACCTTCGCCTCCTTCGCAATCGCCTTGAGCTCATCCAGCAGCAGTAATGACGACGCCTCCTCCAGCGTAGTGATACACTCCTCCGACCGATCCGCAAACGTATAGCTCTCCCCCTCCACCCCCTCGTCCGGCGGATCCCACTCCCCCGGCGCCTCATGGCCTTCGACTTTCACCTCCGGCAACCCCCTCGTCCGCTGCAACTCGACAATCGCATTCTTCATATCCGCAATGTCGCTGTAATACCCCAGTCTTCCCACGCGATGCCAACTCGCTGTCTTCCTCAGAAACAGTCTCACGTAGAGGTACTGAGCCTCGTACGCGAGCCCCTGCCAGTCAGTGAAGACCCTCCTCTCGGCGTCATTGAAGAGGTGGCTCTCGTCCCCGAGCACCGTCTCAAGGGCAAGGTTGAAGGCGTCCACGTAGATCGAGCTCTTTCCTCGTACCCATTTCCGTGCTTTGAGTCGGCTGTCTGCGTCCTCGAGACCGGACTGTTCGGCGACTTCGGCGGATCGTGTCGCTTCGTAGGCGGCGATGGCTTCTTTGTCGGTGCGGATCGGGGGAAGGGCGGTTTCGAGGTCGGTTTTCTTTTCTGCTGGGGCGGGGGCGAGGTCTTCACTGTCGGGATCGGTATCGGAGTCGGGGATGGTGCGGTCATGGTCGGGTTCGCGCTTGATGGGGGAGGGGAGGTCAAGGTGGTCGTCGGGTGGGCTGCGTTTTATGCGTTTGAGAGGGCGCTTTTCAAAGTCATCTGCGCCAACGAAGTTCGTGGATGGTGGGTGCGAGATTTTGGTCCCCACCATAGCATTGTGCTTGGAGGGGCTACAGTCGGAGAGCATGGCGGTGGCACATCCTTGTTCCCGTTGAGGTGTGATGTAAGGACTGAAGTTCTGGAGATGGAACTTCGCGACCCCGCGTCAGCTTGGACGCGACATCACGTGGTCTAATTAGGGGTATCATATATCTCATGAACGACTTTGACAACCAGAAGTCAAACGACCTCATGTCCCGGAGCCCTCGCCGCTGCCTTTCTGTACTATCCGCGGACTCGCAACTCTGGGACTGTTCTGAACACTTCCTCCTCTCCCGCCTTTCATGAGACTGGCGAAATATGCTTCGAGATTCTCCACTGGTATATCCTTACCTGCTTCGAACGATGGTGGGGAGCCTGGAGTGAACGGCGTACTCTCTCGTGTTCGAGTCCTTTCTGGCGTGCCTTGTGCCTGACCAGAGCCTTGCTTTGTCCTCTCCTGCAGCATATTAGCTCCCTCCTGCAATTGCTGGCGGGTGAACAAACCTTGATCCTCTTCAGCGCCTCATCGGCATCGTATTGAATGCCTCCCATGTTGAATTGCACAGGTCCGATCTGCTCGTCGATAGACGGCCGCCCGTTGCTGTCTTCCGGCACGTTTGTCCTCCTCGTCTGGGATCTCTGTTTCTTCGCCATTTCGTCCTCTGCGCGCAACGCCTCCAACCTCTCCATCTGTGCCCCCAAGAATGTCTGGTCGGGGGTATGCTCAACCTCGATCTTCGGCTTCTCTTTGTCTTCGACCTTCGGATTGGAGACTCTTGCAGCCCAAAGCTCCTCTGTTGTACTTCCTGCCTGCTCGTTTGTGCTCCCCTCAACATCTACACCCCAAGCTCGGCTCACACCTTCGATGTCAAAGCCTTCTCTAAGCACTCTGATCTTGCCCCAACTGTCCCAGCCAGCAGGTACAACCACCTTTTCCCGATCCACCACGTTGTGCTTCACCCCCTTCCTCTCCTCTTCCACTTTCAGACCCCTGTACACGACCGCTCTGATCCCCTCTTCCCCTCCTGGAGCAGCGTAAACAATGCCCATACCATGCTTCAGCCCACCTGTCCGCAGGAATTGCAGTACAAAGTCGAACTCTCCCTCCCTCCAGCCGTTCTTTTCCAGTCCCTCCATTGCTACTACGTTTCCCACCACGACAGTCACAGGCAGTCCAAGCGGATCGTCAAATTCGCCCGGACTCAATGGCGTCCGCGTCACTCCATCAGTGATACTCGTCTGTGCATCCTCATCCCTCCTCTTGAGCCACTCGGTGTTGTTGTCTTCTAGTAAATGCTGGCTTTCCACAGTGAGTGGCGCGACAGCAGTCTTGAGCAGTCGTATCCATGCTAGAAGCTCAGGTATGAAAGACCACGGTCTTGACCAGTCCAAGAGGAGTATTACTGATGTGTTCGGTATCGCGGAGGGTGTGAGCAGACGGGTAAGAAGAGGTGCATAGGCGGTCGATGGCGAAGGAAGAGTGTGAATGTTCACTCGCGCGAGAGTATCCTCGCCATCAGAAGAGGGCAGGTCGCGGTAGGTATAGCCCAGGGCATGAGTGTTTGCTAAAGGTATCAGGCGTGGTCGTTCGCGCCGGGAGGGAGGCGCTGGGGGGAACAGCTGGGTGATGAGGTCTGACTGAGACGAGGGCGAGGAGCCGAGGAGAAGAAGGTGTCGTTCTGGTATTCGGTGACGGGTCGAGACTGTGGAGAGGAGAGTTGACCAGATTGGAGGCGCAGGCTTGGTTGTGCTAGCTATCCGATTGTGGTTTGTTGCTCTGGAGGTGGGTTGGAAAGTCGTCATGTTGGTAGTCAGGAGGCGTTGTGCTATCGCCGCATGTTTGGATCGAATCGAAGCCGGTGCTGCCTAGTATCGTAGCTCTTTCCCTCGCGAAGGTTGCAATGCACAACGGACGATAGTTCGTGTATAGAAATCGAAGAGCTACAACAGAAGCGCCGAGGAGCTGCGGAGACGCGCCACAACCAATCACATTGCAGGGCTCACGGACACTCGGAGTTGACCTGTTCGGCGCCCAGTTCTATTCTATTGACATATATGCATATCGCATGTAACCTTGATGGCTATCTGTCTCTTGATACCTTGCAGTTAGTGAGTAGAAATATTTGTACTACTTCATTTCCATCCTCACTTTTTGCGGGCTGTTAGCAGGACTTCCAGCTGAGGTTGCCACCCAGCAGAATATATGCTATGGGGCACAATAAACAGCGTACGGAATGATAGTATCATTATATTCAGTTATATTGGTCTTTATCAGCTGTATACCGCGTCACCGCTAGTCTCTGAGTTCTCAATGCACCATGACCGACCTTGCTTCATCGATAGCAGTTCCAGACGAGACGATGCTGCCTTGCACAAGCATCAACCAGCCATTTCGTTTCCTGGACCTGCCAGCTGAGATCAGGTACACAATCCTCTCCTTCACCGACCTAATGACGCCCCGACGAGAAGTCACTTGGAACCCAGAGCAAGGCTACCACCTCCTCCAGACCGAGATCCAGAAACGATCGTTCTGCACCCACCACCACAATCCACCCTCCAGATCCCACCCACACACCTCCCACCCCCTCCCTGCCTGCTCCCACTGCGGATGCACCTACATGCCCATCTCCCCAGCCTGGCACAATCCCCACCGCGACAACCTCCTCCTAAAATGCAACTGCTGGCACCCTCCCCTGCCACACTTCCTCGTCTGCCACACCTATTCCCTCCTCGCCCTCGAAACCTTCTTCACCCAAAACCGCTTCGTCATCACCCCGGACACAGACCTCTACACCACCGCCGCCCCCTGCCGCCCCTTCCTCCGCAACGTGCCACCCCCAGCCCTGCACTGGCTCAAAGACCTCGAGATCATCTTCCCCGCGTACGAAGCGAAGAAACACACCCGCGTCTCCAAACTGGCGATCTGGGACCTCACCTCGGTGCTCAAGAGTAGGGGCCAGCTGCTCAACCTCCCCGCCTTGAAAAATAAGGTTATGGGTTCCCTTTGTAGACCCGGATGTCTGCATCGACAAAGTCATCCTGCACACGAGGGGTTTGCCGAAGAAAGAGTGCCTCAAGCTCTGGAGACGGTATAGGGAGATGGTGCTCGCTTTCAAGGAGCTGGATGGGCTGGGCAGGTTGGAGGTGAATCTGTATAAGCCTTGGTATCATTCTTACCATGCTGGGTGCGATATGAGGCGTGTCAAGGGGTTGGAGGACGTGGTCGATAGGGGGTTGATGGAGAGGAAGGTGGAGATGGAGGGGAGGTTGGAGAGGGAGGTGATGGGGAGGGAGTATGAGGGCGATGCGGAGGGGAGGTATGAGATGCCGCAAGGGGGGTGGTGGGGGACGAGGTGGGGGAGGCCGCATTTGCCGAGCGGGTTGAGGAGGGGGGATACGAGGTGTCCTGGGAGGTGGGATCCATTTTGTTGCGCGGAGAGTAGACAGGAATGACAATGGTATGCGAATATCATTTTGGCCGGTTTGCGTTTGGCACGACATGGCTGCAAGATAGTTGACCTTCTGGCAGTGACGGTACGTCGATGAAGCCATGACACCGAGTTTACCTATCACGTCCTGCGAAGCACTCAAAGGCGACCATTGCACTTTGCTGGACTTCGTCCTGTCGACTTACTGACCACTCCTTGTCTTCAACTCTCACATCTCTCTTTCCTGCGATGCCGGCTCACCCGGTAATGCCTGAGGGCTTCCGGAGGTTTGTCCTCTGTACTTCAATGATAGATCTGTCACGCTGCTGTAACAGCTTCCTGTCCTCCTTCTCGTCCACAGTCACCGTTCTGTCAGAGCAATCCTGTCCGGTCCATATCCCCCTAATGAACCTGGCTTCATGAGGAACGACCTACCGGTTCCCTTACCTGACGATCCCTAATTCGCAACACCAAACCATGTCCTCAAAACTACTTTGATTTGCTTTCCTACCTGCTTGCCAGAGACATCGCACTTCCACCTCACCCTCAGCGCTCTACTATGGCACGAAATTAAGACGTCCGAGCGGGTAAAGGTTCTCCCATACAATCTTTTACTTCACGAAGACATGCGGCTCCGCGCACGGAGTCGATTCCGTTTCATCGAGCGAACACGAGATTCACTGCTATCTTCTTGTCTAGCTACCTGCTTCTTCGTGGGGATGGGGGATAGAGAGACTAATAGATAGGTTGATCAAGCTCGCGGCCGTAGTGATACCTTGATGGAAGCGGTGATGGTACCGTGCATGAGACTTGCATGCTACTGGGGCAAGCATGAAGCATGGTCACTGCTAGGGAAGAGGCTGGTTCGCATGAGCGTGTGCGTTGAGCGTTGAGCGTTGAGCGTTTCGTGATTGGGTAAGGGTTCGGATAGAATGCTTGGGTCTTGGACAGGTGCTGTCATGCTATATTCGGGCCGAGCTTGAGGGTAGGTTTAAGCATATGGTTGATGAATAGATTGTCCTTCGTGAGTGAGGGTTTACGGTGGAGATGAGGCAGATTGCACCGAGGAGTACCTTTGGGATAGTCGATGCCTCGGTCGAAATATGATACGTCCACGAATCGCTGGGAATACCCCAAACGGCAGAGCATGATGACAGGGAACGATGGTAGGGCTCAAGTAATCACGACTTACCTGCAACAAGACCTACGAGCCCTGAGTACCCACAGTGTTGTGTGCCCCCAGCAACACTCCATCTGGGTCCCAGCGAGCCCTGCCACCTAATCCCAAGCAGGCAGCTGAATAACGCAGACCAGCCAGCACAACTGCCAGGACACGAAACATGCTAGCCACGCAAGCATGCAGATCGAACATGTCACCGCTCGGCGTGCATTGCATGAACGGCCCCCGGTTGGAATGTCCGGGACCAGTGATGCCTCGGCGGAGCAGGACCCACGAAGCGAGGATTGATATTGCTCGAGCGCAGATCATGTTCGTCTTGATCTTAGCCGCGGTCCGGGGACAATGCTTCTCGAGATTGAAAAGTGACAGGGATGAGCAGGCGGTCGTGAGGATACCAAGGACCGGGGTCGAGATTGATGCCTGTCAGATTCGAAGAGCAAAAGTTTAATGTGTGGGTATGTTGGTAACTTGAGGCTGATGTGCTGTGCAATTTTTCTGGATATCCTTCAGCCTGAAGTCAGGTCTCCATCGGTGAGGTTGCGAGCGAACGATTCATGGTACATCTCCACCTTCTCCCCAAGTCGACGTGAGGCAGTCTCTGGGACTGGCTATTGGTAGGACCCCGGTTCGGGCAATCAAAGTCTGCTGGGCGAAGTCGTGCGAGCCAAGCGAGGGCGAGATAGATTAAACCATCGGAGCTCCTCGGGTCAGCGGTACGGAAACTGGATCGTGGTGGAATGTCTTGATTACAGTACAGGCATGTGGTCGGCTGAATCCTCTTCGAGATCAGCGTATCTAATCAAACTTGACTTTCTTCGAGAGCTACGATTCCTCCGTGTAGTTCGCGCCGGCATGTCATGAGGTGTGCGGGAAGGTTCACGTCTGAGGGCCGCTTGGTCGTCATTTTGCGGAAACTCTGGGCGAGCCGTGCAGATCATGCTGTCAGATTGATCAAGGATAGAGGCAGCGCGCATTCATCTGGACCCAAGAGTCATGGATCATGCGTGATGGGACCCGCTCGAGAGGGCACGAATCGTGGCATGCCAATGGATCAGCCGTCATGGAAGATCTGTCGACAAGGTTAATTTGCTACGCAGAGATGAAGTGGATCGGGGGGCGGGCGAAGATCACACCTGGCGCAGCCACCGGGTCTCGACGGAGAGAAGGAAGTGGTGATGGTCACTTCCATTCGAGACCCAAGATGGTGGATGGCACGCCGAAAAGGGTGGAGCGAGGCGAGATGACCATGATCCACGGATGATGAAAAGTGTCACGCCTAATTTGGAGTTTCAGGGCCTTATTTGTCAAGTTTAAATAAAAAATTGCGAAGCAACGTTCGCGCGATAAAGTCCTCATGGTCCTTGCGCGTCTCGAAGTGCAGCAGGTGTGTCGTCCTGCAGCAGGCGTACGTGGTGAGATCGGGAGTGTTATTTGGTGACACGGTGGTATCTCAGACCACAAAGATGATTGCTGTCCTCTTTGTGACTCTTGTGGCGCGAGTGGTTGCACGTTGCACTCCAGAATGCCTGTGGCGCGAGACAGTCTCGTCCTTCTGGATGAGAAGAAAAATGAGGCTTGAGGCGGTGACCCTGTTCCGGAGGGGTTTGGCAACTTTGGCTTTGTCAGATCGTATGTACAAAGGCGGGCGCCCCACTCGCACCTCGTGTGCATTGGCGCAGATTCTGAGCTTGACCTGATTCCGTCGCTTTTCGCTTGCTGCCGGCCTCAATTGGGCACAAGTGAGCAAGGGGCGGACTGGCGTGGATCGACTAATCCAGCACATGACGCCGACGTCTTTTGGGCAAAGAGAAATCTGTCACACGCACGTCCTCGCTCGTCTTTGCACGCCTTGTGGGCTCGGGCCTGATCGACTTGTTCCGGCAAAGTCGACGTTACCGTCAAGTCGGTTTGACATGAGCCATTCCGTTTCCCGGCTGGCCCTGCGCAGATCTCTGTACCCACTGCTCCTGGCATGTATGTCATTTGCCATCGGTCGAGTCAAGTCGAGCTCCAGCGAATAATTCATCTCTCTATTACACGCCACGATACGCGAAATTGTGATGGTGCTTCTCACGGCAATGCACTGTATGTGAACAAAGTGTGTATCATGTAGATTCGTGATTGGTTGGGTATTAGATATTAGACATGACTAGTGCTGCACTTTTGCTGCAACTTGACTGCACGGGCTGAGCTGTAATTCTGCCTGAAAGCCAATCAGGACTCGCTCGCTAGTGACCATGACTTCTTTTGCATTGGTAGTGTGAAATGTGTGTGTGTGTGTGTGTGTGTGTGTGTGTGTGTAGGTGTGTCGGATCGTGCGTGATGTGCTCATGATATTCTTCTGCGCCTTGAACTCCGCTGTCCAATGACGCGCGATTCATCTTTAGTGGCTTCCGATCAAGTCTCCATCCATGTGTAGATCGTGTAATGTGGAGGAATCGCTCGAGGTGGGGCATGAAAAGATGAAGCAAACTATGGACTCTCGGTCGTAGCCCGCCTCCCAGTCGTAGTCTTCTTGTCTCGTTGCTCTCGTAGCTCTGGGCATCGTCTGCGATGATTGATGAACCAATTGCTGACCTGGAAAAGGAATGTTAGAGATATACGTGTATTTTCGAATGAGGTTGACTCACCTGTGTCAAGTTGATTCCAGCCTTTTGTGCAAAGTATTTCTTTTCATCTTCCGATGGGTATGGATTGTCCAAGTGATCCTCAAACCAACGTTTCATGATATCCGTGGATTCCTTTGGCAAGTTGCTTCGCTTTCGCGCCTTAGCCAATTGGTAGTCGTAAACCCCAGGTTGGTTGTAAGATGACAATGAAGAGGAAGCTGTTTCGGGCGCTGCCGGGTACGACGGTGGTAGGCCCCTGGAGACTGGCGGTCCGTGGTACTCTGGACGCGCCATGGAAGCACCTGAGGTTGAATAGGGCCTGTACGGAGGAGGTGACGGAGCATCGTAGTTGGGGCGTCGTGGGTATTGAGGAGCATACTCCCTCCAGCTTTGCTGAGCAGGCTGTCTGTCATATTGACTCGGACGCGATAAGCGATCGAATGATCGCTTCCTCAAAGGCTGTGGTTGGGACACCACCGTTACTCGCTCTGGGGATGCTGTGCGATGCTCGTATACAGAAGTCCTGATCTCAGGCAAGTAAGCTACACTCAAACGATGCCTCGAGTGCACATCTTTGGTCTGTCGGTAGGCAGCCAGATCCAGTGAGTCTCGTCGTTGGGAGAAGTCGACAGGCGGAAGAGTGGATTGATGACTCGCCGGCGACGTGAAGGATGGCCCGCGCTCCCATGCGAGACTTGAGCAAGCACGCTTGTGTGCTCTCGAATAGTCACCATCGCTTTCAGGAGGGGTGATCTGAGGAGCTCTGCGAGAAGTGGTTGGCGTGGATGGAGGGCTTGCAAGAGGCTCTGCAAGAATCTACTCGAATCAGCGGCGTTCTGTGAGTGCCTGTCACATGTACATACAGATCGGAGAGGAGGAAGAGATGGCTTTGTCGAGGCCATGGGTGGGAGAAGATTCACATGTCGAGGTGAATCGTAGCTAGAGCTAGCTGGCGGCTGTCCGGCGTTGGAAGACATGCTTGAAGCTTCTCTCTGCACTGAGTAATAATAGGAAGGAGCGTCAACGCTCAACTTTCGTGATCGGTCGAATGAGTCTAATGAGATGTGGCTGGTTGATGATTTTGGTGTTGCAAGACCACCGCTGTGTCTATACTGGCGACACCAGTCCGAATGGGAGTCGTGACGTGAATAGTTCGTTGGTGCCAGTACCTCCATAATGCCAGATGGCGGTGACGTTTACAGTGGCTTGAGATTAAAAAGGATAGTCGTGAGATTGGTCGTAAATGCAAAGTACAAGTACTGTACTGGCATTAGTCTCGAGTCTTTGACCTAGAGATCATGTATCGTCGCCAGCCAACAAGCTGGTTGCAGCCATGGCATGTTGATGGATTGATCAAGTCAAACTCACCAAGAATCAATGAAGGCTGTTGTGGGAAAATAAGGTCGTCATCTACAAAACCGAGATCAACATGTAACAGTCGAACGGTGTTCGGCAGGTTTGCAACGCTCCCAATGTGGCGGAAAGGGAGGACGGTTGGAGGAAAAGCGGGAGGGATTTCTCTGATGTAAGAAAGAGAGGCCTTTTGGCAGTTGATGGTAAAAGTAGGGTGGTCTGAAACGTAGGTGTCTGGGCGAGAGACCGAGGAATGGGGATACTTTCAGTGGGAACCAGTGTGGTACTTCTGACCAGAGGTAGAGACACCAGATGCTCGGTCCTAATCGCAAGCCGTCGGGTTCAAGCCTATGTCGACGAGGAGTCCCTGTGCTCTGTGCTAAACCAAAAATAAAGAAGATGGATCCAGCGGCCCCCTGGGTGTGGCGCCGAGAGACGGTCTTCGTTCAACGGGCGTGTGTGGTGCGAAAGTGGATAGACAGCCGATTGGAGGAAGACCGGGCCTTGCAGTGGCTTCCCAGATGGTTGGAGAGAGGGCGTGCATCAACATTCGACGCCGCTGTCGCATGTCACGATGACCCGCAAGCGGACAATGCACTAGAGGTGCATTAGCGTCGACACCGACGACCTGGGAGCGTGTAGCCAAAGCCCGCACGAGCTCTCGAGATTATTCGACCTGCATGACCAGCGAGCGGGTAGCTGGTGCCAAGTGGAGCTCGTGCCCCAGGCTGTCCACGTCTGTGTTGGCACTGGATGCGAGCCAGTCCCAGGTCCCGCGAGGTTGAACGCGTTAGACTCAAGACAAAGGACAGATGATCCCGGGGCCCGCATGGTCGGGACGGGGGCGGTTTCTGTGTCTCTGATTCGAACACAAACTGGCGGTATGAGAACACGACATGAGACGTGGGACATGTCCCGTCAGCGGCCGACCATGACCTTGCCAATGTCACACAGCATTCGCTTGCGGTCGGAATACCAAGGACAATCGATTTACTTGATGAGGGCGCCACCCGGCCGACGACTCGAGGACTTGATGGATGGCCCAAAAGGCAAAAGCGTGTGACCTTCAAGGCGCGCGAACGTGCTACCATGGTGACATGAGTCGTAGAGGGAGAAGAATCTCAAATACCAGCGGGCTAGCACGAACCATGCCATGTCTGCCGACTCTGGCAGAAGACAGATCGATCCTTTGTCCCCGCAAAGCGGACCGCTGGAAGTAGAGAGCAGTGGAGCACCGTGGTGCCAGACTAACGGAGTCAACGGCAGGATGCACGGCCATGATCGTCGGGAACCCGAGTCATCGGCTGCTTGTCCAAGATCCGGCAGGTCGAAACAGTCTGCTCAAAACCGCAGGTCGACAGAGAATACCGCCATCATAAGGTGGCTCTGGGCTTGTTTCTTTTTGGTGTCAACCACGTCTCGATGGGCCGGTCAGGCCGGGTGTCAGCCCTTGACGTCGCCGGCGGCCGAACGCTCGAGGGTCGCGTCAGCTGCATGGAAGGAGAAGGCACGAAGGTCAGGGTGCAGCTGCACCTCCAAGCACGGTGCAAATCACTCCAATGCTACGGTAAACAATCATCACCATCGCCCGTGGCATGTTGACAGGACATTCCCAACCATGCTGTATGATATCCAGTGTCGTGAAAGAAATGCCTCGTATCGACAATCAATCTCTCTATCTACTCGTGAACTGAAACGATAGCCAGACAAACATTGACAGGTAGGTTGAACTCGACCTCGGTACACTAGACTCCTTTCCGTCTCATCACGTCGATCGGATCATTCAGCCGCCATGTTGAGCATGCTCGCTGTCACATTGAGTTTACAGACGTTTCCACTCTGAATCGTTTTCACCCGTTGACTGAACCGTAGGCAACGCGCAGGATCGACCTCTGTGGCACTGCGTCAATGAGGGTAGCAAACAAGATTCAAGCCGCCACGCCGCCTCGTGTCCCTTTTGACCAGAAAGGGATCAAAAGGATCGATTGAGGCACAACGTGATCCGTCGAGGCTGTGGGATCCCGGCCCACCGCTCTTTTCTCACACAGTACTTCCGGTGTCAAGAAGAATGACAGACAGCTACCGTCAGAAGGATGACATGCCTTTCCACTTCCGTGTCCAATGACCCACGTATTTGTCCGCCGAGCTGCTGCGAACTGTAGCACAAGACTAATGCAATATCGCTCGAGCCCACCCAGTGCCTCTCCCGGCCGACGACATTATCGACGCCATTGCACATCATGTTGGTGTCTTGACACATTCTTCCTTTGGAGCAGGCCGTCCTCGACCGCTCCACGAGCAATATCCAGTAGACTACTCCCCACCGGCATCCACACGGCTGGGATAGCAGACGGCAGAACTGCGGGCCTTGGTTTGTGATGATTCGTTCTCAATCCGCTGGAGGATTCCCCGCCTCGCGCCAACATCCTGTCAAGCAAGGTTCGACTCAACATTGTCAACGTGCATGATGAGCAACGGCTGAGAATCAAAATTTTCCATTTTCTATTCTTTGACACTGCACGTCAGGACAACAGTCCCGCTGTGGGTAAGGCAATGTAGGAAGAGCTCTCTCTGTTGGACTCACATCCGTCCGTCGAAACCCGGCAACGAGGAAAAGCAGCTTCACCTGCAGGGGTTCCGAGTCTCTGCACCACGAACAATACAGCCTTCTGTCAGAGCGTTTACGCGTCGCAGGGTATTATTCCTGGCCGGGACAAGGATTACTGCAGCACCGTTGGCCCTTGTGTCCTCTTCATCTCAAATTTCTGCGCTCATCCCGAATCGTCGGGACATGTCAAAATCTGCACACCCATGTCACGGGACAAAAGATCCCGTCTGCGTCTCCGTCAATGCGCTGGAATGCAGGGAGCAAAGAACAAGATTTCCATCTTGTGTCACCACACTTGCTCTTCCCGCCGTGCATCGAAGGTCAAGAAGCCTCGGAGACGTTGTAGACCAGTCATCCCATGTCGTGTCCTCTTCGAACTGCCCCAATCGGAAGATGAGCACTGCATGGACTCATCTCGACCAAGACAAGGTATGTGATGAAACTGCTTCTCTTTGTTTGCAAAACTCGTCAGCGTGCAGCATGCACACAGGGATGTGCAACCGTTGTGGATCAAGTGGTTGAAGAGGAGATCACGAAGAGGACGAGCTTTCCCACTCCCTGCAAACTTGCCTTTGAGCACTCTCACTGGATAACATAAGCATCGGACCGAATACTCATCGTTCACGAACATCCAAATCTGCACGACCAGGATTACCCATGTCAAAATCTCACGTCCCAACGGACGAATCGTGGTACAGAAGAATCCACCAGGTCGGGACAGTGTGCCTGACCGCTCCCATCTCCGGCAACACAAGCAGGCATCACGGCGGCTACAATCCAGTGGCACAAACACTACCCACGTCGACGACTCCGGCAGAACAAGCTGACACGGTGCCACCCGCGCTCTTCCCCACCTGCCCTGCAAGACGCGGTCACTCAAACGTGTTATACAGTATCTGCATTGCCTCTATCCAGTAAACGCCGCGGCCCTGCCCGTCCAACCCATGCAATCATGTGTTCATAATCATCACCACCCCATCATCACCGCTACCAGCACCCCCAGTCCCATCCCTACCAATGCCCCAACCCCTCGCCCCTGATCCTTTCCCCTCCACTCCCCAACGCCGCCACCGGCCTCCCCCCACCCACCTCGGTCCTCCCCACCGGCACACTCACCCCATTCAACCGATCCACCGTCTGCACCGCAGGCCCCACATTGAAAAAATCGACCAACAACCCCCACGGCGCCCGTCCATTGTACTCGGCCGTACACAAATCACCCTTCGACCCCAGATTCCCCTCCCCCGGCCCACCAGGCGCGTTCGTGACGTTCACCCGCGCCTCATCAGGCTGATTCACACTGCTGCCGAAAACACTCGTGCTGTTGTCGTACAAGAAGTGGTTCACCAACGGGAGGAGACCGTTCTGGAGGGCCGTGGCTGTGTTGCCCCCTAGACTACTCGGGCGGTCGACGCCGCACCGCAGCAGGTCCGCGGGGGAGGTGGATTGGAAGGGGGTTTCGAAGAGGTAGGTGAACTCGTCTAGCAGGTAGGGCGCGGAAGGGGAGGGGGTGATGGAGGAGACGAAGGTGATGAGGCGGGTTTGGTTGGCGATGAGGTCGCGGAGGGAGGGCCAGGGGGTGGGTGGGGAGGAAGAGGAAGGGGGCGCGTAGGAGAGGGAGACGGCGTCGGCGGCGGAGAAGGAGGTGGCGATGTCTGAGGCTGAGGCGGAGTCGGCGTTTACGAGGATGAGGGTGACGACCTCGTTGGGGTTGGAGTTCAGCCAGGTTACGATCGAGGTGAGCCAGGTGGTGAGTGGACCCGCGTCGAGGAATGCGCAGCTGGAGTGGCAGAGTTCGAGGGTGGTGTTTTGGCGGTGTACTTGGGCGGTGAGGAGGCGGACGCCGGCGTCGAGTTGGACGGTGCTATTGTAGTAGTGGTTCCCGGATTGGACGAGGCCGTTGGCGCCGTCCCGGACGAAGGGGGAGTTGTGGGCGCCGAGTTGGGTGATGTTGCTGTATGAGCGGTCACAGAGGGCGGCGAAGTTGTTACATGCTTGGCCAATGGTCTGGGTGAGGGCGGATTGGATGGTGAGGGGTAGGAGTTCTTGAGCCGTTGTGATAGGGTGATTATCTGTGGTTCCGTTCACCAAGTCCCGAAACGCTCGTATTGATGGTTCACTGGATGTAGTGCTTTAATTGTCTGCCTGTACAATGTGTATGGTTCTAGATTAGAAGATATAGACGATAACACAACGAGCGAAAGGAAAACCCAGACACATTCAAGGAGATGAAAGTGTTGCTGTGCCAGAAAAGAAAACTGGATACTGTACCCTTACCAACCTCTATTGATGGAGGTGTCGGAGTGCTGAGCATCGCCTCCTTCACCACACGTCAGCTCATCCAATCGACGCCTGGCGCCCAGAGATTTGTGTGGGTAATCGTATCCGGTTGATGTGCGTAGTGAAACGGACTTTGACCGGGATGCTTGGGTGAAGAAGCGCTTCTGTGATTGGAAACCATGACGGTGACAGACAGGACGATCTGCCCAGGGCGGCTGAACCACCGTTGCCGCTCGGAATTCCTGACGGCGACGATGAGGGCTGAAAACAAAGGTATACACCTCCACCCATGTTTTTCTCGTTCCCTCTACCGCTGCACTTCTTCAGCGTCTTTGACCAGTAAAGACGCTACGTATAATCCGTGAGATGAGGTACATTCCGAGCTCCTGGTAGATACCTAGACGATGGAATGTTTTGATGCACATGTCAGACGAGACGGATAGGACGCAGGAAAAAAGTCTCAACTTGGCACGGCTTCTACATGCCCGAGTCAGATCCTATTTCTTTCAACGACGACTGCTGTATTTCTTCGTGACCCCGTTCGTTTTTCTGGAAACTCCATAGAACAAGTGTGTAGTGAAAAAGCAACATGGCACAAAAAGTAGTCCTCCGCCCGCCCGGCACATCTAACCACCCGGAGTACTCGCCACCACCTCTCACCCTCCTCGAAGGCAAATGGCACGTCACACACTCTACACTCCCAATGTGGAAATCAAAACGCAATGTCACAATCACCTACACCCTGCTTGAGCCATCAAACAAATCAATCCCGGCAGACAAGACCGACCGCATAGACGACCTCGTCACATATCAAACCTTTGTCTCGGACAAAGTCTCTACAGTCCACGGCATCGACAAGGCCGCCGATCCAGATAGGCGCGACACATGGGACTGGCGAGGTAAAGGACTACTCATGGTCGCTTCGTCCCACTGGCAGATCCTGGGCTGGGGAAACGAGGGGCCGGAGCCAGGACAGAATGCTGATTCAAAGGGAAATGATTGGGTGGTGACTTTCTTTGCAAAGACTCTGTTCACGCCTGCTGGCTTGGATATTTATAGTCGCTCGAAGAAGGGGCTTAATCCGTTGACGGTGCAGAGGATTGAGAATGAGCTTGTCAAGGTGGAAAGTGAGGAGGTGAGGGAGTTGGCGAAGGGGTTGTTTGCGGTGAGGATGACTGGGAATTAATGGTTGTTATGAGTTATGCGTGGTGGACAAGGGGAATGAATAGCATGCAGCACATAATCGTCAATTAACGGCCGGGCTCCTCGTCCGGGTCTGCCATGTCTCCCTTGTGCTTGGAATGCTGGTCACATGATCAGGTGCAGTGCTACTGCAGAAGAGCATGGTAGTGGTACGTGCTCCATATATTCGATCGTTCGTTTGCATTGCCTTTATATGCTGGTTTGATAGGCAGAACCCATTCTATGATCCCACATACTGCTACACTGTCCTCCGGGCTTTACCCCTTCCACACTTCTCATCCTCCCATTCACCACCAAGTCTTCTTGCCCTGTCTGTTGTTAGTCCTCCCGCTTTGTTCTTGCTGTTCTTCGTCGGAGTAATCATACGAAAACCATCCGGGTCATCATGTACATGGATGCCGTGGTTGTGGTGACGAGAATGGCTACAGCCTCAGTCAGCGGCTACTTTGGAAATGTCGCTATGAGGAGCACGAACCGTAATATGGGTAAAGCATGAGCTTCGCACGCGGTCCCTGTCCTCAATGTCAATCCCTGGCTTTTGCTCGTCCAGCTGCCTTTGGAGCCCGAGTGCAACTCCTCCGGCGGGTTATGTCCGTACCTTGTTCCATTGGCGAACACCATCGTGCTTCTGGTGCAGACGCTGCCAATCCGGCACGTTGTTGCGGCGGTTGACTCCTGGGAAACTGAGGGAGAATTCGTGTCAGTTCTTGCTTGGGTGCGGCGCATTCGGGGCCACGGGAAGGCGGAGGTGTTGTGCTTACGTGACGGGCATTGTTGATCTGGGTCGTCGTCTCGATCGGGCGAATGTGAGATGCCAATGTCTGGTGTTGTGTTCTGGTCAAGGAATCGTACTGCTGTATGTTCGACTTGGAGATGCACGTTTGAAGACGCTCGGGCCCACCCGGAAATACCCGCTATGCGGCTACATTTTTACTTTGAATATCACCACATAGTCCGCTTACCTGTAGACTTGTGGATCGAGATTGGAGAGGGCCGTCCAGCACTTCAATACATTGACAATGTGTCCGGATCGAGGTTAATCTGGATCAAGCCGATGGCTTCGCCACGATTGGCACATTTTCGCTGGTGGCCCCGGCGGCATGGTACATCTCATGGTCTACTCTCAACACAGCCGTTCAGTCAAGACTTCTCGTTGAATGCCCCTGTTGCTCTCAAATCTTCTTCCGAGCAAGGACAGCACTCGCCGGACCGAGATGCAGGTCAATTCCACGGACGATCAAGCAGCGACCACTCCGCCACTCGGCTTAATGAAGGAGCGATGAGAACTGCGAAACTTGAGCAGTACACTCGCTTGCTCGATCAGAGGCGGCGAGCGCATGGAAGAATGGGTGTGCAGCAAATCTGGCAAGCCATGTGCGCTCGTGGCGTTGATCTTCCAGCAGGAGATCCAGTCCTTCTCAAGATCTGGTCAATCTTCCTAACAGCTTTCATGGATGATATGGTGCTTCTAAAAGAGTTGATCTTGCACGCTTCGGCAATGAAGAAGCGGCATGCATCAAACTTCGACTTCCTTTATCCTAAGATCATGGAGTATCACCTGGCCAAAAACCCCGAGAATGCTAGGAAGCTCTTCGATTTTATGCAGACTTGCGATCTACTGCCTGATAGGATTGCCTCACCGCTTGTTAAGCCTGTCCTCGCGCATAACATTCCCTTGGAGGCACAGGCCGTCTTCAAACACATCTACCACTTGGGGACGGAGCGCGATCTTTACGACACGTTCGCCGAGGAGGCTAAGGTTGTTGGTCTTTCCAAGAGATCATTACAAAAGTGGCATGACTTCCTGATCACTCAAGGAGACCTGCCGTCTGCTCACATGCGAACTGCGCCAGTGATTGAGCGCCTGTTCGCCAATGACCGTAAAGAACAGAAGAAGCAAGCTCGCCAAGTCAATCGTGCTGAAAAGCAGTGGGTAAAAGAGACGGAGCAGACCAACGATCCGTTCGATTTGAACGCACCCTTCACGAGAGAACGTCTGAGCTCTGTAATCGGCGAGATTCATGGCGTGAAGCAGAAATCCGTCACAGACTCATTCTGTGCCAGGATATTCGCGACTGCTGGAATCTCCTCGGGGTTCATGATCGGAGCTCTGTCAGTGTTCGGTCTAGACACTATAGGACCTCTGGCGCTACGGGAACTTGCTGCCCGAGGTGAGAATATTGACAGCTTCAAGATCGCCTTGCGCGATCTACGAGATCGTAACATCGCCATCACAGATTGTGTCTTCTCCCGAGCCATCCGCAAGTTTGCAAGCGACGGCCGACAGGACTTGTTCGACAGTATTGTTCAAAGCGATCGGCATCCCGACACGTACGAACAACGAGATGTGCTTGAGAGGCTGGTTGAAGCGGATCTGTTGCAGGATAAGACGATCGATGCGCACGCTTTGCTAGCTGTCCTGGTCATGTCGGATCGTGACTCGCACAACGCAGAGTGGAACTTGCTGCTGAGAGCGGAGATTAAGAATAAAAGGATGTCGAGAGTCATAGCTATTATCAACGAGATGCTCCAACAAACTCAGATGATCAGGTATGCCACCATCAGATACATGCTGGATGAGATGCTGCCAGCACGCAAGCTCGGAAAGCACCCGCCGCCACGATCTTCGGACTCTACAAAGGACAGGGACACGTTGCTGATCGTCACTGAGCTTTGTCTCGCAATCCTCAGCGCTGGTCAGGAAGTAGCCGTCACCACATGGCGCGAGCTACTCAAGCGGTACGGCATGTCAGGGCGAATGGACGAGCTGTCCCGTATCAGCACTAAGTTGGTGGAACATCATGTACAGGTCAAAGGCAGCGGTAACGTCTTGGACGGCTCAGCACAGACTGCGAGAGACATGCGACGGCTACAGTACATCTTCGGTCATGAGATGCAGCGGGCCATAGTAGCATGGGGCTTTTACCATGCGCCGTTGACCAACATCCATGTATCAGGCAGTGCAGCTGCATGGCCCGACGATGCATGGCTTGATGGCATTCGTCTCCTCGCCCGACTGAGGGACATCGGCTTGCCCGTAAACGAGCAAGCAGTCAGAAAGGAGCTGATCCTACGCCTTGGGATCATCTATACACCCGGGATTTCTGCATTGAACCGCAACAGAGCACTCAAGACCTTTAACAAGGAGAGCCTTTCTACAAGGATCGAGCAGATCAAACAAGCTTGGCGAGGAGGCGAAGGACTCTTCGATTTCCCTGCTTGGCTCAATGGACTGACTGGTGAGGATCGGGATCGACAGCTGCACAGGTTGCTCTTCAAGCAGAATAGATGGATGAGACAATCACATATCGCTATGGCGAAAAAGTGGTCCGGCTCGAGTCGATTTCCAAAGAAAGGTGTCAGGTACATCGACAAGCGAGCAATTCGCATTCTTCAGCACGCTTTGCACGAAGAGCGGCGACAATGAGACTGCAAAGACCACCCATGGTAATACTGACTTTGTGTTCTGGTGCCCGGCAGACTTCACCAGTACGACGGATTCACTGAAAGGTTGTCAACAAAGACAAACATACACGAACATTTGTACAACAGCTTCAGGCGCATGTAAATACCTTACGATATGTAAAACGACATCCTACCATACCTCATCGCTCACCGTCCCTCCCCTCTCCCTCCTCTACTCATCCCTTCCCTACCAGTCTACTCATCCACCGCGCCCTCCTCAGCCCACGCCCTCCTCCTCCCATTCTCCCCCCTGACCCACCCCTCAATATACCCCGGCACATCTCCCACCTCATTATCCCCGCCCTCGACCCCCTGCCCCATCTCCTCCCAAACAGGCACCACCCCAGTCCAAACCCTCCCCCTGACCCCCTCATCCTTCAAATCCCTCCGCTCACTATGCGCCCCTCCCCTCCTCACCTTGGCGCTCGCCCCTTCAATCTCCACCCTCAACACACCCGTCGCCTTGATCTCGCTTTCCGTGGGCGGCACCCGACTGTTCTCCCACCTACTCGGCACAAGTCGATTCGTGATGGCCTCCATCGCGGCCAGGATTTCCTCGCGAGAAGTCACGAGATGCGCGCGCCCGAATATGACGGCAGAGCGATAGTTGACGGAGTGGCTGAAGGGGGAGAGGGCGAGGACGTACCCGTCGAGGAGAGTGGTGGAGAGGGTGACGGGGAGGCCGGAGGGGGTGGAGCAGAGCTTGGTGAGGCGGGAGAGGGAGGAGCCGTGGAGGTAGATGACTTTTTCGGAGGGTGAGGAGGGGGAGGGGGCGAGGGCGGTGAGCATGGGGAGGGTGGAGGGGTGGGTGGGGGGAGAGTCGGGGGAGGTGGAGGGTGGGATGAAGGAGACGTGGGTGAGGGGGGAGGCGAGGAGGATGGAGTGGATTAGGGGGGCGTCGTAGGATGCTGTGGGGAGGGTTAGAGTAGTGGGGAGGGTGAAGGGGATGGTTTGTCTGGTAGGAAAGTGGAGAAATTTCGAGGAGGAGAAGGAAAGTAGAGAGAGATGGCATTAGTGATATGGACCCTTCAGTGTCTCTTCCAACACAGACAGAGAGAGTGATTTGGAGAAAAATATTGCGTACCTCTTTCGGCATATCTATTGGCTTTGGTCTGCTCGGTAACGGGATATGTAGCCATGATGAAGCTGTGGGCTTGAAGCGGAGGGAGTTGCAACGGACTTAAGAAAACAAGTCACAACGCAAGTGTAGTAGCTACCGTTGTCAATAAGGAGAAGTGGTAGCCAAAGAGTGCGAGGTTTTAAAGCATCTGTACATGCTTTGAAGATCGGAGTCACCACGAAGGATGACCCCGTATGTTATCAGATCCTCGGCCAATGTCAATCACGCCTTTCGATATCGACGGAGAGACGGGGTAAACGGCGCCGAACAGAGTATAGATTCGTGTGATTGACAGTGTGTCATTGAGTTTGTACTATCTAGAAACAACGAGCAAAAGGCTACCCAACTCCGTTCCTCCCAGCCAGTCCCCGCAACGAATCACACCATTCCCCAAAATCATCATATCTCATTTATTCCTACAACGACCATGGTAAAGATACGTGCAAGATCGGTGATCAATCTAAGCACTCTCCTTCTCCTCGTACGCAGGTGCGTCCTCATACTGAGGAAGAGGCTCAGACATGACGCTCTCAGTCTCTTCTTTATCAGCAGCCTCAGCCTCGTCCTCGTTGAGTCTGACACTAGCGTAACCACAACGGCCGCCACGGACGAAACGCATCCAGACGAAAGCGATCAAGCGACCGACGACCATGCCGATCATGCTGACGAGCATTCCCATGGTGATACCAAGGAAGATGGGGACGAGAACGAAGAGGATGCCTTGAGCAGCACGGTGAAGACCGCCGTGGTGATGGTGGTGGTATGGACCACCGAAGTAGTGGTGGGGACGACCGTGCATCCAGGGCTTGCCACGGTGGCCATCAGGACGGTGTGGTGGGCGAGCGTCGTCCTTGTTCTGGAAGTGAGGAGGACGGCGGTGAGTTGGAAGTCTGACACCATCTGGTCCACTGTGGGTCTTAGCGCCCTTGCGTCCGTGGCAGCCGGGCTTCTTGGGGAATTGGAGCTTGGTCGGGAGCTTAGCCTGGACTTCCTTCAACTTCGCCTCAAGGACGTCACGGAAGTGGCAGACTGGTGCTGGGAGTGAGCAGGGCCTAGGTGCTGAGGGAGCGGGAGCACCGCCAACGGCTGGTGGTAGAGAGTCGAAAATTGAGTTGGCCTTTGGAATGGGTTCCGCGTTGAGAAGAGCCATCTTACCATCCTTCCTCTTGAGTGCGGTCACTTCGATGCCGTCGACGGTTACAGGGTGATTGTCGATGGACATGATCTGGTACTGAACACGGACGACAGAGTCGGCGTCTGGCGAGACAATCTCCTCCTTTGCCATGGATGAATCGGCCGTGACTGTGACCGAAATACGGTTGGCTTTGCCTTCCACCAGTTCAACCATAGATGTGTCGGCGCGGATCATGTCGACCTTTGCCTTCTTAAATGATGCGAGAGGTGGGTATAGAGCGTAGTCCTCCAGTCCGACAGCGTTTCCTCCAAAGATGGTAGAAATGTTCAACAGCAGGCTGTTTGCCCCTCCTTGAATCCACATGGTCTCGCCTTCGGCCGACTCTTCGACTTCGCCCTGCTTGGTGGGGAAGACGCATTCCGGGCAAGGTAGTCTAATCGCTTGCCAGTCTGGCTTGACGAGCATGAGTTCCACAGGCTCTCCAGTACTCTGCATTCCAGGTGGGATAAGCAATGCCTGCGCGGTCAACGCGGAGGTTGCGGCGATGACGCCGGCTAAGCGGCTGACCATGATGGGCGATATCAGTCGTAGATGTGTATGCTAGGTATGTATGTCTTGTATATGCTGGTCGAGGGTTGTGAGGAGAGTAAAGGGTGTCGTGGTCGTGTGAGTTGAGATTGAGAGATAAAGAGAGTAGCCGAGGATGGGATGGATTGAGGGTTTGTTGCGCCATGTTCGACGTTGATTGGCCAAAGCAGGGCCTCGTCATCAAGTGAAACTCTGGTTGCCGCCCGGCCGCAAGTCACGTGTCTTTTGTTGCCCTTTGTCACGTATTTTCTTCCAAAGCTTTGGCTTGTTCGTGTTCCAGGACACGAATGCAGTTTGGGACTGGTTTCATCACTACCGCAGCAACCTTTTGTCATCGCCACAATGCAATGTCAGCCTACAACGAGTCATTCGGACGACTGGACTGTTCCTCGCACGATCAGTAAGTTGGCGACTTGCCGAGGCTTGTCTACAGCCGGGAGGGGCAGCGAGAGTAGGAACTACCTCCTTTCTCCTCACCATCACACCTGTCAATTGCGTCCTTCCTTCAAAGCCACTTCTCCCATCGATTCCACCACCATGGCGCCCGAAATGCCCAACGACATCATCCTCTTCCACTACCCCTTCTCCCCCTACGCCCGCCGCATAGTCTGGTACCTCACCCTCCGCAACATCCCTTACGCCCAATGCGTACGTCCTCCCGTCTCCCCTGCTGTCCATCCTTCACTAACGCCCCCCAGCTCCAACCCCCCACCCTCCCCCGCCCCACCCTCTCCTCCCTCGGCGTCTCCTACCGCCGCATCCCCCTCCTCTCCATCAACTCCTCCATCTACCTCGACACACGCCTCATCCTCTCCACTCTCGAACGCCTCTTCCCCCCCTCCGCCACCCACCCTCCTCTCTCCCCACAAGCATCCACCCTCCTGGCCCCCCTCCTCTCCTCCTTCACCATCGAAGGCGGCGTCTTCGCCCGCAGCGCCCAACTCATCCCCCCCTCCCTCCCCCTCCTCAACGACCCCAAATTCACAAAAGACCGCCAAGACTTCATGGGCCGCTCGTGGGCGAAAGAACACATCCTGCGCGCACGCCCAGAGGCGATAGCCAGCATGCGCAATCTCTGGGACGTGTACGAGACTACCCTCTCCGACGGACGGGAGTGGATCGCTGGCACAGACGGCGTGACGTTGGCGGACATCGAGGGGGTGTGGCCGCTTGTCTGGCTGGGGGAGCTCAAGGCGTTGGACAAGGGGTTGTTTGGCGAGGAGGTATACCCGCGTACCCATGCGTGGGTGAAGCGCTTCAAGACTGCGATAGCGGAGGCGGAGAAGAAGCACCCTAAGGCGGCAAAGGCGGTGAAGGTGGACGGGGAGGGGGCGGTGGGGTTCATCTTGGGAAAGGCGGGGAGGGTGCAGCAGGGAGAAGTGCAGAATGATCCGTTGGAGTTGAAAAAGGGGGAGGAAGTGGCTGTTTGGCCGATCGACACGGGGTTTAATCATAAGGATAAGGGGAGGTTGGTCGGGTTGACCAAGGATGAGGTGGTGATCGCTGTCACGACAAAGGTGGATCCGAGCAAGGAGATTGAAGTGCATGCGCCGAGGTGGGGGTTTAGGATTGCAAAGGTGGGTGGGCAGACGAAGTTGTGATGTGGAACAGGCACGTCACGAACAAGGAAGGTTGTAGATGTAATGTAGAAAGTGTATACATTGTATATACCACCGTTCAGATCATGACCTCCGTGCTCCAGGCTATCGGGGTCTTCTATAACTGCTAGCTGCTTATGATAGAGCCAGATCTAGTATGTTGATCGCAAGTCTTGAGTACTTTTCTTTTCGTCTTCGCATGTCTTTGGAATGTAACGTCATGTTTCCGGTCGAATATGCATGTCTGTAGAATCCCCTTGACCATTATTCGATATTCCCCCCTCAGAGTGATCATGAGCCGCCATCGCAGCCAATTCGGCCCAATAGTTCCTTGTGATCGCTGTGTCCAGGAATGCTGATGCCGCTAGCTCGACTCTTACTCTTCTTCGTCCTGGCAGGCGGTGTGCTCCTTCTGCTAAACCGTAGTTCCTCCACACCGACCTCCTCTTCCTTGGGTGCCTTGAACGCCACTTTCTTGTCGTTGGTCTTCTCCTGGACTTCCTCCTCCTCCCCATCATCCTCGTCATCGCTCCGAGTGTCGTCTGCTCCCTTTCCAGTCAAGACACCGTAGACCACTCTGACAATCATGCCGAACCAGATGACAGTCAAGCCTTGCAGAGCCAGTAGCAATCCGAGAAAGCTGACTCGAATGTTGTTGTTGAAGCAGACATCACCTTCACCGCCCCGATATGCGTGTAATACGTTCCACCAGATCTTGTCGCCGCCATTTGAGGAGAGCTTCGTGCCAGTTGAGAGATCGTAGCAGCCATAAGGCATAACTTTGGGTACGTCGGAGTGAATAGACCAGCAGATCGCCAGGTAGATGACATGGCGAGCGACGAACCAGGTAACGACGAAAAGGCCAAAAGCAATATCGCAAGCAGTCTGCATGCCGACGTACTTCATCATTTTGGCGGCCTGGTCAAGTCAGCTTTGAAGACCGTACAAGGATGGCTGAGAAACTTACGGGCAAGATAATATCCACTACATCCATGATGCAGAGGATCACATTCCCAACCTTGGTCTGGTAATACCCATAGCTCATCAGCATGAGCAAGCTCGTGATAATATGGTGCGTGAACATCTGCCAGTGATCCTTTCTCCGCTCTTCAATATTGACGACTACAATCTGCTGCAACCAGAAAGCGAACTGAGCTAGGTAATACCACTTCATGAAGCTCGTCATCGATGCCGTAGGAAAGTTCGTCCACATCGCCGGCAGATCCGCGAAGTAATCGGAGGTGGTATAAAGGTACTGTGCCCCGTCAGCGATCATCCCCTTCTCATAGCTCAAGTGCTCCTCACCATGCCAATCGTCCAGAACACCATGTAGTAGATCAACATCCAAGCCTGCTCCGCGAACCGCACCATCGTCTTCTTCTTCTTCAATCCCAAGCTCTTCGCCCATGGCATCAAGACATAATCCATCGTCCCCGCTCTCAATCCAGTAAAGATAACGATCCACAACGAGATGTACTTCAAATCCTCCACGCCAGGGAGATACAACCCCGTCTCGGCATCCTGATGCGCCAGCGTAAAGAAAGGAGTCGTAGTCGCCCTCAAGCTCGGGAACAGAAAATGCGTCAACGCGAGAAACGCAAGGCAATTGACCGACAGTCCTAGGCAGAATCAGTACCCAATTCCACCATCTGCGAAGCTCAGAAGACACCCACCAAGCTGATGGTTCACGATCCCCACTCTGATTGTCCCGATCAAGCTCTCGTCCTTTCGCTTCATCTTCCTCGACTTGCCCGCCATAGCTCCAGGATTAGAGCACGTCGGGACCTCGAGCACGTCTCCGCGCGGTTGGGCGGCGTACTTTGCTCGCCATTGATAGCCGTCTTGGGCGGTGACGGAGTCTTTGCGGAGGGAATCATGCGAGGGCGCATGCATGGTCGCCATTGTGGGGGTGGGAGTGGGAATTGGGGAAAAGCGAGCGACTGTCTATCTCAAAGGCAAACAGGACCAGACTCGACTCGGTGGGGTCGGGAATGGAGACTCTTTTACATCAACGCGCAGCGACCGACAGCCGGTGACCGCTGGGACAGGTGGAAGCAAAAAAAGCGTGGTGCGAGAGGCTCGAGCTGTGTGCAACGGTCAGGACGCGCCGCTGGGGGCGGTCAGGGACGAGGGTGGAGCGAAAGGGTCCTGGTTGGGTTTGTTGCTCTGGATCGGCGGCGAGGAGAAGGTTTTTCTCAGGGGGAAAAGGATGGACGACTGTGTGAGATGTTGCTTGATGAGTGAGGGATCAATTGCTGGTCGAGAAGCTTGTGAAGTGTTGTAGGTCTCCATAAAATTCACTCCGGTTCCTGCTGTCCCGGGACGGGACGAAAGGGTCAAGCTCGGTGTTTGATCCGCACGGGGTTGCCCTCACAGCCAATCAGATGCCACGTGTTGGTGGTGCCATTTCTTGTCACGATACGAGATGCTATGGCTTTGGTGATAGCGAGTCATGGAATATGCTTGTTTGATACACAGCGTCTTGAATCAACCTGTAGATAATCGCAAAATGACTATACAGTAATGAAGTGTACTGAAGCAAGTATCCTTTTGAACAAGACAGACCAAGCAATGCATTGTGATACGGACAAAAGACCAAACTTGTCCATGTTTGAATTCCGAATCCATCCCGTGTTCATCCAGCAACAGCACCAAACTCCGACCTCGTTACGGCGTACACAAAGAGAAGCGATTGACCCCTGTCTTAGTTGTTCTGCTGGCTGTTGAGGATACGCAGAATAGCCAGGAACAGGTTGATAATGTCAAGATACAAGCTGATCGAGGCTGCGATCTCCTCCTCGACGTGGTAGTGGCGCATGACCATCTGTGTGTCTACCAAGATGTATCCACTGAAGATCAAAGCCGCGATCACGCCGTAGCCAAGCTCGACTTTGCTGCTGTGTGGGAAGAAGGCCGACATGAAGCCGAAGATGATCAGTACCCAGAGACCGCCGAAGAGGTATGGCATCCAACTTGTAAAATCATACTTGCTCTGGCAGGCGAACAAAGTCAGAGCGACAAAGATGGCAGCCGTGAAGATGAGTGCCTGGAGGACAATCCTGCTATCGTAGAACGAAGTGATGACGCTGATCGAGTACGCCTCGAGCGCTGTGAATCCACTAAGGAATAGCAGATTGGTAGGATACGACTTGCGCTTCCAGAAGGTGAGGAGCATGAATCCGATGGCACCGAAGAGCGAGACCCACATCATCCACTGGTTTGTCTGGATCCAGTTTTTATAACTCTTGCTGAAGAACGATACGGACGAGAGAGCGGCGGTGGCAAAGATCTGGACAGTCAAGATGGTGTAGACCTTGCGAATAAAGGCCATTCGGATATCGAGCGTCGCTTCTGAGACAGAGCCTCCGAACTGTGACCATGTCAGTACATTTCCTTGCGCGTGTCGCATGATATGTAGCGCATCCAACGTACCTTAAAGTCATCCGGCAGGTTGTCGTCCTCATCGCGCGGCGTTCCTGGCTGGTAGGCAGATTCGGCCTGGTATGAGGGTGGGGGCTGTGAGTAGTTGCTTTGTTGCGGCTCCTCGAAGGAGTCGCGCGTAGGCGCCGGCTGGTATTTCGTGTTGGCAGCCATGGTCGATGGTGTCTGCTGTATCGAGTGGTGGGAAAGAAGAAGAGGCGGCGTCGAGAGTGTGAAAGACTCTTTGGACTGTCAGAGTTGATGGACGTGTGACGCTTTCTCCTGAAGGCACCAGATCAAGCCGCAGCAGCGGACGAGCCCGATTGGCTGTAACTTCCCGTGCAGAACTGTCACGTGCAGGCAGTGAACTTCAGGTCGGTCCGAGACGAATATGGATGAGCCGACCCCGCTCCTCTCTCATCAGCATTGGCATAGCATGTTAGGCTATATCTGAAGTGATCAAGCGTGAGCATAAATAGTTTCTTTTCATCTATATCGTCCTTGACCTCTGACTTTAGTTCCATGAATATGCCATCCAGCATCTGTGACACCTCCTGACACTCCATCCCTACTAACCAGACCCGACCCAACCTGTCTACGGATCTTACTCCCACCCAACATGGCACCTCAAAAGTGGTCATCAGAAAACCACACCGGCCCGATCCCCTCCTTCACCACCCCCTTCCACCTCCCCATCCCCCCCAAAACCGACATCTGGGCCCTCCCCCCCTCGCACGACGTCTTCACCGCCCCCGTCCTGCACACCACGCTCTCTCACTCCTCCTTCTCCCTCCTCCGCGCCACCATCACCGCCCCCTGGAAACACCAATACGACCAAGGCGGCATCCTCATCTCCATCGTCTCTGCCTCGGGCCCGCGTCGCTGGGTAAAGTGCGGCGTGGAGATGCTGGACGGCACACCGCGCGTGGGTACTGTGGCGAGGGATAATTGGGCGGATTGGTCTTTGCATCCTGTTGTGCATAGCGATGGGAGGACGGCGACGGTGGAGTTTGTGAATGAGGTTGGGAAGGCGTTGTGGGTGTATTTGATTGGGGAGGATAGGAAGAGGTATCCACTTAGGGAGGTGGCGTGGTGGGCTGGGTTGAAGGGGGAGACGGAATTGCAGGTTGGGGTGTATGGGGCGGCGCCGGGGGAGGAGGGGGGTTTGGAGGTGGAATTTAGTGGGGTACAGGTAAATGGAGAGGGAAAGTAGAGACAGAAGGGAAGGAGGAGCATGATTCATTGAGTTCGTTACCGCTATGCTTCGCTTGACTGGGTTGATGCTGTAAAGGGGGTAAATATGCTGGTGTAATGCTGGGATGCTCAACGGTAGCGTCCGTCCCATCGCTTGTCGCGCGAGTCGTAGACGTGCTCGTGTTCGTAGATACGCTCACGCTCGTCGTAGTGTGACCTTCCGCCTGCGATCGAGTCGCGGTCGGACTTTTCCTTCTCCCATTTCCGATCGACTGCGCGCTTCTGCCTCATTTGCTTGATGTCCTCGGAGATCTCAACGAGTCGAAGAACGTCCTCCTATACAGCATTAGCATGTTTGAATCGCTATCAACTTCAAGATCAACTCACGTATTTGAGATACTCGATGACATAAAAAAACTTGTCTGTTTCCTCGTAATCGTAGCCTTGACGCTCAATCGCCTCCTTGACCACGAGATCTTTGGTCACCTCTGTCCACATATCACGACGGAGCCGAGGACCAGAGTCACGCCTGATGTCGTCACGGTGCGACGGGCGGGATGACATGGACCTCTTGCGGGCGACTTGCAAATCGTCTCGAACTCGATCAACGGCACCCCGTTCGCGATCGACGATGATGTCTCTTTCGAAGTACTTGTCTCCTCCTTCACGGGTGCCACTGTAATCTTGTCAGCTCAGTCTACCAGTTGTACAAGTGCATATCTTACCGTCTACGAATCTCAATCTCGAGACTCTCTTCTTTCGCCTTGACCGGTGGGGGCGGAAGCGCTGGTGGAGGAGTCGGTGGCCTTGGTGGAGGCGGAGTGGGCGATCTTGCTCTTTCGATGCCTGCAATAAGTGGTCAGTGAGTGTCTGTTAGAGGTGCCAAGAAACCGTACCATGATCAATGTGATGATGATGAGTGTAGATGTGCTGAACGATTGGAGGGCGGCGGTATGGGATAGGCTCCGGAGATGGTTCGCGTTCTGGAGTGGAAATTGATTCTGGAGACGGCTCTCTAGGCGGTGGCATGGGCGCTGGCGGAGGACTGATCTCGCGCCTTCGGATGATGATTTGCTCGCGCTCAGATCTGGGCGGTGAAGGTGACGGTCTACGTCTGAAGACAAACTCCTCTCTCTCCCTGGCTATGGGAGGCCCAATACTGCGCATACGTGGTTCGGGTCGACTTCTTTCTCTTTCGACAATGTCAATCTCCTCAAGCTCGACACCTCTCGATCGCCTTGGTGGAGAGTCTCGCTCACGGATGATGAGCTCGCGACGATCCACTTCAACAGGTGGAGGTGCAACACGCTCATCCCGAATCAGAATCTCTTCTCGGTCGACCTCGCGGCGGATGGGAGGTGGTCTAGAGTCGCTACGGCGAAAGTAGATATCTTCTTCTTCGACAAAGTCCTTTCTCCGTGGTGGTGGGGAGTAGCCGCGGCGGGAGCCTGGCGGAGAGTAGCCTCGACGTGAAGGTGGTGAAGAGCCTCGACCACCTCCGCCTCCTCCACCACTTCGTCTGATTATGATCTCCTCATCTTCGATCTCTCTACCCGGTCGTTCTCTCATAACTTCCCTGTACTCGACTCGTGGAGGGTCTGGGAGGATATCGTCTTTGGGGTATGGTGGTGCTCGACTGACAGTACTGCGTCGACCACCTTCTGAGCGATCGTCTCTGATACGATCTTTGATGATGATCTCGTCCTTGACGACTCTGTCCGGGGGAGGAGCGCCGCCTCTGCGGGATCCTACTACTGAAATATTCGTCTTGCCAGCCTCTCTTTCATAGTCCTTGATCTTCTCGGCTTCTCGAACCACAAGTGGTCCTGCCGTAGGTCTGGAGTTGTAGTCCTCGCGGAGAAAGTCAGGTTGTCTAGGAGCTCGTCTCTCGCTGACGACACTAGCTGCTCTTGCTGGACGTCGCTCCACTCTTTCCCGTTCAACCTCTAATTCTTCCTCATACACACGGCGAGGTCTTGCATCGTAGTCTCGTTCGCGGCGGTCGTAGTAGCGGTCACGCTCTTCATAGCGGTCGTCATCATATCGTCGTGACATCCCACAGCAAGTGAGAGGTTGGCGACCTCATGTGCGGGTCAGTGAAGTGTGTTGAGAAATGTGGTGTGGGCGGTGAAGTAGCAGGTGACTGATGTAATCGGCACGTGCAAAAAGCTGGACTGGTGACGGTCCAGGCGCGAGGAAAGAGGGTATAGCAGTAGCGCAGGCAGGGATCAAAGAGTGAGAGGTGGGAAACAGTAGATGGCTGAATTGGCTTTGGGATGAGGCTAGAGTTGCACCAAATTGCACCAAGGGCAGTGGGAGCACCAGGACGCAGCCGAAGCTCTGTTTTGTGCTGCCCTCTTCCGTCCTCGTCTGCCACGTCGGTATTCTCGCTGCACAATGAGCAAATCTTGTTTCGACTGGCGGATGATACTCGGCGAATGACTGGTGCGTATTCTGTTCTCTTTTGACAGCAGACAGCAGCTCTGATCGACGTTCTGTGGCTGGCAAGCGGGCCGCTAGCTGGACAGTGGGCCATCACCCGGAAGCTTCATGCAAAATAGATTGTCAATGACGCACTGGGATCGCCGTTTTCCACCGACGACGGAGTGTCGCCGTGAACATGATACAGGTACGAAAACGGTGGCCAGACATCTGCACGGGAAGAACAGCCTTGAGCTTGTTCTGACAAGCACTCTGTTGTGCTGAAAAGGCATTGGCCTGCTATTTTGACATGGCTGCGAAGACAAGGCTGGCGTTTCAGGTGCAGACTGCTTTGTTTCGTCCGTCTTGCCCCACCAAAGGCCTGGGATTTCGTCGTCCCGCTGCCCGACTATGAGGATAGACACTGTAGCAGTAGTTTAGTTTATGGCTTAGGTCCCTGTGAGTAGACTTTGCGCACCTCTACTCGTTCACACAAAGTCGATCTCTTGAAAAGAAGAAAAGCGCAAAGTTCGTTCTGCTACAGGTCATGTGCGGCCACCCGCGGATCCGGGCATGTGATTGTGGGGTTTGACTTCCGTCTTGTCTCTGGGTGGACTGCGCGATACTCGTCGTCCTCTTTTGGTGACAATATTTCGTTAAACTTCTGGAAGTATACTCTTCTGTACTCTTTGGTGTCCTTGTACTCAGTTGCAGAACTTGGACATCATCAGTTCTGCAGGACACTTGGGCAGATTCGGGCCACCTACAGACTGCGACATGATTTCAAGCATGTGACCCTGATATCGATTCGCAAGAAGTCAACCTAGCATGGACACAAGGAACCCGTTACGGCTGGATCCCGAGCCTGCTGTGCTATCTGTGTCTTTCAACGAGTCCGGCACACGTCTGATTTGTGGTCTCGACAATGGTGTACGCATGTTCCGTGCTCATGATTGCATAAGGACACTCAAAGAATCTCCCGATCCTGGATATGGTGTCGCTATAGCTGCAGCGCTTGACGATCGGTATATCGTACTGGTCGGAGGAGGAAGGAAGCCGAACTCTTCCCCGAACAAGTTACAGTTCTGGGACAACCTTGAAAGTAGCCTATTGAACACCCTGGACTTTGCGGAACCCATCCTAGGCCTACGAGTGACGGCAAAGGTACTGGCAGTGATACTCAGGGAACGGACCGTATATCTGCAATATGCCAGAAATGGCACCACTGGATTCACACAACTTGGGACCGTACTGTCTGTCCACGATACCGCAGCAAACCCGTACGCCCTCTGCAGTGTCCGTGGCGACATGACCGTTCTCCCTGGTCTGACCTACGGACAAGTTCAGATCATCCGACTCCACGACAAGACCAAGAAGATTATCAGTGCCCACACCTCTGAGCTTCGCCAACTTGACCTCAGCCAGGACGGCACCCTCCTCGCCACGGCTAGCAGACAAGGGACCCTCCTCCGCGTCTTTTCCACTAGCACCCTTTCACGAACCCACGAATTCCGTCGCGGCGTCGACGCGGCCATCATCTACTCCCTCAGCATTTCCCCCCTGTCCTCCTTCCTAGCCTGCACCTCCGACAAAGGCACCCTGCACATCTTCGACCTCCGCTCCCCCATCCCCGACCAAACCCCTCAACCCCAAACCAAACGCATCTCCACCTCCCGTCCCCTCTCCCTCCACCCTGCCACAACAAAAGACTTCGACACCCTCTCCCTCCCCTCCCAGTCCTCCCGCCCTCACTCCTCCCACTCCACCCCCTTCGCACCCCCAGGCGACATCGCCCACTCACCACCCTCCACTGGCCCCAGCGCTCTCGCCGTCCTGGCAAAACTACCAGGCATGCCTCGCGCTCTCTCAGATACACGCTCCTTGACTTCCGCGCCGTATGCCCTCGGCTCAGACCCGTCGAACTGGCAGGGTCAACCAGCGTACATCACGACTACATTGCCGAACGGGCAGAAGGCGCGGGTGAAGACGCCTGTGATTCCTTTGCCGGGGATGCCGGACGGGAGGCCGGTCAAGGGGTTGTTGTGTTGGGATCCGGAGGCGGGGGAGAGGAGGTTGTGGTGTGTTGGGGGAGGGGCGCAGGGGAGGTGGGAGGTGTTTGAGTTGAGGGGAGAGGAGGGGAGGGAAAGATTGGGGAGGAGGGGGTGGAGGGGTTATTTGGGGAGGCAGTTTGAGGAGGATGGCGGGTAGGGGAGAGGGAGGACCGGGAGGGTTCCGAAGATGGTGGGAGTGGACGTTGACGGGGTTGGGTTGGCATGGTCGATGTATCTGGTTGATTACTCTTTGGTCATGGTGTTCGGAGGTGGGAATCTGTTGCGCAATCATGGTTCACTAGACACGAATTAATGCAATGCGTTACGACACATTCCTGGGACTGCGAATATATGTTTGCTACTACCAGGCCCTAGTCCGCACTGTTGGCCTCTGCTACGATGTCTGCCGCACTGTGCTCGCTACGCATGGACATTGATCCCTTGACTTTACCCTCAACAAGAACAGCAAGAAGAAGACCGGGCCAGTATACAAATGCACATCTCCTTCCAATCAGATTTTGACCACCTTTGACATTGGACATGCCGACGTCTAATCTCCCTTAACCAGTATCACTTCCTGTCGGCCTTCTTCGATACTGGATGCTCATTGAACAAGATACCTATCAGCATCCGTCATGTCAAAATCCAGCTGTGTGAATAGCGCGCAGTATGCTTGATATTACTCATATCCTGCTATTAAGAGCCGGTATCCGCAGAGCCCGGAAGACTTTCCAGCGTGCTACAGATTCTTGGCCCGAACGTTTCGAGCACATCTCGGAGATCTACATCATTGGCGGTCCCAGATTCGAAAGTCTGTCGACTGTCGGCGTAGGCAGGTTGTCTGTATAGCGGTGTTCCAAAGGGCTATATGCTCTATTGCTGAGTCCAGATACGCTGTGTTCAGCTGTCTAGATATGCTGAGGGGTGAGTCGGCTTGGCAATCGATGAGAACTTCTGGCTCAATGGTGGGTACTCGTAGCATTCGATAGAGGATGGATCAAGTAGTTGATGGCGTTTCGTGTTGCTTGGGCATAATTGATGGTGCGAACTGTGTCTATCCCCGTCAGAGCTTGCGTTTGCTGCCGCGTGACCGCTGCTGATGGCTTGTGTCCACGAAGTGCTCATCCAAGGTTGTTGATATCAATGATGACCGTACCCCGTGCTCGTCCATGCACGTCTACCTTGTTGCTGAAACTCATGCCTCTTACCTATCGCTGTGGCAGTCTCGTTGCTGTGGAGTCAGCGCGCAGAAGCCCTTCATCACCACATGATGGAAGTATGGGTGTGCATCTGCTAGACACTTCGTGACAGATACATCTGCTGTATAGCAAGTCAACACAAACATGACAGTTTGATGCTGCATTGAGTTGAGGAGGAAGGGTCGTGCAGATGTGGAGCTTGGTCCTCGGTTCATGCAGGCCGACGGATTTGCTCCTCCCGAAATCGGGCGGAACTTCTTCACTCCATCCATCAATCCGGTGTACAACCACAACTCGTGCACCGTGATATTCAGCGGCTATGAGCTTCAATCAGAGAGTATTCTGATCTCACTGAAACGTTGAGAGTGCTATGAAGATGTCTCTCGACTTCAGCTCACAAACGATGACCTCCTGCGACGCGCACGACTTCTCTTCGATACACATCGCAAAGCTCTACAATGATGACCATTACGATAGCGACACTGCCGTGCAGCTCGGAGAGTATTTAGGATGATCAGAAACTCGATCCTCAAGAAGGATGACGAAGAACACCTCGCGAAGAGCATTGCAGCTCCGCCCTAGTCAGCGACAGCAGGACGGACAGGCGTTGCGCACCCACCCAGGCGACCACAAGATTGCCTTCAAGCACAGCTCATACACAATGGTATATCGCAGAGGAGGTTTACCGGACAGAGGCTGCCCAGCTCGACCGCCGACGACATCGTGTGCGACGCGTCTCAGACGCCAACCCAACCGTCTGACCACAGCTTGAAAAGCAGCCTAGGGTTCCGAGAGGACAGCATCAAGAGTCGGCAAGTGTGTCATGCATATATTACCGGATCAGGATACCACTCCGAAGGCGTCATTGGTTGCGCTGTCCGTGCGGGCACGACAGCCACAGCCTGCCAGCAGCAGTGTGTCCGAAGCCGTTGACGCCCACTGCAAGCATGTACGAACGCTGCAGGACAGTATGGGTATGGAAAATCGTACAAACTGCAGTAGCAACATCAATGCAGAGCCAAGTCTCGTTGAAGAATGTTGCTCTGTGCCCATGAACTCCTGATTCAGGCTCGCCCAGGACCTGGGCGTGGACCTGGCTCAGGGGGAGCTGGATCTGGATCTGGATCTGGACTCGGACCTGGACTTGAAGCTGGACCTGGATATGGACTGGCAATGGACTTCGGAGTCCTGTAGCTACCTCTTCCATATCGGGCGTCGGTTCTCATCGAACCTCCTGCGCCACTCATATCCCTCACGGAGCATCGATTTGGCTTGAACGAGCAAGCACGCCGATTCGCAGGGAGTCTTCGCACTCAAAACGCCCCTGCTATGTCCACCGATTGACCAAAGTGACAAGCCAGAAGAACAAAATATGGATCAACGCATCACATGAAAATGAATCTCAGAGATGTGCCAGGGGACTTGTGGCAAACGGCCTGGAGAACAAACGGTCAACTTACTTACATCTGATTCAACATGCCACGCCACCCTGATTCCAGCCCTCTTGTCACTCCCGCTGCTGTGACAGCAATCGGCCATGGTGTGATCCGTCAACGATCCCGAATCTTTCTTTTCAAGCCTACTCCTCGTCCTCGACGTTAAGAGGAGTGCTCATCATCTCCGGCTGTGAGACTGTGTGGTATCTCGAGCGTGCGGAATTCGCCAGTCCTGCTTGATACCAATCGTGGCGAGCGGGGGTGAACGATCTTGACGCCGTCCTTGACAAGTTTTCCGATCGCTTTTACATGGACATGCAGCCATCCAGTCTTCCGGCCCTGTTGCTGTCGTCCAATGACGCTCTAGGTTGGGGATGGTGTGTGTCATGCTGTGCTTCCCTCGAGCCTACTCTTCAAAGTCGATGCATAGTCGGCCTGAAGGATAGTGCGTGCGCGGTAGGCTTCCGTGCCAGGAACTCTGCGTGGGCTGTCGGTATCTGAAGGGACATTGGGGTATGATGCCATGGTCAGGTTCCCCCCAGGCCTTCTCCTTGGAGTGGTTGGGGGAGTGTCTCATCTTCTCGGCATTGACTGTAGCTGCATGTCCGCGCAGTCACTCCTGTGATACGGCCGTACTGTGGGAGGATGGGCAAGGCGGGGCCGCTGCCAGCCCGCACACTCGAAGTCACTTGGGCCCTCAACCGATCCGATATCAATGAATTGGGCTCGAGTCATTCCGATATGTCATGAGAGCTTCTCAAAAACGATCCAGTTTGTAGAGAGGCAATCTCGAGGGCAAGAGCTTGGGAGACGATGCCTTCCACGGTCGCGCCGATGGAGAGCCGGTATCCTTCAGTATTCCAGCCTCGATGCTCTTACTGTACGCTGTTGTTGCTACTCGCTTTTTCGATCGGCTTGCTAGGCCGGCCTTCCCTTCTTGATCAAGTTGAAGCTGACCTCGTCGCGCGTTGCGCCGGAGGTGGTTGAGATGGGACGGGATGCGCGTGTTGTCGCCACGTCGGCTCCGAGACTCGGATTGACTGCCGATGATGTCCTCGTCTGGTTATGATCGCGTTGCTTCTGCTGTCTCAGTTGATTGCCGATGGATGGGATGATCGCTGCCGCCGACCCTCGTGAGTTTCCGTGAGACCGCTGAAGGTGGGAGATGGTCGGATGAAGTCACCTGCAACACTCGGCTCTTGTTAGACCATTGTGAGCCTGGACTCCCTCACAGTCCTTGATCAGTCTTCGTGAGCTTCTCGATGATGATCAGCGCCTGAATTGTCAATGGTCGTGTGATGGTGTCGCCGCTCAAAGTCTGCTGGAGCTTTGGCGGTTCATCGGGCGCAGGCATTGGAAGTGTGAAGGCGCGACGAAACACAAAGAGCTTCAAGAAGCTATCCGTTATCGTCAAAAAAGGGATCCTGGAATGTAGATTGGTCGTATGTGCCGTGGTGAAGCAAGGGGTGCCCAAGTCAATCACTGAAATGTCCGCTGCGCCCGCCTGGCAGAGGAATTTGCGGCCTGCTCGCGACAGCTCACTATACCGACACACGACCACTACGATATGTTTCCGAGGTCTATCATACTGCACTCTACCCTCACCGAACCCTACAACTGTACTCGTTCATAGTACGAGCACCAGGCGTGCAGGCATAGACCCCTTCACTTAGACAGAGCAGCGCTACACAGGGTGCTCACGGTACACACTCCACGCACATTGGACATGGACACACACATGACTGGCTATGATGTCGTCAAGCACTCTTCTCCGAAGTCCAGCAACAGCTGAACGATCGATGAAAAGACCCTCAAGGCAAGAATCATCGCAAGGATGAGACGCCCTGAAGGAAAGGGTAAAGCAAAAATTGTTGTAACCCAGCTACCAGGGCTGGTACGCCAGACGCATCCGCTGTGCAATGGATGTTCCAGCGGCTCCGAGGGATTCATGAGCTCCTCGAAGCTACGAGCACGGGGGCGAGCCGTGCGGCAGTGCAGTGGCGGGTGAAGAAAGAAAGAGGAAGTTTGGGGGCGAAGCAGAGGTATATATACCCCTTCACACGCGGCTCTGCGGCGGCTCTGCGGCTCGCAGAATCCTGTTTCTCCGTTGCACAGGCGACGAGAGGGCCACACGCAGGGGCACACGGCAGCTCAAACCAGGAAATGACTCTTCTCCGAGGTCCGGCAGCAGCCAGAACAATCGATGAAAAGGCCTCCAAGGCAAGAATCATCGCAAGGATGAGACGCCCTGAAGGAAAGGGTAAAGCAAAAATTGTGCGCAGTCCACTGTCCAATGTACCTAAGAGAAGGACAAAGGAGACAGGAAAGAAGAAAGTAGGTACTACCTACCTGGGACGGTAGACGCCAGGCAATGGCTAGTCCGGAGGCTTCATGATCCCTCCAGTCCGTACGCAGAAAGTATGAAGAAAGAAAGAGGAAGAGTGGTGTGTGGGAGAAGTCATATATATCCCCTGAATGCGGCTCTGCGGGACCTCGGATCACGCAGCCGTTGATCTGGCGACCGGAGTGGAAGATCATGGAATCAGAGAGCTGCCTTGGCTTCACACTGCCAGCGCACTGTACAGGAGCAGGGCAATGTAGCCGAGGGCTGCCGTGTCTACCTCAGGCAGTAGCGAGCTTCGCACGAGAGATGGCCGCGTGTGAGGCTTCTGGCAGTGATGAGGACCTCTGAAGGCCAGTGCCAAAGCACTCGCTATCATTGCCGGAGGCGATGGGCGTGATCTCCTTGCTATGCAGCCGTGAAGGGCGCCCCTCTCGTCATTGTGATATATGGACTGCCTCCTGGGACGATATTGAGGAACGCTCTGCCTTCTGGAACGAGGTGCCCGTGTCCCCAGAACCGCCGCGAATTTGGACTCCGCGAAAGGCACTACAGGTGCGAATCACAGCATCTGCTGCTCCACAGCGAACGAGGCCAGGCGCGCAGAGCTTCATGATGACATTCAAGGACTTGATCGCGTGACATTCAAGAATTTGATCGTGTGCAACTTCATGGAGAGTATAGGGCTCAAGTCAGAGTTCATGCGAGGGCTTCAACAATCACGTCGCACAAAGGTCAAGGACAGATGCAAACCCACACGAGACCGCGCACATCATGAGTACTCCCCTCCGAGACAAGGCGATGAAGCCCAAGATCGATGGGGGGTCCAAAAAGTATCCGGTGATCCTGTGTTGCACAGTCCAAGCTTATCAGAACCAATGTGCAATGGCTCCAACTCACCTCGTACCAATGGCAGAACCATCAGCACAACCGGCGGGACCTGGTGGCGAGCCAAGTCGACTGAGAAAAGAAAGAGGGAAGAACCTGGTGCGAAGAGATCTTTTATACCTTCGTTCTCTCGGAGTTCGGTGCGTGTCGGAGCCGACATGGTTGGGAGCTTGTGAGATCACTGCCGTGGTGATCAGATGGTTGGGGCAGAGACCAGCCACTTGTCCACAGATGCCTTGGTTGAAAGCTGTACAAACAAGGCACAAATGGCGCTGGGTCAGCTCACCACCAACGCGGAAGACCTCATTGAAGGCCGTTGCTGTGAGGACGAGCGCCGATCAGCAGGGTACACTTTGGTGGAGACACGTCCAAACCGGTTCGCAGCATACCAGCTGCACCGTGACCAAGCCGCGCCTCCCATTGTCCTCGATACCATTCCGTGCAACTGCCGAAACATGCTCTGTGCACTTCCACAGCGTTCGAAGAAGCTCCATGATGACGTGCCTGCATACCACCTGCGCTCGTACATGACCAGACAGTCAGCGAACGTGGAGGCATGGCATGGAAAACCGGAGACCGTGGGCGCATGGCATCACGCGTGACTTCGAGATGTTAGGATGTGGAAGTGAATTATCACAAGTCACAATGCCGGAGGGAATCAGGAGGCTCTTCTCCAAGGCACAGCTGTAAAGCCATACAATGATGAAAAGATCAGACAGCGAGGCTGTGAAGAGGATAAAGCAAAAATTGGGCGAGAGAACCTCAGAGAGATTCAGGCCCCGGAGTGCAATGGGACCGGTCAAAGGGATTCATGAGCTCCAATGACCCACACCAGATGGTTTAGAAAAAGCATGTGCTGCTGCTGCTGTCGCATTGGCGGTACATACATTTCCTGAAGAAAGAAAGAGGAAGAGGTTGTCCAGCAAGAGGCAACTTTTATAGAACTCAGCGCCAAGAAATCTCTTGGCTGCTTACGTGATCTCCCGCGACGACAGCATTGGCTCGCTTGCTGGCGTTCCCGGGCGGGAGAGCGGTAGCGAGGCCTCATCTGGTATGGCGTCGTTTGCAGGCCGGCTCAGGGGGGCCTAGGAGGGCTGCTGGGAGGTGAGCCAGGGCCTGTGGGAGAGGCGGCGGGAAGCCATGATATGGCGGCGGCGTCATACCACAAGGTCGCGCAAAAATTGAAGCTCTGAGCGGTGCTCAGAAGGATCTCACAATCATTTTGAGACTACTTAGAGCATCATACACCTTGTGGTGGTTGCGCAAGACGTGCTTGTGTGTTCGATGAACCCGAGGAAGCTGAGTTCCACGCACCTTCAAGCGGCGACGACGACATGACCAACACTCGGATGAGCATCAAATTTTGGATGAGAATGATCGCGTGGATGCAGAGAATATCATCACGAAATCTCATGATCATAGCTTCACGTTTGAGAATCTGTCATCTGGTGGGCTCGCAGCTCATCCCACTCGACATGACGCACCAGCTCCGCAGCGGCCCACGACGCTGAGCCAGGCATGACCAGGCGGTACGCCCCATCACCAACACCGAAAACACGCGAGGTCGCTCACTGCACAGTATTTGAGCTTGCCCGGAACATAAAACAAGCGACTTGAGCCAAACCAAGGGCAATTACCACCGTGCTGCAAATTGCCATATGTAGACATTGAGACCAAACTCATAGCCACGGACAGAGAGCCACGGACAGAGCATATCGCGCAATACTGGCAGGAACACCACACGGAGAATGACGGGTTCGAGATCATGACATATGGCAAACACGTTTGGATTTGAGTACTCAACACGACTGCTTCTCAAGGTGGCAGGTATGAAGATCAGCGCTTGCGGAGTCGCACCACCTTGATCGGGCAGTGATGGAGTCCGGAGTGCGAGACATTCTCGTACCATTGCCTTTCATCCTAGCCTTGTATCCTCTCATGCCTTGACTCCTCCTTATCCACCATGACACACGCGTAACCCCATCTACCCCGCTGAAGACCCTCCATCAACAGATCGTCGGGCGCGAATTTGATCTAAAAAGGGGATCGGAGAGCGCAAGTGCTGTATGACCAGAGCGGTGGATCTGCGTATGCCTGGTCTCGACGGATCGCGACGCGCCAGAATGGCTCTGGTTGTCGGAGACGGTAGCGAGAAGGATAGCGCTGCTCAGTGACTTTCCGAGGACAACCTCTTCGCTCGACCTTCCGATCAGTGACTCCTCCCATTGACACGCCGTGGCGAGACCAGACCATATGAAGGCCGCACGACTTCTTGTCAGACCTTCGCGCCCGCAACGAGAGATTGCGATGTATGCTTCCGAGCTCTTTGCGCCTCCCCGGACTTGCGATACGTAGGCTGGACTCTTCGCTCGTGAGGGACACTGCTCCTGCCACCTCATGACTTTGTCCTCGCTCTTGACTATTTGTGTTCCTACTCTCGCTCCTGACTACCTGTACCTCGTATCTTTCCCAGCGTGGGAGGGTCGCGTCTCAAGAGTCGCAGTGGGCGGCTGTAGTCGTCGTGGTAGTCGTAGAGGGCGGGTTGCTTGGTGGAGATCACAGTCGACTCTCGTGCTTACGCCGGTTATGCTCTGGAGGAGCTCGCGAGGTCGTGATGCTGGATTGATGACCATGCACTTCGAATGAGCTGCCCTCCCTTTGTCTGCGTCGTGTTGGGAGCTCGTATACTTCTGGTTTGGTCGAAGCTGCGACCAATTTCGGATCATTATGCATGTGCCTTTGTCAAAGCATACCTCCGTCGCGCATGGCAACCTGTGGTAGGCTCGTCGCAAGTACTGCATCGTCATCGCATGTACATGCGTGGAGGAAGATCTGTGAGAGGGGAGCGAGCCTCTTTGTCCCCTACGTGGGTTACCTTCGTGCACACACAAAGGATGCCCACACTAAAGTTTCTTGGCTTGCAGCGGACAAAGCTGTGCGACCAAAAAGGTACACCTGGATGTCAAGATTGCCAAATCCGGAGTGCTGGAGTTCAAACCCAGCCTGCGTCGCGTCGAGATCTTTTCCCTCATGGAGTCGCTATACCACCACCATGCATCTTTATGTCTTGATTATGGTTGCAAAAGATGCGCCTCGAGCCGGAGATCCTCATCGTCATGGGAAAAATGCAAAAAAGAATGTTGCAACAACATTATGTGGTTCCAAAGATTCCCTGTCTGCTGCGTGACAGAAGTGGTTCACGGGGGATGCACGGGGGCAACGTACCACTTTACCGTCGCACCAAGTGGCCTCCCGAGGGGCCGTACCTGGTGCGACGGAAAGTGGTTGCGTTGCAAAATATATGAACCTTGATATCTGGACCTTGGGGAATGCTCTCCAGACATGGCTGGCACAAGGTAAGGGGAACGCATAGCATTGCGAGTCTAACATAAAACGGCAGCGATGATGGAAGCTATCTCGTTCATTCATGAACTTCTATGATCATTTTTCGATTTATTAGAAGTGATCGAATGCTACGGTAGGTAAAAGAAGAGCAGGTAAGCCAGCAGCCGCGCACAAGTTTGCCAAGCCTCTCAGCACAGACATATCGCACTCACACGCTCTCATTCTTCTCCTGACGATCACTTTACACATACCGACACCACCGGTATAAGAAGCACAACTGCAAGAAGATCCTTTGGCTACCAGCATTGGTAGTCATGGCACAATCCGCGGGGGAACTCCCTCGCTACAGCGATGGCGATGTTGAGGTACGACTCACGAAGCAATACTCTCACCTAGATCATGAACTCTTCACTGACTCACTTCAGATCGTCCTATCGGCGGTATGCCGATACCAACTTCATGCGCAGACCCTGCGGCGCGCCAGCAGGGTCTTCGCCGCTCTCCTTGATGGGGACGGCGCTGCCCTGTCGGCGAGGGCGCGCGCGCGGGGTGTCGTGGTGCGACACCGTCTGTCTCTCGTAGAGGCAGGCGGTGTCTACAGCTTCCAGCGGGAAGCAGTGGACTCGGAGGGGCGGAGCAGGGGAGTAGGTGGTGTTGGAGGCCTCGGTGCGAATGGTGCCGATGTCGATGCCGTCGTTGCGGGGATGACCTTGGTCCTCCGCGCCATCTACAACCTGGAGCTCGCCTTCGACTTCACCGATGTGCGAGCCCTTGCCGAGGACGTGATGGGGGTCCTCGGCTGCGCTGAGCTGCTGGGGGCTGTGAGTTTCACCATCCTTTGAACTAGGCAAAGTTACTGACGAACGTCAGGCCCCATCAGTCACCAAGTCGCTGGAGAGTGCTCTCCTCACGCAAGAGCAGCAGCTGTTTGTGGCCATATCACAACAGCCGACCGAATGGATCAAGGTGGCCAAGCGCTTGTCATCACGCACCATCTTCAAGGAAGCCATGATCCACATAGTCGGACGCTACAATGAGCTCGCAGTCGCACCTTACACATCGCCGGCCAATTCTCGAATCAACGGACTCTCCAAACTGTCAAGTCTGCCCAGGGATATCCTCACACTTGTCAACCAGCACCGCGATGAGCTTACGAAGACAATCAAAGCCATTCACAATCGCCTGTCTTCATGGTATCCTGAGCAGATCAAACGCAACAACAACACTGGCTCAGCCAAAGGCGACGGATTCAACCTCAGAGACTACGAAAAGGACATCAAAGATTGGATGGCATTGACAATGTTCCACCAATACTGCATGCTTCAGCTTACGGACAAAATGGCTATCGGCTCTTCCGACACTGGCTTTCAGAGTATACAGAAACTCTTTGAAGGAGGTCAAAGCTACCTATCGTTGCAAGCCTGCGCACAATGGCACCGCCGCTTTCCCATGTCGAAGCGTGGTCAAGGAATCATTCAAAATTCGCTCGACGAGATCAAGAAGCAGATTTCAACCATCGTGGCGCCGCTCATAATCACCAAATGCCAGCTCAACACCACCCTTCATCCCGTCGCTTGGTTCACCTGCATTGAAGTAGACGTCTCAAAATTCGAATTCGTCCAGAACGACTCCGGCACGACTGTCCGCTCTTGCAGCCCTACAGATCCCGCCGTACCAGACTGGCTTGCTGGTGCCCATTCAGGATCCGAGCTGGAAGAGAATGAGGTTGAAGACCAGGAGGACGAAGCGTCGATCTCAGCACAAAACAAAGCACCGCCACTCAACCCTCGTCAACCGACGTCAGGCAGGAGAACTCAGAACGACACCTCAACATTGCGCAAGAGCCGCAGAGGAACACGAACAGAGGAAGAACAGCAGGATGACCACAGCACATCTGCTTTATTTCAGGCACCCTCTTTGAACCCTCGTCAGCCAACGTCACGTACCAGGAAGTCGGGCAGCATCGCAACAAAGCGCAAAAGAGGTCGACAGGAGGAAGGAGAAGAAGATTTTCATGACGACGACGAAGCCCCTGTCTATAGAGTCAGGAAGAGAAGACAAATCAGGCACATTAAAGGAGCCACAAAGATTCTCAACGACGCCAACAGCAACGGTCCTGGTGAGTATGAAGATGGAGGGGGCAACCCCGACGCTCGCCCCCAGGACCAAGAGCAGCCGAACGGACACCCGGTTGCGCCGGTAGCGGAGGAAGACGAAGACGAAGACGATAGCCTCTTCGTGCCACCCTACGCGCATAAGATTCAGGAGGCAGAAGAGGCACAGCATGCACCGGCAGATGAAGTCGACAGCCTCTTCGACCCAGAAGAGGATGCTATACAGGAGCCAGGAGCGACAGAGCATGCAACCCGTGAGGCTGAAGCCGAGATTGAAGAATGGATCAATGAGATCCAAGAAGAACCCAACGAGGTCGAAGCCGGCGACAATGTCAGCCCTGTGGGCACCATCACTCACGATACCAACAGCAGCGTCGCCGTCAACGCCAGCAACATCACTATTGGTGAACTCAACCTCGACAATCTCGAGATCAGTCCCGTCAACATGGACGAGATCGACACGGCAGATCCCAACAATTGGTACGAAATCCCCGAGGACGAACTGGAGAACATTGACTGGAAAAGTCCGACGCCTCTGCCATGGACCCCGGAACCAGAGTACTCGTCGCCAGAGTCACACGCGGAACAGGATCCTGATAGAGCCTTCTGGTACACCGACCGCAGCGATGTTGATCGTATGGAGCAGCAATACCAGGACAGACTTGATGCTGCAGAGGGGTTGTTGGCGTTTGGTGCGGAAGTTGTTGTTAATGCGCCGGAGGATAATGCGATTGAGTCTATCGAGAGAGACCCTTGAGGGATGGTCACGGGCAACCAGATGGCAGACATTGACGGATAGGTTGCCGGTGCGAAGGATTTGTATGATATGAAGCCTCCACAGATGCTTTCAGAGGATCAAGGTAGCGGTAGTATGGTTCACGGTACACTACCAGAGGATGCGGGCTTGAGCAGCGACTTTACAATACGATGAGAGTAACAAGGACCAAGGAGGCCGAGGACCTACCAGGCCGTAGTCATGTACGATACACACCTCATCAAAAACTACCAGATACTTTCCAGACATGGTTATGAGGTGTTGTGATTTGCTTCGTAAACGTCCTGTCTGGCCTTCTTCCGCCACCTTGAGCCACGGCCGCTAATTTGTACATCGGAGCGCAGTCGACGTGCTGATCGCTCTATCCTTCCTTTCCCATGATCCGCACTTCTTTGACCCAACAATTCAACCTCTCGTCTACTCTTCCCTCAAACTCATACCATGCCCTTTCCCCGCCGTCTACCACTCAATCATCATATCCCTGGGGAATCTTTCTCGGTCCCTTCGGAACTGTCTCAACGTCAGTATCTTGTGCCAGAACTCCAGAAGCCGCGCTGCAATTGCGACTCTCCAGGGAACCACATACTCGGATATGTCTGAGGAATGATCGGTCGTGGTCCGTCGCCTAATCTCGCCCTGATCGGAGGCACTGTGACAACCATGACCGGACCTACGCATGCTAGCGCAATCGACCAGAAGATCGCTGGCTTTTCCCGTGCGGCCCACTTGATGTATGTTAATGGCGCGTTGACGAATTGTACTGGCGCCATTGTGTGGGATTGATTGCTCCAGGAACGCCGAGAAGAATGACAGAAACTGACTGCAGTCTAAAAGACTGGGTCAAGTCGTATTAGGGTCGGACCGGGAGATGATGTCGTTGGCAGAGGATCGAGGTTGACGAGATGAAGTCGTGAAGTGCGGAAGTCAATTGGAGCTTGCCATTTCTTGGCATCCAGATGGCCCACGTTTCCCTTTGGAGCTTCAAGAAAGTTGAAGCTACATCCAGGCCACGCATCCAATATCTCGGATCTCAGCACATAATCATGCGGTGGCTTCTTTCGTCCCTGCTGCTTGCGGCAGCGGGTCTGGTACAGGCATTGAGTACGACTGGGAACAGGTTACTGGTTGTGGTCGACGACATTGCGGACAAGGACAAGTACTCCAAGTTCTGGACGGATCTCGAGTGTGAGTCGCAGCGTGCGCCGGGCAGGGAGTCATTACTGATCGTGATTAGCAAGAGGCTTTGTTTTGAAGTTTCAAACACCAAAGTCGACGGACCTTTCACTATTCAAGCTAGGAGCACTGGCATACGACCACCTCATCCTCCTTCCAAGCAAGTCAAAGGGTCTGGGACCAAACCTGACGCCGAACATCCTTGTCGATTACATCAACAAGCAAGGAAATGTCCTCCTAACACTATCCGGAGATGGCTCGATACCCGCCTCGTTAGCTTCAGTCCTCCTCGAATTCGACATCACTCTCCCACCAGAGAAGAACGCAGTCGTGGTTGATCATTTCAATTATGAAGAGAAGACAGCAGCGGAGAAGCATGACGTGCTTGAAATCCAATCACCGAAGCAGCTTCGGGGTGATGTCAAGGACTACTTCAATGTCGGAGGTATGCTGGCTGTCCCTCGCGCGGTCGGACAGGTACTGGGCAACTCGAACCCGCTCATCACGCCGATCCTGCGAGCCCCGGACACAGCATACTCATACAACCCCAAAGATGCCAATGAAGCGCTTGAGGACGTATTTGCATCTGGCTCCCAGCTGTCTCTGATCACTGCCTTCCAGGGACGCAATTCGGCACGCTTGACCGTCCTCGGATCATCCGAGCTGTTGGAGGACAAGTGGTTTGACGCCAAAGTCAAGGGCGTTAGACCTGGCGAGACTTTGGTCCAGTCATCGAACCAGAAATTCGCACAGGCGCTGAGCCAGTGGACGTTCCAGGAGATTGGTGTTCTCAAGGTTGGCCGCATCCAGCACCACCTCAATGAGGCACCCGTCAAAGGCAGCAATGCTAGCTCAGACATTGCTGAGATCAACCCTGAGATCTATCGCATCAAAAACGATGTGGTAAGTGCAGATCCAGACAAGATAAATACCGCGCGGCTAACATCTCTCAGACATACTCCATCGAATTGTCAGAATGGAACGTGGACCACTATGAGCCATACACTCCGCCAGCAGGAGATGTTGTTCAGCTCGAGTTCAGCATGCTCTCGCCTTTCCACCGTCTCAAGCTGGACGCAACCTCGCGGACTGCCAACAGCACGATCTACAGCACTTCTTTCAAGCTTCCAGATCAGCACGGCATCTTCAACTTCCTTGTAAACTACAAGCGTCCTTACCTCAGTAATGTCTTCGAAAAACGTACTGTGACAGTCAGACACTTTGCTCACGACGAATGGCCACGGAGTTTCGTCATCACTGGAGCCTACCCCTGGATTGCTGGTATCGGTGTCACGGTAGGAGGCTGGCTCGTTTTTGTGGCTGTGTGGCTGTTCAGCAAGCCAGCGCAGACTTCGACAAAGAAGACGCAATGAGGGAAACATGTCAGAAAGACGTTATCTACTGTATACCATAGTCTTACGAGGAAGTGTCATGGTAGAACATGTATTGTAGGCTATGAAATGGAAACAGCTTTGAGATCATGCGAAAATTTTGACTATACTAGGGATGTGGTCACATTCGGTACTCGTCGTCATCATCAAATGAAGGATGTTCTGCAACGTCCTGTTTGACAGTCTGCTTGCCATGATATGAATGTCTAATTGCCAAGCGGAAGCCGCAGACGCGGCAGAAACCCAGAAAAATGTCCTCACCGCCTTTTTCTATCAGAACCACACCCTCACATCTCCAACCATTGCCAGACACAACCAATCTGCCCCAACCAGCAAAATGAAGCGCAAGCTCTCCGACCGCGAGGCTCCAGAAGCCGCAACCTCGTCCCAACCAACCACCACACCAACTTCTCCCCCACCACCTCCTCCATCGACCAAAACCCCCAAACCCGCCCTCAGCTTCTCCACCCTACCCCTTGACCCCCGCCTCCTCCAATCCCTCACAGCCCAACAATTCTCCGCCCCAACCCCCATCCAAGCCCGCGCCATCCCCCTCCTCCTTCAAGGCAAAGACGTCCTCGCCCGCGCCCGCACCGGCTCCGGCAAGACAGCCGCTTATGCCCTACCCTTGCTGCACCGCATTCTCACGCAGAAGAGCACGGGAAATGACACCGGGAAGAAAGTTTCTGGTCTCATCCTTGTGCCGACGAAAGAACTCGCTGCGCAGGTGACCAAAGCCGTGGCATCGTTTGCGCAGTTCTGCGGCCAGTTGGTCAAGGTGGAGAATCTGACGCGGAAGGAAGAGGAGGGGGTATTGAGGGCGAGAGTAGCGGGGGGACCGGATGTGGTTGTTGCTACGCCTTCGCGGGCGTTGGGGTTGGTGAACGCGGGTGTGCTGGGGTTGGAAGGGTTGGTGGGGTGTGTGATTGATGAGGCGGATTTGGTGCTGAGTTATGGACACGAGGAGGATTTGAAGGCGTTGAGTGAATTGGTGCCGGAGGGGACGCAGATGGTGTTGGTGTCGGCTACTTTGAGGAAAGAGGTGGAGACTTTGAAGGCGTTGTTCTGTCCGCAAGCGGTGGTGTTGGAGATGGAGGATAAGGAGGAGGAGGGGAAATTGAGGCAGTTTGTGGTCAAGTGTGGGGAGGATGAGAAGTTTTTGTTGGCGTATGCGATCTTTATGTTGAAGTTGATCAAGGGGAAGGTGATTGTGTTTGTGGCGGATATTGATCGGTGTTATAGGTTGAAGCTGTTTTTGGAGCAGTTTGGGATAAGGAGTTGTGTGTTGAATTCGGAGCTGCCGGCGAATAGCAGGATTCATGCGGTGGACGAGTTCAACAGGAACGTCTATGATATCATCATTGCTAGCGATGAGAATGAGGTCGTTGGATCGGAGGAGCGGAAGAGTAAGAAGCAGAAGCGGAACAAGGCTGCTGAGAAGGATGTGCAGGATGAAGCTGAGGAGCAAGACGAAATTGCCGCGGACGACAAGCAGAGCGCACCAGTACCGCAGGAAGACGAAGAACAAACAGAACTCGGCGACGCGGTACCCAAGAAGAAACGGAAACGATCCAACCGCGACGCAGAATACGGCATCAGTCGAGGCATCGACTTCAAGAACGTCTCTTGCGTGCTCAACTTCGACCTACCACTGAGCTCAAAATCATATATCCACCGCATTGGACGGACAGCACGAGCAGGCAAAACAGGCATGGCACTCTCATTCTGCGTCCCTCAATCGCTGTTTCGGAAACACAAGCCTACCTCCATCGCGCAATGCGCAAACGATGAGGAAGTCCTCACGAAAATCACCAACTCCCAAGAGAAGAAGGGCCAGAAGATCGAGCCCTATGACTTTGACATGAAACGCCTAGACGGCTTCAGATATCGCATGGCAGACGCGCTACGATCGGTGACAGGCGTCGCAGTCAGAGAAGCACGAACGAAAGAGATCAGACAGGAGCTGATCAAGAGCGAGAAACTCAAGCGGCATTTCGAGGAGAATCCCGAAGATCTCGAAGCTCTACGGCACGACAAGGAGACGCATACAGTACGTGTGCAGCAGCATCTGAAGCATGTACCCGAGTACCTCCTCCCGGGCGGCGCGAAGAGCGTGACCCAAGGCAACGTCGGCTTCTCCAAAATCGGCGAGAACAGGATTAGAGCAGCTCGAAAGCGCAACGCCATGAAGAGCAAGAAGGGCGGCAAAAAGAAAGCCGGCAAGGACCCGTTGAAAAGCTTAGGCAGGAAGTAGTCCCACTCTGTATACTCCAGCTACATACATAATCCTACATCTCCCCACACTCCCTTCGTCCCATCTCTCCTCACCTACTTCTTCTCATGCCTCCCATCATCCCCCTTCTCATACGGGCCACCACTCTCCTTCACCCTGCCCTCCTTCTCATTCGTCCCCTTGCTCTGCTGGCTCCACTCTGGCGCTTCGTCCTTGCCTGCATCCTCCAACTCGTCACCCTCTTCCTTCGTCTTATGTACGCTCTTCACGTCGTGCTCTGCAGGGCTGTACACTGTCACCAGCTCGAGCGGCTTGTCCTTGGAGGTGTTGTAGAACTGGTGCTGGGTGCCAGCAGGGACGATGACGACGTCGGAGGCTTTGATTTTCTGTGCTTGCGTTAGGGACTGGCTTCTCGTACTTCTCCATACGCTGCAAGGGAGAGGCTTGGAGGTTGGGGAGGGATCGGAGAGGGACACACCTGCTCTTTCCCTGCTACCACGGCTTTGCCTTCTCCACTCGTGAAGATCAGCACCTGGTCCACGGTGTGTACCTCGTCGCCAATGTCGCCCCCAGGTGGGATCTCCATGGTCACGAGCTGCGAGTAGAGGCCTGTGTGCATGACTTTGCGGAAGACGCCGAAAGAGCGCACCTCGGAGGTAAGGGAGGGGAAGTAGACCATTTCGTGCTTTGGGGGGCTGGATTGAGACATTTTGGGGTTGGTAGTCGTGAAGGTTCGTGGGAGGGAGAGGAAGGTTGGGATGGGGTGTCTGGGGATGACGCTGGGTTTGAAGAGAAGTCTTTTTGTTGTGGTGGAGAGGAGAGACATGGAATAACATAGGATGAAGGGGAGAAGGAGACATGGAAAGCTGTTTGCTGAGCTCAGGTGGTGGATGGCTTACGACATTGGGAGAGCTGTTCAGGCATGGGTTGTTCGCTGACCTCATTGCCGGAGGATAGCTGCTAGCTTGAGCACTTACCGTCAGAGAGCTGTTATTAGCTCTGAAATAGTGATGAGGATGAACAGGTACGATCGAAGAGGATGACAGCTTAGTGATGTCAGAAGATCTGAGGTCCCTCGTGGCGCGGGCAGAACCGAGATCATTTCTGCGGGGGAATCTGCTTCTCTACATTGGTGGCGGGGGATCGAAAGTGTCACATAAGAAGAAATATGTGTGTCGGACGGTCGATTGATTAGTGGATGTGTCAAGCATTAGCTATGTGAATCTGGACTCTCTGTGGCAGTAACTCCGAGTTTGGCCCGCGCTTTTTCCCCAACGTCCACCGAACCATGCGCTTTGAGCTAACACCGTACGCCTCCAGTTTAGTAGTCTTTATACGGCATTACTGCGCTCCAAGGTTAGCAGCAACGTCCGCATCAAGACCTATGCCACCTCCAGCTCCGAACATATCCTCGTCGAGATCTGGTTCCTTGTGGCTCATCTTCCTCCGTTTCCTGGGATCAGAAGTGTTTCCATTGACTGCTGACGAGGGCCGTACTCCTGGTAAAGACAGGCTGCTCAGAAGATCGGCTCCTGGTCCAGGTGGAGCTCCGTTGTTAAGTGGAGGTGATTGAGACTGTAGAACTGGCGGTGGCTCAAACGCGGGAGGCTGTTCTTCCTTTGGAGGCAGCTCCTGTATTGGATCTGCTGCGTATGTTCCAACTTCCAGCTCGTCCAGACCGTTATTCGTAGCTGGCGGTGTGAACGCTTCGACATCTGGTGGTGGCGGAGTGAAGGCCTCCACTTCAGGGCTACCATCGGCTCCTACATTGCCTCCATCCACAGCGAGGCTGCCATCAGCGCCATTTGCGACCCCATTCGCTGCGTCCTCGGCGGAGACTCTGCGGAAGATAATGTCCTCGACTTCTTTGCGTTTCTTCTCGGTCTCAGCGCGACGGTCAGCTAGCAACAATCTGGTAGTTTCATCCTCGCCGAGCTTGACCGTGTGCGTTGCCAGTAGCTTCTCGAGTCCTTCGATCAGCTGCTTCCTCGCTTTGATGCTGTCATTGACGGCTGCCTCAGCAGTGGCGAGACTCTTCATAAGAGAGCTGAGCCTGCCGGCTTGTACTGGCGGGGAAGGTACCACTGCACCGGGCCTGTTCTGCTCTGTGAAGTCGTTGTTTGCCTTATCCGTCAAGGCCTTGACAGGTGTCTCTGCCTTTACTAATTCGCCGTGAGACTTGACAAGAGGCTGGAATTCCGTAGGCACATTTGATGACCCGAAGAGAGAGCCACCCAGGCGTGCGCCAGTGGATCGTGATGATTTGTTCTTGTCAAGTTCTGCACTTGTCAGTATGTACTACCATTCACATTACGAGCATACTGACCATCAATGCGAGCTTCCGTAGCATCCTGCACGCCACTGTCCAGAATCTGCCTTGATCTCCAGACTTCGACCACTCTGCGAAGCTTTCCTTGCACTTCGGACGGAGCACCTTTGTAGGCTATGGCGACTGCTTCGGATATGATGGGCATGAAAGCGACAAGGAAGTCCTCCTTCTTCCGCACTTTCGCCTGTTGCATGATCTCATTGGCAAGGTAGACAAGGTTGAGCTTCTTGGACGTATTTGAGTCTTTCAGCTTCTCGAGCCAGATCTGAGCAGCCCGATCGGCATAGCGACGATAGAACATGACCCATTGGGCTACACTGACGATGCTGTCCTGCGTCTCATTCAACGCCGACAGCTTCGCCTTGACAGAATCATCGGAGAAAGCCATGGTGGTTATGGTTATCTCAAATTAACACACAGTTTCGACTACTTGAAGATTGAGGATGGCCTTCCACCACACGTGAGTCTTAGATTAGTGAAGTCAAAGATGGATGAACGCGAAGGACGAGGTTGGGGCTATGCGGCTCTGTCGGCTCAAATTCGGGCATGGCGCGGCTCTGCTTGCCCAGCCAGCTTACAGCAATGTGAAGCTTAGAGGCAGTCCAGGGAGCAAACAAACCAATACATTTTCTCACTGACCAGCATCAAATCGATCTCAACACTTCTTTAGAGTCGTCGCAAAATATACTACATTCGAATTGACCAATCATCGGCCTCGATCTCGCAGCCACTGACCCTCACATCCCTCAACAGCAACCATGGCGGACAGGTTTCCTTCGATAGAAGACATTGACGCTGGTAAAGTCTATTCAACTCGCACATGTCGTCCCAGCTGACATCTCAGGCACCGCTGAACCCCAAGGTGATGCCTCTTTCGACGCCCTTGAAACAGATGATTCCTCCGACTTCCTCGCGCGCGAACGTGCAGCTCTCGGCGAAGACGCCAATTTATTCTCCACACCCGGCGACAACCTCGCCTCGGTAGAAGACGGCGGAGACGACGACGACCTCCTCGGCGGCGGTGGTCAAACTGCTCCCGCACCCGTCTCCTCCAACGAGCTCACAGACTTCACCTCCTCTTTCCCAGCCATCGACACCAACAACACCTCCCTCGGCCACGACGGGACCATCACCGGGTCTTCTCTGCCGATCAACCCAGGCGCCAGCCTCACCAACGAGCCAGAACCAGAAGTCATTCGCGAGTGGCGCGAACGCCGCGATCTGGCTATCCAACACCGCGACCAAGTGTCCGCGGACAAGAAGGCAGAGACGGTGAAAGCGGCCCACGCAGCCATTGACGACTTTTACGAGAACTACAACAACAAGAAGGACAAGCAGGTCGCACAAACGCGGAAGGAGGCGGAGGAGTTTTTGAAGAATAGGGAGGACACAACGAGCGGCGGGACGAGTTGGGAGAGGATCGCCAAGTTGGTAGATCTCACGGGCAAGGGCGCAAGAGGTGGAGGCGCAGATAGTGGCAAGGCGAAGTTCAGGGAGCTGTTGATTAGTCTCAGGAAGGACGAAAAGGCGCCAGGAGCCACGGGAGTATGATGGACATGAGGACGAGGGAGAGGATGGAGACGGCTGTGGCTCCTGGTAATTGTCTAGGCAGACAAAACCGAGAGCAGAGCAGCAATTGTAATACCTTCAGAACAAGAAAAATGTCATTTTGTCAAATTTCCCATGAGTGGAGTCAATCTCCTCTACCATCCATAAGATGCCATACGCCAATAGCAGTGCTCCTCCTGTAGCCATGAACGGCGCAAGATGCTTCCGACCTTCACCCACACCACTCTCCCCACACGCGTCTTCTTCAATCCCCCCCAACATTCAGGATTTTCCTCACGCCTTCTTCTCCCCCTCCTGTGCACTCTCCCCCTTCACCTCCGCCTTGACCACCACCCCCTCCCCCTTCTCCCTCTCCTCCTCCTCCGCCTCCCTCTCGTGCTCCTCCTCCCGATACGCAATCTCCTCCTCCTCCGTCACCTTCGCTCCCCTCGTCGAAATCTTGCCCCCTTCACCGCCACTCATCTGCCACTCCATCAACTTCTTGAACGCCCCGTCCTCTTTCTCGCTGAGTTCCCGGTACGTCCCCGTCTCGGCCACCCGTCCGTCCGCGCCGATGCAGATGATCAAGTCGCTGCGCTTGATGGTGCTGAGGCGGTGGGCGATGGAGATGGTGGTGTTGTTCCCTGCCAAGAGGGTGGCGAGGGCTTGGTTGACGAGCGTTTCGGATTCGGCGTCGAGAGCCGAGGTGGCTTCGTCTAGGATGAGAATGTCGGGGTTTTTGAGCAGGGCGCGGGCGATGGCGATGCGTTGTTTTTGGCCGCCTGAGAGCTGCGTGCCGCGGGAGCCGACTTGGGTTTCGAGACCTTCGGGCTGGGGAGAGAGGTTAGTGGGGTTTAGGGAGGACTGGGGGAGGGGTGCTTACGAAGTCGGAGATGAATTGGCAATTGGCTTTGCGGGCGGCTTGGACGATCTCGGAGGTGGTGGCGTGAGGGCGGCCGTAGGCGATGTTCTCGGCGATACTGCCGGAGAAGAGGACCGGCTCTTGTCCTACGAAGCCGATCTTGCGGCGGAGTTGTTTGGCGTTGAAGGTGGAGATGTCCTTGCCGTTGATCAGGATCTGGCCGCTTGTTGGGCTGTAGAAGCGCATGATGAGACTGGCAACGGTGGACTTGCCTGCTCCTGAGGGTGCGACGATGGCAACATTTGAGCCTTGTCTAATAGTGAAATCCAGGTCCTTGAAGATCTCTACTGCAGGCCGAGTGGGATAGCTGAATGTCACTTTCTGAAACTCAATGTCTCCCCGAGCGCTTTTGACCATGATACCCTTCGTCGGGCTGATTGTTGGCTCGCGGTCTTGCAACTCGAACAGTCGTGATGCCGCTCCTACTCCCTTCATCAGTTCCGAGTAGAATCCAGATAAGCCGAACAGCGAGCTTCCGGCATATGCGGTGTACATCAAGAACGACGTCAGATCCCCGACGCTGATGGCTCCAGAGTTGACCATGCCACCTCCAAACCATAGTAGTGCCAGGAAAGTCATGTTACCCATGAATCCCGATGAGCTGAAGAAGGCGGCACTAATGACTGCTTCACGTTTGCCGAGGTTGAAAATCTGGCGAACCTGCTTGTTGTATCTGTTGACCTCTTGAATCTCGCCAGCAAAAGCCTGTGATGTCCTGACATTGCCTAGCCGCTCTTCAGCGATCTTGGTAAGACTTCCGAGCGCCTTCTGTATGCGACGCGAGAGTGTTCGGATTGCCCTGCCATAGAAGAAAGCGCCGATCGCTACAGGCGGAAACAGTAGAGCGAGCACACCAGTGAGCTTTAGCGAGACGTATCCCATGAGAGTAAAACCTGCCGCAGCAGAGACCAGAGATCTGAGTCCGTCTGAGACATTCTGAGTGATGCTCTTGCCGACAATGATCGTGTCGGATCCCAGGCGTGAAATCAAATCACCAACACGGTTGGCGTCGAAGAACTCGGCGTCTTGAACCATCGTCCGACGAAAGAGCTGTGATCTGAGCCTCGTAACGACACGCTCTCCGACGATCCTCAATACAATAATACGGCCAAAGTTTGCGCATGCTCCTACCGTCAAAAGACCTCCGAGTGCTAGGTAAAATGTACTGAGATCCAAACCGAACAAAGTAGCAGCCTCTCCAGCAGGTTTGGTAGCAATGTCCAGGATCTTGCCAATGGAGAAGGGTAACGACATGGATATCGAGGATGAGATGAGGAGGAACGTGACCGCCAGTGCTAGTGGTTTTGCCTCGGGCCGTGCAATCTTGAGCAGTCGCACAATCTCGCCCCAACCTGCTCCAGTCTTTCCTGTCCCTGAGCCATCCTTGCTCAACCTAGCAGAGAGGTTGATTTGTGCAGCTGCCGACGCCTTTCCAGACTTTCTAAAGCCTTGCGACTCATCCGTGTCATCTTCATCCACCAAGGCGTTCTCTTTCTGCTCATCTCTATAGGAACGTCCAACTCGCACTGGCGCTTGTGCTTGTCTGTCGGTCGGGTTGGAGCTTATCGAACGGCATTGCGCGGATATTGTCGAGAGAACAGGAGATTGTGTTCGGCATAGGCTCTTCGGTTGTGGTAGTAATCTTGATCGTGCAGAGGCAAACGCCGATGTGAAAGTTCTCTGGCTACGTGTAGACGCATTGCCTTGCTGCGACGCCGGAAGAACTGGTAGTCGAGGTATCGACGAAACTACCTGTGATCTGCCTGCTATTGAAGCTCGCGAGATGCTTTGGCAGAACGCCTGCGCAACATGGCGCATGATGCCCGCCTGTCAGACCCGCGGCAAATGTTTCGAGGAGCTGTCTGACTACCGAGGTTGTCGTGATGTTTGTGCGGATCGGACGTGGATAGGCGCAGAAGGTTGCATGGTCGTACTGAATGTCAGCATTCAGACATGACCTGTGAAGGTGCACCCCGAAATAATCGTTCAAATTGCTCGCGTCAATCGTTGCGGTTCCGGAGGTCGACCTCGAAGATCTGACGCCATGTGGACGGCAGCTTGTTCGTGCCAAACCGCCAATTCAACTCACTAAAAGTTATACTATAGATTTCTCAACCACCACAGGAGATATTAACATGAAATCTAACATATGTCTTCTAAGAGCATTTCCTAACAGATGCGTCAGAATAGATAATTATATTTATCTTATGTTACTACGTAAACTACGTGTCTAAGAAATGCTAAATGCTACATAGATCGAGATATAGCTTACTATAATACTAAGACTTTTGAATTTTGTAATTCTAACGATATACTGTTTTTAATAAAGGATTATAGCACGATTAGGATAGTTTATAAATTGTAATAACCTGTCATTAATAGCTAAATACCCCTAGAATGTTATAATATAAATTATAGCTCTTAAAAACTATAATAGGCTACGCTATCTCGAAAAATCGTTTAGTGTCTAACGCTAAAAACGAAATAGCAGTTTAGAACATATAAGCCTCTATACATGTACAGGGCTAGTAGTCCGAACTAAATTAAGTAAGTAGATTATTATACCTCGATCCTTATCCTCGATTAAGTACGTTAAATATCCAGAGATCTACTAGTTAGTTTATCAGGGTATTACTCTATATATAGTCGACCCTCTGTTACTTAGATAGTTACTACCCTTTTATCTTAATTCTCTATCTTCTATTAATCTTAACAATTAAGACCTATTATTACTCTAGTTACTAAGTATATACACGTGCTAAGCCTTAGCTAACTAATTATAACAGGTTATAAGCCTAGTATAACTACTATACTCTCTATACTAATCTACTTTTACATTTAGTATAAGCCTTATCTACTGAGCCTCTAAATTAATCTCTAGATCTCTAGATTACCTAGATACTCTCTAGTATATACTATCTACTAGTAGTTAGCCTTGTATATAGTAAGCTAATTATTTATATTATCTCCGGAAGGTATAAGATTATAGTAAGCCTATAATCTAAGTATATTAGTGTGACTATTAGAGCGGGGTTAGGGCGGCCTAAGGCCGCCCCTAGTGCTAGTGTAGAGGTCGACCCTGTGTTAATAGCCCTACGCCTTAGCTATATAGAGTTAGCACTAGGGTTATCTATAACAGCACTAGCACTAGTACTACTCTAAGCTATATAAGCACTAGCACTGCACTATAGTTATATAATACTAGCACTACTCTACTATAGGCACTATGCCGGAACACGTTAGTACTTGTACTAGCACTAGGGTTAGACTATACTAAAGCACTATATAAGGGCTAGGCTTTAAGATAACTCTACTATATCGTAGTAATATATAAGGTCTATAGTAGCGGCTTAGAGAAGAAATTTAATACTCTATTCTATATAAAATTATATCTACCTATTTCTTATAGTTCTTTCTTATAGCTTTATAGAGAAGAGCTCTTACTAGTTAGAAAAATTAAGTAGGTAGTACTTGTCGTAGTATTTCCTAGTAAGTATAGAGTCTTTAGCGAATATAGTGACACGCTTAGTATAGATAGCGTTAAGGTAGTAGTCTACTATAGTTATTAGTACTTAGAATTATATATTCTAAATACATAATTAATATACCTTCGAAATATCCTACTAGTATTACCTTAGTTACTACCTAGAGACACTTAATAGCATCTAGCTAGAAGCGAAAATCTCTAATTATAAGTGTAGACTTAATATCTTATATAATCTTATAAATAACATAGGAGAAGAAGAGCTTTTAGATAAGGAGGTTAGTTAACTTCTAGTAGCGACGAATATCTCGGAGAGCAATAGCTATACTATATTAGGTATAATACTATAAGAATTAGCTATGAGAAACTAACTACTAGGCTTAAACCTATTAGCCTTTAGCTAGCGAATTTGTCTAGTTATTACTAGTCTAAATTTTATAGTATAACTAGTAGGTGTTTTACTAGTAGTTATTATCTTAGCGCTTTACTTCCTTAGCTTTAAAGTCGCCTTCTTTATAGTTGTTGCTTGCTTTTTACAAGCTATAACTATATAAATTTGTCGAATTAATTATTAGAATTTGTTTATAAAGGTAGAGAGGAGCAAGGAGAAAATACTAAGGATAAGATATTAAGCCTTATTATAGAATTTATAATAGTATATAGAATGTGAATTTCCTATTGTTATTATCTACTATAACGACTTTATATTAACAATCTTAACGACTTTATATTAGTATAATAATAGGATAAATGCTTATTAACGCTTATATTCCTAGCTACTTTATTTCTATATATATAAGTAATCCTAATCTCTTATCTCTTAACTTCCTCCTTATAAACCTTATATCTTATATCTTAATCTACTTTATACTCGATATCTTACCTTTACTTATATAGTGTGACCGTTGGGTCGGGGTTAAGGGGTCGTACTAAACCTAAAAGAGTTATATTACCCTATTGTTTTTTCGTGGGTTTTTCGTGTTAAAACGCGATTTCTCGTATTAAATGAATTATTATCTTAATAAAAATTATATCATTAGAATCCCTATAAAATTCTCTATATTTTATATATATAAATTGATTACGTAATATGATTCTCTGATTTTTAAACTAGGTTCAAAAACTTTGATAGCTATTTCAAAAATACTAGAGTTATATTACGTAAGTATGCTATATATTATTAAATGCGCGTTTTTTTATAGATTATTTTAGACAATCCAATTTTAAAAAAAAATTCATTTTGAAAGAGTTATTATAGAAAAAGAGCAAAAATCCCGCAAAAATTTCAGATTTTGAAGTTCCTGACCTCAACCCAACGGTCACACTATACTTATAAATCACTACTAATTCTTAATCTATAATATCTACTAATCCTAAAGAAGAGTAATCTATTATTATTAAGGATAAGATAACTAATGCCCTAGTAATTAAGAAAGAAGAAATAACTAAGGAAGAGAAAGTAGTCTTCTCTATAATAGGAGTAATTCTTATAGCTACTTCTTATAGTTAAATACTAATTAGACTATAGGGTTTTAATTCCGAGGCTAATAAGATTAAGTACTAGATTAAGAATTACTCTTAGGGAACTCCTTACTATAGCTACTCTCTTAGAATTCTATAGTAGAAAGTATAGCTTAGTAATACCTAGCGAGCTATTTAGTAAAGAGATTACGCTATATAAGCTAGTATAGAGGAGAAAGCCCTTACTACTATTAGTAATACTAATTACTCTACTAAATATATACTTAAGGCGAAACTTAAGAGCTCTAAGGACTACTAAGTAAAGTCTAATAAGGAGAAGAAAGCTATATTTAATATAGTATATAAGAAGATAGTAGAGACTCGCTATTATACCTAGTAGAGTAGTATATTTCTTATAGTATATTCTCACGGTATTTTTACTAATTTTATATAGAGGAATAAATAGAGGATAAGTTTATATCTATCTATTAGAAATAAAGCAAAATCTATAAAGCTAATACTCTTCTTTGCTATAAGTAACTCCTTACCGATTATATAAAGAAAGTGCCCTATAACTAGTATAATGTTTTCCTAAACTACTAAGTAAGACAACTTCTCGGCACTAGAGGAATAATCAAGAAGTAGTCTTATAAGATCTTCTATAATAGCGTTAATTCGCTATATAATAATAGAGACTATAATAATAATAACGAAGCTAAGTTTACAAAATTTATTAACGATATAATACTAGCTAAACTCTAAGTAGTATAGGTAGATAATTAGGCATATGTTGTTTCTTATAGCTACTTCTTATAGTTAATTACTAATCTATTAAAGCAAATGTAAACCTACTTCTAAACCTAAGTTCTAGTATAAGGACAACGATATTTTACTCGAATCTAATAGCTACTATGTTAAATATAGTAATAACGAAGTTAAAGAAGAAGTCGAGAATAACTCTAAGATTAAGGACCTCCTTAATAAGGCACCTAATAAATACAAGACTAAGGAAGCAGCTAAAATATACTACGAGGTTATCGCCACTAGAGACTTTAATAATTCTAATAAAGAGGATAAAGAGGATAAAGAGGATAAGAGTAATAATAATAAGGTAATAGAGGAGAGTAGTAATAATAAGGAGGGTAAGGGCGACTAGAGTAAGAGCGAGGATAGTAATAGCGAGGATAATATAGATAAGGATAAATAGATTAGCACTAAGTTAGGGAAATTAGATAGGGGTAGTAGTAGCTCTCTCTTTTATGCTGTAAGAGTGTACTTATATAATTAGTTACTCTACATAGTATACTATTAGCGTAGATACTAACTGTTCTTTTACATTGTATAGTGTAAGAGCACTAAGCAAAGCTCGGCGGGTGATGTAGCTTAGCAGGGCTCGCTTATAATTGTATCTACGCTAACGCTATTAGGAGTAATATACAGAGTTGTCCTAGACTAGTTATTGAGCGTTAGGCCTTACGTTCGAGTCTAGCTATATACCTAATAGTTTAGCCTCTATAGGGTTTTTATAAGGGAGCCGAGGTAGTAACTATATATATACTCTACGAGTTATGTATATAGCTAAAGTGAAAACTCGAGCTTGCTAGAGAAATTGGTTATATATGTACATTTCTTATACTAGGCTACTTCTAGTAGTATATAGCCTACAAGCCTTAAGGTATAGCTCCTAGGAGAGGGGATAGTTATAAGGGTGTACTTATATAATTAGTTACCCTACATAGTATACTATTAGCGCGGATACTAACTGTTCTTTTACATTACACAGCATAAGAGCGCTAAGTAAAGCTCGGCAGGTAATGTAGCTTAGTAGGGCTCGCTTACATATACTATTATAACCTACAAAATTAAACATAGTAAATAGATTCTCATAGTGCATTCTTATAGTCTTCTACCTCTTCTAATATAGCTAGGCATTATACTATATCTAAATAAGGGAAATGTCTTTCTTTAATATAGCCTCTATTAATTCTTAATTATAAGCGCTCTTAGATGCTACTATACTATAAACATCTCTCTCTAATAAGCTTTAAGAGTTTCGTGTCTAGTGCTAGATATAATCTTCTACCTCTATTATCTATAAACCCTTTAAACTTGTCTACTATCTACTCTATAATAGCAAAATTCCAGATGATAAATAGCTAGCTATATAAGCTTAGAAAATATAGTAGCCTTTAACACTAAGTAGACTTAAGTCTTCTAAAGTACTACCCTAGAATTCTTCTAACTACTATAGGTTAATCTAGGCTAACTTTAACAAGGGTACTAAGCTTAGTAATAGCGCGCCTCTTATATACTGCCTTCGCTATAGTTAAGCTCTATAGCACCTATTAGTTAATTAGATTAGCAATAAACATATACGAAAACATCTTAAGTATAAGTCTTACTAGACTACTAAATCTCCTAGTTATAAGTAGTCCTAAGCTTAAATAGCCCTAACCTAGTTAAAATCGATCGTAACTGCCTTATTATTATATATACTATACTTTATACCTAAACAATTCGAGAAAGAGCTTATTAGGGTCCTTATTAATTATAATTAGTTATTTTAAATAGTTGCCTATTCTACCTTCTTAAGATTTATACACTTTCTTTAACTAGATACTAATGTTCTAGGCTAGATGTAGTCTCTTAGGCTACTAAAAGAGCACTACGAAAATATCTATTCTTACCTCCTTACTAATCTTAGTAAAGAGACGAAAGTCTTAATTATATTAGATAGTTAGTTAGTAAACAATTATCTAAGCTTTATTGCTATAAAGGCACACTATATTAACGACAATTAGTAAATACGTAAGTGTCTACTCGATTTTATACTAATTAACAGATAGTATACTAGAGCTATACTTAGTATAGAGTTACTTAGAGTACTCTATAAAAGAAAACTCAAGGCATACCTTCTTACTATTATAGTAGATAACGTAAGTAACAATAATATATTATAGTCCGAAGTATAATAAGGCCTCTATAAAAAGGGTATATAATAGTCTTTAGTTAAGAACTTAATCCCTTATCTCGTACACGTTATTAATCTTGTAGTATAAGATATTATTTAAGCTCTATAGCTAGAAACTACCGAAGATAATAAGAAAGTAGATAAGCTTAAGAAGCGTTATCTCTATAACATCTAAATAACCTTGTCGGTGTCTAATTCCCTACGAAAAGTGAGTTATATTTCTTATAGTGTTTTCTTATAGTTTTCTAACCTATTTTAAAGCTCTGTGTAATTTGTATTATAATCGACTAGTCCCCTTAACGCTACTAACAATTTAAATCCCTTTAAGTATATCTCTCTCCTCGTGAATAACTTATAGTTGTTTAGGATGTTTATACCTACTAGAATTCGACATATAATATGTGTAAGCGAGCTATTAAACTATTACTAATCATCGATAAATAGCTTAATATAGAGATTATAACTACGTAAAAGCCCCGTGCTAATAAAACAGTAGCTAATTAAGACATAGCTTCTATAGATTATATAGATATAAAACGCCTTTACCTTAGCTATACTAAGTAGTTACACCTGAGAATTGTTGTTTAAATACTTAAGAATTTTAAGACAGTAACTAACTAGCTAAGCTAATCTAATACACCCTTAATATAATTTGTCTAGCTAATATATAATTGCCTTTTTAACTTCCTCGATGTTATCGAATCTACTTAGGAAGAAGACGACAATTTAGACTAGCTATAAGTTGTCTAGAATATAGCGAAAGTAGGTCGTACTAAGCTTTCTAAGTATTATAAGTAAATAGGTAGAGACTAAGGTTTCCTATTTAATTATAGTATAATCTTAGATCCTACGTAGAAGTTAAGTATATATAAGGTATACCCCCTATACTTCCTCTTATATAAATGTCTTTATACGTAACTAATCTACTAAAAGTATATATCGTAGGTACTACATTTTAAGTTACTCTACTAGAAATAATTTCTTAACTATCTAAGTCGCTACGATAATAATAGTTATCCTAATACTACTCTTCTGCTCTCTCTACTAGTCCTATCTATTACCTACTAGTTTAAGAATCCTGCCTTATTAAATAATATAGCAAGCTTTATATCTATAATATCTAGCTAAGATAACGCTCTCTCCTAGGGACAAATTAAGGTCTATATAATAAGGATAGAAGGGGAAGATTACCTAAGGACTCTACCTATATAGAAAACACTAGATTTCGACATTCTTTTATAGTAGAAAGAGAATAAGTACTTATACCTACAACTAGCTCGAGTTACTTATAATGTTCTCGCGATACTAATCGCTAGCGTTAGTGTCGAACATGTATTTAATATTACGAAAGACATTATTAGGGACCGAAGATATAGACTACTTCTATAGACAATTTAACAAATTATAATTACGAAGCTAGTAGATAGTAGGCTCTAAGACACCTATATAGCTAATAAAGACAACTACGCTAGTGTTAACAACAATAATAATAGCAATATAGATAGCATAAGTAATAACTTTAGGGATATTACTACCTATAGTTTAAGTAATAAAGGGGATAATAAGGAAGAGAGACATAAGGAAGACAAGGCTCTACTACATAACATTACTAAGGTTAAAGGCTAGTACTCTAAGTATATCTAGTTAATGGCCCCCGAGTAAACACTCTCTTATAGTAGCTAAGAGTATAGTCTACTTACTTATCTAGTGTAAGGGGAAGCTTAGTCCTACGGAGCTAGAATAGTCCTATTATATAACATAGGCCCTCTACAGTATATCTATATAGCCTCCGGCTGTTTTAAACGAAGATAGCTATTAGTTTATTAACCTATCTAGCCTATAGATAGCTTAGCTCTATATGTTACTATACACTACTATTATAGTTCTAATAGCTCTCTTTAGTTATAGCCTATAGAGCTACCGACAATAAGTAATAACAATTGAGCAAATTCTACCTAACTAATAGGTTAAGTTAACAAGGCCAACGACAGCTACGAAGTTATCGAAATTCTATTAGGGCTAGAGTCCCTAATAGACAAGGATTCGCTAACACCTCTAGAAGTTGCTCTAGCTAGTGTTCTAGAGCAGTTTAGAAGCAAGATCTTCTACTATCTCAGGGAGGTCGAATCCTCTATATAAGACTCTAATTACTATAGGGATACTAGTAAGACACTAGCTAGACTCTGTAGCCTTACTATATAGAGTGTCTCGACTCTCTCTAAGGAGATAGGCACCTATATAATACCCTTAAGACTAGCGGGTACTACTATAGAGCTCTACTAGGACCCTAAAGAGATACTATAGAGTATAATTTACATACTACTACCCTATTACCTTACGCTAGGTAGTATAGAGTTAAAGCTAAAAGATCTAGAAGAATATCGAGTAAAGACAATTACTAAGTTTAGACACTTCTACTAGAGCCTAGAGGTAGCCTTCTTAATAAAGCTAGATCACTTTACCTACTTGCCCTTATATAAGGTAAACTAGATTACCTACTCGATCTAGTTTCTTAGCGATAGGCTTAAGGAGTCCTAGGATTAAAAGTATACCCTTAATAGTATAAACTAGGCTTCCTTAATATATTAGGGGACCTTCCTTAACTTCCTTAAGGATATAGTTAAGGACCTAGTTAATCGATATATAAACGCTATAATTAAATACTATAGTATTCGTTAGAATTAAGGAGAGTTAGCCTAGAAGTTCACTAACTAACTAGCTACCCTTAAAGACTAAGTTAACCCCTATTATAGTAAAGAGCACCTAGCCTAATACTTTTTAGCTAAGCTCTATGCTAGTCTCTAGAACTAGATCCTTTAGGCCTCTCTAATCCTAGAAACGTAGGAAGAGCTAGTTATATATACTACTATATATAAGGGCCTTTTAAAGTCTTTAGATAAGGAGGCAAGGGAAATATAGAAGCATTATAGGGACTCTATAGAGAGTATTTATATAGCTCCGGGGGGTAAGTGTAGTAAATAGGATAACTACGCTAGCTTTAGCTATATATAAGTATATCGTAACTATAGGGCATCTAGGGGACGTAATTAGAGCCCCCTAGAGAGGAGGCTAGAATTAAGGAGGCTAGTGCTAGACTAGGTCTAGTGCTATAACTATAGTAAGTAAGGCCACTTTTCCACCTCGTATATATAGCTATATAAGCTAGGCTAGGAACCTATAACGTATATAGTAGGAGTAAGTAAATATTCTCTCCTATCTAACTAACTCCCTAAGGACGTATTAGATAACCCTAAATAGAACTATAAGGGGCCTATAGTCCTCCTAGTATAAACCTATAAAGGGATAGTATATATACTAGACAGTAAGGTTAGTATATTAATGCTCTTAGACAATAGATCTAATATTAATATAATCGATCCTGCCTTCGCTCTTAAGTATAACTTAAAGCATATTAACGCTAAGCTCCTATAGGTTAATAGCTTCTAGGGCTATCTAGTACATTACTATAGCGCCTATAAGATCGAGCTATACTTAATAGATAACACTAGTAAGATATAAGAGTCGAAAGGTTTATTCTATACTATAGAAATAAGCTCTTCTATCTTACTTAGTTAGCTATAGCGTTTTAACTAGGGCGTAGTAGTAGATAGCTATACCGACTAATAGTAGTATAGTTATAACACTACGTCTATATATGTCGTAAGCACGTAAGAATTCTCTAACCTAGTCCTTATAGGAAATTAAGGCTATACTCTTATCTCGTTAGGTATATATAACTCTATAGAGTATAGAGTATAGGGAGTAGCTAGAGCCTCTATAGAGCCTCTATAGAACCCCCTTAATATACTACCTATATATATCTTAGACTTTAAGGACATATTTAATATTAACTCTACCGAGATAAGGCCTACTAAGAATATTTCCTATCTAATTAATCTCTAAGAGAGTAAGGAACCTCCCTTCTAACCTCTTTATAACTTCTCTACTATAGAGCTAGTAGAACTAAGAGAGTACCTAAAGGAGTCCCTAGAGAGAGACTAGATCTAATATTTAGAGAGTCTAGCTAGTGCACTAATCCTATTTATGCTAAAGAAGGATAGAACACTTAGACTATATATAGATTACTATAGTCTAAACGTAATTACTATTAAGAACTGCTACTCTCTCCCCCTTATTAATAAGACCCTTAATTAGCTTAGGAGAGTAGTAGTATACTCGAAGATTAATATAAAGGACATATATTACTATATTCTAATTAAGGAGGGTAATTAGTAGAAGATAGTATTCTAGACGAGATATAGCTACTTCGAATATATAGTTATACTATTTAGATTAACTAATGCACCTACTATGTTCTAAGCCTATATTAATAGGGCTTTAGTAGGGCTCGTTAATATCTACTATGTTATCTATCTTAACGACGTCCTTATCTATAGTATATTAGTAGAAGAGTATATAGAGCACCTACGGAAGGTGCTTAAGAGATTATACTCGTTTATGTTATATATAAACCCGAAGAAGTGTGCCTTTTTCTAGACTAAGGTAGAGTTCTTAGGATTTATCGTCGGTACTATAGGTGTATCGATAGATCCCCGTAGAGTCTCTATAATTATAGACTAGCCCCTGCCTAAGAATTATTACGACGTCTAGTAGTTTCTAGGCTTCGCGAACTTCTACTAGTAGTTTATTAAAGGATACTCTATAATAGTAGCGCTACTAATGTTACTATTTAAAGGGGCAAAGAAGAGAAAGTAAACTACACTATAGTACTAGGGAGAGGCTTAGGCTAAGGCCTTTAAGGAAGTCTATAAGGCCTTTATAAAGGCTCTAGTACTAAGGCACTATAATCCTTTAGCGGAACTCTATATAGAAACTAATTTGTCAAAGTATATATATAGTGGTATACTTTCGTAGCTCTTTAATAAGGGCGAGCATAAGGAGTAGTACTCTATTACTTTCCTATCCTATAAGTATCTACTAGCTAAGTAGAATTATAAGACATATAATTAGGAGTTACTTATAATTATTAAGGGATTTAAGCATTAGCGACACTACTACGAAGGGTCTCTATACCCTATCTATGTACTATTTAACTATAATAACCTAACGTACTTCCTAACAATAAAGGAACTAAATAGCTATTAAGTAAGATAGTATATATACCTCTAGAGATTCGATTTTGTTATCGAATATAGACTAGGGAAGATTAGTGTGACCGTTGGGTCGGGGTTAAGGGGTCGTACTAAACCTAAAAGAGTTATATTACCCTATTGTTTTTTCGTGGGTTTTTCGTGTTAAAACGCGATTTCTCGTATTAAATGAATTATTATCTTAATAAAAATTATATCATTAGAATCCCTATAAAATTCTCTATATTTTATATATATAAATTGATTACGTAATATGATTCTCTGATTTTTAAACTAGGTTCAAAAACTTTGATAGCTATTTCAAAAATACTAGAGTTATATTACGTAAGTATGCTATATATTATTAAATGCGCGTTTTTTTATAGATTATTTTAGACAATCCAATTTTAAAAAAAAATTCATTTTGAAAGAGTTATTATAGAAAAAGAGCAAAAATCCCGCAAAAATTTCAGATTTTGAAGTTCCTGACCTCAACCCAACAGTTACACTAAGTAGACGATGTAATTAACATATAGATGCTACGTAGTAAACTAGTCGCTTATATAAGCTAGAAGGGATATCTAGAAGATCTTACCTAGTAGCTAATTAACAACCTTAAAGGAGTAGCTAATGTACTACGTAACTACCTAGACTCTTATATAGATAAACTAAGGCCGAAATAGATTAATAGATAATGTATATTAGCGTTTAAGGGTAAACGCCTTTAAGAGAGAGAGTAGTAATATAAGATAGATACGAACTGGATTTAGTTAGGGCCTAGTTTAGTTTAGTTACGTAATCTCGGTGTCATAGCCTAGGCTTCTAGCTACTCTGCCCTTGATATTACGCATGCTTTGTACACTAGCTTTCTCTTCTTCTTTTCTAAGTCTCGATATCTTAATAAATAGACATAATTAACCTTCTATCTTACTAGTTGTAATTAAGTACTATATAGGCTTAGGTTAGTAATATCTAAGCTAAACTAGATACATCTTAGACCTACGCTAACGGCGCTACTACCTAAGCTGCCTGTTACTTAGCTAAGGTCTAAGAGCTTAAGGCTAAACTAGACTATCTTAAGGCCGAGATAGGACATAGTACACTAACCTCTTCTATATATAGCTCTCTCTTATTAGAGAAGCTACTAGACCCTACTGTTTTTAGTAATAGTACACTAGAATAGTTCGATGTCTTTAAGCACTAGATATAGAATAAGCTTCTTTCTAATATAGACTATTACTCTACGAAGGTTAATAAGTTCGCCTATCTCTACTTACGCCTCTTAGGAGATACTTATACCCTCGTTATAGACGTAGCTTATAGTGTAATCCTTAGCGCTAACGAGGTCTTTGCTCTTTTAGCTTAGCGCTATAAGGACCCTAACTATAGGGCTACTACGTGTATCTAATTCGCTAGCCTCTTTTAGTATAATAACACCTTTAACTTCTTTATTAGCGAGTTTAATAAGTACGCTCTTTGCACTAACATCGCTAAAGAAGAGTAGCTATACTAAATCTGTTAGAAGATATCTACTAAGCTACGTAATACCCTAGTTAACTTTTACCCTAATAACCTTACTACCTTTATTACTATAGCTTACGCTACTAACTATAGCATCTGTTAGAACAACCTTATTGCTAAGTGTACTTAGGCTCTGTGCTCTATAATAGCTATAACTTATGTCGCTAGCGCTCTAACTTACGTACCTTACTTAACCTCTGTACCTACTACTCTAGCTACTTACTACCCTATCGCTAGAGGTGCTCTATAGCCTTTTTGCCTACCCTAAACACTCGTCTACTTCGCATGTAGTAAGCTAGGCTATATTACACTAAAGTATATAGCTAGCACCTCTAAGAAGGCTACTTACACTGCCACTTGTCCCCCTTACACTATTAGTACTATAGAGAAGATATAGTAGCTTTAGTACTATATAGCTAAGTTAGAAGCTAATTCTAGTTTAGATACCTACGAACTAGAATTAGTTTAGAACTAGTTTAACCCCGAGATAGATTATAAGTTAGCTAACTAGTCCGACTAGGGAAATAAGTAGCTAGAGGATAAGTCCTCTTCTCTAGTAGAATAAGAGCTATTCGAGATAGATCTAGAGGAGTATAAATGCTAAATAGTGTCGTTACTTATAACGTTACTGCTATTATAACTCCTATTACTATCTATAACCTCTATAACTATAAACGAACTATTACTCTTTAAGTCTTTATTAACACTAGCGCGCTTATTAGCGCTATAGTTAACTATAATGTTCTCGACAAGCTAAAGACTTTCGGCTGCCCTATAGCATTAGCTAGCCCTATTTAGCTCTAGGCCTATAATAGTGTTCTAACTAAATAAGTTACTTATAGTGTCCCCCTTACTACTACTATTTCTAGTAAGCTAAATACCCTTACTACCTTCTATATTATAGATATTAGCTGTTTCGACATCATCCTTAGCCTTAGCTAGCTTAAGGCTAATAAGGCTAATATCGACTATAAATATAGCGAAGTTATATACAAAGAAGAGTTTTCACTAACTGTCGTTAAGTAGTAGTAGCTATAGCTAATTAAAGGTGCTTATTCTAGAAAGGGACCTATTTTAGTTTAGAACTAGTTTGTCCCTAGTTTAGCTTATAAAATAGATACTATTTCAGCTACTAAATTAGGACGAGATAGACTATATCGACTACTAGCTCTTAGGTTAAATTTTAAGCTAAATTAGGGGGAGTTTAAGCTAGTCTCCTATAGCACTTAGCTAATATATAAGTTCTCTTACGTACCTGTCTACGTAAGTAATACTAAGTAAGATAGACTACTTATCGCCTTTATTAGCGCTGCTACCTTTGTCTCTTAAGCTAAATACTATAAACACGAGGTGTTTATAATCTCTATAAAGGATATTAAGGACTACTACTATATAGCTACTAAACTAGAACTAGACCCCTTAGTCGTTCTACTAGAGGAGTTACGTAAGTTTACTAACGTCTTCTCTAAAGAGTAATCTAACACTCTACTACTATATCGACTAGATTTCGATAACTATATTACCCTGAAGGATAGTACTAAGCTACTATGTACTAAACCTTTACGCTGTCTATCCCCTAAAGAGCTTAATATAGTAGAAGAGTTTATTCGGGAACATCTTAATAAGGGTTTTATTACACTAAGCTTAGCTAGCTACTTATTATCTATCCTTTTTGTCTATAAGCTAAATAGAGGACTCCGCCTCTATGTTAATTACTATAGCCTTAACGAGGTCACTAAACGAGATGTCTATCTACTACTACTTATAGAAGAAACACTTATATACGTAAGTAAGGCTAAGTAGTTTAGCAAGATTAATATCTACTAAGCCTTTTACTATCTCTATAACTCTGTCGATAGTAAGGACCTTACTACTTTCTCTATATATATAGACAACTTTAAATAGCTAGTGATACCTTTTAGTCTTACTAACGCCTCTACTATATAGTAGAGGTTCATAAATTATAACTTCGTCGATATGCTAGAACGCTTTGTGTTAATCTATCTAGATAATATCCTGATTTATACCGATAGCACCTAGCGAGAGCACACTAAGCACATTAAACTAGTGCTCTAGCGACTCTATAAGTTAGGCCTAAACGCTAACATTAAGAAGAGCGAGTTTTGCCTTATAGAGGTAAAGTACCTCGGTATTATTATTAACTAAGATAGAGTCTAGATAGACCCTAAGAAGGTAGAAGCTATTAAAGCTTAGAAGTAGCCGGCCTCTAGTAACACTACGTAAGTAAGGAGCTTTATTAGTTTCTATAGCTACTACTGCTGCTTTATTAAGGGTTTTAGTACTATCGCTAAGTCTCTAAATAACCTGCTTAAGAAGGATATATTACCCTAGAACAATAAATACACTACTATATTTAACTACATAAAGTACACTATTATAAGCGTATCTATCCTTATGTACTTTAATTGCTTAAAGTAGATAGTCGTCGAGACTAATACTTTTAATACTACTACCGCTAGGATCCTATTATAGTATAATAAGCACGATGTCCTCTAGCCTATTGCCTTTTTTAGTAAGTCTATAAGTAAAGCTAAACGTAACTACGCTATCTATAACAAAGAGCTACTAGCTATTATCTAAGCCTTTAAGGAGTAGACCCCTAAGCTTATAAGCACTTAATCCGATAAGGCTATCTACGTCCTTACTAATTACTAATCCCTTATGTATTTTATAAGGACTTAAAAGCTTTTACGCTATTAAGTACGCTAGGCCCTCTACCTTGTATAATTTAACTTTAAGATTATATACTAACCTAGCGCTACTAATAGTAAAGTAGACACACTTACTAGAAGGAACAGAGATATACTATACTTAAAGGAAGACCCTAATCTACGCTAGACACTTCTACTATACAAGGTACTTAATCCGTATATTATCGATGAACTAAGTCTAGGTTGTATCTAAACTAAATTACTACTCCGAGCTAAACTGAAGTCTAGTTCGTAATCTAGTTTATAATCTAGTTCGTAGTCTAGTTTAGCTACTAAACTAGGACCTAGTTCGCCACCTATTTCGTAGTCTATTTTAACACTTAGTTCGTCACTAAAATAGACGCCTATTTCGCCTCGTAAGCTAGCCTATGTTACCTCTATCTTAGCTATAGAAGAGCCTTTACCCCTTTTCGAAGAAGTAGCTAAAGCTAACCTATAAGACACTAAGTTTAAGTCTACTTAAGGCATCTACTATATAACAGGGGCCTTCCTAAAGAGGAAATAGCTACTACCGACTAATGTTACTATTAGTAAAGGGATGTTATAGTACACTAGTTGACTATTCGTGCCTATATTAATAGTTACTAAGGTTATCTAGGAGGTGTATATATTAAAGGACTATATATATACTAGAGCTACTAAGACAGTAGCTATAATTAAAACAACCTTCTATATCCCTAGTTATAACAATATTATTAAGAGGTTTATTACTTATTACTATAACTGTAAACAATTAAAGGCTTACTATAGCCTTCCTGCTAGCCTACTCTTATTACTACCTATTCTAGAGAAGCCCTAGTAGTATATTATAATAGACTTTATCACTAGTCTACTCTTAGTAGATAGCTATAATATAGTGTTATATGTTATTAACTGCCTAAGTAAAGAATAACACCTAATCCCCTACTTCTCTAGAAAGGAAGGTACTTTAGCATTTAAGACTACTAAGCTATTGTTCTTTTACATATAGAAACTACATAGGTTACCCGATAGTATTACTTCTAACTATAGCCCTTAGTTTGTTAGCGACGTATAGAAGTAGTTCTACTAGATCCTAAAGATTATAGCTAAGCTATCTACTGCCGGCTACCCCTAAATAGATAGCTAGTTAGAGGTTATAAACCAGGAGTTCGAATAAGTTATCTACTCTTATGCTATATATTTTAGTAACTAGACTCTTATTCTTCTAGTAGTAGAGTTCTCTACTAATGCTAACCTATTAGAAAGCACTAAGCTATTACTGTTTAAAGTCACTAGAGAGTATAAGCTAAGACTTAGCTTTTAGCTATCTACTAATATACTATCGATAAGAGCTAAGCTAAATAAGACTAATATCTATGCCCTAGCTAAGTAGCTAGAAGAAGGTTTAGAGATCGCTAAGAAAAACCTCACTATTACCTAATTACACATAGTGAAACAAGTAAATAAGCACTGCTTACTAATCGAATTCAAGGTTAGTGATATAGTATAGTTATTGACAAAGAACCTCTACCTATATAGTAATCCTAAGCTATTACTAAAGAGGGTTAGTCCTTATAAGGTACTTAAAAAGTAATCACCCCTGTTATATAAACTAGATCTACTAGTCGCTTTCTACTATACTTACTCTATGTTCTACACTAACCTACTTACTAAACATCTAGACAACTCTTTACCTAGCTAGTCCTTTAAAGAGCTACTACTAATCGAGGTCGAGGGTAAAGAGGAATACAAAGTAGATAATATAATTAATATATAGATACTACGTAGTAAACTAGTTACTTATATAAGCTAGAAGGGATATCTAGAAGATCTTACCTAGTAGCTAATCGACAACCTTAAAGGAGTAGCTAATGTGCTATATAACTACCTAGACTCTTATATAGATAAACCAAGGCTAAAATAGATTAATAGATATAGTGTGACCGTTGGGTTGAGGTCAGGAACTTCAAAATCTGAAATTTTTGCGGGATTTTTGCTCTTTTTCTATAATAACTCTTTCAAAATGAATTTTTTTTTAAAATTGGATTGTCTAAAATAATCTATAAAAAAACGCGCATTTAATAATATATAGCATGCTTACGTAATATAACTCTAGTATTTTTGAAATAGCTATCAAAGTTTTTGAACCTAGTTTAAAAATCAGAGAATCATATTACGTAATCAATTTATATATATAAAATATAGAGAATTTTATAGGGATTCTAATGATATAATTTTTATTAAGATAATAATTCATTTAATACGAGAAATCGCGTTTTAACACGAAAAACCCACGAAAAAACAATAGGGTAATATAACTCTTTTAGGTTTAGTACGACCCCTTAACCCCGACCCAACGGTCACACTACTAGTAAAGCTAAGGAGGTTACTTAGGAGAATCTATTAGCTATCTTACTAGTTAAGTGCTTAGATTCGGAAGGTAGTAATAGAAGTTAAGAGAGTGAGATATAAATAGAAGAGAGTCTTAAATCTAGTAAATAATATAGTAGTACTATAATAAAGGAATATAATAAAGAAAACGCAGAAAACAGACAGTAAGTAACATAGTAAGGAGTAACTTAAAGTTAGTTTAGCTTGTTAGTTTAGCCTGTTAGTTCGCTATCTAGCTATCTAGTAGTTTAATAGGTAACTAAGGCTTAGTAAGGGGATCTGCCAGTTATTAAGTAGTTAGCATAAACTCGACGTTAATAATGCCCTTCTTATACTTCTCTCTATAATAGTAATTACAGAGGTTAATATAACAAGAACAGTAGTAGTTATTATAGTTCTTAACGAGCTTAATAGCTGACTAATTATCGACAAGTATAGTTATATATAGTTATTAAATACGAATCTCCTACAGAAGGTTCCTTAGCTACTAGATCTCTCTATAGGTCTCTAATAGAGTAAGGTATTTAGCCTTAGTAGATGACAGAACAACATCTAACTAGAGTTTCGTTCTCTAAATAACTAGTGCTCTAGCAAGAAGTATTAGCGAGCTAGAGGTAAATCGAGAGGTATCTAGATTACCGGCGAAATCTGCATTAGAATAGTAGGTTAGTTCCCCCTTAGTAAAGGTAAGGCTATAATCTAGAGTGCCCTTAAGATACTACTAAACCTATTTAGTAATAGTAAGGTGTTCGGTAGATAGATTTTATAGGAACTATGTAAGGTAATTAATAGTATAACTAATATTAGGCTATGTCTAGTTAGAGAGAACTTATAGTTCACCTATCTACTAGTTATACTACTTCTAGCAATTAACAGAGTGTTCTTTAGTGCTAGTAGAGAGGAGTTAGTCGAGGAGACAAGGTGCTAGTTTATAGTTAGCGAGTTAGTGTTTATTTAGCTTATCCTTTATGTAATAGAATTAGGATAGCTTAGTAGAGGTTTAAGAGGTAATAATCTCGATACCGAGGAAAAGATTACTATTAACTAGTTTAATTAGGTAGTGCTTCTACATATCTTAGACAAAACGATCTAGTCGAGCTTAGGAGGTAGTAAATATCTAGAAATCATCGATGTATACAAGGACAAGTAGCTTACTATCCTAAGAAACAAAGAGGCAGGTGTTGCTTATAGTATGTCAGAGGCTAAGCTTTGTCATGTAGGCTATAACGTCGTTGTACTAGAGTGCTATAGATTGTTTTAGGCTATATAGGCCTTTAGTGACTATAACGGCCTCACTAAGATAGCTATAACTCTATAGAGCATAGATATAGAGTACTACATTAAGGTCTAGATAGAGAAAGGCCATAGTTACGTTAATCTATACTCGTCTCTAGCCATTAAGTATATAGATAGTAATTAGGACTCTGCCGGTTACTATATAAGGTATTAGAGTAAAGGTTTCGAAGTAGTTAACTCCCTAGTATTAGGTAAAGCCTCTAGTAGTCTATCGGGACTTATGCTTATCGATAGTATAGTTAGGTAGTAGTTTAGTCTTATATACCTATTTACTAGTTATAACTGTTCTCCCTTTTAGTATGTCTAACTAGTTTTTAAAAACAATGGCCTTAGTACTATATAGGGAGTTAATTTCTTTATCTATAGAGGCTTTCTAGAGTACTCTATCTAGTTATAATATAGCGTCATCGTAGGAGGTAGAGTCTATGAGTTCTATAGCTATAGCGCCAGTAGCGAAGCGTTTATAGTCGTTATTAATTAGTCCTAATGCTAATCGTTTACTACTAGCGAGTTAACGAGGTTAAAATAGTTCTATAAGGGTGTCGCTAGTGTTATCATCGTTGCTAAGAGGCTTAGGGTCACTAAGAGGCTCTATCTCAGGAGTAATTATAACTAGTAAGATAGAAGGTTAATTATGTCTATTCGTTAAGATATCGAGACTTAGAAAAGAAGAAGAGAAAGCTAGTGTATAAAGTACACGTAATATCGAGGGCAGAGTAGCTAGAAGCCTAGGCTACAACGCCGAGATCATATAACTAAACTAAACTAGGCCCTAACTAAATCCAGTTCGTATTTATCTTATATTACTACTCTCTCTCTTAAAGGCGTTTACTCTTAAACGCTAATATATATTATCTGTTTAGTGTGACCGTTGGGTCGGGGTTAAGGGGTCGTACTAAACCTAAAAGAGTTATATTACCCTATTGTTTTTTCGTGGGTTTTTCGTGTTAAAACGCGATTTCTCGTATTAAATGAATTATTATCTTAATAAAAATTATATCATTAGAATCCCTATAAAATTCTCTATATTTTATATATATAAATTGATTACGTAATATGATTCTCTGATTTTTAAACTAGGTTCAAAAACTTTGATAGCTATTTCAAAAATACTAGAGTTATATTACGTAAGTATGCTATATATTATTAAATGCGCGTTTTTTTATAGATTATTTTAGACAATCCAATTTTAAAAAAAAATTCATTTTGAAAGAGTTATTATAGAAAAAGAGCAAAAATCCCGCAAAAATTTCAGATTTTGAAGTTCCTGACCTCAACCTAACAGTCACACTATTTACTAGATATACACTAACAAAACGTTACATGCGAAAAGATAAAAGAAAGTAATCTAGAAGGAAGAAGGAGAAATCGTAGTAGTTAGACTACTAATATCTATTTAACACGACAATACTAACCTCTAGACAATATAACAATAGCTAGAACACTATAATTACACTGTTATAGCTTTATAGAGGTTTATAAGTCAATAATAGATAATACTGCTTTATAAACGTAACTAATAACATAGTAAATTACTATTAGGGGGAGTGTTATACCTTAATCCTTATCCTCGATCGAGTATATTAAATATCTAGAGATCTACCAGTTGGTTTAGTAGGGTATTACTCTATATATAGTCGACCCTCTATCACTTAGATAGTGACTATCCTTTTTATCTCAATTCTTTCATCTTCTATCGATCTCTACGATCAAGACCTATCGTCACTCCGGTCACTGAGCGCACACACGTGCCAAGCCTCAGCTGACTAATCACACCACCATCGGCGAGTCGGAGTTTGTGAGGTGGGGCCGCATCTTTTGAAGGTCTTGGCAAAAATGACCACATTTCACCTCCTGCTCCTCTTGCTCGCTCGTCAATCGACGGCTGTTTCGACGCTGACGATCACATCTAGCAGCTTAGCGCGATCCTAAATCCTGGAAGATTACGTTCATAAATTCATCACAAAGTACATGAGCAACTCGTCCAGCATGGCTGACACCAAAGATTCACCACCGAAACCGGATCAAGAGCAAACCTCGCAAGAGACAGATGAGATGACCGAAAAGCCAGCTGCTACAGAAACACCGAAATTGAAGCCCTCCAATCCTGTCGACGAGCGAAAGGCACGCTTCGCAGCTCTGCGCGCACGGAATACGGACTCACGCAAAGCCAACCTTGCAGAGACCAAAACCGAACATCAACGATTAACGACAGATACCTCAGCACTAACGTCGCTGAACCGTAAACGCGATGTGGCAGCTCACAAGTTGCTGAAGGCTGACACGGAGGCTGCTGGGGAGGATTTTGAGCGCAAACGGGCATGGGACTGGACAATCGAGGAGAGCGAACGATGGGATAAACGAATGGAGAAGAAAGCGAAGCACCGCGGCGACGTTGCCTTCCAAGACTTCACGAACCAGGCTCGGAAAGTGTACAAGCGCCAGCTGAGGGAGCTGAAGCCAGACACCGAGGAGTACGAATCCGAGAAGGCAAAGATGATCGAGAAGGCAGCGCAAGGAGGTGGGCTGGAGATCGTGGAGACGGCAGATGGCGAGCTGATAGCGGTGGACAAGGACGGCACTTTCTACAGCACAGCCGAGAGCACAGACTTTGTCAGCAACAAGCCGAGTAAAGAGGCAGTGGACCGGCTGGTGGGCGAAATTCAGAAGGCCGAAGATGTACGGATGAAGCGCCGGAAGGAGAAGATGGGTCGCGAAGACGAAGGAGACGTCACGTACATCAACGAGAAGAACAAGCAATTCAACCAAAAGCTGTCGCGATTCTACGACAAATACACCTCGGACATCAGGGAGAGCTTTGAAAGAGGGACCGCAATATGAGAGAAGGGTGATGGATTCGTCAAATTCATCTTCATCCTCATTCTGCATCTACAGAGGCCATCGACCACACTCCGCTGGCGCTGAATCTAGCATGTGTTCGCATGCCTTGGAGCCCATCCGATATGCTACACCCGGCCGCGTTCGGGGCCCACACCTTAGACTCTCGTCAGTACAGATCGGGTCCTGGGGCCTGCTTCGCATCTCATGTCGGCGTGCGGATCGGGCGCAGCTAAGGTGGAAGTCGGTCAGATAGGGTGTCGCGGTCTACGCGGAGACGATGGATCGATAGACCTTCATGAAGTCTCTTGTAGTTTCGTGGCCGAGAGCTCCGCTCAGGTCGAAGATAGCCTGCTTGATGTCCACTGTTCTCTGGGTTGAAGCAGCGTCCTAGAGCGGAGCCCGCACTTACTCATGCCGCCACTCTGCATGTCGTAGAATAGCATAGCCTTGTTTAGCAGAATCAGAGATAGCGCTTAGCAGCTTGAGCAACCCTTTGTCTGAAGATCGGACTCGTGACTGGCTTGTTGAGAGTGTAGAATGGATTCATGATGCACTTGACCCAGGCATCATACACATCCAGCATGAATTGTCGAACTGCTTCCTCGGTCTGTGCTGAGCTCGGATTATTGGCTAGCAAAGTGCTTTGTCGCGCCGATACGGATGGCGGTCTCGTGTTACCAGGGTACGCTGCGTATGTAGTCGAGTTGGGATCTGGATTCATGAGGAGCATGAACTTGACGTTGCCTCCAGTGAGGAAGCAGTGGATGTGGTTGTTTTGGAATCGGTCGATGTTCTTGAGATAGCTTTTCGGTATCAGCGATTGTACAGAACAAGAAGTTGTTAGAATGGTCTCACAGTCCATTACTTGCGAATTGCACTTCTTCAACCACATCAATACTGCTGTGGACAATGAATTGGTTCATGTGCCTCGCTTCTTCTCTGAATCTTGCGACCCCATCGCCACCAGCTTTTGACGTTCCAAACTCATACTCGAACATGGGATTATCCCTCGTCCCGATTATCGTGAAATAGTACGACATCTCTCCCGTGAGCCAGTATTCCAGCACTTCAACCTCCATCAAGCACAATCATTTGCTACAGCATCCCTAGGGTTAGGGTTGACATCAAGCTCCCAACCTCAAGAATTTCCCTCGGCAAGCATACACTCGAACAACGCACAAAACCATGTTCGGCCCCTTCAAACCCACCTCCTCCCTCTCGGTCGGCCTTCTCTGGAAAACCCCCTGGCGCCTATCCGCCCCCCGGAAACTACGCCACCGCCGCCGCCTCCGCCGCGTCGACAACATCATCACAGTCCTCGACACGGCTCTCCAACGACAGCACGCCCTCACCCAATCGCCCAGCTCCAGCTCCTCCCCTGACCCCTCCTCCGCCTCAACATCCTCATCCTCATCAACCAAATCCGACCTCCAAACCACAGCCCAAGGCCAACGCCTCCTCTCCTCATCTGCATCCCCCTCCTCTTCCTCACCCGCCTCCCTCCTCCGCTCCGGCCGCGGCCCCAAGCGTGGCGCCCTCCTCCCTCCCTACCCAGCAGAAACAGATCAAGGTCTCATCGGCGCGATCCGCACAACCAACGACGCCGCACGGGAAAATGGCACGATAAAAGCGCTCGAGCGGTGGAAAGCAGACATGCCGAGCGAGCAGGAGATGGTGGCGAGGGATAAGTATACGATGTTTGCGCGGTACGAGAGGGGGTATAGGAAGGGGGTGCATAAACTTCCAAAGTGGACTAGGGTTAGTCAGAGGTTGAATCCGCCGGGTTTCTAAAATGCTGGGAGGGGGAATGGATGGGGAAGGGAATCGGGCAAGGCAAAGAGGGGGTTGATGGGTGGATGATTGAGGAGGGGTCTGGATCCGTGAAATGGAACAGTCAGAGAGGATGGAACAGATGGGACGGCTCTGATGTATGGAGGCGCACGGGCAGGATCGACCCAGGGTTTTACTGTACAATATTGCATAGAGATGGGCAACCAGGGCAGAGGCATGCCCGTAGATCCATCCAAACGACTCCAAGCTCGTTTCGCAGCATTGCCACCTGACACGATTGAGACAGTGTTTGAGACAGCGACTACATTTAGCGCTCGGGCCTGTGAAAGAATCTATACTTTCTAACCATGCCATTCAAAAAAGAGGGTATACCAACTCCGTCAATGCTTGCATAACCACTTCACAATCGAGTCTCCCTCCTCCACCCCTCAACCTCTTCTCACCACACCTTCGCCCCCATTCCTATCCATCATCCCCTCAACCCCTCCCCCGCCCCCACCCCCTCCCCATTTCCCCCAACCACCTCCTTTCCCTTCTTCATCACCCCCCTACTCCCCCTCGGCGGCCTCCTCTCCCCAAAATTATGCAACCTCTCGCCCACAAGATAAACCTCATCCTTGATCCTCTCCTTCCACTTCCTCACCCCCTTCCGTGCCCCATACGTCCCCCACACCGCCAACACATGAGCCAGCACAATCGGGTACGCATACCTGTAGATCTTGACGCGGGCGGTCTTGTCGATGGCCACGCCGGCAGGCAGGACGAGAGGGAGGAGGACGTGGACGATGCCGCTTGCGAAGAGGAATGGTGTCAGTAGCGCTGTGATCGAGAAGAGGAGTGAGGGGAGGACGATGGCGCGGTTGGCGAGGTGGAGGTCTGGGTTGAGGTAGCCGTTGCGGGTGAGTTGGCGCCAGAGGGCGGTGGGGAGGGGCCAGGATGAGGCGCGGGCGATGGCGGTGAAGAAGCGGGAGAGGACGAGGCCGAGGGTCCAGTCTGGGATGAGGTAGATGTTGTGTATTGGTAGGAGGTCTTGTGGTGCGTTGGGTTTTGGCATTGGCTCCAGGAGGGATGATGTCTGAGAGAAGACCGACGTGAGGTTGTTCGGGTGGAATGAGGTGGTCGGTGGCTTGGTTGGAGGTACAAGTGAGTGAAGATACGTGCGTGTCGGAATGACCAGGAAAAAGTGGATGATGAAAGCAGCGAGGGTGGGGATCAGGACAGCTACAAAGCCATAGACGTAGAAGGACTTCATGGCGCAGATCACGCCTTGCATTGTCTTGCTCGCGAGGGCCGAAGTCGATCCCATCTTTTTGCCCGCAGCTTTGGCTACGGCTTTGCCTCTGAAGCCAATGTAGGTAGATAGGATGAAGACGTGTAAGCCGATCGAATATGCCCAGATGTCGTTGATGCGGACATTGCTAGGGAACATGAGCGCGCAAAGTCCACGACCGAGGAGAAGTGGCCAGACAGTGAATGTGATGCCAATCGCCGCGCACAACATCCATAAACCGCCTAGGAATAGCCCGATCCGAAGTCGAAACCATGGTGGGACGTAGACGTTTCTGAACCGCTGATTTGGTCGACCATGTAGCGAGCACTCTTGCTCAGCTTCCCCATTAATGACATCTTGCTCCGTCACTGCCACAAATACTGGTTGACCTCGCTGAACGCGCACCTGATCAGACGCAGGGACTCTGACGTACACGCCATCTTTCTTGTATTCCTGTTCGCCGTTGTCGGTAGGCGTCATGGCAACTCGCTCTTCATCCTCCTTTCGCTCGCCGAACAGGAAGTGTGAAAGACGGAGTCGTCGAGCACACTTGCGCAGCCACCACTCATAAGCCGACTCCAGTCCCTTGGACGGCTGAATGTATTTCAGCACGAAGGGACTTAGGAAGTTGTAGAAAAGGAACTCGGCCGGGAACTCTAATACCGGATCTGGCGTTGACCAACGTAGTGGAAAAATGTGCCGACTCGTACTTGCGAAACCCCAGACAATACCACCGAGGCACATGATGACCATCATACCGTACACCAGGCCGCTGAATGCTATTTTACGAAGCTGTGTGTAGATGCTACGCTCCAGCACGTCTCGTACTGGGTGGAAAGTTGGATCATCTGGGTCTCTGATGAAGTAAAGCACACCGCTGCGTAGGATCCGCCTGCACATGGAGACGAAGAGGGCAAAGTTGAACATGTAAGCAGTGCCGAGGAACCAGTGAAGGAAGGCGAACATATAGGGTTTGTTTTGAGCATACTCCAGCCTCGAACCGAGCGTCACACCTTCGAAGAGTGGCATAAGTGCAATGTCGAGGAGCATACCGCAGTAGAGAGGAAACATGAGCATCTCAATACTGATGATCAGGATGACCTTGATCACACCTCCGGCCTGCTTAAGAACATCTGCCAGACTCTTCTCGACTTTCTGTAATGCCGGGCTAGTGAACCATGGCTCGCGCCTGAGGACGAATGCGATACCAATCGCGGCCAAGAATGCATACCCGGTGAGTATCGTCAAGGCTCGATCAGTGCCACTCCAGAATGAAAGGATAGGGTCCAGCTCGATGGGCTCAGCTTGGCGAATGGTCAGAGAGAAGATCTTGCCATCCTTGATCTGCCGGAGAAGCCCAAGCACAGCGTCCTTATCACCATTGATGTCGAGATAGAGCCAATTGCACGCCCAGCGCACAAAGTCCCAGCATCGACCTAGGACCGTTGCGAATGACGACATTAACAAGGTATTGACCTCTGCATACCCCCACCATAAAGTGCCACTGAAAGCAGACTTGATGGTATTCAGAGAATGATGAGCCTGCAGAGAAGCGAGCAGAAAGTAAGAGTCTGTCCCGGCAGTGCTACCTCCAGCCGAGAAGACTGATGTCAGGAACGCCGCAGCTCTCTCGGAAGACTTGATGACTGCATTCTCAAGCATTTCGAGGTTGTCGGTCGAGACGGTGCCGAAATTGCCTCTTATCGCCATCTCAGCTTGGTATGCAAGTGTCAACAAACCATAACCAAATGCTCCCCCAACGAATATGATCATGTCGAGAACGAAGTCGCCGATGCCTGCAATGGTCCGCAGGGGAACGATGACAGCATACAAGACAGGGTCGCCGAGTATTTGCAGAGCGAGCTTGCCAAACAGGTACGGAGCGCCGAGAGCTCCCCATAGAGTGACTGTAACGAGCAGTCCACAAAAGACGGCAGTCTGGAATAGGACAACGATTGGACCTTGCATGCCTATGAGCTCGAGGACGCCTTCGAGATCTTCCGCATCCTCCACTGCTTCAGCGTCCAAATCAGCCTCAGCCGCAGCTGCTAGCACTTCTGGATCTTGCTCGACAGGCTCAAGAAGGAGATCTTGTTCTTGATGAGGCTCAGGACGGTCTCCCCTGTCGACCAGCTCAACGACCTGTGCATCCTCGGGCACAACGTTGCCGACCTGATTCGTTTCGATGACTAGTGATTCGGTATCGATATCGCCCCAGAAATACTCGTACATGTGATCGAGTATCCCTTTCTTGGTCTGTTCGATTCTCCTCGATTGTGTTGAGTTTGCGGATGGAGATCTTGCTGAAGACGAATCTGCCTCCGGGACCTCGATCAAGGCATCCTCACCATTTCCTTCAAGCGATGATGAGCCAGCCTCTAGATTATTGCGCTCAGCATCTGGATCTTGAAATTGCGTCTGAGTCTCGACCACCGGCGTTGCCACGCGATCGGGAGAGGCTAGTTCCGCAGCCGAAACCTCCGCCGTACGTTCTTGCAAACGTTCATTGGTGTTTGTCCAAGGTTCAGAGATAGACTGTTGGTCAATTTGCTGTGTCTGGGATACGTTGTCACTTGCTGGTGGACCAGCCGATTGATACTCGGTCAACGCATCGCCTTCCGCCTCATCCTCCCAACTTTCTGGGGTAGGGACGCCATTAGAAGAAGATGACGTCTGTATCTCCTCCGAGGGCTCACCACGGTCAGGCTCTGGGCTCGAAGCTTCTCGACGCTGCGACTTTAACGACGAAAAGACCCTGGCTAACATGGACAGCCAGGTTGTGTCTACATCTGGAGGGATTCTTCGCACCCACTCTATCAGGCGATTGAACATTTCCACATCTGAGTAACGGCCGTCCTGAACGCCGTCTATGATATCGACCACCTCGTCGGTTAGTCTGCGGATCAGAGCGATGCTCTCGGGGGAATGTGGCACATCCATTGAAATCCAAGTCTCCGTGGTCTCGTTGACAATGCGCTTGAAAACGTTCCAACTCATGGCGTTCACTTGCCGACGACCGGAAGAGGAAGAGGAAGGTCTATCGGCGGTCGCAGTGGTCGTGTTGTCGTGTTCCAACGTTACGGTGCCCTCAATAGCCAGAGTCGGGTCGTTAAGCTGCGCCAGTTGCTCTTCTACTATGCGTATCTCGTCGCGAAGTTCTTGACGAGCGCGCTCAACACGATCTAGCTGCTGCTCTGCTTCTCGAACGTGGGCTGCCGCATTCAGAATGGGCTGTTGCTGGATGACCCATTCCCTAATGAGAAACACGAGTATAAAAGCAACGACAACCACGATTGTTATGATCTGCCCCTCCATGACATCCAGAATGGCCCTATTGACTGCAGGCGAATCAGTCAAGGTTTGCGCAAAGTCCAGATCCGACAAGAGTGTCGCTGTGGCAGCTCTGACAGTAGCATTGAGAAAGGAATCCTGTGGTAGACTGGCGGCAGACTTTGAGCTTTTCCACGGACCAGACACGACGTTCCACAAGCCGAGAAAGAAGTTTCCATAAAACGGACCTAGCCAAAATTCCGGACTCGTTGGTTGTGTTGCTTTGGAGGTGACGTTGTTGGATGACTCTGTCTGGGGGTCAAGAGTATGAGCTTCTGCTGCTAATCTAGCCACCCACGGCTCTCGAGCCCATCCAGCGTCCATCATGTAAAACAAACCCCGCCAAGCCCATCTTATTGCCCACGGAAGGATGACCAGCCATATGAGACCGACCAGGGCTGCCCGCATCCAAGTCAGAAAGTAGTTGAAGATGTGTAGACAAGCTCTTGTAATGAAGACCCCAAATGGCAACTTGTCCGGCATGTCCGCATCGTATAATTTGGTGAAGCGAAAAGAAGTCTTGCATAGCTCGCAGTGCTTTTTGTTGGTATGAGATAGCCAGGTCATGAGACACTCTTGGTGGACATGCTTGATGCTGCCACTGCATTTGCAGGGATGGAAGAGAGGCTCTTCAGCAGAGCCCTCACTCCGACAGATACGGCATGTGTCCTTGTCAAGGTCACCTTGGGTCGCGCTTGTGTTTGAGTCGAAGGCGGGATCGTTCATGACATCTGTGCCGCCAGGTATAGGCTCCGCGTGATGATCCATGTCGCCCATGCCCAGGTGTCAGATTACACCGAACGAGAGGGCGGTCGTATTATTGAAGCATCGCTTTGAAGACAAGATGAGGGGGGAGAAGCGTGGGCGCACTCCGGGAGGTAATATGGCCTCGCTGACAATACCGAATGATCAGGCAGAGAGATGGTAGGTCGAACGTGTCCTTGAGAATCAGTTCCAGGTTCTGTTAGGCGCAAAGATAAATTGATCTTAGCGATTGAGGTGCCTTGGATTGGAAGTCGCGAAACGTGGAGAAGCTGATGAGACAACTGTCACGTGACGGCGGACGCTGTTGTGTTCACATTTTCAATGCACAAATTCTGATCTATTCGCATGTGCTTTGTAAATACCTTTACCATGTCACTATTCGACTTGCAAATCACTACGTGAGAGATCTGGAACAGGTACTATTGCATCTCAAGAGACAGCTCAGGGCCCTTTCCCAGGCTGCGCTGCTGCCACCCAAATGCATCTTTGGCGAGCTGGAGACTGATTGGCTCGAGCTTTTTATGACGTCGCGCGTCGAGCTTTCATGCGTGATCAAGGCTCAAGCTTGCTTCGGCTTGTTAGCTTGAGAGGATTCACCTTGGCAGCTTGCGAGCACGAGCTTGTTTGGCGACATCTGGTGCTCTATCTTCTCTTTTTTTTCTACACTACAGCGAGCGTGCTTTTCCTTTGAGCCCTTTCGCAGTTGTGGACCGCCTTCACTTTGACGCCGTCTCCCAAGTCGCATGAGCCTTCCTCAGTTCAGACCTGACGTGAGCATCTCACGTGATACTCAGGGCGATAGGCCTCGGCCGTAAGCAGTCATGGCAGCCGGCATGAATGGTTCTGCTTCGAGGCGGTCTACCGGGAAGACCAATGGCCACATCAAGACTGAACCTGGTACACAGGCTCACAGGCCTCCGCCTCCTGCAAAGAGACAAGGATTCTTTGGATGGATCTTCTCGCAATTACTGAGGTATACTAATCATCGTCTTGGAGGATTTTGGGACACTGACACTGTCCAGGATATCCGTATGGTATATGATAGCTACGATCATCCTTCGATGTCCCAAGGACTCTTCACAGCTTACAGACAGCTCGCCCAAGCTCTGCAAACCCTACCTCCAGGTCCACGACTTTGCGACACCATACGTACAACCATACTACCAAGCCCATGTTGAGCCCCATCTCCAGAAAGTGCAACCGTATATCGACCAAGCACAATCAAACTTCATCCAGCCAGCTTCCACCTTCGCACAAGCCAACTACGTCAAGTACGGAGCACCCCGCGTGGCATCAGCTCAAAGGTTTGGCCAGAAACAGTGGGACGATAACGTGCTTCCCCAACTGTCAGTTGCTCGTCACCAAGCTCTCAAGCAGTACGACGCGACCCTAGGTCCTTACGTTCAGAAAGCTGAGAAGGCTGTCCGCCCCTACTATACCAGCGTGACAACATCTGCCAGCGACTTGTGGGAATTGGAGATCCAGCCAGCTTACAAGTTCGCTTCACCATATATTCAAAGCGGTTATCGGGAAGGGGAAAAGTTCTTCCTCAATGTCGCTCTCCCGTATTCTCAGTGGGCAAACGGTGTGGTATGGACAGCACTGAATCGACATGTCTTCCCAACTTTCAAAGTACTCTACGGCGAGAATGTTGAGCCACAGATCATGCGTATCAAGCAGAGACTGGGCCGATACCGCGATGAGAGGAAAGTCGAAGCAGTCATCAGTTCAGCCGCCAGCTCCGCGTCCGAGAGCAGCTCATCCTCGTCCAAGTCAATTAAATCTTCCAGTTCAGCCGCTTCAACTACAGCAGTATCTTCATCGTCAGTAGCACCATCATCGACACCGTCTGCTTCCCCTGAAACGGAGAAGAATGCCGGCGAGCAGTTCGCTGCTGACCTTGACCTCTGGGAGGAACAAGTATCTCGAGCTGTTTCCGAGGGCGCAGAGCATCTCAAAGATCGTGTAGCGGATATCACCAAGGAGCGGGATCATGCCCAGGTCAAGAATGTTGGCGAATCATTGGTCATACAGCTCGAAGAGGTTCAGGCAAGTGGAGCCAAATCTGTTGAAAGGGCCATCAAGTCTGCGGTAGCAGGTCTACCTGAAGACTACTCCGAGGAGGATGTACAGCTTGCTTCGAAGGACGTTGAGTCGTACATTCGTTCCTCTGGCAAACAGGTCCGCGAAAAGGCGCAGCAGATTAGAGAATGGAGGAAGAAGTTCGACGCCGAAACAACCAATTTGGTCGAAGCTGCTGCCAACTCTACTCTGGAAACGATCGACAACATCAGAGAGCTACGCCTGCAGGAGATTGGTCGACGGTGGGCTTCCCACAGTGCCATCACCCACCGTGATTGGGCACGATACAATCAGCTCAAAAGGACCTCCGGGAAATGGCGCGATTCCATTGCTGACATCGTCACCAAGCACGATGGTCTATCAAACACCAGAGCCGCTGCTGCAGACATTGAAGAACGTGCCATGGCCGTCGCCGAAGACGCTGCCAAAGAGCTCGGTCGTCTGAAGAGTGTCGCGTTGTGGAAGCTTCGCGCAAAGGACGAGTCTGACGACTTCACTTCGAAGGTGGTCCCTCCCGTCGTAGCCAAGGTCAAGGAACAAGTTGTGGATGCAGCAAACTCTGCGAGCGAAGCTGTACTGGGCACATCACAAGGTACTGTCCAGTCTGTGACTTCAGCTGCAGCATCAAAGGCATCATCAGCGATCGACGTCGCGTCTGAAGCTGTGATAGGATCATCCAATTCCGTTATTGCATCAGCATCATCGATCTCGAAATCTATGATGGATTCGTCGATCCGGTCCGCGGCCAGCTCGGCGTCCTCGCTTTCAGAACAGTACTTTGATGGACGATCAAGCGGAGCAGAGGGACTGGCACCCGAAGCTTCGAAATCAGTCGTATCTGCTAGCTCGAAGGTTCTCTCTGGTGATGCCTCCGTCATCAAAGACACCGCTTCCAGCTTGTCCGCAGCTGCTTCCGACATGCTTGCTCGAGCTTCGCAGGAGCTGAACGAGATGCCCTCCGAAGCCAGTAAGACGGCCAAATCCCAAGCATCAGCAGCTTCTGAAGCGATCGTTTCTGCGGCAGGCGGATCAACCTCGGAATCGCCGTTGTCGAAAGCGAGCAAGTCCGCCTCGAGCCTGTCGTCCAGCGTGGCCAACGCCTCCCCTCTATCTGCCATGAGTGAGGCTGCTAGCGACTTGTCCTCGAGTGCTTCCTCAGTCGCATCTGGAGTCTCGTCTGCTATCGGAGACAGCGCCCCAGAGGCTGATGACATCAAGAGCACTGCATCAAAAGCCACGAGTCGCGTTTTCGCTGGTGCCATGGCTCAAGCAGTGCCGTCACAACAGCCGATCTTTGACACACCACTTGACGATGACGAGTCCACTCTGGACACGATGTACGACAAGCTCGATAGTGCATCAGAGCAAGCCAATCGCATTACCAAAGCAGCTAGCGAAGCTATTTATGGCAAGACTGAATCGAATATCGCAGGTACAGCAACTTCTGTAGCTTCCGAATTGTGGGATTCGGCCTACAAAGCCGCAAGTTCTGCGTTGTATGGACCAGCACCGACCGATGGTGGTATCGGGGAGTACTTGAGCGCAAAGTACGATGATGCTGTCAAGGCGTAAGTCAGACGACTGGAAGCTTTCCCCGTGAAGATGCTAACATGGTTCAGTGCCTCTCGTGTTGCCGCTTCCTTCACGCCGACTCCTACACCGACCGGCTTCGAGCTAGCCGCAAAGGTGCAGTCCCAAATCGATGCGTTCACGGATTCTGCATACGATAAGTGGCAAGAGAATATCGCTCAGGTCCAAGCAGTTTCCGCCGCAGCAGCATCTCGCATTTCTGAGCAGATTTCTGGGACTCCCAAGCCGATTCATGAACAAATGCTGCAATCCGTCCATGATTCTTACTGGGATGCTTTGCACGGCGCAAGATCCAAGTATGATGCCCTCATATCACAGACCAAGAAATTCCAGCAGTCGACTCAAGCTCCATACGAGTCTATCTCCTCCGTTGCGTCCGAGAACCTAGCAAAAGCACTCAAGCAAGTCTCTGCAAAGTACAGCGAAGCCACTTCTGCGGCAGGATACCAGCCAACCCCAGGCTATCAGAGCGCTGTCAACGAAGCTCAACGTCAATACTACGAAGGGCTAGGATTTGCTCACGATCAATATTCGTCCTACCTTCGATACGCAACCCGCGCACTACAATCTGCTGGTCTGCCATTCGTCACACCGGCTCCAACACCATACTATGAGCAGTTCTTGTCAACCGCAAAGTTCAAGTACGATGAGGCTTCATCATCTGCCGCTTCTGTGCTGTCGAATGCATTGGCTTCGGCATCTTCGGTCGCAGGTGCTACATCAACCTCTCCAGCACAGAGCGTGCTAGATGCAGCCTCGTCCCAGTATGATTCTGCCTTGTCCGCGGCGTCGAAACTTCTATATACCCGCCAGACACCTGTATACATCAACTACATGCAAAAGGCACAATCTCGTCACTCTGACATTCAAGCTTCCGCCTCGGAAATGTTCCAGTCCGCATATTCATCAGCATTATCTGCCGCCGGCTACACGACTACCTCCAACCCTGCGTTCGCCTCTGCGACAGATGCTGCTTGGGCATCTTATGATGCGGTCATACAGGGTGCTGACGACGCTGTGCAACGTATCTCGAATTACGCTCGTACTGCTATTTACGGTACACAGACTGGCGAAATGGCCTCTGCCTCTTCCCGTTTCAGCGAGATGATCTACGGCACCGAGAAAGGCTGGAGTGACAGTGTCCAAACACAGGCTGTTGAAAGCTGGGAAGCAATCGTTAGCAAGGCTTCAGAGCAAGTATATGGAAAACCATCGCCTGTCTACGCGAGCGTCACAGCACAAATCACGAGCGCAGCTGCGCAGGCTACCTCTGCTGTCGCCGATCAGTATTCTGCTGTCAGCGCCCTCTTCGCATCTCTTGTCTCTGGACAAGAACCAGACTACACCGATAAGATCTTTGCGCAGCTCAGCTCAGCTTACTACACTGGTGCCGCCAACGTTGCGTCAAGCGTCTCTTCCCTTGCAGATCAAGCTACATCGGCAGTCGCGAGCGTCTTCACTGCTCCACCTGCAGTCGAGGAATACCTCAGTGACGTTCAGCGCAGCATCGACGCTGCAGTCTCAGCAGCCAGCGTCAGCCTCTACGGCACTCCAACCGGCACTGTAGAGAGCGCTACCAGTGCTGCCAGCTCCGCTGTTTCGAGTGCAGCCGCACAAGTCAGCGAGACCGTCAGTGACGCCTTTGTTGTCGGTCTTGACGCAGCCAAGCTGGCCCAAGTAAGCTTCATCGCCTACGCCGAAGAAGCCAACAACAAGATCTACACTGCTCTGTTCGGAGAACCCACACCCGTGCCCTTGACGGACAGTGTCGCCAGCCAAGCCAGCAACGCAGCCAGCCAGGTCAGCTCCGCCGCTGCACAAGCTAGCGAAGCCTTGTTTGGTAAGGAGAAGGAGGACGTTCGCACCAGCGCCGCAAAGAGACTGGACGCGATGATCGAGACAGCTCGCAAGCAGGTGGAGGAGTACGCCGAGCAGGCCAGCAAGACTGCCGCTCAGGGCACAGAGGCGGTCAAAGAGACAGTCCAAAGTGTCGTGGACAGGGTCAAGGACGAGCTATGATCCACTTCCAACGCAATACCCATGGCACTATCCGTGCCCACATTCGATAAGGCACTCACCCTCTACAGACAACGAGAGTGCGCTGCCCGGAATGGCGATGCAACTGCGAGCGTTTTCTGCAGCAGACCCGTTGGAGGAATCGCAGGAGGGACCAGAGGAGGAGTGTGAGAAATAGTAGATGGAAAGAAGAGGACAGGTCACGAGTCTCGGAGCCCCACTTATGTCGATGTCATCACCTACACCACCACCACCATCACCACCAGATTTTCATTGCTTTTCGCCCGCGTTACGACTTGCTTTTCACCTCCCGTCTTGTTGCAGCCCATCTAGTACAGCGTGTCGATACCTCTTCGTATATCGTACCGTTATATCATATCCCCAGATAGCATTTTGGTTTATGGAAATGTCTGAGTTATATTGTTGTGCCTGGTCAATTTGGGGACGTGTCTGTGTGTGATTCAATTTCGGGAAGTGCTTTGTACGGAATGGAGGGGGAGGGCGTGGTTGAGTGGGAAGGGGGTTACAAGTCAGAGGGGAAATGTCGGAGGAGGAGGAGGAGGAGGAGGAGGGGGCCTGAGGGGAAAGGGTGGTGGCATGAATCGTAGACAAGCACGGATGCAGCAAGGTAAGATCCCCATGTGGACATTGAGACTTTGTGCAGGACACTTTGACCTTGCATTCTGTGTGAGTACAATATCTCCACTCTGCTCATCATAGCCGTTCCATCCTGAACCCCTACCCTTCTTCCCTTGCTCTCAGCTGCTGTCCTTCCTCACACTCAATCCCTACCCTGCCTCTCTCTCACTCTTCTCCCAATCTCCCCCGAATCTCTGATCCCTTCGCTCAAGCTCTGTTCAGACAAATACCAAAACGAGATTACCTTCCAGCCTCTCCTCCCTCATACTCTTCGCCTCTAGCTTTTCCCGATCATAGAAATAAGATTTTCCTCCCTGTGGCGGAGAAAGAACGACAATACCTCCTCCTGTGTAGGACTCGCGTGTACTAGGTATACAATACTCCTCCATTTTCAAAGTGCCATTTTCAAAGATCCATTTCAAAAGATAATCCAGCGATCGCTGCTCGCTTCTCGCTAATGCATGCTTTTTTTTCTCCTCATCGGTATGTGCCGGTACAAAAGGGTTCGACTTCAGGGTCGGAAGTTGGGAAGTAGGTAGTGAATATGTGCTCATATAGAATCAGAAACAGAATCGGAATTGGAGGTCGTGATGTCGTCAAGCCAAATTGGCGGTTTGGTCCTGGTGCTAGAGGCATGGGGATCACCAAGTTTCCTGCTTCGGTCAGTACCTTTGTTAGACAGATGATGATGACCCTGGACTTACAGCAATATACTGTCCCCCACTCTTCTTCCCCTCCCAGAACTCCTTCGCCTCGTCCCGGTTCAAGTTGCCTTTGTCCATGGCAACGTCGACGAGTGCCTCCTCAACACCTTCGCCCATGCCTTTACTTGAGCCACAGACGAAGATGCGGCCGTCGATGGCGTTGATGACGAACCAGACAATGTCGGCTTGCAAACGGACTTCGTCTTGTACGTACTTCGCCGCTTGCTGTGCCTTGCGTTCGTCGATAATCTTTGCTCCTTCGCCTGGCGAGGTCTCGCTTTCTTCAAGGACGCCTTGCTCTTCCTCCTGGACGGGAGGTGGTTTGGCTCTGCTTTGAACGACCTTTTTGATGTCCTTCTCGTGGTCGCCGAGTTCGCCTGCGTAGATCTCGTCCAGCAGACTGTCACGGACGCCTTGCACGAGCCAGATCTTGTTGGCGCAGTTGGCGTTGCGAAGACGGTTGAGGATGAAGCCGCGGAAGGGAGCCATGCCGACGCCAGCGCCGATGAGCATCATGGGACCGTCCGAGGCAAATTCTTTTGAAAGTGGGTTGGCCATCAAACCTCGGAACATGGGAACGCGGATGTCCAGAGCTTCTTTGCGCATGCAAGATTCGTGATCGTGGGCGTCATTGTTGGCAGCTATGAAGCGTTTGGCGATGCGCTCCATGAAACCGGAACCAACGCCTGTCCTCTTAGATCCGTCGAATGATGGGGTCTCGTGAATGGTGACAGCCATTTCAATCAGCTTGCGACCAGCAATGCCCTCTCTTGCAGACGACTCGAATGGATCGTTTGATAGCGAGTAGAAGCGAGGCATGAGCTGGGGCAATAGACAAAGCAGCGACTCAAGTGGTGGCTTTGAAGAGGGGAATGCGTGAAGTAGCTGGTTGATGGTGATGAACGGGCCTGTCCGTAGGTCACAGAAGGCGGCCTGACCCTGAGCGGAAGCCAGGAAGGACAGAATCTTGCGTTCGTTCTCAGCTGTAGCGTGCTCAGCAAGAAGTCGTAGAAGCGGCTTTGTGGGAGGTGTGGAAGAGATGTCCGAACACCAGGTCAAGAGCTCCCTCCTGGTGGTTGTGAGCTCTCTCGCAGTCTCTTCACCCCAAATGGTTGGCCATCGACCGCCTCCTGTCTTGAGAGTGATAGGCTTATCGCGAAGGAACTTTGGCACACCGAGCATGTTGAAGACGTCATCGACTGCCTCGGGGTCGTTAGGCGGGCAGATACCAATGGCACCACCGACCTTGAAGTCAACACCGCCCTCCTCTGGGTAGTCTGTAATGTCAAGATCGAAGTGGTACGTCCGCTTCTCGGCACCAGGCTTTGTGAGCTCTCGAGCACCAAAGACGGGTGCTGAGAACACATCGTAGGGTGGATGAGGTTGGACGAATTGCGGTGGATGCACGTCCACCGTTGCCTGGAAGCTGGACTTGACACTGCTGTCTGGTTGCTCGAGCGAGACTGTAGTAGGTGGAAGCTCGACAGTGTCGGTAAGTGGTGTGTCGAGTGTCAACCCGGCCAAGTTGAGGCCGAGGTATTTGAATGCGTCGCTCTGCGGGACTACAAGGGGACGATAATTTGGGTTGACAGCTTCGTCGGGGATCTTCTGTATCTTGCAGCATCCACCGCCACAGCAGAACTTTTGCAGGAATTTTGTGCCAGATGTGCCATCCCCCAAAATTCTCTGAAGGTCTTCCGAGGTAGTGGCAATTAGGTTGGTCGAGGCTCGTCTTCGTTTCTTTCCAGGTGCGATATCAGGACTGTGCTGCCGTGCATCTCTCGAAGGGAGCTTGTCATGAGTATATTCCATCTCTTCCAATTGATCTTGAAACTCCGAGGGCGGTGTTGAGAGAGCCTCCTCCGAATCTCCTTCCTCGGACCACATGATGGAATCTCTCGATGACCCAGGTGACTGTGACGACGAGATTTGACGAGGATTCCCGATTGATAGTTTAGTGGTAGGAATCGGTCTCGACTCGGAAGGTATCAAGGTAGATTCCTGAATGGTTGAGGAAGAGATGGTTTTGTATAGGCGAGGGGTCTGCTTGACCGTGTGGAAGGAATGTCTCCGCATTGTTGAAATTGCTAATGATTGTCATGTCAGTGTGCAATCAACCAAGGGAAAAGATCCAGGTGTGTTGTCCGTGTTCATGCATGACGGAAGGGGATGGATGCGTTCAAGTAATCTCGAACGCCATCCACATCACAGATGCCGCGGGTGGGGTGGAGGGCTGAAGGCTGTCTGCTTACCGAATACTGGCGGATCTGATAACGGCACTGCTGGTCGACAAAGGAATGCGGCGCTCCTCCTGGGCGCGGACTGGATCAAGCGTAACCACACCGTGCCGGTCTAGATTGCTGCGAAATTCGTGTTGGATATGTATTGGAGAGAGCCCGGGTCTGTACAATTCGTGAAACAGAGATTGGGACTAGTGGGCGGTTTGTAGGAGTACAGGATGCGTTCCCTCTGGAAAATGTTGGAGAGACGGCAGCTGGCTGGTGGCAGTGGAACGTGGAACGACTCTGGGCGTATGGAACCGGCTGCGAGCACGGGACGGAATGCCAGACGATCTGCTGTTCTCCAACTCGGCCCTTTCTCTGTCGCCCTGGAGCTGTCGCTTTTTGCTTTTCGTCGGAGCATGACGTATGCCCCACCACGTCGTCGTTCGTCTCAGACGCCTCACAGGACACGAATCTCGATTTTGTTGGAGGCTGCTTCAATCGACATGATTTGTACATCTCTCACAATTTTATCTGATCAAACATGCTCATCTATAGACGCACAATCGATGCACAACCAAGGAGAGACTCGGAAAGCACGCACCACTGATTGATAATTTTTACCTTCCGAGTATCGGCGCCGAGGTCAATTCTCCGCTTTTTTGGGAACTTTGGGAACATCCCTTGCAGCTTCAGGCCATCTGCTGCGTCTGGTGGCGTTCCACACCTGAAGGGGCCCAATTGTTCGGAAACACGATGACATTCCGTGATACCTTTCCGTGACGCTCACGTAATTCTGCAGAAGTACACCCAGTCCGTACTCCTATCAGTCACCTCATTCTGCCTAGAATAAATCGCACAAGCAGTTACTGTACCATTATTGAGTCTGACAATCCATCTGACTTGTCTGGTTCAAGATCGAGCGGACAGGCTAGCACAGGCAATAGTGGTGGGCGCACCAGGGTCCAGGGCAGACAAGAAAGACGTTTTGGCAGGTGAGGGCTATTTCGACCTTCTCCACAAATCTATTCCTTATCTGATCATCTGTAATTATTCCACCAGATAACGCGAGTCAGCCGATGACAGCAGTTCATGCAGTGATCCACGCTCCTCAGTCCATGCCAGGATCGCCGACCTCCTCGACGACACGCTGATCAGGCATCATGCCGCTGCGTTCAATTTCTTCCATTTGTTTCCGGCCCTCCTCGGTGGTCGCGTCGATCACTCCTTGCTCAACGCTGAGCATGCCTCCGTCTCCGAGCTTCTCCACCACTTCCTCGGCCTCGTCCACGCTCATTTTGCCAAGCACTTCGTTGATCTTGTTCAATTGCCCTGTTTCCAGTGCACGTTGCAAACCTGGCGGGAACGACTCGAATATCTGCCTGGCGTGCTTTTCGTCCTCCGAAGCCGGTGTCGCCGAGGGCACGGTGATGTGGATTTCTGTATTCGGGTCGACAGCGTGCAATTGGATTTGCTCCACGTCGCCATTCCCTGCTGCAGCGTCCTTCCTCTGCTGGTCCGCAAGCTCTTTTGTTCTCGTCCTGATCCGAGCGTAAGTCGTGTTGACGTCGTCCAGGAAGAGCTTTTGTGCCTGATGACCAGAGGTCGTGACACGTTTGAAGAATAGACCCACGCCATCCTTACCGAGCTGCCTGCAGTACTGGAGCAGCAACGCCTGGTGCACGCATTGCCTGCTGTACTCATCCTTCCCTTCCGACTGCGCGTTGAACGCCTCTACCAGTAAGCCGTCCGTGTTCTTCTCGCTGATGATACTCGGATGCTTGCCAATGAAATCAAGCGACCCGCTGTAATCTCCGAATCGAATCTTGCCAAATCTTTTGGCCATTGGTGATGCCTCCATCTCATCATCAGAGCCATTGAGTATGACCTTCTTACCTTCGTCTTCCACGTCTGCCTCGGATCCTGCCGTTTCGCTTCCTCCGACAGCTTTCATTGCCGGTCGTGTCGGGTTGAGAAGCTCCGGGCCACTGGAATGGGGCTCCGTCGGCTTCGACTTGGTGACAGACGAGCTGTCGAAGCCGTAATGGAGGTCTTCGCTGGTGATCTTCCCCTTGTCCATCTGCTCCAACTCCACGAGCTTCTCATTCAATTGTCTCTGAAGATCTTCCACCTTGCTCTTGTGGGTTCCAGCTTCTTTGATGAATCCCTGATATCTGTCCGCCGGCTTCTGCTCATCCACAGCATTCTTGACCTGATCTATGAGCGCTGCCATCATCTTGCTGTACCGAGGCTGGTCCTGCGCACTAGCATGTACACCTGCTGGCGCTTTGGGAGGCACATCGTCCTTGGGGTCGCCTGAGCTTTCGAGGAGAGACTGAAACACTATCTCCTCTATTGAATCGCTCCGTTTCTTCGCGTCTTCTTCGTGTGACTTCAATGACGTTATGAGAGCATCTATGCGCTTGATGAGACCATCATTGATGATCCGCTCGTACTTTAGTGTCTCGATTTGAGCTTTGCGATTGATGCGTTCCTGGTGAATTTGGGTCTGCTTCGCTCGGATGAAAGACTTCTTGTCGACGTTGGGATGAACTTCGATATCTGAGTCGTCGGAAAGCTCGAGTGCATCCTGACACAGTATGAGTTTCCTATACGTGTGAATCTCCTTCCTGCAGGAAACATACCCATTTACTGTAGTCGACTGGCATTGTGGTGACTATGCGACTTCAGTCTAGTGACGCTTCCGGCAAAGACGAGCCGGGGGATGTGTAGATGTTCAGCGTGCAATCGCTATGCAGACATTCTAAGCTAGGTCGACAGCCTTCCACCGCCCTTCAAGTGGGATGTTTGGAGCCCCACCTTCTGGTCAAGCTTTGGCAGACGGCTCCTGATCCGTGTTGTGATTAGTCAGCTGAGGCTTGGCACGTGCGTGTGCTCAGTGACCGGAGTGACGATAGGTCTTGATCGTTGAGATTGATAGAAGATAGAGAATTGAGATAAAAGGGTGGTGACTATCTAAGTGACAGAGGGTCGACTATATATAGAGTAATACCCTAATAAACTAACCGGTAGATCTCTAGATATTTAACATACTTAATCAAGAATAAGGATTAAGGTATAATACTCCCCCTAATAGTAATTTACTATATTATTAGTTATATTCGTAAAGTAGTATTATCTTTTGTTAACTTATAAACCTCTATAAAGCTATAACAGTATAATTATAGTGTTCTAGCTATTGTTATATTATCTAGAGGTTAGTATTATCGTGTTAAATAGATATTAGTAGTCTAACTACTATGATTTCTCCTTCTTCCTTCTAGATTACCTTCTTTTATCTTTTTATATATAATGTTTTATTAGTATATATCTAGTAAGGCTAAGGAAGTCACTTAGGAGAATCTATTAGCTATCTTACTAGTTAAGTGCTTAGATTCGGAAGGTAGTAATAGAAGTTAAGAGAGTAAGATATAAATAGAAGAGAGTCTTAAATCTAGTAAATAACATAGTAGTACTATAATAAAGGAATATAATAAAGAAAACGTAGAAAATAGATAGTAAGTAACATAGTAAGGAGTAACTTAAAGTTAGTTTAGCTTATTAGTTTAGCCTATTAGTTTACTATCTAGCTATCTAGTAGTTTAATAGGTGACTAAGGCTTAGTAAGGGAATCTACTAGTTATTAAGTAGTTAGTATAAACTCAACATCGATAATACTCTTCTTATATAGTGTAACTATTAGAGTATACCTAGTACTCTCTAGGTCTATCCCTGTACTAGGGTTTAGGTTAGCTTTTAGCTAGTGTAGTGTAAGGGGAAGCTCGGTCCTACAGAGCTAGGATAGTCCCGTCACGTAACGTAGGCCCTCTGTAGTATATCCGCATAGCCTCTAGCTGTTTCGAACGAAGGCAGCTATTAGTTCATTAACCTATCTAGCCTATAGATAGCTTAGCTCTATACGTTGCTACACACTACCATTATAGTTCTAATAGCTCCCTTTAGTCGTAGCCTATAGAGCTACTAATAATAAGTAATAACGATCGAGTAAATTCTACCTGACCGATAGGTCGAGTTAACGAGGCCGACGACGGCCACGAAGTCATCGAAATTCCATTAAGGCCAGAGTCCCTAATAGATAAGGATTTGCTAACACCTCTAGAGGTCGCCCTAGCTAGCGTTCTAGAGCAGTTTAGAAGCGAGATCTTCCGCTATCTCGGGGAGGTCGAATCCTCTATACGAGACTCTAATTACTACAGGGACGCTAGTAAGACACCGGCTAGACCCCGTAGCCTTACTATATAGAGTGCCTCGACTCCCTCTAAGGAGATAGGCACCTATATAATACCCTTAAGACTAGCGGGCGCTACTATAGAGCTCCGCTAGGACCCCGAAGAGATACCGTAGAGTGCGATTTACATACCGCTACCCTATCGCTCTACACTAGGCGATATAGGGTTAAAGCCGAAAGATCCGGAAGAATATCGAGCGAAGATAATCACTAAGTTTAGACACTTCCGCTAGAGCCTAGAGATAGCCTTCTTAGTGAAGCTAGATTACTTTACCTACTCGCCCTCGCGCGAGGTGAACTAGATTACCTACTCGATCTAGTTCCTTAGCGATAGGCTTAAGGAGTCCTAGGATCGAAAGTACACCCTTAATAGTGTAAACTAGGCATCCTTAATGTATTAGGGGACCTTCCTTAACTTCCTTAAGGACGCGGTTAAGGACCTAGTTAATCGACATATAAACGCCGTAATCGAATACTATAGTACTCGTTAGAATCAAGGAGAGTTAGCCTAGAAGTTCGCTAACTAACTAGCTACCCTTAAAGACTAAGTTAACCCCTGTTACAGTAAAGAGCACCTAGCCTAACACTTTTTAGCTAAGCTCTACGCCGGTCTCCGGAACTAGATCCTTTAGGCCCCTCTAATCCCAGAAACACGAGAAGAGCTAGTTACGTGTACTACTATATACGAGGGCTTTTCGAAGTCTTCGGACAAGAAGGCAAGGGAAATACAGAAGTGTTATAGGGACTCTACGGAGAGTGTTCGCGTAGCTCCGGGGGGTAAGCGTAGTAAATAGGATAACTACGCTAGCTTTAGCCGTGCGTAAGCGCATCGTGACTATAGGGCATCCGGGGGACGTAATTAGGGCCCCCTAGAGAGGAGGCCGGAATCGAGGAGGCTAGTACTAGACTAGGTCCGGTGCTATAACTACAGTAAGCGAGGCCACTTTTCTACCTCGTATACGTAGCTACGTAAGCTAGGCTAGGAACCCGTAACACATGCGGTAGGAGTAAGTAAACGTCCCCTCCTGTCTAACTAACTCCCCGAGGACGTATTAGACAACCCTAAACGGGACTATAAGGGGCCCGTAGTCCTCCCGGCACGAACCTACGAAGGGATAGTACATACACTAGACAGTGAGGTCAGTGTGTTAATGCTCTTAGACGATGGATCCGACGTTAATATAATCGATCCTGCCTTCGCTCTTAAGCATAACTTAAAGCGTGTTAACGCCGAGCTCCTGCAGGTTAATAGCTTCTAGGGCTATCTAGTATATTGCTATAGTGCCTACGAGATCGAGCTACGTTTAACAGACGACACCGGCAAGACGCGAGAGTCGAAAGGCTTATTCTATGCTATAGAAATAAGCCCTCTTATCTTACTCGGTTAGCTATAGCATTTCGATTAGGGCGTAGTAGTAGATAGCTATGCCGACTAATAGCGGTACGGTTATAACACCGCGTCTATACGCGTCGTAAGCGCGCGAGAATTCTCTAACCTAGTCCTCGCGGGAAATTAAGGCTATACCCTCGTCTCGTTAGGCATATATAATCCTATAGGGTATAGAGTGTAGGGAGTAGCCGGAGCCTCTATAGAGCCTCTATAGAACTCCCTCGATATACTACCCGCGTACATCTCGGACTTTAAGGACATATTTAACGTTAACCCTGCCGAGATAAGGCCTACTAAGAACGTTTCCTATCCGATCGATCTCTAAGAGAGTAAGGAACCTCCCTTCCGACCTCTTTATAACCTCTCTACTACGGAGCTAGCGGAACTAAGGGAGTACCTAAAGAAGTCCCTAGAGAAGGGCTAGATCCGATATTTAGAGAGTCTAGCTAGCGCGCCGATCCTGTTCGTGCTAAAGAAGGATAGAACACTTAGACTATGTGTAGATTACTATAGTCTAAACGCGATTACTATTAAGAACTGCTATCCTCTCCCTCTTATTAGTAAGACCCTCGATTAGCTCGGGGGAGCGGCAGTATACTCGAAGATCGACATAAAGGACATATATTACTATATTCCGATAAAGGAGGGTAATTAGTAGAAGATAGCATTCCGGACAAGATATAGCCACTTCGAATACATGGTTATGCCGTTTAGATTAACTAATGCACCTACTACGTTCTAAGCCTATATTAATAGGGCTTTAGTAGGGCTCGTCGACGTCTACTACGTCGTCTATCTTGACGACGTCCTTATCTATAGCGCGTTAGTAGAAGAGTATACAGAGCACCTACGGAAGGTGCTCGAGAGATTACGCTTGTTTACGTTATACGCGAACCCGAAGAAGTGCGCATTTTTCTAGGCCGAGGTAGAGTTCTTAGGATTTATCGTCGGCACCGCGGGTATATCGATAGATCCCTACAGAGTCGCCGCAATTGCGGATTAGCCCCTGCCTAAGAATTACTACGACGTCTAGTAGTTCCTAGGTTTCGCGAACTTTTACCGGCGGTTTATTAAAGGATATTCCGCAATAGTAGCGCCGCTAACGTCGCTATTTAAAGAGGCGAAGAAGAGAAAGTAAACTATGCTATAGCGCTAGGGAGAGGCTTAGGCTAAGGCCTTTAAGGAAGTCCATGAGGCCTTTATAAAGGCTCTAGTACTAAGGCACTATAATCCCACGGCAGAACTCCGCATAGAAACTAATATGTCGAAATATACATACGGTGGTATGCTATCGTAGCTCTTCGATAAGGGCGAGCATAAGGAGTAGCACCCTATTACTTTCCTATCTTATAAGCATCTACTAGTAGAGTAGAATTATAAGACGTATAATTAAGAGTTGCTTGCAATCGTTAAGGGATTCAAGTATTAGCGACACTACTACGAAGGGTCTCTATACCCTATCCGCGTACTATCTAACTATAATAACCTAAGGTACTTCCTAACAACAAAGGAACTAAACGGCTGTTAAGTAAGATAGTGCGTATACCTCCAGAGATTCGATTTTATTATCGAATATAGACTAGGGAAGACGAACCCTGCTAATGCCCTGTCTCGTCGTCTAGACCTTATAGTAGACAACTAGGAAGAGACCGGTAGCTTGCCTACCTTACGGGCTAAGCTTAGAGCGATGATTCCCGTTAGTGTACCGATAGTAAGAAGAGTGTATATAGAAGTGTCGGCGCACCTTAGTGTTATAACCCTAGAGGGGGGCGCGGGCCCAGAGATCCGCATTATACAACTAGCTTCGGACGCGAAGTAGCTCCGTAGGGACTCTATAGGAGTAGTAGATAGTCCGGGCGAAGAAGACACTAAGAGTCCTAGGGGTAGTTCCTCGGATGCGTACTAGCCTAACTAGCCGGGAAGTAAGAAGACTAAGCGCAGGGAGGCATAGTTAGTTCGTGATAGCGTAATGCCGACAGCTATGCCTCGCGTCGCTGCCGTTTCGGCGACGTAGAATAAGTCTCCGTAGGCCGATAAGGTCGGCGATAAGCTAGTCTAGCTTATTAAAGAGTTGTAGCAGACCGATAGACTAGCTACTTAGAGAGCAACTAATCTAGAGAAGAGAGCTAATGGCGGTTTACTATCGTGGCACCGGAAGGAGAGAGTACTATACAAGGATAATGCCTTATATGTACCCGTAGACGTAGTATTACGCGCGGAGTTACTGCGGAGACACTACGATCTCCTAGAGGCTAGCTATTTCAGCTAAGAGAAGACCTTAAAGCTGTTGTTAAGAAAGTATTACTAGCCGGGGATGTACTACGACGTAGACGATTACGTTAAGACCTATATAGTATACTAGACTCGGAAGGGACGCACCTACGTGCTATATAGCGAGCTCTCGAGCTTGCCGATGCTAAAGGCTACTTAGAGGGAGCTAACCATGGATTTTATCACTGACCTCCCCCTAAGCAAGTACTATAGCAAGGTATACGACGCGATCCTTATAGTCGTCGACAGATTAACGAAAATAGTGCGCTACCTTCCCTGCTATAAGACTATCACCTCGGAACAGCTTACTAAGCTGTTTTACGACGAGATCGTTTACGAATACAAGTTCCTAGAAGGCGTGATCTCTAACTACGGAACTATATTCACGTCGGCGTACTAGTAAACGTTCGCGTACTAGTTGAAGTTCAAGCGCCGGCTATTAATAGCTTTCTATCCCTAAATAGATAGCTAGATAGAACAGTAAAATAGATCCCTGATTTAGTATATTCGATGTTATTGCTCCGTGGACTAATCCGACTAGTCGCGATAGTTGCGAATAGCGGCGTTTGCCGCTAATTCGTCTTAGAATAACATGCTAGGCATATCTCCACTCGAATGTTACTCTAGTAAGGACCCCGTAGGGGATCCGAATAGGGCCCGAGAGCGGACCCTACCGAGGGGGGTACCGGCTACTTATAATAGAGTAGCGACCCTTACAAATCTTAGGAAGAGCTTAGAAGAGCGTTAGCGATAGGCCTAGGAGTAGCAGAAGTAGGCCTACGACAAGAGACATAAAGCCATGTTATTTAATGTCGGAGATCGAGTTCTACTATCGACTAAGAACCTGAGACTAAAGGTAGCTAAGTGTAAGCTAGCACTAACGTTCCTTAGACTATTTAAGGTGTTAGATTAAGTTGGCAGCTAAGCGTACCGCTTAGATCTGCCTAAAGGCTCCCGCATCTATAATGTATTCTATATGTCACTATTAGAACTAGTAAGGGGCTACGGAGACTCCGTACCCCCTCCCCTAGAACCGATTAATATTAACGATAGCATAGAATATAAGGTAGAAAGGATCCTAGAGCACAATTAGCGGAAGGGACAGACTATGTTAAAGGTGCTTTAGAAGGGATACCTACTTTCTAAAGCCACCTAGGAACCTAAGGAGGCACTAGATAATACCGCTAAAGCCGTCACAGACTATTAGGCGGAGATTAGTTAGAGAACCTACGGTAACAGTACAAAGAGGACACGCCTAAGATAAGACAGGCAAAGGGGTTCTATTAGTCTATATAATTACATAAGCCCCTAAGCCTACTCGCCCCTACGGCGACTTCTCTCCTCCCCTACTAAACGACTAAAGTAGCGGGCCTACGACGAAGTAACTAGATCTTCCCTAAAGTTCCCCTCCTCCTCTAGATTATCGGCTAGTATGTCTAGATCTATGTCCGATAGGCCTACTAGGACGGGTGCGCTAGGGCGCTAAGTAGTTTCCGCGAACCTCGCTAGGTTACGAGGCGACATAAGGTCCTTTAGGGCACCCCTAATAACGGCAAGACGGGTAGATAGAACAGCCTAGGTAGACGAGTCGGCAGCGTCTAGTAGCTATAGCTCGGCTAGACAACCTAGGTAGTGATTCTACACATCCTCTTATAGCTATATAAGCAAAAGGATTTAATGCTCGTCCTCGCGAGTAGTAGTAACAGCGGAGACTTACAGAGACCTAGTAGCCTCCCGGCGGAGTTAGGCAGAGGCTTTATCTTTATCCTCTATAACGACGTTGTCCTATTAAGCTAGACGAGCCTATAGGTTAGAGAAAGGGCGACAGACAACAGAAGAGAAAGGGGAGGTCCTCCTATTAGAGGCTACTATAGTGTCGGAAGGGGCGGTCCCCTTATTAGGGGCTACTACGGCGAATTAGGTACCGGCTCGTAGTCGCGAGCGAAAGGATGCTACCTTAGTAGTCTTTAGAGTCGTGCTTACCTTAGCAGAGGTCTTCCTTGTTGTCCTAGAGAGTATTACCCTCTAAGCTAGTGTCTTAGCGGCCTCCGTAGCCGGAGCTACTATAGTCTTAGACTTTGGCGTCGCTATCTTCTTAGGCGTCGTAGTCTTAGATTTCTTAGTAAGAGGAGTCTCCTCTTACGGAGCTAGTATAGAACACTTACGGAGTGTCGACAACAGCGGAGTAGAAAAGGAGGAGGCAGGAGGCGAAGCGGAACTAGACAAGTACTACACACGATCAGTAAGGCACTAGTAACACTAGACGTTACACTTATAGAGCAGAAGAGGCCTACGCCCTCCTCGAGCGTAAGATACACGCGCTAGATTTCATTGACTTACACACGTATTAGGGCGTCCCCCGACAACGTAGACAAGTCTAGTAGAGCAGTAGCTTAACTACTAGTGATTTAGTATAACCGAATCGTAGACTGTGCTACCGTAGCCTCTATATCTAGCTCGGACTTCTTGTCTACCGAGCGAGTCTTAGTAGGATCTAGACAGTGTCGATTCACCTTTACAAAGGCGGCGTGCGCTATATCGACTAAGTTCTATAGCGCCGGGTCGTCGATTAGGCGGCAAGCCTGCCTTATCTTCTTATAATAGGAGCACGCCTTGCTAGGCGCGCTGTCGTAAGTAGTGTCTACCTACGTTAGCATACTATAGCCTCACTATATAGGTGCTATAGACTCACTAACGAGGTTGTCTTTAACTACGTAAGCGTAGTGCTTACAAGAGTGAACATGAGAATCGGAGCTAGCTATAACTAAAGATATCTGATTAATAAAACGAAGATATTTAACGAAGTAGGGAGCTAGACGGCAGCAAGAAAAGTAAGCGCTAAGAGGTTTAACGAAGAAAGAGAAGTATAAAGTACAAGGATAATATATTAGTCGACAACAAAGAACGCATTAACAAAGCGAGTAGCGGGTTGAAGTTTTAGAAGTGTCGTCGCTATAGAAGTTGTTATTATAGAGGTCGAAATGCAGTTATATATACGCCGATCGCTAGCGCACTAGAGCCGTATAGCTACTACACAGATACCGAACGAACACCGGCATATGTCGCGAACTAGCAGTAAGGCTAGCACCACTTCGAGGTAAAGCTACTAATAAAGGACTATAGCCTCGCAAACAACGAGGTTGCTAAGGACGGATATTAGATAAGTTAAACAAAGAAACAACGTAGACTAAGTGTTCCCCTAGTTAATAAAGAGAATGCTTACTACCTTTATAGTCACGATTGCCGAATGCGGCAAAGAACGGCTTAAGAGACAGACAGCTACTAAGGGCAGTAGCCGTAAAGGAGGGGATAGTTATAAAGGGAAGCTTAGTCCTACAGAGCTAGGATAGTCCCGTTACGTGACGTAGGCCCTCCGTAGTATATCCGTACAGCCTCTAGCTATTTCGAACGAAGGCAGCTATTAGTTCATTAACCTATCTAGCCTATAGATAGCTTAGCTCTATACGTTACTATACACCACCATTACACTAAGGGCTTAGCTAAGGAGCGTAACTAAGCCCTTCCCCCCTTCTAATCGACGCTCACCCGTCACTGCCCTACTATAGCGCTATCGTAGCGCCTACGGGGCGCAAAGACTATACGTTCCTAATAGACGATTATATAGAGGTTAATCTCGTGTCGTAGGCATTTACTCTCTGTCACGACTTACCGAGGGTAAAGTATACTCGGTATCTAAGTATATCCTCCTTTATAGAGTAAGCCGGATTCTGCTATAGCGCGCACTAGCTTCGCGTGCGCCTAGTAGACTCTAATAGCAACCTTAGGGAGACGATCGGCCTCTTCTACGCCGTAGACCTAGGACTAGGCCCTCTAATTATCTTAGGGCGTCCATAGCGAAGAAGATAGTATATAATTATAGATAGCGCTATAGACAACTAGTTGTATAGCTACTCCTCGCACATAGTTCGTATATGCGAACTAGAAGACTTCGTAAAAGACCTTAGGAACGAGCCGAGGGTATACGCTATAGTGTAGACTCTATCTAAGGAGAGTACTTATGCCGTAGGCGACCCTGCTCTACTACTAGAGTTCGCGGAGTTCTCTAACATCTTCACCTACAAGGATATTACTAACCTACTACGCCTACTAGGCGTAGAGCATGCGATTAAACTAGAGCCAGGTAAGAGGCCCCTATTCTAACCTCTATATAACCTTTTAGTTAAGGAGCTCGAGGTACTTAAGGACTATCTCGAGACCGCTTAATTAAACAGGTAGATTAGGCGCTCCACGAGCGAGGTAGGTGCTCCTATCCTGTTCGTGCCTAAGAAAGATAGTAGCCTCCGCTTATATATAGATTACTAGGGCTTAAACGAGATAACAGTCAAGAATCGCTACCTACTTCTGCTTATTAGCGAGATGCTTAATCGACTCGGGCGAGCCTAGTAGTTCTCGAAGTTAGATCTTAAGGATGCCTACTATAGGATCCCTATTAAGCATAGCGACGAGTAGAAGACTACGTTTTACACGCGCTACAGCTACTTCGAGTATCTAGTTATACCGTTCGGATTAACTAATGCCCTAGCTACTTTCTAAGCGTACATTAACCGGGCGCTAGGGGAGCTAGTTAACACTATCTACGTCGTCTACCTCGACGACATCCTTATCTATAGTAACTCGAGGGAGGACTACGTACGCTATATACGCGAGATCCTAGCGAAGCTAAGGAAATTTGCTCTATATGCTAGCCTTAAGAAGTGCGAATTCTTCACTAAGGAGGTGGAATTCCTCAGCTATATCGTCTCTACTATAGGCGTCTCGATAGATCCGAGCAGGGTGACTATAATCAAGGATTAGCCGAGGCCGTAGAGCTACTATAAAGTCTAGCAGTTTACTGGCTTTACGAACTTTTACCGGCGCTTTGTACGACACTACTCGTAGTGTGACTATTGGGTTAAGGTCAGGAACTTTAAAATCTGAAATTTTTGCGGGATTTTTGCTCTTTTTCTATAATAACTCTTTTAAAATGAATTTTTTTTAAAATTGGATTGTCTAAAATAATCTATAAAAAACGCGCATTTAACAATATATAGCATGCTTACGTAATATAACTCTAGTATTTTTGAAATAGCTATCAAAGTTTTTGAACCTAGTTTAAAAATCAGAGAATCATATTACGTAATCAATTTATATATATAAAATATAGAGAATTTTATAGGGATTCTAATGATATAATTTTTATTAAGATAATAATTCATTTAATACGAGAAATCGCGTTTTAACACGAAAAACCCACGAAAAAACAATAGGGTAATATAACTCTTTTAGGTTTAGTACGACCCCTTAACCCCGACCCAACGGTCACACTAACTACTCGAAGATCATTGCTCCCCTCTCTAGCCTTCTAAAAGGCTCGATAAAGGGACGTAAGTATAGCCCCTTCGTGTAGAGCGCAAGTAAATAGTAGGCGTTTAAGGACATCTAGGACGCTTTTACGGGCGCCCCTATCCTCCGCTACTACAACTCTGCGCTGCCTCTACGTGTCGAGAGCGACGCGTCGCAGTTTACAGTAGCAGCTATATTGTCGTAGCTATTCGATAGTACCTAGCACCCTATCGCCTTTTAGTTGAGGAAGATAATCCCTGCCGAATATAACTACGAGATACACGACTAAGAGCTACTAGCGATCGTGTGTGTATTTAAGCAGTGGCGACACTACCTCGAGGGCGCCTCGTAGGCGATTTAAGTACTCACCGACTATAATAACCTCCGAGGATTTATGAAGCTAAAATAGCTAAATAGCTAACAAGCTCGCTAGGCTACCTTCCTCGCTACCTTCGACTTTATAATAGAGCACTAGCCGGGCACGAGGAACCTAGCTAACGTGCCTTTGAGGCGCCCTAACTATACAACTAAGGAGTAAGTAGTGTCTTATCTCCTACTAACCCTTTAGAATAAACTCCGTATATAGGATTAAACCACTAATCCTAAAGAAGCTACTCCGCTAGTTAGACGTATTTACGCTATATGCGAGGTAGCCCTAGGATAGGCCTAGGCTGCCTACGCGCCGCATGATAGTATATGTTCTTCTAAGAACTCCTAGGGACTCGCAATAACCTAGTAAGTTATAGTCGTAGCGACTACGGGGGAGAACCCCTTTATAGACCCCTCTACTAACTTAATGTCGGTTATAGAGCTACTATAAGGATAAGACCCCGAGACTCTAAAGCTACGTTTATAAGCGGGGAGTAGCAGAGACGAGAGTACGGCGCTATAGAGCATTTAAGACAATCTCCTGTTTTACAACGAAGCGCTAGTTATCCTAAATAACAGTGCCCTAAAGGCGTAGGTGCTACGTATATACTACGATAACGAATTAGATAGTCACTTTAGCAAGGACAAAACGCTTAAGCTTCTCTTACGAAAATACTTCTAGGCAACCATAAGAAAAGATGTTAATAACTACGTGTAATTATACTAAGTCTACTAGAAGTATAAGGCGCGCTACTACCGCCCCTATAGTGAGCTACGTATACTACTAATACTAGACTACCTATAGCAAGAGATTATAATAGATTTTATTACTAACCTGCCGCTAAGCAAGCGAGGCGATAGCGTCTATAATATAGTGCTTGTGATTGTAGACCGATACACGAAGATGTCGCTATATATCCCTACTACTAAAAAGTGCACATCGGTAGAGCTTACGGAGATTATACGAGACTATATAATCCGTTACTATAGAGTACCTCGGGGTATAGTAAGCGATTAAGGGTCGGTCTTCACTAGCTAGTTCTAGAGTAATTTCTGCTACGAAATACGTGTGAGACGTAGGCTAAGCACAGCCTTCTATCCGCAGACAGACGGTTAAACTAAGCAGCAGAACTAGACGTTAGAACAATACCTAAGGTGCTACTACACAGAGTTATAAAACGACTAGGCCGAACGTCTATCGTAGGCGGAATTCGCGAGTAATAACAGCGTCTATGCTACGCTACGTATAAGCCCCTTCCAGATATTATATAGCTACCATCCTTAATTAGAAGTATTAGCTATTAAGTCTCGGGACGAGACTTTAGGGGGGAAGGTGCCGGTAGCGATAGAATTAGCGCGACGCTTACGAGACACATACGTAAAGCTAGTAGAACAATAGAAAGAGGCTTCTACCTACTAGGCTAAATACTACAATAAGAAGCATATACTAAAGGTATATAGCGTAGGTAACTTAGTGCTACTCTCGGCTAAGAACTTGTAGCTACCTATACTAAAGAAGAAGATAGGACTACGATTCCTTAGCCTATTTTATATACTCGACATAATCGGATCGTAGGCGTATCGCTTAGCTTTACCGAGTTAGTATCGCATCTATAACGTCTTTTATATATCCCTTCTCGAGCTATAGATAGGTAGAGCTAGCGAGAAGCTAGAAGAGAGTATACTTCTCGTAGACGAAGTAGAAGAGTAGATAGTAGAGGGAATCCTAGGCAGGAGAGCTATAAAGGGCAAGGTGTTCTACTTAGTAAAGTAGAAGGACTAGCCTAACGAGTTTAATAGCTAGGAACTAGAGGACAATTACGCGAATATAGGCGAGCTAATCGCCGTATACGAGTCGTAGCTAAGGGCGCCCGAGAAGAGTTATAGAAGGTATAAGTAGTAGAGCATATAAGTAGATAGACTATATAAGCACAGAAATTAGTCTAAGGATAGACTCCTTGTCTAGGGCAATATATTTAATAAAACGCTACGCTTACGCTAGCTATACGGGTATCGACCTAAACGCTATTAACTCCTATACTACGCGTAAGGCCTTATAAGGGCGCGTATCTAGCTCGTATACGCCTACCTGTTACTCCTTACCCTTATTCCTATCCTTAAAAAACTCCCCTCTAGCTATAATCCTATCGGATAGAATAGTCGACCTACCGTTACTACGTATAATCTAAGTATGTTAGTCGTAGGCTAGACGTAGGAGCGACGTAGAAAACACACCTCCTGACCTATAGCTACTAGAGTAGTTAAAGTCCTCCTAATCTTCTAGAGCTTAACTACCTTCTCCTAGTCGAGTGTACTATACGTAGCGCTAACATAGCTCGTGCGAGATATAGACGCCTCGCCGGTGACCTTGTTCTTATTAGTGTAGTATGCCTTTAGTAAGTCTAGAAAATCCTTAAGGGCCTAGTTATAGGTAGCGCGTGTATCTAGCGCGTCGTCGTCGTTATCGTCGATAGTCGTAAGCGAGTCGAAGGCGTTACACGCGATTATGTAGTCGCTACGTAAGTGAGGTAAAAGTAGCTCGTAGGCGTAGCGTCCCTTAACATAGCGAGCACACTTCTTCTTAGTAAGGGTGCCGAAATTCCTACTAACATAGTCGAAACCTACTACGTGTTAGCTACGAATCGCACCCGTAAGTACTACTCTTACCCTTATTAACACCGGCGGCATACCTATAGTAGAGGGCAGCTAGCGCAGGACCTACGCTAGCGGGGGCTATATAAGGCATAAGGGCCTCGGTGGCAGGGGTTACTAGAGGCATAACCGGAGGAGTTATAGGAGGCTAATAAGCGCAGGTGTTATACGTGTTACAAGTAGGTCCGGGCATTACGAGTAGAATACGAGTAGTATACGGAGCGTAGTATAGAAGTAGAGATCGGGAAAATGAAGATGTGTTATAGTATACAGAAGGGAGAAAGTAAGGGGCAATAGCGAGGTTATCTACACTAACCTCTAGTGCACTACATCTTTGTTATAGCCGCTAGTGTAGCGTGTGCGTTCCTTATAGCACCGCTAGGAATTCTAAGAAAAGCGCTATTATCGCTGCTAATTAGCCTAATACTATAGCGACTAGACAAGCGCCCTCTAGACCTAGATTACTAGGACTATAACAACTAAATAGCATGTAGTTCGTATACGACCTATACCCGAAAATGCCTTAAGTACATGTCCCCTCCGAACAACGCTATACGCTATATACGTCTAGGCGAGAGCTAAGGGCAGCTCTCCTAGGGGAGGAGGTAATTATAAGAGCATAACGTCAGGGCGACACTTGGCAGCGGCTAGTCCCGCCCACGTAACGCACATAGATATCCTACGCAGCGCTTACGCGGAGGACAGAACAGTAATTAGTTCTACTACTAACGGACTGTTCGGTTAGTTAGGCATTCTCTACATTACGACATACGTAGCTTTAATACAAGGCACTAATAAACCTAGACTTAGTTCATTAATAATATATAGATTAAGCACCTTATATAGTAGAAGCATCTAGCGTAGATTAGGGTCTTCCTTTAAGTATAGTATATCTCTGTTCCTTCTAGTAAGTGCATCTACTTTACTATTAGTAGTACTAGGTTAGTATATAATCTTAAAGTTAAATTACACAAGGTAGAGGGCCTAGCGTACTTAATAGTATAAAAGCTTTTAAGTTCTTATAAAATACATAAGGGATTAGTAATTAGTAAGGACATAGATAGCCTTATTAGATTAAGTGCTTATAAGCTTAGGGGTCTACTCCTTAAAGGCTTAGACGATAGCTAGTAGCTCTTTGTTATAGATAGCATAGTTATGTTTAGCTTCACTTATAGACTTACTAAAAAAGGCAATAGGCTAGAGGACGTCGTGCTTATTATACTATAATAGGATCCTAGTAGTAGTAGTATCGGAAGCATTAGTCTTAACGACTATCTACTTTAAGTAATTAAAGTATATAAGGATAGATGTGCTCGTAATAGTATACTTTATATAGTTAAATATAGTAGTGTATTTATTATTCTAGGGTAATATGTCCTTCTTAAGTAGGTCATTTAGAGGCTTAGTAATAGTACTAAAACCCTTAATAAAGTAGTAGTAGTAGCTATAGAAACTAATAAAGCTCCTTACTTATATAGTATTACTAGGGGCTAGCTACTTCTAAGCTTTAATAGCTTCTACCTTCTTAGGGTCTATCTAGACTCTATCTTAGCTAACGATAATGCCGAGGTACTTTACCTCTATAAGGTAAAACTTACTCTTCTTAATATCGGTGTTTAGGCCTAACTTGTAGAGTCGCTAGAGCACTAGTTTAATATACTCGGCGTGCTCTCGCTAGGTGCTATTAGTATAAATTAGGATGTTATCTAGATAGATCGACACGAAGTGTTCTAGTATGTCGATAAAGTTGTGATTTATAAACCTCTACTACATAGTAGGGGCGTTAGTAAGACTAAAAGGTATCACTAGCTATTTAAAGTTGCCTATATATATAGAGAAAGTAGTAAGGTCCTTACTATCGACAGAGTTATAGAGACAGTAGAAGGCTTAGTAGATATCGATCTTACTAAACTACTTAGCCTTACTTATACACGTAAGTGTTTCTTCGATAAGTAGTAGTAGATAGACATCTCGTTTAGTGACCTCGTTAAGGCTATAGTAATCGACATAGAGGCGGAGTCCTCTATTTAGCTTATAGATAAAAAGGATAGGTAATAAGTAGCTAGCTAAGCTTAGTATAATAAAACCCTTATTAAGATGTTCCTAAATAAACTCTTCTACTATATTAAGCTCTTTAGGAGATAGGCAGTATAAAGGTTTAGTACGTAGTAGCTTAGCGCTGTCCTTTAGGGTAATATAGTTATTAAAATCTAGTCGATATAGCGGCAGAGTATTAGATTACTCTTTAGAGAAGATGTTAGTAAACTTATATAACTCCTCTAGTAGAACAACTAAGGGGTCTAGTTCTAGTTTAGTAGCTATATAGTAGTAGTCCTTAATATCCTTTATAGAGATTATAAACACCTCGTGTTTATAGTATTTAGCTTAAGAAGTAAAGGTAGTAGCACTAATAAAGGCGATAAGTAGTCTATCTTACTTAGCATTACTTACGTAAGCAGGTACGTAAGAGAACTTATACATTAGCTAAGTGCTATAGGAGACTAGCTTAAACTCCCCCTAATTTAGCTTAAAATTCGACCTAAGAGCTAGTAGTCGATATAGTCTATCTCGTCCTAATTTAGCAGCTAAAATAGTATCTATTTCGTAAGCTAAACTAGGGACAATGTAAGCGAGCCCCGCTGAGCTACATCACCCGCCGAGCCTTAGGCTCGGCGCTCTTACGCTATACAATGCAAAAGAACGGCTAGTATCCGCGCTAACGGTATACCGTGCGGGGTAACTAATTATATAAGTACACCCTTATAGACAAACTAGTTCCGAACTAAAATAGGTCCCTTTCCGGAATAAGCACCTTTAATTAGCTATAGCTACTACTACTTAACGACAGTTAGTGAAAACTCTTCTTTATATATAACTTCGCTATGTTTATAGTCGATATTAGCCTTATTAGCCTTAAGCTAGCTAAGGCCAAGGATAATGTCGAAATAGCTAATATCTATAATATAGAAGGTAGTAAGGGTATTTAGCTTACTAGAAACAGTAGTAGTAAGGGGGACGCTATAAGTGACTTATTTAGTTAGAACACTATTATAGGCCTAGAGCTAAATAGGGCTAGCTAACGCCACAGGGCAGCTAAAAGTCTTTAGCTTATTAAGAACATTATAGTTAACTATAGCACTAATAAGCACACTAGTATCGATAAAGACTTAAAGAGTAATAGTTCGTTTATAGTTATAGAGGTTGTAGATAGTAATAGGAGTTATAATAGTAGTAATGTTATAAGTGATAACACTATTTAGTGTTTATACTCCTCCGGATCTATCTTAAATAGCCCTTATTCTACTAGAGGAGGGGACTTATCCTCTAGCTACTTATTTCCCTAGTTAGACTAGTTAGCTAACTTATAATCTATCTCGGGGTCGAACTAGTTCTAAACTAAATCTAGTTCGTAGTAGTGTGACTGTTAGGTTGAGGTCAGGAACTTCAAAATCTGAAATTTTTGCGGGATTTTTGCTCTTTTTCTATAATAACTCTTTCAAAATGAATTTTTTTTTAAAATTGGATTGTCTAAAATAATCTATAAAAAAACGCGCATTTAATAATATATAGCATGCTTACGTAATATAACTCTAGTATTTTTGAAATAGCTATCAAAGTTTTTGAACCTAGTTTAAAAATCAGAGAATCATATTACGTAATCAATTTATATATATAAAATATAGAGAATTTTATAGGGATTCTAATGATATAATTTTTATTAAGATAATAATTCATTTAATACGAGAAATCGCGTTTTAACACGAAAAACCCACGAAAAAACAATAGGGTAATATAACTCTTTTAGGTTTAGTACGACCCCTTAACCCCGACCCAACGGTCACACTAGTTCGTAGGCCGAACTAGAATCAGCTTCTAACTTAGCTATATAGTGCTAAAGCTACTATATCTCCTCTATAGCGCTAATAGCATAAGGGAGACAAGTAGTAGCGTAAGTAGCCTTCTTAGAGGCACTAGCTATATACTTTAGTGCGATATAGCCTAGCTTACTACATGTAAAGTAGACGAGTGTTTAGGGTAGGCGGAAAGGCTATAGAGTACCTCTAGCGATAGAGTAGTAAGTAGCTAGAGTAGTAGGCGTAGAGGTTAAGTAAGGTATATAAGTTAGAGCACTAGCGACGTAAGTTATAGCTATTACAGGGCGTAGAGCCTAAGTATACTTAGTAATAAGGTTATTCTAACGGATGCTATAGTCGGTAGTATAAGCTATAGTAATAAAGGCGGCAAGGTTATCGAGGTAAAAGTTAACTAGGGCATTATATAGCTTAGTAGATATCTTCTAACGGATTTAGTATAGCTACTCTTCTTTAGCGATGTTAGCGTAAAGAGCGTACTTATTAAACTCGCTAATAAAGGAGTTAAAGGTGTTATTATACTAAAAGAGGCTAGCGAATTAGATACGTATAGTGGCTCTATAGTTAGGGTCCTTATAGCGCTAAGCTAAAAGGGCAAAGACCTCGTTAGCGCTAAGGATTATACTATAAGCTACGTCTATAACAAGGGTATAAGTGTCTCCTAAGAGGTATAAGTAGAGATAGGTAAACTTATTAACCTTCGTAGAGTAATAGTCTATATTAGAAAGAAGCTTATTCTACATCTAGTACTTAAAGACATCGAACTATTCTAGTGTACTATTGCTGAAAACAGTAGGGTCTAGTAGCTTCTCTAACAAGGGAGAGCTACATATAGAAGGGGTTAGTATACTACGTCCTATCTTAGCCTTAAGATAGTCTAGTTTAGCCTTAAGCTCTTAGACCTTAGCTAAGTAACAGGTAGCTTAGGCAGTAGCGCCGTTAGCGTAGGTCTAAGATGTATCTAGTTTAGCTTAGATATTACTAACCTAAGTCTATATAGCACTTACTTATGTAGTCTACTTATTATAAGAGGATTCGACATAGTTAAACACGTCCCTTAGTGCCTAAATACTATGCTCTTCCTATAGCTTACTAAGGAGTATAGTGTTAGAGAGAGTAAATAGATCGTAATAGAGTAAACTAATAGGAGCGTCGTTATAGTCGGAGGTAGGTTATAGTAGCTTACTTTAGTAGCGCTCTTTGTCGCCGGGGTTAGGTCGAGCTATAGCTTAGTGAGGTTAGTCGTAAATATAGTAAAAGTCAACATATAACAAAGGGGATATCTGAAAATTTAGCTAGTAGCCTACTTCCTTCTTAAGTCGTTAGTAACTCGACTTATTACCTTCTTCTTATGTCTTTAGTATTTATAGTATTAACTTATATAGTGGTAGTAAGGATCTATTATAGTATACGCGGGAACTATAATTATAATGCTTCTTCTTCTTCGTAACTTCTTTAGTTCTTTGTAAGTAGTTATTAGTAGTTACATAAGCAGCAGGATAGCTAGATATTTCGATAGCTCTATTGCTTAGTTACAGGGGTTATAAAGTCTCGATATAGTAATTACAACTAGTAAGATAGAAGGTTAATTATGTCTATTTATTAAGATATCGAGACTTAGAAAAGAAGAAGAGAAAGCTAGTATATAAAGCACACGTAATATCGAGGGCAGAGTAGCTAGAAGCCCGGGCTATAACGCTAAGATCACGTAACTAAACTAAACTAGGCCCTAACTAAATCCAGTTTATATTTATCTTGCATTAGTACTTACTTATATAGTTCACTTATTATAAGAGGATTTAATATAGTCGAACATGTCCCTTAGTGCCTAAATACTATGCTCTTCCTATAGCTTACTAAGGAGTACAGCGTTAGAGAGAGCAAATAGATCGTAATAGAGTGAACTAATAGGAGTGTTATTATAGTCAGAGGTAGGTTATAGTAGCTTACTTTAGTAGCGCTCTTTGTCGCCGGGGTTAGGTTAAGCTATAGCTTAGTGAGGTTAGTCGTAAATATAGTAAAAGTCAATGTATAATAAAGGGGATATCTAAAAATTTAGCTAGTAGCTTACTTCCTTCTTAAGTCATTAGTAACTCGACTTATTGCCTTCTTCTTATGTCTTTAGTATTTACAGTATTAACCTATATAGTAGTAGCGAGGATCTATTATAGTATACACAGGAACTATAATTATAATGCTTCTTCTTCTTCGTGACTTCTTTAGTTCTTTATAAGTAGTTATTAGTAGTTACGTAAGTAGTAGAATAGCCAGATATTTCGATAGCTCTATTGCTTAGTCGTAGGGGTTATAAAGTCTCGATATAGTGATTATAACTAGTAAGATAGAAGGTTAATTACGTCTATTTATTAAGATATTAAGACTTAGAAAAGAAGAAGAGAAAGCTAGTATATAAAGCACACGTGATATCGAGGGCAAAGTAGCTAGAAGCCTAGGCTATAACGCCAAGATCACGTAACTAAACTAAACTAGGCCCTAACTAAATCCAGTTCGTATTTATCTTACATTAAGGAGCTTTAGGCTTAAAAGAGAGTAATTCAGGACTAGTAGGTTAAATCCACGTGTTAGATTAAGCTATTTAAGGCTCTAGTTAGTGTTAAGCCTTAGTTTAAGCTAGATCGTCTAAATCCATGCTTAAAGATAAATTTTGTAGTGCTATAGGAAAGTCTACTATAGTAGGTTAAGCCGAGATCTCTCTCTAGAGAGTAACTAGTGCCTATTCTACTACGAGGTTAGATCTAGTAGAGCGTAGGTCTATATTAGATTAGTGGCTTAGCTAACTCTCTAATTAAGCTGTTAGTTCGTGATAGAGACGTTACTAAGGTTAATTAGGCTATATAAGGTCTAACTCTAAATAGAGTAGCTCCCCCTAATTATTAACTAGATTAAGTTTATTATTAGTTCGGTAATTAAACTAACTTAGCTATATAAGCTAAGGCTAAGGAGGTAGTTAGTGTAAGCCTTAGTGGTTAAATACTAGCTATTTAGCAATCTACTACTAAGTAAGGCCTTCTACTACATAGTCATAGAAGACAGTAGACTTATTAAATTAGACATATAGTAAGTACTTTAGCTACGGAGTTCTATTAAGCTAACTAAGGATTAGGTAATTAGTAGATAATTCACCTTAAAATCCTACGAACTAACCTATAAAGGAGCAAGGCTCGAACTTTAAGGTCGGAGGTAGCTACTAGTATAGATAGGCCTTATAGCTAAAGCATTTAAGGTGGCTAAGGTCTATCTAATCTATTAGATTAGCTTATTAGAAGCTCTTAAGGAAGTGCTAGTGTAGTATTTTACTAGTTTAGAAGTTAATAATCCTATTAGTAATATACACTGAGTATTTAATAGCTAGAGGCTAGAACTCCATTAGTAGACTAGACTCGATTATAAAGCAGCGCACATATATAATGATTACCTTGTTAGCTAATTTAGTAGTTCTATTTTGCTCTAGAGTATAAGTAGTAGAGGTAAGCATCTCGGTGCCTCTAGAGGCGTTAAATTAGCATATAGCGTAATTAATTAGCTCCGTGCCCTAATTAGAGAAGGTCTTTTATAGTATCTTACTGAATTAAGTGCTTATAAAGATTAACTAGCGCTAGTGCTTACTAATCGACTTGTCTTTTGTCTTAAGGAGGATAGACTATTGTTTATAAGTTATAGCGTCGGTATAGAGCTAGCTATAGAGATGCCCCTTAAAACTATATAGAGTAATTAGACTATAAAGGTTAATATAGACCTTGTTAAGGGCTACTAGAGAAGTAATTCTCAGTTTACAAGAGACAATACACTAGGATTTTACTAACTTATATATCTCGTAGTAGTAGAGCTTAGAGGTAATTACTTTCTCGAGGCCCTTTACTAGTTACTTTAGTGTGACCGTTGGGTTGAGGTCAGGAACTTCAAAATCTGAAATTTTTGCGGGATTTTTGCTCTTTTTCTATAATAACTCTTTCAAAATGAATTTTTTTTTAAAATTGGATTGTCTAAAATAATCTATAAAAAAACGCGCATTTAATAATATATAGCATGCTTACGTAATATAACTCTAGTATTTTTGAAATAGCTATCAAAGTTTTTGAACCTAGTTTAAAAATCAGAGAATCATATTACGTAATCAATTTATATATATAAAATATAGAGAATTTTATAGGGATTCTGATGATATAATTTTTATTAAGATAATAATTCATTTAATACGAGAAATCGCGTTTTAACACGAAAAACCCACGAAAAAACAATAGGGTAATATAACTCTTTTAGGTTTAGTACGACCCCTTAACCCCGACCCAACGGTCACACTAAGTTACTTAGTAGACTAAAGGATCTTTAATCTGACATAGCTAAGGCGCTAGTGCTAGTATTAAGTCTCGGGGACTACTACTAGTACTACTATTACAGTAGAAGAGAGAGAGGTCTTTATAAGGTTATTATTATGTATATTCGTGACACTAAGAATAATAATAACATCTCGACTGATTTTAGAGTATATAAACAATTCGGAATTGTAGACTAATCGCTGGTTTAGATAGTCGTGCTAGATGCTAGCTTTATAGAAGATATAGCTAGAGGAAACGAGGTTAAATAATGATTTCGGAGAGTAAAGTATATCTCTAAGGGTAATATTACTCTATTTACTATTACTAAGACTAATGTCGAGTTTAATATCTCCTTGCTACTAAATTAAGCTTACGCTAACTACTTAATCGAATTTAATAGGCTTATCGAGCTTATAGAGGTTAGTAAATAACCTATAGTTATTAAATATGTATAGAGCTAATTCGCTATCGTATATAATAGTGTTCTAGTGCAGTAATTAACTAGCAGAGGTAACCTATATACTTACAATAATTAGTATAACTATTCTAGAGATAGTTAAGTTATTGTCATTTATTACGCTATTACTATCGATAGCTATTACTAAGGCTTTCCTATAATTGCTCTTCTTACTAGCATCCTTTAGGGGACATAACTCTATGTATTACTTTATGCACTAATTGTTTATATAGTTACTATCCTTATAGATCTAATAAGGGTTATTATCTAATAGGACCTTCTTAGTCTTACTAAACTTACCGGATTTATTGTTGCTATAGCCTTTAGAGTTGCCTATAGTAGTAGCTATAAGTTAAGGGTATACTAGTATAATCTCGGCGTAGATTAAGGTTATTAGCTCAGTGAGTAATATTATAGTAGCTAGATAAGTGTTACGCTAACTATATAGCTATTTATTATAGCTAGTGTTTATTATAAAGAGGTAAGAGATAAAGACATCGCCGAGGATAGATCTTTCTAGAATAGAGGTGTTCTCTTTAGCTACTTATTTAATAGTAATGTTATATTACTAAAGATTCTAGCTGAATTTATTATAGTACTTTAGGGTATTAGTGCCCTTAAGTCTAGTGTTAAATAGGTTATAGATAGTAGTAGGAACATTAATTATTAGGGCTAGTATATAAGTGCTAGCTATAGTATTATATAACGCTTTAGCTAACTTCCTCTATGATCTAAAATCTAGTAGGATTAAGTAGTTAATTCGGACAGAGATTATACTATAAGCTTAGATGTCCTTTTTAGTGAATTTGTTTCTTCTAACCTTAAACATCTTATTAGTCTTACTAGCTTATTACTCTAGTTTAGTGACGAGGTCTACGTAGGATAGATCATTAAACATGTACTATGCTAGATTCTCCTTAATAAGTATACTCTCGAGAGTTCTTCTCTAATTAGAGAAGAAGGTGTTCTTTATAAGTACTTTATTTTATTTGGCTATGTTTAGCCCTTTAGTGATTAAGTAATCTATAAAGGATAGAGTATAGGTCTAGGTCTAGGTCTAGTGGTTTAGCTACTCTAACGCTAATATGCTTAGATTATAGGCTTACTATAGTCTTATACCTTCCAGAGATAGTATAAATAACTAGCTTACTATATATAAGACTAACTACTAACATAGGGTATATACTAGGAGACTAGTAATCTAGTAGTCTAGGGGTCGAGAGGTTTCTACACCTCTTATACCTATTCCTAGCTCTTTACGTTCCTTAGTACTAGCTCTTACTACACCCTACTTACTAGTATACTTAGATTATAGGCTTACTATAATCTTACACCTTCCGGGGATAATATAAATAATTAGCTTACTATATACGAGGCTAACTACTAGTAGATAGTATATACTAGAGAGTATCTAGGTAATCTAGAGATCTAGAGATTAATTTAGAGGCTCGGCGGACAAGGCTCACACTAAATGTGAAAGTAGATTAGTATAGAGGGCGTAGTAGTTACGCCGGGCTTATAACCTAGTGTGATTAGTTAGCTAAGGCTTAGCATGTGTGTATGCTTAGTAACTAGAGTAACGATAGGTCTTGATTGTAGAGATCGATAGAAGATGAAAGAATTGAGATAAAAAGGATAGTCACTATCTAAGTGACAGAGGGTCGACTATATATAGAGTAATACCCTGATAAACCAACCGGTAGATCTCCGGATATTTGACGTACTCGATCGAGGATGAGGATCGAGGTACAACAGATGGCACTCCCGCAAGCCAATCTAGGTCGCGTCGCCAAACGCGTTCAGCTTTGTGCTCCTCCAGAGCGTCTATATTTCCGTGCATTTGGCTGGCAGTCCTCTAGAGACTTTGACAGGACCGCCGGGTCGCATCCAGAAAGATGTTCATCAAGCAGATCAGCATCCAAGGCTTCAAGAGGTACGATCCGTCGATATTCGATCAACCACTCGACTAATGCGTATCCAGCTACAAGCAACAGACTAATGTAGAACCATTCTCACCCAAGCACAATGTCGTCGTCGGTCGCAATGGATCTGGCAAAAGTAACTTCTTCGCGGCTGTGCGATTCGTCCTTGGAGACGCCTACACGCAAATGGGCCGCGAGGAGCGACAGGCACTCCTTCACGTATGTGTTCGAGGACTGATGCGACAATCGCGCCAGCTAATGACCATGCAGGAAGGCTCTGGATCTGCTACGATGACGGCTTTCGTGGAACTCACCTTCGACAACAAGGATAGACGATTTCCTAACGGATCTGACGAACTCATTTTGCGTCGCACCATCGGACAGAAGAAGGATGAATACTCGCTGGACCGCAAGAACGCCACCAAGAAGGACGTTATGAGCATGTTGGAGTCTGCTGGTTTCTCGCGCTCCAACCCATACTATATTGTCCCCCAAGGTCGCGTTACGGCTCTCACCAACATGAAGGACTCTGATCGCCTGAATCTGCTCAAGGAGGTCGCTGGTACACAGGTCTACGAATCTCGTAGACAGGAATCGCAACGCATCATGGAGGACACCGACAACAAACGGGAGAAGATCGATGGGCTTCTACAGTTCATTGGAGAACGTCTCGGCGAACTTGAAGAGGAGAAGGAGGAGTTGAGGGGTTTCCAAGAAAAAGATCGGGAACGGAGATGTCTCGAGCACACCATTTTCTCACGAGACAAGGAAGAAATCACGCAGAAGCTCGAAACCCTCGACGAATTGCAGGACAGGGGTGCTGGAGCTACGGAGGAGAATCAGAATGAATTCGTGGAACGCGAGCGTCAGCTCGAGAGTGTCGAACAACAGATCAACGAGGTCAAGCAACAAATCAAATTCCTGGAAATCGACAAGAAGCAATACGATGACGAGAGGAAAGCGGCTGCACGGGAGAAAGCCAAGGTGGAATTGGAGCTCAAGTCGCTTCGCGAAGGGCAATCAGCTGCACAGAATGCACGCTCCCAGCAAGCTGCTGAGCTCCAAGAACTTCAGCAACAAATACAGCAACGGGAGACGGAACTCGGTCAGCTCATGCCACAGTATGAAGACGTAAAGAGGCGCGAACAAGAATTGAACAACAACTTTATTGAAGTCGACAGCCGCAATAAACGTCTGAATGCGAAGCAAGGTCGACAATCGCAATTCAGGAACAAACGAGAGCGAGACGAATGGCTTCGGAGCCAGATCCAGGCGGTCACACAATCGCTCGCCACACGCAAAGCTGTGCTCATGGACGCGAATGAGAACATCGCGGAGAAGCAAGAACGTATCACTGAGCTAGAGAGCGAGCTCGCTGAGCTGCGTGGTCGTCTCGACAATCGTGGAGACGAATCCCAGAACCTGTCAGCCGAAGTACAAAAGGCTGTCGAAGAACGAGATCAGCTACAAGATCGCCGCAAGGACTTGCGAAGAGAGGAAGCACGACTTGAGTCCACAATCTCAAATGCTCAGCAGGAGCTACAGAAAGCCGAACGCAACCTTTCACAGCTGATGGACCGGAACACTAGCCGTGGTATAGCTGCCGTACGCCGTATAGCCAGAACCCAAGGTCTTGGTGGTGTGTATGGTACACTTGCAGAGTTGTTCACGCCAAACGAAACGTATCGTACCGCCATCGAGGTGACAGCTGGCACAAGTCTATTCCATTACGTCGTCGATACCGATGAGACTGCTTCCAGGATTCTCGAAGCTTTGCAACAGGAGCGAGCAGGTCGCGTCACTTTCATCCCTTTGAACCGCATCCGAGCTCGGGCAACAAATCTGCCGAATGCCAATGATGCTGTGCCTCTGCTCTCCAAGATGAAGTACGATGCTGTCTACGAGCCTGCTTTTCAACAAGTGTTCGGCAAAACAATTGTCTGTCCTTCTTTGCAGGTCGCCGCACAGTACGCTCGTTCGCATGGTGTCGCAGCCATTACTCCAGATGGAGATCGTGCGGACAAGAAAGGCGCGTTGACTGGTGGTTATCACGACCAAAGGCGTTCACGCTTGGAGGGCGTCCGTAGTGTGGTCAAATGGAGGGACGAGTACGAAGGTATGCGCGAGAAGCTCGACAGCATCAAGAGTGAATGCGACAAGCTCGACCAACAAATCACAAGAGCTATCAGCAACTTGCAGAAGGCTGAGCAGCGTCGACAACAATCGGAGAATGGCTATGGACCACTCTTGGCCGAAGTCAGAGCAAAGACACATCAGCTGCAGACCAGTAGAGATGAGCTGCAAGCAGCTGAAGAACGCAAGAAGAGCATCGAGGCCGAGGTGCAGAAAGAAGGTCGTGCCAGTGCCGATTTTGAAGCTGAGCTGGCATCTGAATTCAAGAAGGCTTTGACGGATGTCGAGGAGCGTGAGCTGGCCGATACGACTCGTAGCGTGCAGGAGCTGCGCCGAAACCTCGCCACGCTCAGCAGCCAGAGGTCAGATTTGGAGGTCCGCAAAACACAACTTGAGGTCGAGCTTCGAGAAGCATTGCGACCACGCCTCGACCAGCTTCATGCTGAAGACGCCGAACTCGCCAGCTCAGAAGGCGGTGCAGGCACTGATCGTGTCCGGCAACAGCAGCGTCTACTGAAGCGTGCTGATGGTTCGCTTTCGACTGTTACCGCCAAACTTGCCGACATCGATCAGCAGCTTGAGGCTGCGCAAACGAAGCTCACAAAGCTCGAGAATGATCAAGCGACAGCGCAGCAAGCCCAGAAAGATCTCGCCGTCGCTATGCACCGTCAGCAGAAGATGATTGAAAAGTCCGCCTCCAAACGTGCCATGTACACCAACCAGATGCAAGAAGTTGCTGCAAAGATGCGTTCGCTCGGCGTCGTCCCCGAAGCTGCTTTCAAGAAGCCTTACGACGAAATGCCATACGACACTGCGCTCAAGAAGTATCACAAAGTGCAGGAAGATCTCAAGAAGTTTGGTCATGTGAACAAGAAGGCCTTTGAGCAGTACAACAGCTTCACGCGCCAGCAAGAGTCCCTGACCGATCGTCGACAGGAGCTCGAGACCAGTTTGCAGAGTATCCGCGAGCTGATTGAGACTCTGGATCAGCGCAAAGACGAGGCCATTGAGCGAACGTTCAAGCAGGTCAGTCAGGAATTCGCGAGGATCTTTGAGAAGCTTGTCCCGGCCGGGAAGGGCAGTCTCAGGATCCAGCGAAGGACAGATAGGAGAGCTCCGGAGGATGAGGAAAGTGAGGACGAGGGAAGAAGTGCTGTGGAGAACTACGTGGGCGTGAGCATCCAGGTCAGCTTCAACAGCAAGCACGATGAGCAGCAGAAGATCCAGCAATTGAGTGGTGGGCAAAAGAGTAAGTCTTTGATTCCTTCGACTTGGGTATCATCTAACAAACTCAGGTCTTTGCGCCCTCGCGCTCGTCTTTGCCATTCAGGCTTCCGATCCTGCTCCTTTCTACCTCTTTGACGAGATTGACGCGAATCTGGACGCGCAGTATCGCACTGCTGTAGCTCAGATGCTCAACGAATCTTCAGAGAGTGGGCAGTTCATCTGCACCACTTTCAGGCCGGAGATGATCCACGTAGCGGACAGATGCTACGGTGTCGGATATGAGCGCAAGGCCAGCAGTATCGGTGTGGTGACCAAGGATGATGCCCTGCAGTTTGTCGAAGGCCAGATTGGAGGTGGGAAGTAGACGTCCCGTCAAGGACCGTCATGTCGATTTTGTATGATACCTCCGAGCGATGAATCTTTTGACGACCATATCACTCCCTCGGCAAGTTTCAACCGTGACTTCGTGATATCCACTAGCGCTCTTCACGTCGACCCCTCCTGCAACCTCTTCTGCCTATCCCTCGCCCTCTCCCTCTCCCTCTCAATCTCCACATCCAACTCCCTCTGCGCATCTCCCAACATCTCCAACACCCTCTTCTCCATATCCTTCCCAAACGGACACTCCACCGACCCCCTCTCCGGCAACCCCGCCGTCGGCTCGCCCCCCTCATACTCCACCTTGACCTTCCCCCTCCCCTTCCCCTTTCCCCCCGTCCCCTTCTTCCTCAAATGCGCAAACTGTTCTTCCCCCGTCAACCTCGCAAAAAAATCATGACTCGGCTCATTAAATTCCACAATCTCACACGTTTCGGCCACGACTAGATTCTCCCTCCTCTGCGCCTCCACCTGCGCTTCATCCCCGTACGGCTCCAGTCTCAGTCTGTGGAAGCGATACTGCGCCTTCTCCCCCGACGACGTGTCAAAGTACAGCCGTAGCTCGATCTCGAACTCCCCGTACCCGGTCTCGGAGACTTCGAAGGGAGGCGCTTCGACCGTGCGGCTCGCGTCGTTGTAGGTGTGGTGGAGCTTGAATTGGACTTTTTTCAGCCAGGTGGTGATGTCGGGTCCGCCGGGGAGGGGGCGCACGTACACGCGCCAGCCTTTGGTGTGGCCCTCTGGGATGGGGCCGGTGTGTGTTTTGGGGTCGAGTTGCCAGGCGGAGGAGCCGATGATGAAGGGGCGGGAGATGCGGGTGTTTTTGACGCGTTTGGAGGAGGAGGCGGCGGGCATGGCGGGCGGGATGGAGGAGGGGTTTTGTGTGTTGGAGGGTTTGGTGGAGAGGTGGGGAGTGAATGCGAGGTTGTGGAAGGGGAAAAGAGGAAAGTTGTAGATGCGGGCGGTGCGGCGGGCCGCTGGGCCGATGGTGAGGTCATGAGCATGTGAATGCTTGCTCTTTTTGCCTGCCTCGACTTGCTTGCTCAAATAAATATTTTTGGTTGTTATATATAATAATAGAGGACAATTCCAAGAGACATTCAAGCGGTATGGCAGCTCCAACAGCAGCTACGAAGCGTATTGTGGTGTGTGGTGGCAACGGCTTCCTTGGTGAGGCTCTATGGGCAAGTTCTCCCAAGGTACAGACTGACGGAACACAGGAAGCAGAATATGCAAGGCAGCAACAGCGAGAGGCTGGGACGTGACATCGATAAGGTAGAGCAATTCCGAAACTATCGTGTAATCTGCTCTAACCACAAATGCAGTCGATCAGGAGAGCCAAAATGGGAAACTGTCACATCATCAGTCGAGCCGCCGCCATGGTCACAGAAAGTCAAATGGCATGCCGCGAATGTCCTGCAGCCATCACAGTATCGGGACGAGCTCAAAGGCGCAGACGCAGTAGTTCACAGCATGGGTATCTTGCTTGAGGCTGACTACAAGGGTGTCCTCACAGGTAAAGAGTCCATTGTTGGAGGTCTACAGAAAGCTTTCAGCAAGACCAAGAAGGGCACGGCGAATCCTCTCGAGAGGCAAGGAGATGAAGACTTGGAGCCTCTGGAAGAAGGCGGGCAGATCACGTACGAGGTGATGAATCGTGATTCTGGTATGTGCTACTCGTCAATACCCGTGACTGGCGGCTAACTCTACCAGCTATTCTTCTTGCAGATGAGGCCTCCAGAGTGTCAGTCCCAGTCTTTGGTTACGTGTCCGCCGCGGCAGGTACGCCAATCTTGCCAGGGCGCTACATCACGACAAAGCGAGAGGCGGAAGACACTCTCGTGACCAAGTTCCCGCAGACCCGCAGCTTCTTCGTTCGCCCTGGATTCCTTTTTGACAGCTCTCGTGGCTTCACGATACCCATTGCAGCCTTCGGGTCAGTAGCTTCAATGGCGAACTCTCTCGTTGGAGGTCTCCTGTCTGGTCCCCTCGGCGCAGCTGTCGCGAAGCCACAAAAGGCGGACACAGTAGCGGAAGCAATCGTCGAGGCTATTGCAGACGAAGAAATCCGTGGGCCGGTCGAGATTCCCAAGATCGACGAGCTAGCGAATCGAGAATGGAGACGAGGCATGCTGTAGTACATCCCCAACGCCAGCCGGCTTGTTTGCATCGATTAGCATGGCGAATGGTTCATAGACGGCAGATTGACAATCCCTGTATACTATCGGCTTCACCGCCTATTTCTCACCTCCGGATCATCCACATGGCTAGCATGGGCCAGCAGGTACTTGCAGCATGTCAAGGTGTACTTGCACGCCTTTGTCCATTGCTCTTCTTGACCAAACGAGCCGAGCTTGATGCTGACGCCGCCCACCTTGTCCTTCTCAATCCGATAAGGCAGAGCGAGGTTATCCAGTGCACCGTCAGGACCAGGCGTCGCACTCGTTCTCTCGACGTAGTCCCCTAGCTGCTTCAAACAGTCCAGAAAGGAGACCATGGCAGCGTCGAATCCTCGATGCAAGAAGCCGAATCCCAATATGGGATCTCCGGATGTGAACAGATCGTACTGCGTGACCTTCGGCTTTGCATTCCTGACATGAGACGACTGTGAAGCATTCTGAGGATACTCCAGCTTCTCGATCTTGCTTGTGGAGCCGACCGGAAGCAGTCTGTGGTTCTGAAACTGGTAGCCCAGCTTTTCGGAGACCACTGTCAGTAATAGAAGCGCTTGACCCCATGCAGCGTTGATCTCGGTCCAGTCGACGGAATGGTCGGGTAGTCTCCCCAGTCGTAGTCCGTTGATCGTTCCAAAGTGACCGTCGTGTCCTATGCAGAAGCTGTCATTGTATACATTGGTGCGCTGTAGCGCTTCCAGCAGCTTGCTATCATTGGCAAGCCGATTCTGTAAGCTGTTCTTTTCGTCGTTGTGCTTTGCGAGTTGGACATCGAATGCATTCCGCTGTCGCCAGAAAGCTTCTTCCTCCCGTTCCAGCTCAACAGACTCTCGGTCAAGTGCAGCGATCTCATCTTCTAGCTTCGCCTTCTCGGCTTCCAAATCTTCGAGTTCCTTCAGTGCTGCAGCCTCGGCAGATTGAGCGGCTTTCAGGGCCTCCTTCGTCTGTCGTTGCTCGTCCTCGGTAGGAATCGAGGACTGCGCTTGCTTGAGGAACTCCATATAAGCATCCCGCTCCCTATTGATGGTAGCTTGTCGCTGTTGTAAGCCGTGCATGAGGAGATCTGTACATTCCGTGCAGATCGGATGGTCGATGTCAGATCTAGCAGACAGGGCCTCGAAAAGCTTCAAGTTCATTTCCATCTGCCGGGATAGAGGCTCTGCTGGGTCGATGCCATTGTGCTTCTCCGGCCGATTGCTCGGCGCAAGAGATCCATTCGCTGACTTTGCCTCGTCTGTGGGGGAGCTGGCAATTTGCGAGTCACTCAGCATAACGAAAGACATGGCAGGATTGATCTTGGATGGACTCTTTTGTGGAGGTGGTATGGTCCTCTTATGCTGAGGTGGTCCAGCACCTTTGAAGGCATCATTGTAATGATCATGTCGCTGACGAGCGGCCAACGACTTTGGAGTCTGTGGCGACTTCGGATCGAGTTTCGGCGCAGAATCTTCTTATATCAGTCTGATACAATCATGAAATGTTGGACTACGTACCAACAAGAATCTTGAAAGAAGCTGGGTTCAGGTTGTCCAATGAGTCGTCCAGCCGGATGGGCGTTCGACATTTTTGGCAGTACATGGTTGGTTTTCCTACACCAGATGGGCTAGCGGTTCAACTAAATCCGATCATGACGGTACATGAAAAACACTCGAATCGTGAACGATATATAAATGTAACTTGACAGTGGGCAAAGAGGCATGACCAGACGCGCCGTGACCAGACGTTCTTCGCTAGAGACGGGAGATCGACAGTACATGCGGCTCCGGGCTGCAAATCTAGTGTGGGGCTCAAGGTTGCTCGGAAAAAAATGTATTCTTCTTTGACATCGTCAAAAGGATCAAACACCTGTTCACTTTTTCTAGATTCCGTCGTCCTGTGATAGAGAGCATGTAGCTCGATCATACATCTGCCAACATGGCTTCACTACTATCACCGCCCTTGAAATTTCAGGGCCCTGACCATCTTACATCACGACTGATACTGGCGACGCTCACAGGAAGACCGATCAGAGTATCTGGAATTCGCGACTCATCGCATAGTAATCCCGGACTGTCACCGAGTGAGATATCGTTCTTCCGCCTTCTAGATGCGGTCACAAATGGATCACATATCGAATTTTCGATGACAGGAACCACTTTCCTCTACAAGCCTGGACTCATCATGGGCAGCGCAGACGGCTACGGCGCCACTGGAGGCGTGATACGACACGAAATCCCCCGTGATAACGATAGAGGCGTCAGCTGGTATCTCATACCTCTGTGCATGCTCGCAGGCTTTGCGAAGATGCCTCTCAACGTGATCTTGACTGGACCTGGTGTCATAACCAGCGCCACTGAAAAGGGCGATGTCAGTGTCGATACAGTCCGTACTGCGATATTGCCACTTTATAAGCACTTTGGCATGGAAGTGAAGATGGAACTGCGCGTGCTGAGACGATCAAATCCTGGCCGGACAGGGACTGGAGGTGGTGGCGAAGTCCAACTTATCTTTGGTCACCAAGTCAGACTGCCAAAGACTGTACATCTACAAAGTCCTGGCAAAATCAAGAGAGTCAGAGGCGTTGCCTACTCAACAGGCGTAGCTGCAGCGAACAATGCAAGAATGATCGAGGCTGCAAGAGGAGTGCTCAACCCTCTGGTCCCTGACACATATGTCTTCTCCGACGTATCATCAGCACCGCTCATTCCTGCTGAAACCAGACAGAATCCAGGAGCCAAGGAGAAGATCGGTATTGGCTTTGGTCTGAGCTTGGTGGCGGAGACAAGCAGCGGTACGCTGTATTCCGCCGATTTGGCTAGCCCACCGAACGGCGGAGAACCGCCCGAAGACATCGGCAAGTTTTGTGCATACGAGCTCCTGGAGACGATTGCCCAAGGTGGATGCTGCACAAAGCTATCTGCTCCGACCATGGTCACCTTGATGTCGATGGGGAGCGAAGACGTCGGACGCCTGGTCATAGGCAAGGAAGTTCTTGGTAGCGAAGAGATGGTTCAACTGGCAAGAGATCTTCAAGCATTTGGGATGAGCGCCTGGGGTCTCAGAGATGCAGATAGAGATGATGAGGTTGTCATTAGTGTGGTTGGCAAGGGAGTCGGAAATGTCGGCCGGAAGATTGCTTAACTAGATCACGAGTTATGATACCCTGTATAGAACAATTGGAACATGTCTGACAAGAATTGTCTTTGATAATCGTGAATGCACATGACTTCGCGTGCGGCTGAACGCGTCAAGCTGCGGCCACGCGACCCCACTTCAGACTCGAGCTTCTCTCCAACTTCACACTTCGCATTACGAGCGGGCAACCACCATATCGCAGGGATGAATGGTCTCACCAGGAGAGGAGCTGCACCACTTCTGCGACAGGTCGGTGGTCGCCAGCACGCATCCAGTGTCCACCATGAGGATCAGCAATCACCCGCATCGAGCCCTCTGTCCAATCCGCCAAATGAACTCGACGTAGAAGACTTCACACGGTCTCCCGAGGGTAGCAGTGATGAAGATGATCCTATAGTCGACGTTTCTCCACCTGCGAAAAAGACGCATGGCACGCCCAAAAAGTCGTCGGTTCGCAACATTCACGGATCCTGGGCTGGTCGAACCAATCAGGAAAAGGCGAGACCGGGACTGACAGATGCTAAGAGCAAGAACCGACTAAAGAGAAAGTCTCCAGAACCTGGTGACGAGGAAGAGCAGCCCGATTGGATCTTGAATAGCTCACAGCCAAAACGATCAAAGACGACATACGGCTCTCAGTCGCAAAGATCTCAAGCGTCCTTCAAGAAGACTACAAAAGCTGCCTCTCCGAAGAAGTCGAAAGCGACCTTCAAGCGACTATCGCGGCAGGGTAGCTCGCCCAAAGCATCACCCCCAGAAACGGTCGCAGAGAAGCCCACCTTTCGCCGGCCGGTACCTGCGGCCATCAACACAGACCAAGAAGCGCCTTCATCACCACTCTCGCACCCGGCGTTGTCATCACCACTTGGATCACCTATTGGCTCCCCGGCCGAGTCTGAGATCGAAGAGGTCTTCCTCGGCGTGCCCAATCCATCCGACTTCGCCCCTTGCCCAATCTGCTCCGAACCAGTGTCGAAATCATGGAGGATAGACTGGGAACTCGAGCATCTCCGAGGCCGACGAATGAATCTACGAATGCAAGAGAAATTCTGTCAGGCACACAAAGAGAAGAATGCGGCGGAAACATGGGAAAGTTCAAAATATCCCACGGTAGACTGGACCATTCTGAACAAGAGACTGGCCAAACAGAGGAGCAAGATTGAGGAGATAATGGCAGGGCGAAGACAAAGCATCTTCCGCACGGAGCTGGACAAGAGGGTGAAAGCCAAGGAGAGCAAAACGGCTGCAAAGAGCATCGAGACCGGAGGCGAGAGAGGAAAGACAGGATACTACGGATCAAAAGGAGCGAAAATCATGACCGAATATGCCTTGAAGGTGTTTGCGACAAAGCTGAGGAAGGCTGCGGGTGAAGACAAGCTGATGGCGAGTAGCGGAGTGGCCGGCGGGATCAGTGGATATGTACAGGCGGTCATCGTGCCAGAATTGGCCACCGGGCTAATTATGGAAGACATGGGGATTGGTGAGCAGAGCGCGAAAGAGGTGTTGGAAGACAGCGAGGAGATCGGGGATCTGGTGAATGCTGAGGAAGAGGACAAGGTGGTGACCAAGCCGGTAACACCGCCACCTACATACGGCGAGGATTGAGGGATGCAGGCATGCCGACAGTGTACAACATAGCTCCTTTGGGCTTGTGAGCGTTCTAGCGAAGCATTTTGCATCAGATACCCTTGCATACACTAGCGCAACGCACGCTTCAGGTTGAGAAGAGTACACTTTCCAGCTCAACGAATCCTGTTCTCCACTATCGTACACCTGGTCCTTCTATTCATCGAACCTCCTTGTTGTTGAACGCCAATCCAAACCTGACCAATCCTACCGTCGCCAACACGCTCAGTCCGATCGGCAATGGCTTCCCAGACCTGATCGCTCGAGGAATGCTGGACCCAGCGAGGACGAAGCTGGCTAGAAGAGCAAGCTCAACTCCGTATGGTTGTCTGTTCTGGATGCGGTATCCGCCGAGGGCGTAGAGGGCGCCGACTGTGCAGCCCGCGGCGATGGAGGGGATGGAGCCGGTTCGGACGTAGCCCATTGTGCCGCCACCGGCGGTCAGACCGGCGAAAACATAGGCGATTGTTCTACTCTCATTAGTGTTGCTGCTGGGAGGTTGTGCTGCCTCGGCAGCGGTGCGGGGAGGTGTACTCGAGAGACTGCTTGGGTCAGCTACAAGGACGTAATGTGAGGGATTATACTCACCATATTGGGTCCGAGTTGTATATAAGATATCAAATCTCCTCCCGGGCGAGAAGGTAATTTATAGCTCAAACGAACAATGAGCAACTGATGCAGTTACAAATATATGTCGTCGTCGGGGACCACCTCCGCAAGTCGGAGCTCAATCCGCCCCGAACCAATCAGAAGCTCCCGAACCGGCCACCTCTCAGAGCTCCATCAACCACTCCCTGCCAGAAATATCCAGCTTGCACAATCGCAGCATCGCCAGAAGGAACAGCCACATCACCCACTCCCATCGACCTCATCAACACCCAGCAATGCCTCCCAAGAAAACCCCCCCACCCTCCTCCATTCCCCCATCAACAGCAACACCCTCCCAACCCTCCGCCTCTCAAACGCCGCAAAAGAACCCCACGACCGCCATGCCCGCGACCTCGAAAACCACCTCCTCGACCTCTTCGTCCTCGGCAGCGATCCGCAACCCGCAGTCGGCGCAGGACATTGCCATGTCCATCTATAGGAAATACGTGGACCAGACGCCACAGAGGGTCAAATTAGTGGATGTTTTCATGGGATTTCTGGTGGTGGTGGGGGTCATTCAGTTTGTTTATTGTGTGCTGTTTGGGAACTTTGTGAGTGGACTTTTTCTGTTTTTCTTTGAAGTGTGGTTTCTTATGACGGAAGATTTTTGGAGGGGTACAGTGGCAGCGGATGGAGCAAGAGAGGTGGGAGTGGAGGGAGGGCGGGATGACGGGGGAGGAGAGGAGGGTGGTGGCGGCTGCGTTGGAGCAGGTGGTTTGGGATATGGAGTTGGGGTGGTGATGGGTCTGTCAAGAGGTGGTATTGGGACACGAACTCATGAGGTTATGCAAATGAGAACAGCTGGGGAGGTACACGAGGATCACGAGGGATGAACCATGGGTTATGAGTTATGATTGAATACGGGCTGGCCCCAGGACGGAGATGCTACTGATTAACGCTTTCTTTTGTCTTTTCTACCAGTTCTCTCTTCTCCATGTCTCTTACTTGGGCGGGAAGCAGTCACTAACATATTTGTCCCATAGCCATTCAACGCATTCCTCTCAGGCTTCTCAGCAACAGTCGGCCAATTCGTACTCACAGCCAGCTTGCGTA